>CM048744.1:589739218-590939218 GCA_026315105.1 Locusta migratoria
TGGGCAACCTCATCCATAGTTTCACAAATTTCAACATGTTTGTTTGTTTTTTATGGTCTTTTCTTCATTCCACTGCACCCAATATTCTTTAAGATTACATTGTTAGGTATATAGGTGTGAACAAGTTTAAAACACAATAATTAAGATATTCTCACATATATAAATACACACATCTATCATGTTAGACTTTAAAACCTTTTTTATAGTAACTGTAGATACTGCAAAACAAACAGGGCAAGAAGAGGTAAAAAATCTGACGTACCTGCAACCATTGAGGCAGCAAAACCAGTGCAGACCAGGACCTTAGTCAGATTTTATTTCTTTTTTTCTTTTTGTGTGTGTGTGTGGGGGGGGGGGGGGGGGGAGGAGACAGTAAGAACTGTAAATTATGTAATATATTCTAACTTGTAAAGCATTACTACATAATCAGGGGACGAGGATTGATTGCCTAATTTCTCTCTCCCCCCCCCCCCCCCCCCCCCTTTGGCTATGGCCCAGGTGGATTATTTGGCATGGAAGCTGCCAAATGGTAGAGTTTCCAGAACTGCTCTTCAGCAATACTTGGAATGTCAAAGAATAAGATGGAAGCAGGAACCTTGGAGTTACTTGGAGAGACTGTTTTCATGAAAGATGAGTAACTTCCAACTCGAATAGTATCTTTTGCTGTGTAACAAAATGCATTGTGCGCTAACACATATAGAAGTCAGGAAACTTCCTTTTTAGTTTGACAAATTAAACAGAAACAGATTTAAATTTCATCAGGTTAAAATAATTTTCATTAATTAGTTACGTGCTTTCTCACATTTTGGCTAAAATTAAAGTTTGTTCAATTAAGTAGCTTTGTTACATTTTATTAAATACCATTCCCTAAACATATAGCATTATAAGAAGTAAAAATTGATTAGTAGCTCCATGTCCAGTGGCTGTGGCCCGTGTACCCATGGCCAACTGCAACAAAAAAGAAAACTTGGCTCATCTGAAGACGGGGATATGACCCATCAATTTTAACCAGTGATGTCATCGCATTGGGGTGATCTTGAGGTGCATTAGCGTTTGTAGAAGGTGTGAGTAATTATGTGGTGGCTGAGTTAAAGACGGTAGTTTCTTTACAAGCAGGACATAGAGTATAGATTAATATTTTGTTTTTAAAAAGTGATTTGTAGCTTAACAAAGAAGTTTTTTGTTTGCATGTGAGTGCCGAAGGCACAAATTTTTGAGCTGAGACCAGTGATCTATGGTACATTCTGTTATCTGCAATTTACGAGGATAACTACAGATTATTTATTATCTACAATACACAAGTATTAGATATACCGTACCTTATACAGTTTTTCTGACATGCTGATGACGTCATGGGTCAAAGCTGACAGGTGGTATCCCAGTCTTCAGTTATAAAGTGCATTTACAGACAAGTTAAAATCCTGAAATTAACACTGGGGAGTCTCTAGGAACTGCAACATTCAGTGATATTTTTAAAATGTCAAGCAGTTTGTTTTTTTATACAAGATCATAAAAAATTTGCCCTACACAAGTCTCTTGTGACTTATGTTTTGGTCACAGCCTTTGTCAGAAAAGATAGACTCTCACCCACACATCACAGACACTCAACCATCATTTCTGGCTGCTGTGTCCTGAAGTTGACCTGTCCGATTCTATGGTTGAGTGTATGTCTTTTACTGACAAAGGCTGTGGCTGCAAGTAAGTAGTGAGTGTCTTTTTTATATGCCTGTCATGGCTTGACGAACAACCATGCAGCAAGTTGTGAACTATCCTCATTATATTGTTGAATTCCAAAATTTACTTTCCATTGTTAAATTAATGTATTAGGGTTAGAAGGGATTTACTCCAAACAAGACTTCTAGGCTAAACTGCAGAGTCTGTTGCCCATGTGCTGCAAATGTTGGCAACACTATAGAATATCTATGTATATTGTATACACCACAGCAACTAACCATACAGGAGGTATAACATGTTTTATTTATTTTATGATATGTACAAAACAGTGATCATTTTAAGTGAAAGTTAGGTTAGGTATAGGTTAAACAAGAAGTTTTCCTTTTAGCATGTGAGGACACGGAGTGCCCGAATCTCCGGCTCAGAATTATTGCTTTCCCATAATTGCTCGCGGCAAAGTTGCCAACATACACACCATGCTAATAACACGGGCAATAGACTCTGCAGTTTTACCTGGCTTCAGTATTCCCATGTGATGTCAATAGGACTTAAGGCCTTTTAACACTTAATTCTGCCTGAGAACAAACTACATTCTTAAGCCTTGTGAGGATATACAGAATTTAAGCAAGCTGTATGGTGACTTCCCCTTACATATTCATCCCTATAAGCCACATATTTAAATTCGCAGTACCTAATATGATGTAGCTTTCCATAACACCTTAGTAGCCTATTCCACTCCAAAGCAAAGGAGTGTCATTCCATGTCAATTAAACCAGTTTGAGAAACTGTTCCATCTCATAGTCTCAGATTTGAATGAAATTTGACACACCAATGGTACCATGTGTGGAAGACTCTTGAACAAAGTATTAGGTTCCCCTGACAATTCGTTCCTGAATAGTAGCTTGTGAAAGAAGTTGGTGCGACCCAGGAATTGCAATGCACCTTTGGCAATCTATCTTCAGAGCCAACTTCAGGCCTTAATAACTTCCATACTATTCTGCCCACCCCAGTGAAAGTTTTACCACCTAGTAACATCCACTTAGGGAACACACTCCATGGGTCAAAACACCAAAAATTTGTTTCTGAGGGGAAATAAAAAAATTCAAAATGTGATTAAATACTTGCAACATGTAAAAAGATACATTTTGTAGGTGCCCATTATTCCAGATATGATTCACTCGGGAAGGGGATTTTTTTTTTTTAGTAAGTCTCATGTGGGCTAAACGCACACACACATACACACACACACACACACACACACACAAGACATAATGGCCACATCTGTCTCACATACTGAGTTACAGCACAGGGAAATAATAATAAAAATGAAAAATTAAAAAAAGTATGGTAGCCAAAATTTATACACTGCAAAAGTAGTCCATAATGTAATGTTCCTCAAAATTTCAACATGTTATTGCAAGGCATTTGAGTACAACAAGAATTGACAGAGACGTATTTGATTACATTTGTTTTAACATGATTTAGCAAGTAATAGTAATCATGCAGATAGCTCATTTCTAATAAAGCAGCAGCAGTTGTTGGGAACCATTTGGCAACTACAACTCAAACAATGGAAGTTTTCAGGGACACTGAGTCACTGTTAGGCAGGTACAAAAAAAGAAAACTATTACTGTTAAGATTGTGGTTCAAACTGGTCAGTGCTGTTGTTGAAAGTCAATATAGATGCAGAAGTGTGTGCTGGTGGTGCTTTTGTTCAAACAAGCTGCAGTACTGGATTGGGAGAGCACTAGAATCTGAATGTCATAAAACAACATATGGAACTTGTACACAATCTGGATGAATTAGACCGAGATTTGCTGCTGTGGAGATCTGGGATGTGTCCTGTTGGCATAAGAAGTACAGTTGAGGGAAACATTAGTGTTTGTTATCATCATATGAAAGTGTTTCTAGATAAGTATTCTTTCCTACAAAGAAATTACTTTGATCCATTTGGGATCCATAAGAAGACAGTGAGGTGTAGCCTTCGAGAAGTTGATATAAAAACAGTATTGAAAGTGAATCAATGCATGGGACTTAACATGAAACCATGACAGAAATTATGTTCAAGGTGTGTCACACTGCTGAAAAATTAAGTGTATTCTGATAATGTATATGACAGTGATGAAGAGTATCATCCACCTTCAACCACAGCAGATGAGCAGTTAAATTCTTCAGTGACTGCTCTTAGTTTGTCACCCATGAATGAAGACACAGAGATTTGGGAAAAGAGACAGACCCAGCTATGGAATAAGAAAATTACAAGAAGCTCAAACAGAATTAAAACACAAAATAGCAAAGTCACTAATGGTGGAAGAGGAAGAATTATCTGCTCCAGTGGAACTGAAGTCAAGCCAGAAATGCTCTGATTTGGACAAAATTGTGCGCGATTTGAAAGAAAAATGTGTTGTATCCACACACTGGAAAAAAGTAGTTATTGTCACCCTTGCACCTTCCAGTAGGTCTACAGAGCATACCGCAAATGAATTCACTGTTTCTACATATATGATAAAGCAAGTTAGGAAAATAAAAGCAACCCAAGGAGTGCTGCCAGAACTTCGACTGGCTCAGGGTAAGCAACTGAGTTCAGAAATAAAGACACTAGTGTCGCTAATGTCGGAGTTATATGAAAGTAATGACTATAGCACAATAAAGCTTGGAATAAAATAATATGTTTCAGTAAAAACAGGAAATTTATGTGTGCAGATGCAAAAAAGAGTTTGCTATGTAACATATCACAACGTTTTTCAATCTTCGGCCAAAATGGGTTGTGCCTGCAAGTGCAAAGGGGACACACAGTGTGTGTGTATGTGAAATCAATCAAAATGCTAAGCTCATGTTTGCTGCTATAAAGGATTCTGGCTTGGATTACAATGACACAATGAAACTGCTAGTGTGTGACATCAGTTCATACCAGTGCATGATGCACAAGTGCTAAGACTGGTAAGGAAAAACTAGCAGAATACACGAATAATAAACTGTATGGTGAGTGTCTTATGGATGATGATGATGAACTTATCTCTTATAAACAGTGGACACACACTGATCGCACAACTCTTGAAATGAAGCAAAGTACAGTGGAAAAATTTGTTGAAATGTGTTGTGAAAAAATGCACAAACTGACCACACACAGCTTTACAGCAATAGCACAATCTGCATATCTCCAGTTTTGAAAGGATCACTCGAAAAAAGATGAAATTATAGTAATAGTAGACTTTTCTGAAAATTATGCATTTATAGTTCAAGATGCTATTCAAGGATATCATTGGGACAACACTCAAGCAACTCTCCACCCATTTGCAATTTACCATAGTGATGAATCAGGTACTGTGTCTGTCATGAACTTGTGTGATTTTAGTGACTGCTTAATTCATGATGTTATTGCAGTTCATGCCCACATTTGCACTGATATGGCATATGTCAAGAACAAGTTCCCTCATGTACATTCTGCAAAATACTTCAGTAATGGGGCAGCTAGCCAGTACAAAAACTGTAAAAACCTTAAAAATGTATGCATGCATTACCATGATTTTCAGACATGTGTTGGATTCCTTTTGAACATATTCTTATGACAGTTCCAACTACAGTGTCAGGAAGAAAAGTACAATTTGCCACTCGATGTACACAATACAATTGCTAAAGCATGAGAGAACTTCAGCTCCAAGCACAATGAGTGGATTTTGGCAGTTAAAGTGCATTAAACATTAAATAGAGGCATTGTTTATCTATATATTGTTGGTAGTGATAAAACAGGGGCAATAAGAAGAGGCACAAAAGGGTTAAAGTTTACGACTCTTCTCGCTGGGCTCCAGTGGTAATGTTGGCACCAATGGTAATGGTGGCAGCTCTGATAACCAATAAATGTTTTGTCTTGTCAACTTCAATTAAAACAAACATTATCTTTTCTGAATGGACAAGGGTACATACAAGAACTTGTCAACCATAGTGCAGGGACAGTATTAATTTTGCTGCAAGTGAAACGAGTAGTAATATTTACTCAGTAGCTCGTGAAAAATATTAAAGCAATTCATCTGTTGCCAACATAAGCACTGGAGCCCAGCGAGAAGTGTCGTAAACTTTTACCCAGAAAAGTGAAAGATGTTTTTTAACTGTGAAGCTATTGTCATGTCATCAAATACATCTGTCAACTCTCATTGTACACTAACACATTGCAATAACATGTTGAAATTTTGAGACATATAACACTATGGTCTACTTATGCAGTGTATGAAATTTGGCTTGGATACCAACTGCCTCTTTTGTGCTAGCACACTTATGAATTTTTGCATTTTCCTGTGCATATAACTCAGTTTGTGTAACAGATGTAGTCATGAAGTGTTGTGTGTGAGTTTAGCCCACATGAGGCTTACTAAAAAAATCCCCTTTCTGAATGAATCATATTTGGAATAATGGGCACCTGAAATATATATCATTTAACAAATTGCATTTTTACTCACATTTTGAATTTTTTTTTATTTTCCCTCAGAAACATATAGTTGGTGCTTTTACCCATGGAGAGTGTTCCCTATGTGGATTTTATTAGGTGGTAAAAATTTCAGTGAGATGGGCAGAATAGCTCCAAAGTTATTAAGCCCTGAAGTTGGCTCTTGAGATAGATTGCCAAAGGTGCATTGAAATTTCTGGGCCGCACCCTTCTTTCATAAGCTATTATTCTGGAACTAATTGTCATGGGAACCTAATTCTTTGTAGATGAGTCTTCCATACATGGTAGCACCGGTGTTCTAAATTTCAGGCAAATCTGAGACTATGAGCCGGAACCCCTGGTTGAATTGACATGGAATGACCCAGGAAGCAGCAGGCATTCGGCAAGTACTGACATATATTCCCCATGGAGGCATAGTAGAGATTGTCTTCCAACTGAAACAACATGGCTGGTGCAATTATGTTAGTGAAGAAACAGAAAAGATTATTAAGTTATTATTTGTAAAATAATTGATTGCCTGTCAGCATAATGTTTTACTTGTTAAATTTTAGAATGTACTAAAAGTGTTAAATAGGCCTATTTCTGCAAGAATGAAACAGTACAACTGTATGAAATGAATTAGTGGTTATTAAGACAAATATGCTCTATTGGATTTTCTCTTCCAAATTAGTACTTTGAACTTAAAAGTATTTTATTTCAGAATAGAAGTATCTAAAACAATAAGAAATCATGTTGTTAAATTTTTTTACAAATTAATTAGGCCTATTAAAATAACTTACACCCACGCACAATAATTACCTTAAAATATGTCTGAAAAGTCAGGATTCAAATGCAGGTCTGACATCTCATGTATATTTTGTTGGTACATAAATGAATTTCATAAGCTACTTTCTTAGAAATACCTTTCCATACAGATTACCCATAAAGTGTTCTCTGAAAATCAACATGTAATGGGAAAATGTTCTTTCAAAACTGTCATAGTATGACAGTCATAGTATGAACACAAGGTTTTGTTCACTGGCTTAGGCTACAATACTTTTGAATAGATATTCGTAGTGTTGTTGGATGAGAGAGTGACACCTCCTGTATACAAAGTAACAGTTGGAACTGGTATTTTCTCAATCAATCCATAATTTCCATAAGCATCTGATTTAGTACATATTAATCACTATATGGTTCACTGTAGTACAAAATGTTTTCCACTGTAAGAATACTTTTGGCAACATATGAACCAGTACAACTTTTTAAATATAGTGTCAATATTCCTCACTCTCTCAATAGTTATATTGCTTCTCTTGTTGGAAAACATCAGCGTACTAACTTCTTAATGGAGAAGTGTCTGTTATTTGTGTTGTAATCATTGTAGGCTAATAAAAATTGTTTTGTTGACATAAACATCAAATGGATGTTGTAGCACTTAAAGCAGTCAGTTAGGTTTCTTTTTAAAAAAATGTGATGTCAGTAGGTAGTAATATAGATACCTTTCAAATATCCGACTTGGTAGATGTAAGTCTAATGATAATAGCAGAAGTACCATACATGACACAATCGTCAATCATCTTCATCAGAAAGCATTCTATAAGATTTGATTTTGATGCAGTCTTGTGTACACTTTGTAGGCCTTTGTCAACAATAATTATAAAGCAACAGTGACATTTAGTCAGAATGTTAAATGTACGGTAACCTCTATTACCAATAAGAAACACAGAACACATTGCTTACCTTAAACACAAACAATATTGTTCACAGTTCGTGATCTGCAGCGACAAGATCAATTTAGGCCTACTATCATTTACAGTTGGATTTAAAACTCATAAAGTACATAAAAATAATGGAAAGCATATATTCAGCTATTCGTAAGGTGTCAAAGGAAATAAATAGAATTTAAAAAAAAACAGATACTTTGTTTCAAATATTACAAATTTTATTATTTGTAATCTTCCTATAAAACACATCCGCTCAGAAACATGTGTATCACAATAAAAATATTTACAATTACACTAAATGCATATAGCATACTCCACTAAATGGAGTTCAATGTCCAAACAGTGTTCGAATCACGCAATGAAACAACATAGACCAACTAATAAGGACGCGCACGCCTCATCATTGGCATCATACGATCCGGGATCATTATTGCAATGTCCATGTAATCACCAATACAAAATCTGGCTTGTGCCAAAGTTTTAGTATCATCAGTACCCCGCTGTCCTGAACATGTAACACCAATCTGGCGCATCCTGTACGCTGGGGATCTGGGATCAGGAAATACTAAGGCGAATTCAAAGTAAGTACCCTTACGTCGTGCTTCTGGATTAACTTCCTTCACTAGGCTAGTAATTTCTCGTAAACTTGCATCCATCCACGTATATATCTGCAGTTCATTCGCTGGAACGTTTCCTCTGCTATATTCCATAATATTGTGATGCCTTCCAGTGCTGCAAAACACTCTTAAGAGCAAAGGACAAGTCTTTTCTCTGTCCACCGGTTTTTCTGGCTCTGTCTTTTCTTCAATTATTGACTCAATGGCTCCCGCATTCAAGTTAGGATTACTGTTGTTGTTGTTATTTGCAACTTTCAACATTGTTAACACTTTTTTTCAAACACCAACGAACAAAACACGCCAAACACAACAAACTGATAGATAACTGAGTAACTAACTCTCAGACTTTAGTAAGGCAAAGATATTCCTATGATGAATGACCTGCAAAGATATCCCGCATTATCTAAAAATCGATCTCCCGCCACAGACATAGATGTGTCTCTCGCTATTAATTTCTGGAACTTTCTACAGAAACGTTTGAGTGCAAATGTCTATTTTCTTTGATCAATCAGTTATTTTATCCATTTATATTAATTTTTAGATTTAAACTCACACGCATACTTCCATCAAAATATAATCAAAAGGAGTGAAATAAAGCTAGTGTCGTCAAGTAACACGAGGAAACTGCTTACCTACTATATGTGGCATAGAAATATCAAAAATAAATTATGATTTGTGGTGTAAGCATAGCTCAGTACGTAAAAGCAACTGTATTCTACAAATATAAAAACATATTCAGAAAAATACAAGTAATGCCCATCTTTTTATTGCTAACTCTAACACAGAATCAATTTTTATATAAAATATATTGGTTCGATTGGTTGTTGTGTGACTTGTTTTATACTTGGTGTAACAAAACGGCAATATGTAATACAGACGCTAATCATTTCTCTCGTGTAGGCAATACATATTTTCAATGCATTTAGGAACCATTTCTGAACAAACTTCTAAATATATAACCTTTAAACCTGTAAGGAAGGTTTGGTGTAATTATTGCTTTAATTTAGTTCCGACTGTTGTAAAATGAATGTAAAAGAATGTAAAATTCTGTTAACTATTGCCTCTTCTTTGTGAACTTAAATCAAAAGAAATTTACTTCCAAAGCCAAATGTGTATCTGTTTGTTAATTTAAGTCTTGTAAAAACTCTAGAAAATTTTAGTTTCTGTGATTTACAGATAAGGACATAATGACATGTACAAGGCAATTGACTTCAGTACTTTTTACATGTACTTAAGAAAAATAACCAAGATGTCTTCCTTATTAATTATTTATATATCATATGGGATATGACAGCAGCATTTATACAAATATAATTACACGAAGACCAAGAATATATATGTAAATATAAGTTTAAGATTGTACACGAGCACGTATTCAGTAAATGTGAGTGAATAATGTTATATTTATGACAAAACACATGGAATTACTAACAAACTGTTGGTTACACATCAATTTCCAAATCATTAACCCAGTTCATAGCCTGCAGTGTGGCCTCTATATAGTTCTCAGCAGAGCCACTATATTTTGGGCACGATGTGGTCCAGCGTCTGCTCAGGTGCTCCACAATCACAAATTGGTTTGTCCATGAGTCCCCACTTATAAAGTATGGCCTTACATGCCCATTTCAGATGCGATTGAGCTAAGTCCAGTCTTTTATTGCGAGGTTGAAACCTTTTAGTGCTAATTACTGACTGAATTCTCCCACTCATTTTTGCAGTTCTCTTGTAGGTTGAAGGTGACCTCTCTTCTTATATAGCAGTTATTCTATATTGGCTTTTGTGATTTCAAACAGTAATTTGGAAAACTTTTTTGTGACATCCTGCATAGGGAAACATTTTTCTTTATTTGTTCTCATATTGGAAAGGATGGTGTTTTAAATCCACCATCAACCATCCAGCTTTAGGTTTTCCCTGATCTCCCTAAATCACTCTTGGCAATTGCCGGGATGGTTCCTTTCAAAGGGCACGGCTGTCTTCCTACTCAATCCTCAAACCCCCCTCCCCAAAATAAATAAATAAATAATAAAAAATAATTTAAAAAATCCCAACACAAGCTCCGTCGCTAATGACCACGCTGTCGATGGGCCGTTAAACCCCTTCCTTCCCTCCTTCATTTGTTTTTACTATGTGCTTTTTATCTTCTTATTTTTGGTGGAGCAATATTAGCGATGACAGCCACGGTGTTGGAGTAGACTTTAATGTGCCAGTGATTATGCGCATGGTTTCGTGGTGTTGCACATATACCTTGTTGGTGCAGTAGCTTTTCTCGCAGATCGGAGCACAGTATTCAGCAGTAGTGTAGACTGTCGATGTTGCTGCTGTTCGCAGTGTGGGTGCATCTACACCCCAAGAACTTCCCGCCATTTTTCTAATAATATTATTGTGTGTTTTTAGTTTCTGGCCAACATTATTAAGGTTTTCTTTATAGGTGAGGGACCTATCAAGTGTAACGCCCAGATACTGATGATGGAATTTGTGTTTCATTCTTCGTTGGTTAAATAACGCAGTCAGTTGTTGATTGGCTACATTACTGTTGTGACGAAAAGTACAAACTTCAGTTTTAGACGGATTCGGGCATAAACGCCACCTACTGTAGTATTTGCTAATGACTTCAAAATCATCTGTTAGAGTCTTTGCACCTTCTTCAAGAGATTTTCTTTCCACTTCTATGGGCATATCAACAGCATATCCGAATTTTTGGCTCACTGTTTAAGGCATATCATTGGTATAGAGGTTGAATAGTAATGGGGCAAATAGTGAGCCTTGAGGTAATCCATCCTTGATCTTAAGCGATTTACTTATGTTCATTGCACTTGTTATTTTAAAATTAGAAAGCATGTTTTTCAGGAGAGTCATGAGTTGAATGCCTAGGATCACTTTCTTGAGTTTCAGAATGAGTGCATCTAGCTATACAGTATCCTAAGTAGAAGTCTACAAATGCAACTGACGTTATCACTCCTCTTTGGAGGCCAGCTTTCATGTATGATGTCAGGGCCAGTACCTGCTCACAACAGCTGCGATTACTGCGGAAGCCTGCCTGGAATGTTGGTATGACTTCATCTGTAGCCTTGTAGATACGGTTGTATATGAGTCGTTTCAGCAATTTGAAGCTTATGCTGAGTAATGCTATTGGGTGATAACTATATGGCAGGCTAGTTTGAGTATTGCTATTGTGTGAGCTGTTTTGAACTGCTGTGGGAGCTTACAAGTGCTGAGTATGTCGTTGTAGAATTCTTACCAAGATGTTTGATGAATTCTGGAAAGATCCCATCCATGCCAGTGGCTTTCCTGATTTTGAGCTCCTAATGGCTTCTGTTATTTCATTCTCTGTAAAGCGGTTTGAGTAATATGGGTAAGGTTGCAAACTTTTGTTCATTTCGTCCAGCTCTTTTTTTACTGCAGCTGTTTAGTCTAGGAAAACATTTCCTGCTCTCTGTTTAATGTGCTGTGCTATCTGTGATGCTCTTAATGTTTTGGAGGAAGAAGAGCCCAATTTCCTTAATAGTGACCATGCTGTTCTGCTGGAGTGGGTAAAATTCATTTTTGATGTTAAAGTTTTCCATCTCTGTTTGCATTTGTTGTTTCGTGTTTCCAACATTCGTTTTCCCTTTTTTCTGTCACCATTCTGGCTGTGATCTTGATATAACTTTTCAGTGACTTCGTCCCAGTAATCTCTATGATAGCCTTGGGGTACATTTCTCTTAGCAACACAAATTATAATCCCTATAAATCGTTTATAGTTTTCACATTGTGTTTGATCCAGCGTGTATCGTTTTCTGAAGTTTATTAGTGGGAATTCTATACCCATGGTAACAACCATAGGTCTGTGTTGGCTGCTTGGGAAGCTCTTTAGCACTCTCTTTGTGTGTGGTAGAGAAGTACTATTAGTGTCCTTGCTAATGATTCACAAGTCAGAGTTGGTGTCTGTGTTCCATCTAGCAGACCGAAAAGTTTTCAAGTCCTCGGCATCGTAGCTCACATATAGATCTTCTTTTTCTATCCAATGAGCTAGTTTTTAACCATTTCCATCACTGTTGTTGTAGCCCCAATTAGTTTGACGACCTTCAGATCATCTACATACAGGGTGTCTCACCTACGAGTCGCTAGGCGCATTTTCTCTGGTGTTTGAGCAGATATTTGGAATTTATTTTTTGCTATGCATAGCAGGACTCAGGCCAAACAAATTCTGATGATCACGTCATTCTTTCAACACCAAGTGTAGATGTAAAGTGAACAAAAAGATTTTTAAAGCAATTTTTTTATGCTCAATCGATAGCGCAGTCCCAAATTAGGCTAGTGTGATATTTGGTTTATCGAAATGTATTAACAGAGACAGTAAAACACAACAATTTACCAATTCTCCGAAAGCGGCTGTGTAGCGCTTCCATAAGGCAGTAACAGACGCTGCTCGGCGAGGTGGTACAAGTGAGATGGGGCACGTCGGGCAAGGATGAAGTGGCGAGCATGTGTGTACGAATACGTCGGTGTCTGTCTTGGGAATCAAATGCGTTGAACACCGACTGAGAGCAATGGTAGTGCCCACAGTACTAATGCAACACAATACAGTACCATTTTCAAGACGGTTTCACGCAAGGCCACGCGTTTCAGCTTCTGTATACTTAACACCATAATATTTATCGAATTATACGAAGGTCTGAGATTAATAAAACACAGAACAAAGTAGACAATTTTTTTTCATTTTAGCTTAGTTACTGCACTTATTAGTAAGAAGACTATACAGTACATTTACAAAGCAAATCCTAAGCAACTGAACAGTTAATACATTACTTAGTAGCTATCTATCAAAGCAATTACCTGTAACAGATTTGCATTCAATAATTAACATAAAGCCTATTGATTCTTTATTGTGGACACGTAATCCATTAACAGTCTACATACAATAAATCAAATGTTAAAACCGGTTCAAAGTAAAGTAGTCTTCAAATGCTTAGAGCACAACAAAGGGAAACAGAGAAAGAGGAATCAAAACTTTATCAGCATTTCATTGGGGCCGTACCTTACTGCAGGTGTTCGAACAAACCACCGTCTTGTTCTCTACAGCGTTCCAGTCAAGAACGAATGCTATCTGTAGCGCGTAGTACATCATGTGACCCATCAACTACATTGAAGGCCTGCCTGACGCGATTTTTCATCTCGTTTTCACATTCTTCTGCGTACACCATATCTTTTATTGTACCCCAGAAATAGGACAAGTCAGACAGATCAGGTGATCTAGCTGGCCACTGTAGATCCACATTTCTGCCTATTGTCTTATTTGGAAAAAGATCCCGTGCAGCTTGGCGCGCAGATGCAGTGGCTGGGTGCACCATCCTGTTGCATCCACGTCTTTTGACTCGTTCTTAAATCAATATCGTCAAGCAGAACAGGCAGTTCATTCTGGAGGAAATTGGTGTACATTGCCCCATTCAGCTTGCCTTCAAAGAAATGAGGCCCAACAACACACATACCGATGATACCACCCCAGCAATTGACGGTCCATCAGTGTTGAAGATCTGCCTCACGCAACCAATGGAGATTCACGCAGGCCCAAAAAATGATGGGCAGTTCGATTGGCACGCCTGTGCTGCAAAACGTTGACTCGACGGTGAATAGAGCCTGTTTAAAAAACTCAGATGGTTGGTTTAATGCCCATTCACAAAACATTAGCCTGTTGGTCTTGTCATCCACTGAAAGTCTTTGGTGCACTTGCTGGCAGTATGGGTGCATTTTTGCGTCTTTCAAAATGCGATGCACCGTACAACGTGAGATTTGTAACTCTCTAGCGAGCGTTCTTGTACTGCTGTATGGATTGCATGTACCACATCCAACGTTATTGCATTGTTACGATTTCACACAGGCCTGCTTCGCTGGCGTTTCGCCGGGCGCAAATCCCCAGTGTCTCGAGCTCGTTTTACTACAGCACGCAACAACACTGCACAGGGATGTCTTCCTTCTCGTTCCGGCTACTTCTCAGTCTACATCCGAGCTGCCTGTCTGGCGACTTCAATACACATTCCTATAATTCGTAGTACGGAATCTCGTCAGAAACATACTGTCTGCATATTAGAGGAATAAGAATGAAACAGGGTGCTTGTACAAGTTAACGATAGCAGCACTTACCCATTACCAAAATCATGTCTGTTACTTCTGCAGGTGTGTATATGTTGTATTGTGCAGTGCGGCGTGGCCCAAAGAAAACTGAGTTGCATAAGCTGCCAGCTACACTGTCGTACAGCACTTATCGAATCGGTAAACGTGTTCGCACCCTTGGTTGTCATCGTCTTCCGTGCCCGAGTTGCACCGTCGCGTGTGCCGCTACGCCTCGCGCCCTCTGCTACTGCCCACGGTTGGTAGAAACACGATAGGGATCAAGAGGTGGATGCGCAGTAGCAAGCTGCGCCGCTGACGTCACGGCGCACCCTCGCAGCGCTCAGCAGCATGCTAACTTCCATTGTGCGTGTTGTATCGGTTGCGTTTACGAGTGAGAACACGGTTTTTAGGTCAGTGTGAATTGTTTTTAGTGACTGTTGATTGAGAGTATTCTCGTAATTATCACTGTACTGAGGGTATTTATAACAGTAAACCTTTAAGTGGAAAAAAAATGGTTTGCTGTGCCATCGCCAGTTGTACTAACCACAGTAGACAACTGACGAAGTTAGGATTTGTGTTTCCTAAAGACAGTGAGATGATAAGAAGATTTACAATATACCCATAAAGTAACAATGAACCATTCGCTTGTTGCTGGTACGGAAAGGCAAAACGTCAGGAAAGCAGCCGAATTGTTTTCTCTCACTGTAGGACAAGCTATGTTGGTGAAGCTGTAAAAGTTATAAACAATGGATTTGATGTACTGAACTCGAGAACTCCTGTTGATGGATAGAAATTAAAAAGTGCATACGGATGTTATTTACCAGATCAAAATAAAGCGTTAGAAGAACTGTACGATCTCATTCTCACAGTGAGAGTAATAAGGAGAAGAGGGACAGAAAAAAGAAAAAGGAAAAATTGACCAGGGATGTGAGAAAACAGAAAGGAGCAAACCCAAAACACGAAGGAAAAAAACACCACTGATGATTTGCTTCCTTTCCAGAAAGGGTTTTTGATGTCGATAAACAGTCTACGCTCTTTATTTAAGGTGCTAACACTGGAAGGCTACAAGTACGTCATGTCTTCAAAATGCAATCAAGATATTCTTGACAGCTACTTTTCCAAAATAAGAGGATTGGGAAGATTCTACTACTACCCTTTGCCTACCATCGTCTCCCAAAGAATAAAGTCTTTGATTTTGAGCCATAATGAGAACGAAATACTATCAGATGGTAAATGTAAGACTGGGAAGGAATGTAATACTTTTAAGTGCTAACATACTGTCGGAAACCGAAGATACGACCGTAAATCTGTCATCATCTGAGAAGCAACACACTCACTGTCTACATGAAAGTGAAAAGCGACAACAAGGAAGTGGAAGAGACTGTTTCAGAGGTGGCAGAAATTTTTGAGAACTACGTCGAACACGAAGGGAAAAATGTTCAAAATTTAAAGGAAAATATTGAGCTGTTAGAGATGATTGCAGGATATGTTGCTTACAGAGTTAAACGAAAACACCCTGAATTAGCACATTTGTTTGGTAAAATAACTGATCATGTAAATGTTTCAGGAAAGAACTGGCTTCAAACAATTTCAAAGGGATCCTTAATAAAGCCAACTGAAAGTTTTATGGAATTTGTTTTGAAAATGGAAAGAGAATTTCAACAATTTCACGGCAGTTACATTGACCGTAGGCCAAACGTTTTTGGAAGGCTAAAGGATATTATAAATGTGAAGTATCCAGGAATGGAGGATCTTGCCGTAATATGTTTCGTAAGGACACGCACCTTCATCAGAATGAAATCTCTCAACAAGAAAAAAAATTGCAAAAGTAATAAGCGAACTGAAAACGAACAAAGACAAAACTGAAAAAAATGAAAGAAGTAGTGAGATAACTTTCCCGAGTAAAAAACGGAAACATTAATAGAGTTTAATATTACATTATCGGGGTTTTCTTTCCCCAGGAAAAAAAAAATAAAAAAAAAAAAAGCAGCGCCCTCCGATATGGTGAAAGAGGTTGACGTCCTTCGGAGGCTTTAAACTATCATTTCACCGACCATAAAAAGTAGTCCAGCTAATATAGAGCTTAATAATTGTAACAATGATGATAATAAACGAGTTCAGCTTGTTGTGCGCCGTGCGCCTATACGGCAAAACGCAGCGCGGCGCGGCGAGAGGGTGCGCTCTGACGTCATCGCTTACAAGCCTGCCTGCGCGTGACCCCTACCGTGTTTCTATCAACCGTGCTACTGCCTATGGAACCGCTATGCAGCCGCTTCCGAAGTACCGGTTAATTGTCGTGTTATACTGTCTCTGTTAATACATTTAGATAAAGCGAATATCACACTAGACTAATTTGGGACTGTTCTATCGATTGAGCACAAAAAATTTCGCTTTAAAAACCTTTTTGTTCGTGACGGGAAACAAACCGACGCTTTACATCTATACCGGGCGTTGGTGTAACAGCGCGAGGAGCAGAATTTGTTTGGCCTGAGAACAGTTACATATTGCAAAAAAATAAATAGGCAATATCTGCTCACAAACCCTGACGATTCTTAGGTGAGACTTCCTGTATATTCAAGGGTGATGTGAAGTTGGAAGTACCATGTTTACCCTGGTTGTATTGGGTGGTTTGTAAATAGCCATTATACCGTTAACTTCAATGATTATCATTTCAATATTATCTTGGCGTTCTTCATTAATTATTCTATGGTGACTGAGAGCGTTCCTGATGTATACTCCTGACACATGGATGGTAGATGGGATGTGCTTTATCAGTTTGTATCCTTTAATATTAATTCTTGCTACAGGAGATTCTGGTGGCTGGTGAGTTTCTTGAAGTACTATTATATCAATGTTATTTTCGGTTACTAATCTGTTTAGGTTGTCACATTTGTCTTTGGAAAGTCTTTCTACATTGATTTTAAGATACTTAATGTAGGGTCAAAATGTCTTGTTAACTGGCATTTAGAAATGCCGTTTTCTTTCATTTGCTGCTTGTGGTAAAGACCGCGAGAGATCGCTGGTCGAGTACGGTCGCCATTTGGGTAGACTTTTCGCCGTCTCTTTTACGAAGGACGTTCCTGGGGTGTACTATCTTGGAGGAACATCACACCCCAATTCATCGTTATGGAATCCCTCAATCATTATTTTACATAAATATAAGTCATCCTAATGGAATATTTATGTAAAATAGTGATTGAATGCTGCTACCTAATGGGAGGTTGAATGGAAGGTTGAAAAGGATGAGACTAAGAGTACAGCCGGTAAAGGTAGGTAGTGGTGAAATGCTTTTCTTAAGTTTTTACTTGATTAAAAAAATACAGATATCCTATGTCAGGAGGTTGTTTGAAGTTGGCAGTGACCATGAAGAAAAGTCCTGCGAAGCACAAGCAGCCCTGACGTGAGGGGGGGGGGAGGGTGAGGGCAGCATGCATTGGCAAAATCCGATGGGCCCAAGCCTCTTCCCGCCTTTTTTTCTTTTTATTTTTTATTGAGGGGTTAGGGACCTCCAAGGTCCTCACATGGAAAATATCCGAATTAAAAATAAATTTTGTATCAGACTGCACACAGAAGATGCATAGGAAAGGTGGCCTGGTGTTTATAAAACACCCTCTACAGACCAGTTACGCGCCAAGCATCATGCGGACCTACTGTCGCAGAGGTGGCAATCAAGTGCGACAGGACAGGACAGGCTTGTGCTGATCAGTGCTGACACTGTAATTTTTTCATTGCCTCGCCGTCTGCTGCATGTGTCCTAAAGGCTGTAGATTACAGTAATGCATAGAGCAACTTTAAACATATTTCTGATTTTTCTTTAGTAGGTACAGGCTCACATACGTTGTTTTCCTCACCTTTTGCAAGTGCGCGAATCAGAACTACCGTCTGTTTAGCTTGAAGCCTCTCATTGTTTTACTAGGATATTCCATAGACAAGCACCAATCACCATGTGTTGTTCACTTTTCATGTTCTGTTTTTATTACTACACAGAAACCTCCCACTGTTCTTGTATGCTCCGTACAACAGAATCTAAATACAACAACATGAAGAGTTTTGTGGTGGACATACAGTGGTGGGGCGTGCTAAGCTGTGCTGACTCACTCGACAGAGGCCTTTCTCTTCTGCCCTTCCTGTGCTACCTGCTGTGTGACTGTGCGGCAGACCAGATTGGTTGTAAAATGTGAACTTTCACGGCCGGAGAGCTCAATATTACTAAAACTTTTCAAATGTTTGTATAGTTTATGGGACTTAACTACGGGATCATCAGTCCCTAAACTTACAAACTACTTATGAACTACTTACGAACTAGGACGGCACAAATATCCATGCCCGAGGAGGGATTCGAACCCCCGACCGTAGTGGCCTTGCAGACCCTGAATGGAGCGCCTCAGTCCCCACGACCACCGCGGCCGGCACTAAAACTTTTCCGGGCTATTATGTCCTGGTCTTGTGGATTTATTACTGAAACCCAAAGTTTCGTCCCCATCTGCAGAGGACATTTCCAAGGGGGATCGCGGTACATCTGTACGTCCGATGTACTCCTGGCTCGTTACTGACAGCAGCCAAATTCCGTTTACGAGGGCTCGCGCGCAGAGGTGAGACGTCAGATGTTTTGGTAAGGCGCACGCAGTTCGTCGTTGCCAGCCGCGGTGGTCGAGGAGACTGAGGCGCTTCAGTCACGGTCTGCACGGCCACTACGGTCGGGGGTTCGAATCCCCCCTCGGGCATGGATATTTGTGACGTCCTAGTTCGTAAGTAGTTCTTAAGTAGTTTGTAAGTTTAGGGACTGATGATCCCGTAGTTAAGTCCCATAAGCTTTACAAACATTTGAACATTATTTGAGTTCGTCGTTGCCAATTGTCGTTGTCCGTTGTTAATATCGCCCCATCGTGGAAGACTGTTACATTTTGGCCCACTTTAGGTTACGGTAGTAACACTAAAAGTGGGCCTTTACGATCGTCTTTTGACAGCTAGAAATTTAAATGAAAATAACGGCTTAACCATTCATCTGACACGAATATTGAATAACCGAATTTGTAGAAGAGAAAATTCTCTCCAACGTTGCTCTCTTATGTTTTTTTCATATCTCGTATCGTTTCAGAGATATTTGCAAAAATAACGGCGATTTTGGGATGTCTGTCTGTCTGTCCGTAATGTGCTCCCTATTTTTAAGACGAACCGTTCAACCGATCAACACCAAATTTTACAGACATAATTGTAGGCCGACAGAGACCAGAACCTCCCTTTTTCAAATTTTTCGAACGAAAAACACGGTAGTAATACAAAAAAAGCCGTTTGTAATATAATTGTAATTGCAATCGAACCGTTCATCTGACAAGAAAATTGAATAACCTAATTGGTAGAGGGGAAAATTCTCTACAACTTCCAGATTAATGTTGAGAAGATGCACAGAGTGCAATGCTCACTCCATAGATATTTCTACTCTATGTACAATTTCTTCATTATACCCGTATAAAGATGCACATCTTCTCTTTTCATTACATTGCAAAGCATATGGGATACAGCTAGGAAGAAAAAGAATTGTTGTGTCTTACCTGTGTTAAATTTTACTTGCAGTGGCAGCGGTTTAGTTTACTATCGTTGGAAATGAACTATTTGCTTTAGGAGAATGATTAATTTACTGAATAGAACAGCATAAATTATTTATTTAAACGTGAACATAAAGAATTATTCACCCCATTCTACATGACTGATTTTTGAAAGAGCATTTATTAGGTCGTTGCCAACATCAGCACACTTCACCGATGCCGTAAGTAAAAGTAAGTGTATTACACCACAGTTATGAGAATGAAAAAACGAAGCATCGGCATCTATTAGTTATTTGGTGTGCTATGTAACTAATATCTCCTCAATTTGACCTTTCCTGTTCCATGGCGACAAACATAACTGAATGGTATTCATCTGTTAGGCGGGTATTACACTGTAAAAGATCTTTGACAAAGATCTTTTATCAAAGCTCTTTGGTCAAATCTTTGACAGTGTAATGGGTCATCTTTTATAAAAGATTTCTTTTACAAAAGATATTTGATAAAAGTTAGCGAGAGAGCCTAGCTTTTATAAAAGTTCGCCATTGTATACATGTGTCTTTCGTCGTTTAAAAGTGAGAAGTGTGCGGAATATTTATTAATACAAAGCACATTTCCAAATATGTAGTGTTAGAATCGTATAAAGAAAAAGCTACTGCTGTCAGTTGTATTCAAAGTGGCTCACTGAAGTTGATGATAGGGAAGAAATTATATGGATCAAAGGATATATGGAGATGCATAAGTGAAATAAATGTTTTTATTTGTATTACTCTAACCTAACCTCATAATTCCTCCTAAAGTGATTTACATCTTGGTTCACTCATGTCTGGAATAATACGTGAAATCTTAGGCGTACACTGTAGGATTCGTGTATTTTACTGCCTGCTGGAATAGATTTTGTATGTGGATATAAATGGGAGGAGCTTCAGTGGAAAGGGATTCATGATTTGCGTAATGAGGTACTGCACTAGTTAGCTCCATATTTTTTCTTGCTTTGCACGATGCTTTTCGACATTTAACCACAAGTCCAGGTATTTATACGGATATTTTATGTTTCGGAAAATCAGGCAAAACAAATGTCAGACTGCAGCAAACATAAAAATGTCTTTCGCAGCGCATATTCCTCAATGAAGCCTAGCATGAAAGAACTACGAAAATATTCTCTCTTCTTAATTATCATAAAGTGTCTAACAAAATTATGTTTAGCATGACACACGTTAAATTATTTCAGTTTTTCATTCTTTACCCATTGACACAGCTTTAGGGCTTCCTGAAACATCGATTATAATGAAGTATTTATAAATATGTGGGTGAATTAAAATATTTGGTCACACGTTCTTAAACAATTTAGGTTATTATTTCCGGCAGTGTAGCCCCTGGAGTACATTTGTGCGAGCAGTTTTCGTATTTTCCTCTTGCTTTTCACGGTTTTACCTAAAAATGTTTCCATTTTTCGTTCTTTCCAATGAATGCATTCCCGAGCAACATTATATTACGTACTATAATACAGACGCTTTACTATTTTGGAGTCTTATTCCGAGCAAGTGAGCAACTATGACGAAATATTTTACGATAGTGTAATGTGCTCATGTGAAGTAGTTTCGTCAAAGATCTTGGATAAAATCTTTGACAAAGATCTTTGTCAAAGATCTTTTACAGTGTAATACCGGCCTTAGTAACGCGATACTGTCCGCTAAACCAAAGTAACATATGACACACACATATTCCGTCAGAGACATACTTTAACGTATGCCTACAATCTGTGTACTGCAGTGAGCTTAAAGGTTATATGGAGATTGTACTATGTATTATAAAACCGTGACGCTCGACGTATATTTGTCTCTCTAATCCACTTGTTAGTATTTTGATCCTACAGTTGTCTTTCCAGTGTTTATATTGAGATAATTGGTGTATTGCCAGTGTAGCTAATGCTCAGTTAATGTATGTCTGTGTTTCCCAGTGTTTTATCTTTGAGTCTTTTTATCTTTGATCATCTGTTGATTTTACGGAATTTTGTTCGTCACACTCACCCACTGCCACTGCCACACACCACGACCAAAACACCACAGTGCACACCGCGAACCTAAAAGCAACTTTCATGGATATCCGCCATTGGTCTGCATTGAATAATTTTGGCTACCAAGTGAAATATACGGACACACGTCCCACGTTCTATTTTTATACATGTATATTGATTTGTTATATTGGCATTAGAGGCCTGTTACTTATTTCAATGTAAACTTGACTGAAGTATAACAATTATGGAACGCCTGTACGGTAGTTACTGTATAAAATTGGTGCTCAAGGCACCCACATTGTAGTTTGCAAAGGGGAGGGTGGTTTCTCTGACTTATGTACCACCTTTTTAACAAATTTCTTGAACTAATTGAAGACCTGATGACAAAAACAACCCTTGTCAGTTATTTATTTATTTTCGTTTTTGCGATTCCCGCGCATTCTTGTAGCTCTCCCCTAGCCTCGCGATTCGTACTCATCACATACGGCAGAAACGACTCAAGTTCTGAGTTATTGCAGCTCAAAAATTGGGCGGTTCTACAAAAACTGCCCTTGTCAAAATAATTTCTGACAAAAACAACCTATGTCATTTGACAAGGGCTATTTTTGTATGAAAGCAGGCGACAGTGCAACATCAATGTTCACTGTTGCCTCCGTAGTAGTTGTTGTATTACTTAAGTCTGCTCTTTGGCAAGTGACAGTTCAGTGCCCTTGCTTCTGTAATTAGTAAAAAAGTAAGAAAGAAAGCTGTAATAAAGAAGAAGAAGAAGAAGCTGGTGGGCGAAGAACACATAAATTACGTCGGAAAAACTATTCCCGCCAAATGTGTTGGACATGACTGCAGGTAAGCACTGTTTGCATTCTGTATTTCCACCAGTAAATGTTTCCATCTGCTCTTCTTGACGTGTAGATTCGTTAGTGACAAGACCTCATCTCCCTTTGGTTACAGATGCTAAAGACTGCGTTGCTTTCAAACGACTACCGCTGAACAAAGGCAACAGATTTTTCTCAGATTTCTATAGGTTGGAGTAAAAAAATGCACAAGACTCGTATTTGGCTTGTCTTATTATTGTTGATAATGTGAAAGAAAAAAGGCCCCGCAAAGTAGAGCATGAAGAGGTAGCAAGTGGTTGTGAAGGCACTGGTTCACAGTCCAGTGCCTCTTTTGCACACAACATTTCTTTTTATTATAAAGTCCGAGTGACTGCTGATACTATTACAACAGAGGTACCTGTTTGTAGAGAGGCATTCATGGCTTTTCACGCAATCTCTCGAGGTCGACTACGTACTGTGCAACAGCAACTAAGTGCAAGCAACAGCTGTTCTCCAATGGATATGAGAGGCAAGCACAATAACAGGCCTCGTGCAGTTCCTCGTCAACTCAGGGACCTCATTAAACATCATATTATTAAAACCAAGGGAGTCTCATTACTCTTTGCATAAGAATTTGACCAGAAGGAATCTGCCTGAAACTCTAACTGTGAAGAAAATGCACGAAGTTTTTCTACATGAATATCAAATTAATGTTCCCTACAAACTCTATTTGGAAGTGTTCAATACCTTCAATATGTCTTTTGAATATCCTCGGTCTGACACTTGTTCTCCCTGTGATGATTTAGAGAAGTAGATAAATGCTGCTAGCATCACTGACAAATCCGGATTGATTGTTGAAAAAGAACTTCACTTAAGAAAGGCAGAACCTTTTTATGAACGTAAAAGATACTACAAGCAGAAGGCTCGACAAGGGTTAGTGACAGTTGTAACTTTTGATTACATGCAAAACCTTCCCGTACCTCAGCTAACAACTAATGCAATATTTTATGTGAGACAGTTATGGTATAATGTTTTTGGCGTTCATGACCTTGCTACTGATGAAGCCTTAATGTTCAATTATCATGAAGGAGTTGCAAAGAATGGACAGAGCGAAGTGACCTCTTTATTGTTTCATTACTTGAAAAATAGGCAACATCTGGCGAGAGATTTGTTTTGATTCAGATGGATGTGCTGGTCAGAATAAAAATTTTGTCATGATGTATTTTCTGCACATGCTAGTGCACAGTCTCAAAATGGTTCAACAGAATAACGTACCTCTTTCCAATGAGAGGTCAGACTTTTTTGCCCAATGATCAAGATTTCTCCTTAATTTCATGTAAGAAAAAGTATCAGGTGATTGAAGTATCTGATGATTGAGATGCCGTCATTACCTCACCTAGAAAACATCTAACAGCTTTCCACATCTGCAAAGTAGACCAATCAATGATATGCAACATGAAAGAGCACTACTTCAAACCATCTACGAAAAAAAAAAAATAGTTAAATTGAAAGAGCTAAGGATGTATAAAATTGAGGCACCCACGAACTACATTTTCGTGAGGGACAGCTATACAGGACCTTGGCGTACGGTTGCACTTCGAAACAATGTGAAGATCCCAAGCGAGTTAACTTTCAGTAAGATGTACAATGATGCAATTAGAAGTCGAAAGTTGAAGATTTCAAGGGGCCGTTTGGTGACTTGTTTGCCTGTGGAGAGGAAGAAGATGGGCCGAATGTGGATGTGCCTGAATCTGACGACAGTAGTGGAGAGGACCAGTGAAAGTTTATCTGATCAGTTCTGTGTAACTTATTCTTTAGTCTCCTAAAATATTTACATATTATGAGGTTAATAAAATATAATTAGTGCATCCATAGAATCATTCCTTCATAACACCAGCTACGTTTTCTGACAGAAACTGCCCATATTCGTGACAACTGTACTTGAAAGAGAAATACTATTGGCTACACAGAAAGGTAATTTTGTACAGAGTCATAAAAAGATTTTATACATTCAGAAGAAGGAACATAAAAATGGTACACCCTTACATACAAACACAAATCAACACACAAAATAGCAAACATACTAAAGAAGGAAGGTTTACAAATTGCCTATAGAACAAGAAACACACTTCTGTCACAGTTGCAAACAACATATAAACCAGACAAATATGAAGGGGCAGGTATATACCAGCTAGTATGCCAAGAATGTAAATCAATATATCTGGAAATGTCAGGCAGAAACTTCAAAACCAGATATAAAGAACATATAAGTATGAAAATGGCCACTCCACCTTTGCAGAACACCTGATAGAACACGGACATGAACTATCTACCATGGAACAAGATATGAAAATTATCAGAACCAATAATCGAGACAGAAAAATCCTGACACTACAAGAAAACTTTCATATACAGAGAGCCCTGGCAATGAATAAGAAAGTGATCAATGATCAGATCAACATAAGTAACAACTCACTGATCAAGCTGGCCACAAAAACAGTGAAAAACAGTAATGAAACATGAAATGCCCTACCTCCTTCTCCCTCTCGCTCCCCTCCCCCCTCCCCCTATTCCCATATTCACACAAAAAACTAACACAAATAACAACACACACATACAGTCTACACAGATACCAACAGAAACAAAAAACAGCTGATACACTCAGAGATACAAGGAACACAAACAAGAGACAGACGAAAAGCGACAGTTGGCAACACTAAACATTGTAAACAAACGTTTAAAAACGATTACACAGTGAAGTGGTGATGCAAGGGCTTTCATCAAGAGCGAAAATACCGTATCCAACTGAAGACCTCACAAACATCTCCATGAAGACACACATGGAATAACACAGAAAATCGTAAGTAGGGCCAAAAACTGGATAATTAAATTAACTTTGCAAAAGCTAGTGCTACAGAAGTTGTTTCTAACCTAGTAGATCCGAACTTTAGAAATTGTAACAATATTGTTAACTGTCATACTGTGAAAAATACATATAATATTATGACTGTACTACAATATTATACAAAAATAACATGTATTACAGGCCACTGATGATGCTTTACAAATAAAGAAGCGAAACGCATATGGCACACAAAAAACGCTTTTCATTTAGTTGCTAAAGACGGTAATAGACCTCCACCAATAAAAATATAATTGACTTTAAGACAATATTAAACTTTTGAGAACGTTTTTTCGCTCTCCTGAAAAACGTAAATTTTTGACAAGGGTTGTTTTTGTTATCAGGTCTTCAATTTCATGTGACTGTACCACATATTTCGCTTTTCCAGGATCTTGGTCTGGGGGGGGGGGGTGAGGAGTGCATTCACCGAGTATACCACATATAGGAAAGAAAAAAAAAAAAAAAAAAAAAAAAAAAAAAAGAGAGAGAGAGAGAGAGAGAGAAAAGAAAAAAATCGCCAAGGTTCACAGTCTCCTCTCCCCCCCCCCCCCCCCCCCGGAGTCACCACTGATGACTGATGGGCACCCAAGTTGGTCCCAACTTCGGCTTCCAAAAATATGATCACCTTATATCAGAAAGTAAATCGGCTGCTTTCCAGGCGCCATATTGACTGGTCTAGGAAATCCGATTCATGCTTTAACATGTAAACCTGACAGCGGAAAACGGTTTACGAAATGCGGTTTTCATCTTACGTGAGATATATTGCATGTAAACGTAGTGTGTGAAAGCGAATGTTCCCTCATGAGCCACCAGCACCATTTCATTGTCACCCCATACACTTGTAGGGAAAATACGAATCAATTATTTTGCTAGACAGTCATTCAGAGACTGCTGTCATGGTCGATTGAGAATGCAGACTTGCAAAGAAACAAAACAGTCTACGTAATTTCCGATGCTATTAACAAAAGGAAATTTGCGTTTTAAAAGTCCTAAAACTCATGTTCTCTACATTGACATCACACTATCACCAAACGACGAACCTGGCCCCAACACTCGCAGAGAGAGACTCACAACATGTATTGACTTCTCTTCCTTCAGTACTGCTCAAGTGCTCAAAAGGTAGTATTGTTGGCCCAGTTTAAAGGGTTGCAATTGACTGTTGATACTAGAGAAAAATGCTGCGATGTCTTGCATGTGCGAACTCGGCACCGGTATGACTAGGATAAACATTATGCCGCGGTGGAGTAGCCGAGCGCACTAAAGCACCTCGCTGCGGAGCGCTCGCCGTGGAGGTTCGAGTCCTCCCTGGGGCATGGGTGTGTATCTTTGTCCGTAGGTTAGTTTACCTAGTTTTAAGTAGTTTGTAAGCTACGGACTGATGACCACGCAGTTTGGTCCGATAGATTTACAGACAGACATTTGATAAACATTATCAGTGTCACTCTTCAATGGAATCTTTCCGGTTTACAATAAAATTCTCGATCTTTAGATGGCAAACTCCGCCGTCATCATAAGGAGTAAAATCACTGACTGTGTCCTGCTTATAACTCGAGAATTTTATTCGAAGAGACGTGACTTGTAAACCTAGAGCATCAGAATATAGAAGGGCATGCGTATGAACTTCTGCTGTAACAGCTTCCGCCGCCATTTTAGTTCCAAGCATTAATACACTCTTATGCATCATATTGTAAGAGCTGGATCCTTCAAAAGCAAGTGCCAAAGGAATAATCCGAGTCCAACAAGAACAAACATACCTGATTTTTTTTTAAATCAGTTTTCACAGTGCACAGATTTTAAACTTTCCTATACATTAAAATTGTGTACCGGAGCGGGACTCGAATCTATGTCGCTTTCCATTCTCGGAGCAATGTTCTAATGTCTGAAGTACTAAAGAATACCCCTTTTAAATAAAATTCCATACAGAAGATAATTTTTCTGGCAGTTTGTTCGCTGGCCTTGAAGAACAGTTCTCTGTGATAAATATTGTGAAGTATCCGTAGTTGGTATTAATTTGTGCCGTTCGTACAAAACAGAAATTTCTGCCTGAAATTATACTTATCGAAATTGGGATAGTTATTATTTGCATTTCGCGTCTTCTTCTTTGGAGCAGATATTGGAGTAACACTGGCATTCTTCTAGACCACCTCAAGTAATACACCTGACTTGTGAAAAATGTAAATATGAACAGTGCAACCGTGAAAGTGGAGATTAGGAGAATAATAGTGATTCAAAATGAAGAATCTACAGTACTGCAGGAAACAAATCGGCACTGCAAGATGTAAGGTGACAACCAGGACCAAAAATTTACGTAAGTAGCCTAATAGTACTAGCCCAGCACCATAGAAAAGATATGGAAATCATACAAATCAGTAGAGAGAGACACCGTCTCCTTTTCCAAGAAAAACGTCGCATACACAAAGCATTATCACACAACTAACAAAGACCTTATTGTTACAAATCACTGGATTAGTCTCGATAGCCGCTATAAGAAAATAAGCACCAACCTATAGCATCCATTAATAAAACGAAGTTGACCTTCATATCTCTGAAGCGGCCCACCTATCAACAAAACACCAACATATTTTGGCCCCCGTTGTGCCGTGAAACATTTGTCCCACAAACTTCTCATCTCCCATCATGCTTTCGGAGTTATTCTTGGTAGCAATAGTTAGTGACACACCACATATATGTTCACTTAGGAAATTCGTTATTAACAATCCAGTCCAATACGAAAATAATAGCAGTGTGCTTAAGTACAAAAGTAAGAGAAAGGATGATCTTTTCAACGTTAAATCTTTGACACATAAAAGGGTGAATTATGCGACCACTTAAGTCTTTGGTCACTTACATAACTAATTTACAAAAGTCTGACAGATAGCTCACTAAAATTTTAGAATGAGATGCTGAACACCTTAAAGCTACTAGTCATTAGACTTGCGCATAATAGTTCTCGATCGGGAGCGCTTACTTTAGTTCGCTCTGCCGCGAACTAGTTCTTTTAGTTCGTCCGCTCCCAGTAACGGCTGAGCGGCGTGGTCTGCGCATGCAGGTGGAGGGAGAAGTTCCCCCACCTAGCCGCTTCATGCGCTTGTTGCTTGAACCGTTCACGATATCACACAAAACAAAAAGATACAGTTTGTGGATAATTTCTCGCGTTTAAGTTTAGAGTTATCTCTATATCTTGGCATTATGGAATTTATTAGTCAGATATTGCAGAGTGCAGAATACTTCAAAGCAGAAATTTTGTAGCACTGAACTATGTAATCTAGCAGGCAAACGCTAACATCGAAATGGCTCTCATCAGCAGAAGGCAAACATGTGATTTTTAATTCTGTTCGCGACCTATCGCGCATATTTTAGTTCGCGACCTATCGCGCATATTTTAGTCCGCTGCTCGGCCGCGAAGTAGGTCGCTCTTTTTAGGTCGTCCGCTCGTTTTGGCTTTTGCTACCGGTACTAAAACTACAGAATTGACAGAAGGGAATCACGCGATTCTGCGCGCTCTCGCGTCCTCTCGCTGTTACCCGTCAGTCTTCGGAATAAGAGCGGACGAACTAAGAGGCGAGGGATCTGCTAACAAGTTCGCGTAGTTCGCCTGTGGGAGGGCTCTTACGAACTAGTTCGTTCGTGAACTACACAAGACTACTAGTCATAGTGAGCCTACAATCAACGCACTTCAGATCTTTCATAAAGTCTTCAAAGGGTAAAAGTTAAACCTCCTCGAAGACCGTGAAATAACAAGATTTCTCAAATGTTCAGGTCAGCTGATCCTTAATGACCAGCTGACCAGTAAAAGTGTTACTATAACACTGTGATGTCAGCTTAACCAAATGTCACTTGAAGTTTCTATTGCTAGCCACCCACCGCCTCACCTGCCCCTCCTTCTTTCCTCCCCTCGCCCTCTTCCCTCTGCCTCAGGTTTCGTGCACACGTTAGATTCGTTCCCTTCCTTAATCACATCGTTTAATTTTTCACCCATTTTTACAATTTAATCATAATAGGTTTTGAGAACTGTAATGACTGAATGCAACTGTACTCAGAGCACATATACAGGGTGTTTCACTGTGTTTGCCTCTGTAACTTATAAAATAATAGGTGACGGGAAATTTTAATGCGGTAGGTCAACACAAGAAATGTTACACTTTCTGCGGAGCTATGAACATAGTTTATTGTATCATTTTCCAAAGAGTTACAGCACAAAGATATAATTTTTTAAATGGAACAATAGTTTTTTATATCGTGCATTGGATTCGTTGAAACCAGCTGCGACCAAATCAATTTAAACTACATTCCTATCACAGTTTGGGAGCTACAACCCTTCAAAGTTTAGGGGCGGAGGCTACGACAGGCTGGTGGTCATGAGACAGTGGGCCATGCCCCAGGGGATAGCCACTCGGACAGTTAGCTACGCTATCGCAGCCTCCGCCCCCGGAACTTTGAAGGGCTGTAGCTCCCAAACTAACAGTGATAGGAATGTAGTTTAAATTGATTTGAACGCAGCTGGTTTAAACGAATCCAATACACGATAGAAAAAACTATTGTTCCATTTAAAAAATTATATCTTTGTGGTGTAACTCTTTGGAAAATGATACAATAAACTATGTTCACAGCTCCTCAGAAAGTGAACATTTCTTGTGTTGACCTACCGCATTAAAATTTCCTATCATCTATTATTTTACAAGTTACAGTGGCAAACACACTTAGTGAAACACCCTGTATAGACTATAATTTTAATGGTTGTTTTAATAGTATTTTCAAAATTATCCTTTGAATTATTTTTATCAGTAACGCCGTAATATTTCTCGTTGATAATCCTTTTCATATTCCTGTAACTACTTTGCAATGTTGCCATACCCTTTTTTGTGCACTTTGCAACCTCTCAGTTGATTTCGTCACGTAAACTTTAGCAGTTCACATAACTTACATTGGCTCTCTACTAGTGGCGTCTTGCGGCGTTTCCTATCAGCCCCGGCTCCCTCCATCGTTTTCCCACCAGCCGCCCGCAAACGAGAACATGTTTATGTGGTGCAGTACATATGTAATTGTTCAAAAATGTTTAAACGTTTGTAAATCCGTGGAACTTTACTACTCCGGTTATCAGTCCCTAGGTTTACAAACTACTTAAACTTCCTTTGTTAGTACTACTGTTACAAATTATTCTGTACTCTGTCCTTGCAGTAATTCTTTATTTAATTGTGAACACTTTACTGAATATGTTTATTTTAACCGTTTTTCAGTTCGAGTGCATACCTCCGATTTGTTAAGCGTCTCAATTCTCCGCTGTTTCCCACCTATACCCTCCTATCCCACCCCTATATTTTTGTCTATCTGTTTATTTAGTTATAATAGTATGCCAGGTTTCTAATATAACATATTTCTAATATTAACAATTTACTACGACTTTCCGTCAATTTACCCGTCAGCAATGCCATTTCATTTTCTGTCTCGGACTGAACATTTGTTAAGACGAAACGGTCGCGCTTTCTATTTTTGCATAGCATCTAGAACGTCCGCTGAAACTTGTTTCATCAACTAGTAAGATCTCGTATCTGCTGAGTCTATGACTCGCATTGTCGAATAACAGGTTTTCACGCGTGAGTAATATCGCCTGAATGCTATGCAACCTAACATGCTGATGCGCTGCTTGCGTAGCCTACATCAGAAAATGGCAGGCGTATCCCTACTTACAGCACTAGCCTCAGCTAAAATCAAATGTTCGTAAACCTATTGAACAAAACTGCTATGGTCATCAGTCCCTAGACTCACAAACTACTTAAACTAACTGAACACTAAGGACAACATGCACACCCCACGGCAATGTCTTTGTGGCTTCACCCTGTCGACAGCTCATTCTCGGATTTTTTGGGTAAGGATTGGGAAGGAAATCGGCTGTGCCCTTTCTGAGGATTCTGAGGAACCATCCCAGCATTTGCCTAAAGTGATTTACGGAAATCACGGAAAACCTAAATCAGGATGGCCGGAGGTGGATTTAAACCACCGTCTTCCCGAATGCGAGTGTAGAGTGTTACCACTGCGTCACTTCGCTCGGTTTCGGAGAGCGTATCTTTCTATAAGAATCAACCTGTATTTTGCTTCTTTCTTTGCATATCTTGTCAAGAGACGATGAAGGTAAAATTAGAGAAATTGTAGGTCACAAGAAGGCAGTTCGACCGCCATTCCCCTGTGAACTATGCTATCAGGTACTATACTTTCATCATATCGGCTACAGAAAATACTGTTGCGACAAGTGTTAAATATTTGGCATTACGTTTTGCCATTTTCTGCCGCGGTGGTGCGGCCGAGCACTATAAGGCACCTTGCAGCGGAGTGCGCGGTTGCTCGCCGTAGGAGGTTCCAGTCCACATGGGTGTGTGCATTTGTTGCTCTTAGCTTAGTTCAAGTAGTTTATAAGTCTAGGGACTGATAACCGTAGCAGTTTGGATTTGCTATTTTCTGACCAAGCATAGTTTTTAAAAAGTGCCACTGATATGCCTTGTGAGCTGTTTATAATCGTAGCTCATGGTCTTCTTCAAAATGTTCAAATGTTTGTAAATCTATCGGACCAAACTGCGTGGTCATCAGTCCGTAGCTTACAAACTACTTAAACCTAGGTAAACTAACCTACGGACAAAGACACACACCCATGCCCCAGGGAGCACTCGAACCTCCACGGCGAGCAACCGCGCGCTCCGCAGCGAGACGCTTTAGGCCGCTCGGCTACTCCACCGCGGCCATGGTCTTGTATGGAGATCACTGTTGACAGGAGGCGCATAGAGAAACTACGGTTGCACATTTAAAAAAAAAGGACAACATAATTTTATATGATAAACTTTTTAGCAACATGTTTATGTACAACATATTTATTGATGCAAGCCGTCTACGCAACTGAATAACAGAAGTTTATTTTGCCGTATGCATTTCGCATTTATTTGTAAGGCATCTTCAGTGGTGTGTTATATATACATGATTATGTTCCAGTTTTTTTTTTTTTAGATTAGAAACAGTTGTGGTGCGTTATCTAGGTATAAATAATGATATTTTTGGTGGATGCTGGTCTACATGTGGTGCTCTTTGTTGACTTTAGATTTTTTTGTTAGCATCTTTTATTCTATTGGCTTTTTCGTTTTTGCACTTCATCACTAAACATATACCATTTTATTCCTGTTGTGTGTTTTGGATGGTGTTGCCAACTGTTAAATGTGTATTTCTCCTATCTTTGTTTTATGTCAGTGTGTAATGTGTGTGTGTGTGTGTGTGTGTGTGTTTGTGTGTGTGTGTGTGTGTGTGTGTCTGTTTCTGATGAAATTGTGGAAAAAAATTGCACCAGTTGTTGTTATTTATATTTATTTTATTATTATTATTATTATTATTTAATTTAATGACTTTTGGTCGTGTAGGAGTGGAGAGAGAGAGAGAGAGAGAGAGAGAGAGAGAGAGAGAGAGAGAGAGAGAGAGAAGGCAAGAAATAGATTGAGAGTGACAGAGGGATGGGGGGAAAGAGAGAGAGTGAGACACACAGACAGACAGACAGAGGGAGGGGGCAAGAAAGAGAGAGAGAGAGAGAAAGATGTGATTTGGAATACCACCCAAAACAAAAACACAACACAAACAAAACAGCATGTATGTACTGATGAAGTGCAAAAACCAAAAAGCCAATGGAATAAAAGACGGAAACAAAAGAACGTAAAGTCAACAAACAGCACTACATGTAGACCAGCATCCACCAAAAATTGTTAGTAATATAATCAAAATATCATTACCTATACTCAGATAATGCACCACAACTGTTTCTAACCTAAAATACTAAAAATGATAAAAAAAAAACAATATTCTGAAACATAATCATGTATACAGACCACTGAAGATGCCTTAAAGGGCGAAATACATACGGCAAAAAATAAACTTGTGTTATTCAGTTGTGTAGATGGCTTACATCAATAAATATCTACAGTATATTATATAAAAAAAACAACTGTGGGACGAAAGGGCAAAAAAGAAACGGTAATGTTTGAGCTATTCTTGGACTTAGTCACCAAAAGAAATGAGACACTTACCACATGTGGTGTCAACTTGTGTATTCTTGGCTCGTAGAAGTGTGTCGCCAGTGAAAGTGACCAGCGTGTGACAGCCGTCTTCAGCTCACTCTCGCTGTGAGATGGCCGGGAGACAGAAATTTATTGAGGTGTGATGGAAATCGCTGGGAGCAAGATCAGGACTGTATGCTGGATGACCAAACAGCTGACCTGTGCCGCACCGTATGGGAACGAGCACTGACCTGGAGCAGCACAATAAGTTTAACAACTGCGGCGTTTGTTCTTTTGGGCTTGTTCCAAAGGTTAGACGTCGCTATGTGATGCTGTACCTGTTGTAAATATACATTTTAAACTAGATGACCCGGTGAACTTCGTATCACTTACATCTTAATATATACCATATTAATTTAATACATATGTATTGTAGACCCAATAGTTTTATAAAGACATCATCAGATAGTCTAAGTATCGGCCCGATAGTGGGCGGAAAGAGAGGGCAAATCATGCACACTCGTCCAGGATAATGTTCATGTCACATTCGTGGAAGTTCGAGAAAGGTTTAAACGGTGATAAAATATGGAAAAATTGCGAGGAAAATTTATCTTTAAAACATGTAAAATAATGACTTGGTTGTTGTGATTGGTGCGTTCAGAATGAAAGAGTAAAGTTCGCTTTACACGATCTGAACCCGTGTATGAACTTTCAAAAATAAAAATGGATTGCTGTGCGCTAGTCTCGCTAAAACTCGAGACCGGCTGAACCGATTTGGCTACATATAATTACATAAACCACCGAATCTATTGTGATGAAATCTCGTGTGGAGATAGCTTGAACGTTCAAAATGTTCAAATGTTTGTATAGTTTATGGGACTTAACTACGGGGTCATCAGTCCCTAAACTTAAAAACTACTTATGAACTACTTACGAACTAGGACGGCACAAATATCCATGCCCGAGGGGGGATTCGAACCCCCGACCGTAGTGGCCGTGCAGACCGTGACTGGAGCGCCTCAGTCCCCTCGGCCACCGCGGCCGGCCGCTTGAACGTTGAAGTACCGAATAAGATACTTTAGGAAGTGTGTAATACAAGACTTTTTTTATTTGAAATATATAGAGCGAAATATCGAACAATAATTATTCTGGAAAAGCTATTTACTCTTTAGGTCTAGAAATCTAGTCGACCCAGCAATGTTTCGCAATTTCTAATATGTATGTACTCTTGCTTTGAACGTCAAATGTGCTACATTTTATCGCAATCGTACGAATGGTATTGATATCCCAAAGAAAAGAGCTCTATCAGTTTTCCACAAATTTTCCTATTTTCTGGCCAACTATTCCAAACTTTTACTTCACTCAAACTTTCCTTTCGCTCTGAACGTCGAACTGCAAAATTTTATCGCAATCAGATGAGTGGTATTGATATTTCAAAGAAAAATCTCTTTCTGTTTTTTTTCTGAATTTTCAAATTTTCCATATTTTTATTTCATAAGAACGTTACTGTTGCTTTGAACGTCAAATATGCAAAAATTTATTGCAATCAGACTGAAACTGGATTGATGGTATAATGTGGGCTAAAGCAGACTGGATTCACGAGGTGTCTACATCAAGACAGACTGCAAAGTTTGACCGGTTTGAGACCCCTTCGCAACAAGACAATTTCATTCGACGCTCCGTTGTTAATATGACGGGTTAGAGATTTGGACGACGCTACGATGTCGGTCTCAGGTAAAGGACTGAACTTTGCACCCACGCCAAAGGTTTTACCAATACCGTCGTTTATCAGTACCGTTGAAGAAGCTGTTCGACCACTCTCCACGGATTCAGCAGATGAAATAAGACGTGAAACTTTCCGTGCTGCAACGAAGGCTCGCCCTTAAAGAAGCAATATTTCTGTGGCAGAGAGGGATGCACTACGCAAACTTCGCCAGGATACCGAGACAGTAGTTCTTCCAGCTGACAAAGGAAACGCGAATGTTTTAATGACTCGTGAAGACTACCATGATATAATGTATAGTTTATTGACTAATAGCACATACCGAAAGCTCACTGTCTCTCAGGATGGCTAAACGGTTCTCAGCCGAAATATTAGAAGAAGTAAACTTTATGCGGCTGCACGCCCGAAAGTTTTTTGAACTATCTTACTAATTGTTCATAAATATCTTATGCCGAAATAAATGTGTCTGTGAATCACTTAAATAACGTTAGGAACATTCTGAAACAGTGTGCAACGCGTATGTACTCCAAAACTCATCACAACGCTACACAAGACAAATAGTTTGTTTGTGTTATGACTACTCTTGGCAGGCAGCGTTCAGGCCTTTTATCAAGGTGGCTTTGATTGTACTCTGTGGCTCGCAGCTGGCCCTGTATAGCCGCCACGAGTCCGGTCCCAGTGTGCATCCGCACTGAAAGAACCATCAAACCTCGACAAGGCGGATTACAAGTAAGAATTTCTGCGTCTGTACTTTTGCCCGTGCCGTGGCATAGAGGCTTACAAGGGAACCATAGGAAGTGTAAATAACAAATTTTGATAGGTCTCCAATATGTTGTAGGGCAACACATTCTGGGTATGAGACTATCCGCTTTTTTAGCGACGGGCCTTGGTTTACGAGAAAATTGATGTTGAAGTTCACTGCGCGATGTAAGACGCGCTATTAGAGAATGGAACGGTAAAGAAAGGTTATGAAGGTGGTTAATGAACCCTCTGCCAGGCACTTAAATGTGATCTGCAGAGTATCTATGTAGATGTAGATTTAACGTTAGCCACGTTCCGAGGAAGTGAGAATGACGCAGCGGTTAAGGTCTCCGTAATTTGCTCTTTTATTATTATTTTTTTAAAATAAGAATAGTCTGACATTTTCCATTTTATTTTAGACATTATCAACAAACAGTGTACATTGTGTGAAATTAGCAGGAAATATTAAGTTTTGCTGTAGTAATTTAATCTTGACTTCACTATTACAAAATGTAACTCGCTATGGCCAGTATCGCTTGCTATGCCACAACAGAAATCCAGATATTTGTCGTAAAATCAACTGAAACAAAATGGTTTGCAGCACCAAGCACATAACATAAAAGCTACTGTCTTGTAGGCGCATGGAATTTTTAAGAGCGATACCAGAAAAGTTCATTTATATTAAAAAAAAAAGAGTTATCTGTCATCCATTAACTTTGGTGCGAACCAAGAGCATTTGATCATCTTTGGAAAAAATGGTGCAAAATTAATCCAGAAAGGTCGGAATTATTTTTGGTTTTAATTTTATTTCAAAAGGTATAAATTACCTTCATATGACTGCACAAAAACGTTATAATCGATTTTTTTCACAAACACAACATTAGGTTTTGAATATTGCCAATCTTTCTGCAAGGACGTCAAAGTTAATGGTTCAGAATTTTCATCTTATTAATTATTATTATTAAAACACTGTTTAAGATGAAATATAGACATACAAATGTCGCAAAAAAAGATCAATCAAGAAATACAAATAGCTCAAACATTGCTGTACCTGTTCCCAAAAAAGTTTCTCATTTTCTTACTGGGAAACCTTACTTTCTGGATGAGCCTCGTAATTTCTGTGATGGATCTCTCAAATTGTTATTACCACTGCGATAAGATACGCCATCTACATCTACATGGGATACTCTGCAAATCACATTCAAGTACTTGGCACATGGTTCATCGAACCACCTTTATACTATTCATCTACCATTCCACTCTCGAATAGCGCGCGGGAAGAAAGAACACCTGAATCTCTTCGTTCGAGCTCTGATTTCTCGTATTTTATTCTGATGATCATTTCTACCTATGTAAGTGGGAGTCAACAATATATTTTCGCATTCGGAGGAGAATGTTGGCGATTGGAGTTTCGTAAGTAGCCCACGCCGCAGCGATAAGCGCCGTTATTGTATTGATTCCCATCCCAGATCCTGTATCATTTCCGTGACACTATCTCCCCTGTATCGTGACAATACAAAACGAGCTGCCCTTCTTTGAACTCTTTCGATGGCTTCCGTCAAACCTAATTGATAAGGATCCCACACTGGGATACTCCAAATAAGGACGGACAAGCAGGGTGTATGCAGTCTCTTCAGTAGTTCTGTTGCATGTTTTAAGCATTCTGCTAATAAAACTCAGTCTCTGGTTTGCCTTTCCTACGACATTACCTACGTGTTCTTTCCAGTTTAAGTCTGAAGTAATAGTAATTCCTAGGTATTTAGTGGAGTTTAGGGCCTTTACATTCGATTGATTTATCATGTAAACATAGTTTAACGGATTTCTTTTCGTACTCATGTGGACGATTTCACACATCTCATTATATAAAGTCAATTGCCAATTTTTACACCATACTGATATCTTATTTAGATCGTTCTGTAGTTGGTTTTGATCTTCAGATGACTTTCCTAAACAATAAATGATGGCGTCATCTGCAAACAAACTAAGAGAGCTGCTCAGATTTTCTGCCAAATCGTTTATGTAGATAAGGAACAGCATAGTAGCAATAACACTACCCTGTGGAACGCCGTATATTACCTCTGTTTTCGTCGATGCCTTTTCATCGATTACTACAAAATGTGTTCTCTCTCACAGGAAATCTCCTATCCAGTCGTAGATCTGGGGCGATATTCCGTAACCACACAATTTGATTAAAAGCCGTTTGTGAGGTGTGAGGTACGGTGTCAAAAGCCTTCTGGAGTCTAGAAATACGGAATCAATTTGAGATCCCTTGTTGATAGCACTCATCACTTCATGTGAGTAAAGAGCCAGTTGTGTTTCACATGAACGTTATTTTCTAAATCCGTGTTGACCTCGGGTCAATAGATCATCCTGTTCGAGATAATTAATAGTATTTGAATACATTATATGTTCCAAAACGCTGCTGCAAATTGATGTCAATGAAATAGGCCTGTAGTTAAGTGGGTTACTTCTACTGCCTTTCTTGCATAATGGTGCAGTGCGTTCATGTAGTAGTTAAAAATGGAGCTTCCACCAACTTGGAAGTTAACAGTAGTGTGGTTAGGTGATAAGATTGTAATTTTAATTTTGAAAAACCTATAATCGAAATTTGAACTGCATTTTTTTATCTGTGTTAGTTGTTCGAGCTTTATCATTATCTCAGAGATATCGCTACCTAGACAACAACGCAAAACGGTATACTTTGCATCTTAAAATTACTATACATTTGACTCTGTTTTTCTAATTTTATTATTTATTTTTCTAATAATGTTCTTAACCTATTTTCTATTTCAAATATTTTTTCACTTTCATTATTTTATTAGGCCAATGAAAGGGCACTGGAATCTATTCTTTCTCTCATTGGTGCCCAACGTCGAGAAAATGACCTGTCACCTAAAAAATTCGGAACATTAAATCTATATTCTGATATGTTTTGAGATTATAAAATTACAAATTAAATGCTGCGAATGGCCGAGCTCTCCGAGGCGCCTTGTTGCGGAGTGCGCGGTTGCTCGCCGTCGAAGGTTCGAGTCCTCCGTCGGGCATGGCTCTGTGTGGTGTCGTTAGTTTAAGTAGTTTGTAAGCTTAGGGACTGATAACCTCAGTAGTGAAATGCCATATATTTATAAGCAATTGAACATTTTTGATAAATAAATAGCAACGTCAATGATGAAAGCGATAAAAGGAAGTGGATGTTAAAGAAAATTTGTGGCGTTCAGTGAATCCACGAGAAAAATAGGTTTGTCGCAAATATAAAGTCCGATAAATGAAAAAAAAAAAAAAAAAAAAAAATACATGCGTTTGCTTAAACGAGTTGTATTCCAAATTGTTTCGAAATTACAAAATGTTCAAATGTTTGTATATCTTATGGGACTTAACTACGGGATCATCAGTCCCTAAACTTACAAACTACTTATCAACTAGCTTATCCTAAGGACGGCACAAATATCCATGCCCGAGGGGGGATTCGAATCCCCGACCGTAGTGGCCGTGCAGCCCGTGACTGGAGCGCCTCAGTCCCCTCGGCCTCGAAATTACAGTTGCAGGGATTATGTATAAATGCTGGAAGTAGTTATTTATTTGGATATTTAAAAAAATGTAAATTAGTTCCAATGGGGTAGGTGTCATTAATTGAAGCTCAGTTGTGGAAGCAGCACCCTGCAGACACGGAGAAACTAGTAATTGTCAGGTTCCCTTGCTATATAATAAGGTCATATCTTGCGATTTCAGCATAATACACTGGTTCTGAAATGCACTGAATATTTGAGAAGTTTTGCATTCTCATGCATTATTAGCAAAACATTACTTATTTTTACACCTTGAAACCCACAGGCCATGGCATGTCGCATTGTATAATTGGGCAATGTCCGGGAATCTGTTGAAATGTCTCTCTGCCTGCCAATCTTGACGCAAGGCCCCGTGATAGATCGTCCCCTCTGCCCGCAAAGAGCAACGAATGTAGCCTCTGGCTGGTACAACAATGAAATTGGGCAGTGGCTGCTGACACATACACAGTGAGTTTACATGTTTCCATCAATGTTTCATACAATGTTTTCGGACACATATGGGTGAACGACTTGTGATACATGTTCCAAACACGTCTCAAAACAGAGAAACAGCTATAACAGAGCAAAGGAAACAATGTTTCTGGCAGACTACCATCTATCACCCTTCACGGCACTTGCTTATGATTGTTTTGATTTCGCCTGCAAGTTATGAGTTCGTTTCGCTTTCAGTTTAATAATGGAATGACCAACGCGACAGACTGTTAACGAGTGTATTGTGCGAAGCTAGGTCTGTAAGAACAGTAACGAAGAATAACTCTTTGTAGAAAATTGTTTCAAATGTTTGTATAGTCTATGGGACTTAACTACGGGGTCATCAGTCCCTAAACTTACAAACTACTTATGAACTACTTACGAACTAGGACGGCACAAATATCCATGCCCGAGGGGGGATTCGAACCCCCGACCGTAGAGGCCGTGCAGATCGTGACTGGAGCGCCTTAGTCCCCTCGGCCACCGCGGCCGGCAAAATTGTTTCCTTTGCTTTTGCCTTTAACAGAAGTTGCAACAAGAAAGAAATTCGATCGCTTGTCGTGAATAGTGGTCAACATTGAAGATCGGTTAGTGCTGCGGACCCTGTATAGACCTATACTCATGTATGTTTTGGTTTTCCAGGGTTGAGCTTTCTGGATGAAACATAAACCAACCGGAACAAAAGACACAGAGTTTAAATACGTGCAACAATTATAATTGCTTACCTTAATTTGTATTTTATATTACAGTAAATTTCCTCCATAGTTATACTGCTACCGTTCACTCCATCATTACGAATTTGTTTCAGTTGGAATATTTCTGTAGTTTGTTCTAGTGTGTAGTAAAAGTACACAGTCTTTCCGTCTTCCTGTTTCTCGGATATTACTTGTATGTAAAATGTATGAAAGGGAGATTTTTGTTTCCTTGTTATTGCTCTCTGATTTTCGGTAGTCACGGGAAAGTCGAAGCTATAATACCGAAAATGTTCTGTGCAACTACTCCAGCTCAACCTTAAGTTACTCCTTTTAATTGTAAAATTCTATCCCACTCGCAAGACGGCGCTTTAGGGCTATATGCTTCCCATGAATTGCTCCCAAACAACAGGGGAATTAAGTATGCCTGAAAACATACATGCCGAATCACGCTTTGTTTTCAGTCTTCGATTTGAAGATATGATCGATTCGGCAGTAGGAGGAAGTGATGGAGAAGAGAAAACTGCTGGCCATTGTCTTAAATAATTTCCTCCACAGAAAATATACAAACTCATCAGTGGAAACGCAAACAGTTTCAGAGTTGCTTCAGAGCTGCTGATGAAAGTTTAGCAAAAGCAGGGAAGTAAAGGATTACTATGAGTACATCGCCTATGACAAGTGCGTGACATGCAAAACTAAGGAAGCAGCCACGTTTCACCACAAACACACGATCTGTCCCCACTCGCTTCTTTTCCTGCGCGCGTATCAGAAGGGCGATGTGTGTGAAACACCTGTTACATCACAAAGAGGCCAAGTTCGTTGCCCCATTCTCGCACGACCCTTAATCCATGTGAAATCTGTATGGCAGCTGTGAAAACGCGATATTCTGATTTTCCGAGTCTTTCTTCATTCGAAAAGTTACGATTGTCGGTATTTTATAACGGAGAGGGTCTTATGTTTCTGTCAACTTGGACTACAGTAATTCTGTTGGTTAATCATTGACTAGAGCGCATTTATAATTGCTCTCTATTGTATTGTTCCTCTAGGCAACAACATTGCATGTTGACAAATGTTCAAAAGTTTGTAAATCTTATGGGACTTAACTACGGGGTCATTAGTCCCTAAACTTACAAACTACTTATGAATTACTTACGAACTAGGACGGCACAAATATCCATGCCCGAGGGGGGATTCGAACCCCCGACCGTAGTGGCCGTGCAGACCGTGACTGGAGCGCCTCAGTCCCCTCGGCCACCGCGACCGGCCCATGTTTACATTGTTTGTGTTGTACCATAATAAATTTCTTTATCTTTTAAACCGTATGTTTAGTTTGAACATAACCTACTGGTGTACAGTGGGTTTTGTTTTCGCTATATCATTTCCTTTTTATAACTCTCTTATTATGACTCGGTTAAAACGACAACTCGGCATATTATCATGTTTTCTGTGGTACGGCCATATCCCTCCCCTCGTAAGGAACATACTTCTCATCCTCGCTTAATGTGACAAATGCATATGCTTGTACCTCGTATGTGACGTCATTTTCAACCACTGTTAGTAATGATATTTTGCAAGATGCGTCGTACTGTATCTGTTGTTGCATTATGGCAACCTGGTATAGTCCCCCTCCCTCCTTCCATCAACAATAGATACAGCATAGAATCCTCAGCTCATTTTTACTTAATCGCAGTCATACTAAAGTAGTGGTGACAATCAATAAACTCGTCAACAGTCAGTTTCCATAAACAATTTTTACGGAGTGCACCCATTTTAGAACAGCACGGCCAGTAAACGATAAGTTTTAACGGTGGAAGAAAAGGTGAAAGTGATTCTTGTTATCGAGAATGGAGCTAAAAAGGTGGCCGTGCGTCGTCAGTTTGGCCTCGTAAATTCGACAGTCCAAACGATTTCAAAATACAAAGATAAAATTGTTACTGCGTGTGTACAAAATGGAGCTACGTTACTGTATTCAAGTAAGTTTAAGAGTGAATACTGTATGTACAATGAAACAAGTCAAAACAAATTTATTCTTTTCCTTGCTATCAAAATGAATGGAAAATACAAATCTCAGTTACAACGTCACTCGTTTATAACAACATAATTTTCAAGATCTTATGAATGTCGTTATAGCCAAGTTCCACTGTATGTTTCACTACACTCAACACATAATTATAAATATATTACTTCAGTTATTTCTTTCTCGATATGTTAAAAGACGTAACTTAAATAGGCGATTAATCTCTATATAAAAGCGGAAGGACACTCATTCATTGATTAAACACGAAATCTCGAAAACTGCTTCACCTTTGGCAGCAATATAGTTTATAGGTCGAAGACGTCAGCTAAGAAAGGATTTTGCGATAGGGCCTATAGTTCAGGAGATATGACGACATAAACAATGAAAACTTCCCCGACTTGCGGCACGTGCTAGTGTGACTTTATCAGTCCACTGTTTCAGAAGGAGAGCACTTATCTACTTGCAACAAACTTTAAACATAATTTCAAACCTTAAGAAAACTTTTTCTAGCTAACAACCATAGCAGAATGATGAGAAGAAAAAAGTTTCTCGCTTACTACTTCTCCGCTGTTCACGGAGTAAAACTACGGCATTAGGTTTAACGTTGCAATTTATAATTTACCCGCAGGAAATTTTACAGACAGTATACAGTACGACACGTAGTCATGAGATATGAGCACATAAACACTAACGTTAATGGAAAACCGCGCTATCACGCACCTTGTTTTGATCTATTAATTCATAAAATGCAGCAACCAGTTGCTTGTGATTATTTTTGACGACCGGTTTCCGGCGCTTGAGTGCCCTTCTTCTAGTCTCTATATAGGCAAACATGTGCATTGATGTTACAATAAAGGATATAAAACGTACAAATGTCGGTCACAGAAATTTGAAATTGTGAGTATAAAAGTATTCGACATGAGAGTGAAAGTTTATAAAACTAATACAATGAGTGATGCATTTTTGAAACAAATTGATTGTAATAAAAATATGTTCATATAAAGGGATAAAATTTACACTTACATTTTAGTACTGTAGCTTAATATATGTACATGCGAGCAGGAGACTGAACGCTAAGTGCACGGATTATGCAGTGAATAACAATCAGCTGTTAACAATCTATGGATGAGCCTCATAGTGAAAGGGTAAAAATAATTAAGGAAAAACGTCATGGGATAAAAACATTAATAATCGATGTAGTTGGCAATAAAAGCGTAAAGAGAGGAGCAGGTGACTGATAAATCAGTCGTTTAACAGATTAATTAATATTCAGTAGTATAAGAAGTACAATGATAACTGGCTCCGTAGGCGGAATATTTCGGAACTAGCAGCTGACACACTTGTAGGCTGCTTAGAATGCCACTGTTAGGGCAACTGTCAATATAAACAAATTGTCAGTGTGTCTATGGCTTCAAATATTAAAGGGGATAAACTGAGAAGTGGTTCTCATCTGACAACTAAGTTAAGGATGTGGATTATAAGCGTTAAGATGCGTGAACTAATGTGAAAAAAATGCGAATGTTACTGTAATATTAAGCTAGTGTTACAATTGGTGCATCTAGTCAGACAACTGAAGAAAGTTCAACAGTCAACTTGCTAGAAGTATACCAAAGAAGACAATCCTGCAGAGCAGATCAAAGACGCAATTAGAGTAAGTGATGACTGGTTTTCTAAAAATAAACAAGTCACTATCACAATGGTAGTGACTATTGCATAGTGCAGTTGAATTGGAGGCATAATATAACTAATCTTTGTTATGGGGGGAGCGGGGGAGGAGAGGAGGAAGTAGTTACCAGAAATTACAATTGGCATATCTATCCAAATATTTATGGGGTAGGAGGGGGTTAGAGTGGTATAAAGTAGTTTGAGTGGGGGAGGGGTGCGGGGAATAGAGGTAAGGAACCTGCACAAAGAGGAAGCAACCAAGGAAAGTTTGACGAGCCAAGGGCCAGGGGTGGGAGTGTGATGTAAGGGGGGGAGGGCGTGTGGTATACTACATTACTACATTGTGTAGTAAAGCAGAACAGAGTAGGGTTACATAAAGAAACAAGAGTAGGACTGCAAAAAAATTAGAATCTGAAATAATTTTAATGTAGTTGTAGCACACAGGAAGAAGAAGAATATTGTGAAAGTGACTGAAGGCAGTAGGTGGGGGGAAGGGGGAATAGAGGAAGGGGGAATATGTTAACTTTACTAATAAAGTAAACAGCAGGTAGAGGTGGAGGGTGGTGTGTGTGTGTGTGTGTGTGAGAGAGAGAGAGAGAGAGAGAGACTGTGTGTATGTGTAATAGGTGAATATGATGACGTAACTGTGGAGATAACGAATGTAAGGTACAGGTGTGAGCAAAGATCGCTATAGTTTGGGAGGGTTTTATAGAAGGGTAATAGCTGATAATAGTATGGAATGGGTGGAGGTTCGGAGATGTGTAGCAGAAAATGTCCAGAGACAAATCCATATGTAATGCACCACAAGTGTATAGCTCTGTGACTGCTGTTAACATTATATATGGTCTATCACTATAATGTGGGGTGGCTACCACTTTCAATCTTAAGATAGGCAGTAATATGAGGGACAAGTTCAGTGTCTGTGTAGAGCTAGGTATGCATTATATGCAGTATTAGGGTGAGTTAGAAAAGTTGTTGTGGTCTTCAGTCCGGAGACTGGTTTGATGCAGCTCTCCACAATACCCTATCCTGAGCAAGCCTCTTCATCTCCACATAAGAACGGCAACCTACATCTGTCGGAATCTGCTTACTGTATCCATCTCTTGGTCTTCCTCTGCGATTTTTCCCCACACACTTCCCTCCAACGCTAAATTCACAATTCCTTGATGTCTAAGAATGTGTCCTACCAATCCATCCCTTCTTTTAGTCAAGGTATGCCAGAAATTTCTTTTCTCCCCAATTCTGTTCAGTACCTCCTCATTAGTTACGCGATCCACCCACCTAATCTTCAGCTTTCTTCTGTAGCACCATATTTCAAAAGCCTCAATCCTCTTCCTCTCCGCACTGTTTATCGTCCATGTCTCACTCCCATACAAGGCAACACTCCGTACAAATGCCCTCAGAACGGACTTCCTTAGGCTTAAATCAATATTCGATGTTAACAAATTTCTCTTTTTCAAAAACGCTTTTCTACCCATTGCCATTCTGCATTTTAGATCCTCTGTACTGCGACCATCATTTGTTATTTTACTGCCCAAGTAACAAAACTCATCTACCTCCTTTATTGCTTCGTTTCCCAATCTAATTCCTTCAGCATCACCTGATTTTCTTACACTGCACTCCATTACCCTAGTTTTGCTCTTGTTAATGTTCATCTTATATGCACCTTTCAGCACACTGTCCATTCCGTACAATTGCTCTTCCAGGTCCTTTGCTGTATCTGACAGAATTACTATGTCGTCGGCAAAACGCAATGTTTTTAATTCTTCCCCCTGAACTTTTATTCCTTCACCAAATTTTTCCTTGGTTTCCTTTATAGCTTGCTCAATGTACAAATTTAATAAGAATGGAGAACGACTACAACCCTGTCTTACTCCCTTTCCAACCACTGCATCCCTTTCATGCCCTTCAACTCTGACAACCGCTGTCTGGTTTTTGTACAAGTTGTAAATAACCTTAAGCTTCCTATATTTTACTCCTGCTTGCTTCAGAACTTGAAAGAGCTTATTCCAATCAACATTGTCAAAAGCCTTCTCCAAATCTACAAAAGCTAGAAATGTAGGTTTGCCTTTTCTTAATCTATCTTCTAGGATAAGCCGTAAAGTGAGTATTGCCTCCCGAGTTCCTACATTTCTCCTGAACCCAAACTGATCTTCCCCGAGGTCAGATTCTACCAGTTTTTCCATCCTTCTGTATATAATTCGTGTTAATATTTTGCAACCATGACTTATTAAACTGCCTGTCTCATACATCTTACACCAGGTGAAACAGGTTTGTCATGGCTGGTTCTCCCAGAGACTTCAGTAGCTCTGAGGGAATATCATCTACTCCAGGGGCCTTGTTTCGACTTAGGTCTTTCAGGGCTCTGTCAAATTCTTCTCTCAGTACAGTATCTCCCATTTCATCTTCATCTACATCCTCTTCCCTTCCTACAATATTGTCTCGAAGTTCATTTCCTTTGTAGAGCCCCTCTATATACTCTTTCCACCTTTCAGCTTTCCCTTCTTTGTTGAGAACTGGTCTTCCATCAATGTCCTTGATATTCATAGAGCTGTTTTTCTTATCTCCAAATGTTTCTTTTATTTTCCTGTAGGCTGTTTCTATTTTTCCCCTATTTATACACTCTTCTACATCCTTGCATTTGCCTTCTAGCCACTCCTCTTAGCCATTTTGCACTTCCTATCAATCTCATTTCTTAGTCGTCTGTACTCCATTTTGCCTGTTTCATTTACTGCATTTTTATATTTTCTCCTTTCATCAATTAAATTTAGTATCTCCTGTGATATCCAAGGATTTTTTGTAGGTCTTGCCTTCCTACCTATTTTTTCCTCTGCTACCTTCACTATTTCATCTCTCAATTTTACCCATTCCTCCTCTACTGTTTTATTTTCCCCTGTTTCTGTCAATTGTTGCCTAAAACTCCCTCTGAAATTCTTAAGAACCTCAGGTTCCTTCAGTTTATCCAGGTCCCGGGTGTAAAACATGTGTAGTAGGTATGTGAAGGAGGTTGAAGTAAAGCAACGTAATGAATACTACAGTAACTTATACGAAGAAGAGCTAATCAGTAAATGAGGAACTGTATGCTTACATCACACTTTGCTTGTGGTTCAGTGAAATTAGCTGTTGATTTAATTATATTATTACCTCTTTATCAATTTTGACACCCTATGGAATAGGTTTACTATGAAAGGTACTAGGATGCGTTAAGTCTCAATACAGTAGGGACGGGAGGTGGTTTTTGGAGGCAACTACACCAGGTAAGTGAAGATGGTATGAGCAATCATCACACTGGAGAAAACATAGAGATAGAATAGACATTAATTTGTGAGTTATATATAAAGCAGAGCACGTGAAGAATTGAGCAAAGGTGAACATATTGATACAGGTAATATCTGCAGTTAATGTTTTACAGAAACAATTACAAATAAGAAGCAACGATTATACTGTATGAATACATAGTACATTTTCAATGAACTTCCAAGAGTGCGGATAAACAATCTAGAAAAACCTTGTTTCTTAAAACTGTTTGTTCATTTACTAGATTACAGTCTTGTGATTTAGATTGCTTATATATTTCTAGTTCTTCAAGAACATTTTAATTACTTTATTTACAAAGTGAAAGATGTCTAACTTATCAATACTTGGAGCTGTATGTTTTTGATCTATTAGATGTTGGGCGAAAGTAGACCTATTGGAATTTCCTCCTTTTTTCTTAGGGAAGTGTTCCCGAAATATAGTTTTAAATGCTCTGCCAGTCTGGCCAATATACCTCGCTGGACAGTTTTCACAATTTATTTGGTAGACCCCAGATTCAAGTAGTCCATTACTGCTACCCGTTTGTTGATCATTGTGCATGAGTAGTTGGCTAATTTTATTCTTAGTGCAGAAAGCTACTCTGATGCCATATTTATTAAGCTGATTTGCAATTGGTAAGGAATGTTGCCAACGAAAGGCATTCTAATATAATTAGGTTTCTCTACATTGAATAGCGAAGTCGAAGGTTTTGACTGGTCTGTTCTCTGTTTAAATAGTTTCTTTATTAAACAAGGGTCACAACCATTGAAATTTGCCACATACATGATGACAGCTGTATTTTCTTTATCAGCTTTAACAACTATTGCATGATTGTTTCTAAGTTTCTTATTAATTTCATTAAGAGTCTTTTGGTCAGAGGAGAAGTTCTTACTTCTAGAGTTTACACATCTATCTATAATGTCATTCATTTTACATGCTATTGTCTGTTCCTTTCTATCTATTTTAAGTAAGTCAAGTCCTAATTTAACACTAGAAATCAGTTCTACAATGTTGTTTGGATTGATTGCAGGTTTGATATTATATTTTAATCCGTTTTCTAGCACATCTGATTCTTCGTCATTAAAAACAATGTCTGTTTTATTGAAAGTTCTACTATAAAATTCAAAGCTTGGAATAGGCATATTAACACAGCTAGAGTTCATTTGTTTTGACATAAGCAACCTTAACATTGTTTCATGTTTCTCTTGAATAGGAATTTTTTGCTTTCTGTAGCCATTCTTCAACATAAGAAAAGACACTGTCTACTTGGAGGTTATGTAAAGCACTATGATTTCGTTGTATAAATTATACGTACTGAAATTAAGTTTGTCTTTCTCTGAGAATAAATATTTTATCCTGTTGCTCATGATGAATTTCGCCAATTTCCACGTCCACTTGTTCATATGATCTCTTTTTGGCATTTTCATATAGGCAGAAACGTATGTCGATATTACCTTGTTGCCGATGCAATTTTTGTTGAAATAGATACGATGCGAAATGTTTAGGAGTTTTAGCTTATTATGTTTTGATCTATTACTTCTTCCCTTACTAACTGTATTCGCAACATATTTTACAAACATACAGTACTTATACGAATGAATATATACGTGAAAAATTAAACGATTGTACAACATATAACTCAATATCTATGAGATCATATATATTGCGATGAGTAAACACTTTTCATGCCATGCTCAACGTTTTATTACATTTCTTATTTACTGCTAAGATACTCCTGTATTTCAGTGAGCTTAGGGAAGTTCCTGAAAGATGACACTGCTGTTGAGAACTTTGAACTATGAAGCGCATATCGCTGTAGAAAGAATTGGGGAGAAAAGAAATTTCTGGCATACCTTGACTTAAAGAAGGGATAGATTGGTGGGACACATTCTTAGACATCAAGGAATTGTGAATTTAGCATTAGAGGGAAGTGTGTGGGGTAAAAATCGCAGAGGAAGACCAAGTAAGCAGATTCAGACAGATGTAGGTTGCCGTTCTTATGTGGAGATGAAGAGGCTTGCTCAGGTTAGGGTATTGTGGAGACCTGCATCAAACCAGTCTCCGGACTGAAGACCACAACAACACAACATGTCAGTGTGTAATTAGTTCTTCCAACCACAAATATGGATCCATTCTCCCTCCGTTTCTAGGGTTGCTTTCTTCCACACTTACTGATTGCGATAGAAACAGTTCATCGGCATGGAAGGAACATGAAAGGAACGATATAAAGGTTATTCGAATGTTCGCTTATTATTCAAGTCTGATCACTGCGTTTGTACATATATTAATTGCTACAACTGTGTGACAAAAAAAAGGTGGAAAGAAGAACGGTACACTTCATAAATTTACTCTTTTGTGGCGAAATATTAGTTAGTAAAGTGAATTGGGACAATGTTCAAATCAATGACAGAAAATACGTTTACAAAATATAGATTAAAGCGTCTATGTTTGATAGATCACTTAAAAACGACATACAGATTTGAAATAAAGAAATGAAGGAATATAGAATTCTATTCTTGTAAAGTACACTGTTGTTCTACATTGTTTAGCTGAGTCGCAGAGGAAATACGCTAGTTTTTTTTATGGAAATGCCATAATTCCTATGATCTGCACTACAAAAGAAACAAAAAGTATAATGTAAAATGTGTACAAGCTCACAAGCGAAACTGAATTCTATAGTTTCTGTAAGTTAGTGTGAGCAGATATTATACTCGACTACCGGAATAAATAACTGCTGCGACTGAGTGGCCAAGCGTATTGAGGCGCTATGCTGCGATGCGCGAGGCCGTTCCCCGTCGCGGGTTCGAATCCCCCATCGGGCATGGATGTTTGTGTCGTATTTAGTATAAGGTAGCTCATAAGTAGTTTGTAAGTTTAAGGACTGATGAGCCCGCAGTTAAGTCCCTTAAGCTTAACAAATATTTGAACATTTTTAATTTACCGACCCCGGCACTCTCATAATGCAGCTCCTGAACAGTTCATAGAAAACTTGAGTCTCAACACAAATAGATACACTACTCATACAATCATAGTTGGCCGTGACTTAAATCTACCATCCGTATGTTGACAAAAATACGCCTTCTGACCAGATACATCTTCCGAAATTGTTCTAAATACTTTTTTAAAATTATTTTGAACAATTAGTTCACGATCCTATTAAAACTGTAAATGGTTTCAGTAACACACATGAGCTCTTAATCACTAATTCTCCTGAGCATCACGACGGATACAGGGTTAAGTGAACCCAAAGTTGTATCGAGCTCAAATCTGTAACAAAGATTTTCAAAACTAAACGCTAAATACGTCTACTAAAAAAAGATAAAAAAAATCGGTTGACGTCTTCCTAGGAAACAGTCTCCATTTTTTCCAAACTATTTAAGTGAAGACCATATGTGGCTTACATTCAAAGGAATACTATCAACAGCATTGGAGGGATTCCTACCAAATAAATTAATAAGAGACTGGACTGGTCCCACATGATACATAAAACAGAACAGAAAGCTTTTGCAGAAAATTTAGACGAATTCAAAATGCCCAAGAATTCACATGTTTTACTGAAGCTCGAAATTTAGCGCGGCCTTCAATGCGACGTTCGTTTAATATTTTTCAGAACGAAAATCTTCGTAGAAATGTGGGGGGAAATCCTAAGAGATTCTGGTCCTATGTTATCTACAGCAGCGGAAAGACTAAGTGACTGCCTTTATTGCGCGCTAGCGACGGTAATGTTACTGAACACAGTGCCACTAAAGCGGAGTTATTAAATGCGGTTTTCAGAAATTCTTTCATCAAATAAGACGAAGTAAATATTCCACAATTCGAAATGAGAACTGCTGCAAACATAACATAAAAGTAAATGCCCTTGGTGATCCAAAGCAAATCACCCTATCAAATAAGTGATGTTGTAGGCGAAATGATCAAATATGTTTTCAAAAGTTTCTAATGCATAAGAAAAATACGTCTAATCCATTTGTTTATAACATTATTTTGTAACAATTATTTTTAAACAGTAAACTTTTACTGGCCTGATTAAAGATAATCAACAACATGGTGAGAAACTTTAATTTTTAATGACTACAGCTCTATGTACTTCATGAGGTCTACGTCTGCTATTATGTTATTTCTATGCTTGTCTAATTTTGGAGATATGGGAATTATTTCAACACTACAGCTGCCGAACTTGTCAATCTTAAGGGCAGATCTGTTTTAGGGTGGGTAGTTTAGGTGCAATTCTAAAGTTCAGATTATTTTTAAAACCTAAAGCGTACCTTATCAGTAGGATAAGGAGCTAGGAGCTAATTGCGGCTCTGAAGTTACAGGAATAATTTTAGAACTCATAATCATTTACGGTATGGCCATAATATTAGAAGGTGGAAAAAAATTCTCTTAATGTGTCAACTACAGGAGCTTTTACCTAAATAGGAAATTGCAAATTGAAAAGCGGTAGATTTAACTATAAGTTCTGTTTGCAGGAGGATACTTTGAGTGATGTTTAATGTATTTGCTTCGTTGAGTCAAATTTCACCGCGTATTGATTAAACGCTAGTGAACCGAACGTCTGATACACTCTTTTTATTTTTATATCTTATAAAGGTCGCATCGTTACGTGGTCCTCACAGGTGTTCTCTACGTTCAATACGTCCCCATTCTTCGAAAGCAGCTTTCCCTTGCAGTGATCCTGTTTTCGGCGTAAGCACATCCACACCTTATTATCGCGTAACCATTGTAGTGGGAAAAAGGCCTGCCCTTGGCCGTTGTAATAACTTCCATACTGACGGTCGTACTACGAAATGCGGAAGCGACCGTCCACCGAGTTCTCGGGCCGTGTGGCAGGGGAGGGGGGAGGAGGAGGAGGAGGAGACAGGGGCACCCGACCCTTCGGAGCAGGTAAAAGTAGGGATGGCGGTTATCGCTCAAACAACCGGTTTTCGGTTATACCGGTTCTTTTCATCTCCAGTTTAACCGCACCGTAAAAATTGCTCAAGATAACCGTTTTTTTTTTTTTTTTTTAAATAACCGGTTTTTGGTTTTTTTTTATTGCTATTATTTCCAGTAGAGTTCGACCGAAACATATTTTGCTGCCGAAACAGAAACCGTAATCTTCGGTTCTTCTAGTTTCGGCCGAAACCGAAACTAGAAGAACTTTAGTTAAAATTTAGGTAAATTTATGTTATACGACAAAGATCCCCTCCCAATACTACGCCATCTTGAGTGTGTGTAAGCCTAGCCAGGAGTTCGTAGAAGACGATATACGAAGCATACAGATTTACTGGCCTAGTATTTCCATCCGGCAGTTGCGAATATTGAGCCAACCACTCCGTAAGTTGGACTTGTAAGCCAGGGCTTACGAATCAGTAAATAAACTTCAATCAGTGTTGCAGAAGTATTTCGAAAAATAAAATCACAGTTCCAACCAACAGTATGACTGTTGTCAGTGTAAATTTACGCAAATTGAACTAGGAAAGCATTGTACCTCATGATCAAAGAATGTTCAAATGGGTGTGAGTTCTTATGAGACCTAAATGCTTAGGTCATTGGTCCCTAGACATACAAACTACTTAATCTAACTTAAACTAACGTACGCTAAGGACAACATATATACCCATGACCAAGGGAGGAGGGAGGACTCGAACCTCCGACTGGAGCAGCCGCACAGTCCGTGACATGGAGCCTCAACCCGCACGGCTACCTCGCGAGGCACCACATGATCAATGTTACCTAAACCCATATTGGTTATTAAAAAATCCCCTAGCTTTCAAGGAATCACATTAATAAAACTTCTTAGCATAACAATATTATAATACATTAAAAGTTGTTATTCCAAGCTTAGAGTATATCACTTACATAATAGGTATATGACTCGAATTTACTTTCTTTTCCAAGGAACATTTTGGATGCTTTCTCCGTAAATGACACAGCATGTTTGTAGTACCTCCACCCGTTTTCAGCTTTTTAAAGCAAATGGAGCATTGTACCTCACTGCTCCCGTACTTCGTGAAGTACTGCCACATACGGGATGGTGCCATTTAAGACACAAGCGATGTCTGGCGACGACAGCAAGGAACTACCGCATGACCAGACGGAGGCAAGGCTTGTACACTGCCGGTGCACGCGCGTCGTCTAATAGGCCACGCCACATAGCAACAGGTGCAGCGATGCCTCAATAGCTGCACCAGTTCTTAAGTTCTTATGCCAAGCGTTTGTTGCGCGTTTCTGACTGTCGGGATTGTTATTAAGTTATTACAGATCGATTTTCTTAGTTACTGCAATGACCTAATATTTCACAGCAAAGGAAATTTTAGGAATAGCCCTAAATATTTCGGTCTACAAGTTTCAATTTTTTTAAATTATCTACAATAAACACATTTGGAACCACTACTACAGGAAGTAGTCGTACCGGTTTTTTACCCGGTTCTTGGCAATAACTAAAAAAACCGGTTACAACCGACACCAAATAAATACCGAAAAAACCGGGTATTGAAAACTAAAATACCGGTATCGGTTTTAACCGGTCGGTTTTTTCCATCCTAGGTAAAAGTCCACTCCCATGAACCACAGACATTGCCGAAGTGGGGTGGCTTGCGTGCCTCAACGATACAGATAGCCGTACCGTAGGTGCAAACACAGCTGAGGGGTATCTGTGGAGAGGCCAGACAAACGTGTGGTTCCTGAAGAGGGGCAGCAGCCTTTTCAGTAGTTACAGGGGCAACAGTCTGGATGATTGACTGAGCTGGCCTTGTAACATCAGCTAATGTGGCTTTGCCACACAGCTACTGCGAACGGCTGAAAGCAAGAGGAAACTACAGCCATTACCTTTCCCGAGGACATGCAGCTCTACTGTATGAACATATGATGACGGCATCCTCTCGGATAAAATATTCCGGAGGTAAAATAGTCCCCCATTCGGATCTCCGGGCGGGGACTACTCAGGAAAGACAATACTGGCATTCTACGGGTCGGAGCGTGGAATGTTAGATCGCTTAATAGAGTAGGAAAATTAGAAAATTTAAAAAGGGAAATGGATAGGTTGAAGTTAGATATAGTGGGGATTAGTGAAGTTCGGTGGCAGGATGAACAGGATTTCTGGTCAGGTGAGCACAGGATTGTTGTTGTTAAGGTCTTCAGTCCGGAGACTGGTTTGATGCAGCTCTCCACCCTACTCTATCCTGAGCAAGCCTTTTCATCTCCTCATAAGAACGGCAACCCACATCCACTTGAATCTGCTTACTATACGCGTCTCTTGGCCTCCCTCTGCGATTTTTACCCCACACACTTCCCTCCAATGCTAAACTTACGATTCCCCGATATCTAAGAATGTGTCCTACCTAGCGATCCCTTCTTTTAGCCAGGGTATGCCAAAAATTCCTTTTCTCACCAATTCTGTTCAGTACTTCTTCATTGGTTATGCGATCTACCCACCTAATCTTCAGCATTATTCTGTAACACCACATTTCAAAAGCCTCTATTCTCTTCCTGTCCGCACTGCTTATCGTCCATGTTTCACTCCCGTACAAGGCCACACTCCACACAAATGCCTTCAGAAAAGACTTCCTTAGCCTTAAATTAATATTCGATGTTAGCAAATTTCTCTTTTTCAAAAATGCTTTTCTTCCCATTGCCATTCCGCATTTTATATCCTCTGTACTGCGACCGTCGCATTTTATTTTACTGCCCAAGTAACAAAACTCATCTACCACCTTTATTGTTTTGTTACCTAATCTAATTCCTTCAGCATCGCCTGCTTTTCTAAGACCGCATTCCATTATTTTTGTTTTGCTCTTGTTAATGTTCATTTTATACGCTCTCTTCAACACACTGTCCATTCCATTCAACTGCTCTTCCAAGTCCTTTACTGTCTCTGACAGAATTACAATGTCATCAGCAAAACGCAATGTTTTTATTTCTTCCCCCTGAACTTTAATCCCTATTCCATATATTTCCCTGCTTTCCTTCACCGCCTGCTCGATGTACAAATTGAATAACATCGGAGAAAGGCTACAACCCTGCCTTACTCCCTTCCCAACTGATGCTTCCCTTTCATGCCCTTCGATTCTAATAACTGCGGTCTGGCTTTTGTACAAGTTGTAAATAACTCTCCTTTCCCTGTATTTTACCACTGCTTACTTCAGAATTTGAAAGAGTGTATTCCAGTCAACATTGTCAAATGCTTTCTCCAAATCTACAAAAGCTAAAAATGTAGGTTTGCCTATCCTTAATCTATCTTCTAAGATTATAAATACAAAATCAATTGGGGGTATCACAGGAGTAGGATTGATAATGAATAAGAAAATAGGAATGCGGGTAAACTACTATGACCAGCACAGTGATCGCATTATCATTGTCAAGATAGATACGAAGCCAACGCCGACAACAGTAGTACAGGTTTATATGGCAACTAGCTCTGCCGATGATGAGGAAATCGAAGAAATATATGAGGAGCTAAAGGAAATTATTCAGACAATTAAGGGAGAGGAAAACTTAATTGTTATGGGAGACTGGAATACGGTGGTAGGACAAGGAAGGGAAGGGAAGATATTAGGTGAATATGGTCTGGGCAAAAGGAATGAAAGAGGAAGCCGCCTGGTAGAATTTTGCACGGAACATAATTTAGTTATAACAAACACCTGGTTCAAGAATCACAAAGAAGGTTGTATACGTGGAAGAAACCGGGAGATACCAGATAGATTTTATAATGGTAAGACATAGATTTCGGAACCAGGTTTTACAGTGTAAAACATACCCAGGGGCAGATATAAACTCTGACCATAACTTGTTGGTTATGAACTGTAGGCTGAAACTGAAGAAACTACAAAAAGGTAGGAAAATAAGGAGACGGGACCTGGTTAAATTGAAGGAACCTGAGGTTCTTAAGAATTTCAGAGGGAGCTTTAGGCAACAATTGACAGAAACAGGGGAAAATAAAACAGTAGAGGAGGAATGGGTAAAATTGAGAGATGAAATAGTGAAGGTAGCAGAGGACAAAATAGGTAGGAAGGCAAGACCTACAAAAAATCCTTGGATATCACAGGAGATACTAAATTTAATCGATGAAAGGAGAAAATATAAAAATTCATTAAATGAAACAGGCAAAATGGAGTACAGACGACTAAGAAATGAGATTGACAGGAAGTGCAAAATGGCTAAGCAGGAGTGGCTAGAAGGCAAATGCAAAGACATAGAAGAATGTATAAATAGGGGAAAAATAGATACTGCCTACAGGAAAATAAAAGAAACGTTTGAGATAAGAAAAACAGCTCTATGAATATCAAGAACACAAATGGAAAACCAGTTCTCAGCAAAGAAGGGAAAGCTGAAAGGTGGAAAGAGTATATAGAGGGGCTCTACACAGGAAATGAACTTCGAGACAATATTGTAGGAAGGGAAGAGGATGTAGATGAAGATGAAATGGGAGATACTGTACTGAGAGAAGAATTTGACAGAGCCCTGAAAGACCTAAGTCGAAACAAGGCCCCTGGAGTAGATGATATTCCCTCAGAGCTACTGAAGTCTCTGGGAGAACCAGCGATGACAAACCTGTTTCACCTTGTGTGTAAGATGTATGAGACAGGCGAAGTACCCCCAGACTTTAAGAAAAATGTTATAATCCCCATTCCAAAGAAAGCAGGGGCAGACAGGTGTGAAAACTACAGAACCATCAGTTTAATAAGTCATGGTTGCAAAATATTAACACGAATTATATACGGAAGGATGGAAAAACTGGTAGAAGCTGACCTTGGGGAAGATCAGTTTGGGTTCAGGAGAAATGTAGGAACTCGGGAGGCAATACTCACTTTACGGCTTATCCTAGAAGATAGATTAAGAAAAGGCAAACCTACATTTCTAGCTTTTGTAGATTTGGAGAAGGCTTTTAACAATGTTGATTGGAATAAGCTCTTTCAATTTCTGAAGCAAGCAGGAGTAAAATATAGGAAGCTTAAGGTTATTTACAACTTGTACAAAAACCAGACAGCGGTTGTCAGAGCTGAAGGGCATGAAAGGGATGCAGTGGTTGGGAAGGGCGTGAGACAGGGTTGTAGCCTTTTTCCAATGTTATTCAATTTGTACATTGAGCGAGCTATAAAGGAAAGCAAGGAGAAATTTGGAGAAGGTATTAAAGTTCGCGGTGAAGAATTAAAAACATCGCGTTTTGCCGACGACATAGTAATTATGTCAGATACAGCAAAAGACCTGGAAGAGCAGTTGAACGGAATGGACAGTGTGCTGAAAGGTGCATATAAGATGAACATTAACAAGAGCAAAACTAGGGTAATGGAGTGCAGTGTAAGAAAATCAGGTGATGCTGGAGGAATTAGATTGGGAAACGAAGCAATAAAGGAGGTAGATGAGTTTTGTTACTTGGGCAGTAAAACAACAAATGATGGTCGCAGTACAGAGGATATAAAATGCAGAATGGCAATGGGTAGAAAAGCGTTCTTGAAAAAGAGAAATTTGTTAACATCGAATATTGACTTAAGCCTAAGGAAGTCTTTTCTGAAGGCATTTGTATGGAGTGTTGCCTTGTATGGGAGTGAGACATGGACGACAAACAGTGCGAACAGGAAGAGGATTGAGGCTTTTGAAATATGGTGCTACAGAAGAATGCTGAAGATTAGGTGGGTGGATCGCGTAACTAATGAGGAGGTATTGAACAGAATTGGGGAGAAAAGAAATTTCTGGCATACCTTGACTAAAAGAAGGGATAGATTGGTAGGACACATTCTTAGACATCAAGGAATTGTGAATTTAGCGTTGGAGGGAAGTGTGTGGGGTAAAAATCGCAGAGGAAGACCAAGAGATGGGTACAGTAAGCAGATTCAGACAGATGTAGGTTGCCGTTCTTATGTGGAGATGAAGAGGCTTGCTCAGGATAGGGTATTGTGGAGAGCTGCATCAAAGCAGTCTCCGGACTGAAGACCACAACAACAACAGGTAAAAGTGTGGCAAATGTCCGGCGTGGCAAGTGTCTGGCGTGGCAAGTGTCCGCCGTGGCAAGTGTCCGGACACCCCCACAGCGTGCTCATTAGAGGCGGAGCTTATGCTCGGATTGTTTGGGTACGGATGGGGATGGAAATCGGCCGCGCCCTTTCAAAGGAACCATCCCGGCATTAGTCTGGAGAGATTTATGGAAAACAAAGAAAACATAAATCTGGAGGGCCGGAGGCTGAGTCCAGTGTCTTACCACTGCGTCACCTCACTCGGTTTATAGTCAAGTTGTGAATTAAATGAGTGTATGAATGTTACATATCATTTCTATTTTTATTTCTATCTTTGTTTGTTTGGATCCTGTACTTGAAATTTTGTACACTACGCAAGACGGTCTTATTTCTTATATAGTCTCTGATAAATTCAACGTCTTTTTAGGGGGGAAAAATCGGGTGGACAGAGAGAGAAGGGATAGGAGAAGTACTAGCTCAAGGCTTGAATAAATAAATAAATACCCGGTCTAACGACACCAACTCTTCTGAAACGTGGCTTTAACTGTTGAAATTTAATTATCCTAAATAACGGATACATATTTCATTTCAACAGTCAGATTTATAGCAATCCACTTCACTTTAGACGGGGAAGATCGAACATAAATATTTTACTTATCTTGGTTCTTGAAGACGGACATGTGCGTTGTTGATGCTCAGCATTCAGCAAAATAGTAGAATATGTTTCAGGAGATTCAATTAAATAATCACTGACATTCTTGACGATAGTTCCATTATGACAGAAACAAATTTATTCAGTTGTGCAACATTATAATGTTACAAACATTTATCAGCAGATCACACAGATGTTAACAGGTTTATAACCAGGAATAGAGTGAGAAAACATGGCTTCTCTTTCATTTGTCCTCATAACCGCGTAATAAAGCTAATGACAAAGTTTTTCAGTTATCAAATGAATAATATAACAATACCTGAAATATGCCAAAATACCCAAATTAAAATATTACATTTAAGCTTTAACTATTTATCTCACTGTATGTACGTGTTTCATGAAATTTGTATTTAATGTGGTACGCAAATTAAGTCATCTTTTGATTTGTTTTAAATTTAGTCAAATAATTTACATTATTTGTATTTTCAAAGTGCACACTTATCTGTTTTACCAATATTGTTTAGGCGTACTATTATTGAGACATGGAATTTTAATGTATTTCAATGTGCGGTCTAATTTTTTATAAATGCGAATTTGTATAAAGTCGTAATAGTTTCGTCTATTTCGAAGCTAGTTCCTTAGTACCAATTGGATTATTAATTTTAGTATGTGAAAAATGATCAGTATTTAATTTAGGATCCAGTGATATATAAAACATGGTCTGCCCTAATTTATTTAAACAAAGGGTAAATAGGGCGTTGTGCAATAGTTATAACATGTAGTAGTGTTGTTTTTATACAAATACGTATCTTTTTCAGGCTCAGCAATTTCCGAAACTAAGTGTAATGCATTTTTAGTGTTTGTAGTTATTATTTATTAATAGTAGTTATTATTTATTAATAGTGTTAATAGTATGTTAAATTGAACGCGAAAATGTGATATTTTACATGTCCGGTAGCGAAGTTTTATTTAGGTGTCCGATATTTCGTGTTTGTGATGTTGGCAACTGATTTTGTAAGGAGCGTGCAACAAAGCAGGAACGTTACACCGGGCAACGCCGGGTTTTCGGCTAGTTAGAATAAAGAAACTGGCTGAGGCAGAAGGGCCCTCTCTATACGTGTATAGTGCAGCTTTATGTGGAGATTATCGTGGTGATTGCGCCGCTGCCAGTGTTCCCTGGACTAGAGGCAGATCATTAGGCTGGATGCGAGAGGGAGGGGGCGTCTGATGGAGGCACTTGTGTAGTGAAATTAGCCTGCCACCGCTCAATGCTGCCTGCTGATTGCCTCTCGAGAAAGTTTCACATCGAGTTGACCAGGCGCTGCATAGCGCCCCACTAACTGCAGACGGCTGCAGTTGCAGAAACCCAATACAGTACTGCGTTTCTCATCCTGGCTAACAAAGAGCGCCGCTAATCTGCCGTGAAAAGTTCTATTCCAACAGCAAGTGTATTCATTAATATGTTCGAATACGTCGCATGAGAAAATGCAATCCTTCTTAGGCCTATAATCCAGTGGCGGCTGGGCACTTCAGGTGACTGGGGGTACACTTCTTTGAGTGCCTTATCTTGATAGTGGCACTCACCGCCCCCCCCCTTTCTCCACTCGGTGCGTCGATATTTCGCCCCCTCCCCCTCCATCCCCTCCCCCCGCGCGACTGGCATCCAAAAAGAGAGTTTGGCACACCTCTGCGAGTGGCGCAGGGAGAAAGCGTTCCGGTTTGCCTCCCCACAGCGCGTTCCTTTAGATACATTTTCTTCTGTATTTCTCAACTCGGACTGTTACAACGAAGAGTGTAATTGTCATTTACCCTAAAATTCGCGGCCAAGATATGTCCTAAGATATGTGGCAAGTAAGAGTACAAGTCATTGTTGTTCTCGTATCTGTTAAAAAGAAGATTGCTTTAAAAAAATTTCTTGTCGTCGGTTTCGAACCCACTATCTTGGACCGCACAAAACCGCTAACCACACGGCTCTTCGTATTACATGGAGAGTAGTGAATTCATTATCAATCATGATCGGATCTTCTGAAGGCTTTTTCAGTTGATGCGTCTTTAGTTTATAGTTATAAAAATATTGTACCAAATATGACGTGTTTTTGATGAATCTTCAATATGAAGAGCGGATGATGCCATAATAGAGAATTTGCCGATTTGCAAAGCGAGGTGCACAGTAGCTCCATTGTCTTGCTTCGGGGCTATTCGTGCGTAACCGCCAGAGCTCGAATAGCGCCAGGAGCTGGCGTGTCTACCAGCTCCAAGGCCAATGTTAAAAGCAGCGTTTCCCCTCGCCCCTCCCTGCCGCGAGAGCTGCCTCCAAGGGGTTCAAACAGAGAATTTGAATCTCAGCCGCACATGCGCATTGCAGTGCTGCGGCCACTGCCTCCGCGACGCAAAACGTTTCTCATGTTTTAAAAATACTCTGAATGTGCATATAAAATGATCTGATAGAAGAATGAAACGAAGACCGATAATTTAAAAAGACATTTTATTTTATTTATTTACTTTTTTTTCACGACGAACATTTTTCCAGGGGTTCACTGAACCAGTGAACACACAGGTCGCGCCGCCACTGATATATTCCCTTGTTTTACTCATCGCAAAAAAAAGAGATGAAGTTTTTGCGTAACTTTTGGCCAAGTGATCGTCTGTATATATATATCTAAAGAAAGTGCACACTGTAGCTGTCTTATAATACACGGTCCAAATTTAAACATACTCGGAAGGCGTTCTGCCAAGCACAAAACAAAAGAAACTGTTTCAGTTTTTCATTGTGTAAATCCTGAAGGTTAACTGAAGTTATTGCTTCACAACTTCAAATAAATCAAGCCAATCAAGTTTCGTGCTTTTCGTTGTCAACACGAAATATCTCGAATACGTAGTGGAACATTTCTCCATTTACCGGTGCCTCATATTCGTAGCACTAAAGGCGCAATACTGGCCACAGTGCTCGCGCATTCCATTTCTTTATTAATAGGAAGAGCATTGAAGTGTCATGGAAGCTACAGAGAAAATTCTGCAGTAATATATAAAATAAAATATCTTCCAACTATCCCACTCTGTCTATACATCTTCTACTGTCACTGTGTCAAAAAAAGTCTAATACTATCCCACTCTATACCTTCTACTATCACTCGGTCTGTAGTATCCACTGCAGATCAGTAAGTACCAATAAGCTACAGTGGAAATCCTGCAGGAAACATGACACTGAATAACTGATGTAAATTGCATAAATTGTAATCTAACATTAATGCACAGCAAACGTGAAGACAACCGAAAAAAGATGACACAGCAAGAGCAAGAAAGAAGATGATTGGAGGCACAGTCCTAAGGGCTAAAACTCCACCAACAAGACCGGGGACCAACCCCAACGATAATAGATGCTAGCGCGTGTATCACACATTAGGAGGTTCAAATCTTATGTATTTCTCTATGTCAAGTACACACACACACACACACACACACACACACACACACACACAGTAGAGTCTAGCATCAGCTAGATTCCTTCACTTTGACCACAACAAGAAATGAAACACGATAGCAGATGCATTGTGAGCAATCTTTCGGCCGATGTTATCGTCCGGCTTGAGGAGACAAGTGTCTGGCCTGAATACGGCCAGAGACAAAATGGCCGACGCAGCTACTTTATGTGACAGGAGGAAGTTGTTGGACGCTAAGACAGTGCTTTAGTTGGAAAAAATTTTAGGCTGTACCTTGCCCAGTGGAAAAAAAATTTTTAGATGGTACTCTGCTCTTCCACATAAAATGAGTCAAATGGACATTTTTAGAAACTCTAGAAAGCAAAGATTTAGGCATACACTGACAATATATAGCTACACAGATTTGAAACTAATTTTAATTGTATTCAAGGGTTTTGTGTAGATGAGGATACCACCTATCGGATTTGAACAAGAACAACTTATCGTAACTAATCAGGAGTGGCGTTCCAGAAGACAATAAGAGTGCGTGTTGCTGATGGGAATTAAAAGCAGACTTATATCACACGAAAACCATTACAAAATTCGGACAATGGAACTTTTAAATATGGAACCAAGCGTTTACCTCCGTAAGAAGGAAAACTGGCAGCGTTACCAACAGTTGAAAATCTACACAACCAGCCGGTTTAAGAAGCATTGGTCAAAGAGATTAAAATTTGCTTCTATTTTAGTTCCTACTAGTGCTACGACACATTATTTTATAATATTTAACTGCCTACAGTGCGGAAAAGACGGTTAAGTAAACATAATATTTACGGTAAATATTTTATCTTGACAGCGAGTCGTCTCAAGACGTGTCGTGCTAAGCATGAAAACGTACGTAACTGGTGCAGTCAATAGAAATTAAGTCAAAATATTACGACGTTCCGTTCCTTAAATTTTTAAAGAATTGCCGGAATATCCCACTTGCTTTCTTCAACGAATAGGGAACGATATTGCAAATAAATGGCTTTGCGTAAGTAGTCGCTTATTGGAGCAAGGTCCTTAAACGGTTTGGAGTCGGTAAGACACATTTCGTGTGTCTCGGTTCAGACTAGTCGGAACTGTCAAAAATGTTCAAATGTTTGTAGAGTTTAAGGGACTTAACTGCGGGGTCATCAGTCCCTAAACTTACAAACTACTTATAAAGTGCCTTATACTAATAACGGCACAAACATCCATGCCCGACGGGGGATTCGAAGCCCCGACGGGGAACGGCCTCGCGCATCGTAGCATAGTGCCTCAATGCGCTCGGCCGCTCCGCCTCGGCGCTACTGTCCATTGGCTAATTCGAACATTTGAATTCCATTGGAATTGTGCGAAAGTGCAATATGAACGCTTCGACGGTTATTATCGCAACTCGAACGAACCTCACTTTCCAATTTTTCTTTCCGAAACCCATTCGACAATTTACAGTGGGTCTAAAATTTAAGAAAGAATTTTAGCCGGTACGCTAATAGCGAGTTTGAATTTTAGGCGGTACGCCGTACCGCCCCGTACCGGACCAACTAAAGCACTGGGTTAAGACATTACGTATCTCCGAGAATGTAAGGAATGTTACTACTAGGGTAAGACTAATAGCCAACATTGTACTATACCCGGGCCGCTGAAACTTTGCACTTGACGTTTACAAATAACAAGTGAAGAGCAAGAAGCGCGAGGCGCTAGTCGCTACGAACGATCCAATCACAGCGCAATAAACACTTCCAGTGGTCACGTGCCGTGACGTCAACGTTCCCACTTTGCCGGCGTTGTTCAGTTCTACCGTAAACAAAGTTGTGTATCGTGTTTTCGCGTATTTGTGTTGTGTGTGATTTTTCGCTGCGATTTCTGTACTGTGAGTGGTTTAACTTGACTTTCCGAATTCAAGTAATTGGATAATGTCACCGATAAGACTTTTGTCTAGTGACGTTTTCTAATTTCTCAATTTCGTATGAATAAAAACTCCAAAGCATATGCTCTGAGCAGGAAGTTCATTCTCGCTTCAAACGATCGGAAAGAAGTTATGGTACATTGGTTACAAGAAAGAAATATTGCTGCAGATATGTCAATGTCGAAACTTCTTTTATATTCGCTCGTGAAACAAAATAAACCTGTTGCACCCACAAATGCAGTAGACTAAATCGCAAAGGAGCAGCGTCACAATGAAATAAATCTGCCCCCATTTCACTATCGTTTTAACCTTATAAAATTGGTATGGAGTGACGTGAAGAATTAGTTAAGGAACAATAAGTCTTTCACAATAACAGAGGAAGAAAAGCTGTTGCCAATGTGGATGCTGCATCTTAGAAAAAAAGGGTCGAGCACGTTGAAAAACTGATTCAGGCAGCGCAGACAGTGGAAGGGATCATGTCAAACAGTTAATTATTTGTCTTGGTGATGACGACGATTTTGCCAACGATGACAACAGTGAAGATGGCGAGCTGGATGTAATTGTACCATTGTCGCCGTAAATTGGTGAGTGAAAATCATTGATTATAAAATGTAGAGAGAGAAGTTACTATCCTGATTATTGTTTATTTTGTATCTGTCGTGATCCAATGCTTTTTTTCTATATTGCTTTGCTCCGTTATTGAAAGTGTGTGCATTGTTGTGCTCTGGTCTTCATTAATATGCCATTAATTAACTGCTGCTCAAGAACGAATTATTATATGCACTTTTATTGCTCAATAGCTTACATTTATGAGATGCAACTGAAAACCGTTTCGTCTGCGGTGTGTAAAGACTAAAGAGGCTAGTGTTGCAACGTCGCTAAAGCAGTGTAGCCAACTTAACTCGCCGTAACGCGAAACGCCAAGTGCAATGTTTCAGCGACCCGGGTATAAACACATTACAAAGAGGTAGTAGACTCTCACCTACATATCGAAACTGAGTTTTGTACCGTCAGTTTCATCGAAATTGATTCCAAATCCGCCATACAAAAATGTTAAGGTTAGGTTAAATCCGTGCTGAAACAGTATACCTGACCAGAAGTCTACGTTAATCCGGTAGGTACGAAGTTTTGGCCAACGCTAGTAGGCCTTTGCAATCGCTTTTTGGCAGCTAGAAATTTAAATGTAAAATAACGGCTTATCCATTCCTCTGACAATTCAATTGAGTAAAATAATCTGTAGGGAAGAAAGCTATCTACAACTTAGCTACCTTTTCTACATATCTCGCATAGTTTCAGAGATATTTTCAAAAATAACGGCGATTTGACACTGTCACTTGATTTTACGTAAGCCAGTGTAGGCAAAGAAAATAAACTTGAAAAAGAGGACGAACTATCATGACAAGACAGGTGGTAATATTTTAAAGAAAAAATATAATGTAACTATGGGAGATATAAAATAATAATAATAATTCAAAGGGGCAAAAGTTTAAAAAAGTATATGTTTTTTCAAAGCTAAACTCAGATATCAAATAATTTTTACTGTTAAAATACGGTCAGAAAGAATATAACTTGTTAAGTGAATAGATATTATTACAATAACAGAGTCGTATTCGTATAGTCCATAATTTTTTACTATTTCAGTTTTTATTATTTTCGACCGAAATGTCCACCAGTGTGATATTTTCACCATTAAAGGAACAAGGTGCTAAGGTTGTTTTATTTTCAATATTCTTATCTTCACAGCGGAGTTTAAAAAAAATAAAACAACAAGTTTTGGTTTACAGTGTACATATTAAGAATCTACAAAAGGGAAAAAAGTAGAAGTAAATACTATACATTACTATGTATTACAATTCGAAATTAGAAACAACGGGCAAAACTTATAAACACTATGTAACTTTCAAACTGCAGCAGTAATAACCATCTACCACCACGAATTACTCGCTTGCGCCAGTCTCTTCATTTCAGACTAGCACTTTCTTCTTGCCACATCAATTATAAGCTAAATGTATTCCAGTTCTTCCCCTATAGTTTTTACGCTTTACGATCCAGTAAAATAGAGGTTACTGTCTGACGTCTTAATACATGTCCTATCATAAGATCCTTCTTCTCAGTGTTTTCCGTATTCTATGTATTCTACGGAGAACCTCCTCGCCCGTTATTGTATAATTGCTAATAGAGTCATTATCATTGGAATTTTGAAAATGATAGCCACTGTTTTCATCAATAAATATTTCTAAATCTGTTTTTAAGAAACTTGTCCTTTCGTATCTTTCTGTGGCTACTAACTTGGGTAAATCAACGGTAACTAAGTGATTTTCGTACAACCAAGTAGGACTTTCTTATTCAATTGTCAGATTCCTAGTGTTGTGTTCTGAGATAACTGTTAAAATAGATGCAGATATAATAATCTTTTCTTTTTATTAGTCTTTGTCGCGTTTCATATTGGTTGTCTCATTATTTTCCTGCTGTGGTTACTCAATAATCTACGAGATTTGCTGACTCCTTTAACAATCTACCAAATGTTATAAATAATAACAGTAATAATTGGTAACCAATTTATTTGTGTACCATTTATAATGAAAAGGGTTGGTAAATTAATAAACACATGAGCAGTGAGATTTAGCTGTGTTGCGCCATGTCTACTGTTTATAAAGAACCTGCAGTAATAATGCCTACAGATTAACAATATATAATGCTCGTTATGTAAGTTGATCAATGGCGGCGATATTCAAAAATAAAAATATTCGCCCGAACAGGGACTTGAACCCTGGACCCTTAGGTTAAAAGCCTAATGCTCTACCGACTGAGCTATCCGGGCTCCATGTGCTACGATGCCTCAAGTATAGTATTTTACCCGACATAATACGCGTTGTGGTATTATTTGTGAATAACTTGACTTTGTTAGCAATGAAATAATGAATTTAAAGCTTACACACGCAGTAGATGGCTGTTAGGGCGCTGTGGCTGACGCTGTCGAAACCGGTTGCACACAGTACATTATATTGTAATCGCGAGCGTTGTCAGACAAAGCCTGCGGGGATGACCTTCTTTTCGCAAGTAAGGCGCCGTTATTAGTAATTGAACCATGTGCTTTGTCTTCACTTGCCAAGCGTTTGGATCTAAGACGTCACTGTTTCCGTATATTATTTCATGCTCCAGTCTTTGATGTATCACAAATATTTAAGCAGGAGTCATGTAAACAAGAGCACCTTTTTTAAACGTTAGTAAAATCCAGTCTATAACTGGCTAATTTACAGAAAGTAATGCAAGTTGTTCACCTAACAAGCTTGCAAAAGCATTTTATTCGAACTATTGAACTTCAAGATCATGTAATATACTTATTTGACACGTTCTTTTAACTTTTTCTTAACAGTCACATTTCTCAATCCTTTTCTTTGTTATAAATCTTGGTTAAAAACAAAATATTCGAGAAACATTTAAACGTTTATGTACTTAGGTTGTTTAGAAAGGTGAACAGGTGGGGGCTTAACAGCTTTCACATAATTGCAAAACGACATATTGACCGTAGCTGTTTATTCTTTCGCAGTGCTACCGGTTTCGATTAGTTTACCATTATCAAGCGTTAGCAGAGTTTAATTGTTGTCATTACTCTAAGGAGTAGAGTAATGACAACAAATACTTATTTTACAATTTTGAATTTTTGTGTTACGACATGTTAAGCTATTAGTCAAACTCTGCTAACGCTTGATAATGGTAAACTAACCAAAACCGGTAGCATTGAGAAAAAACTAACAGCTATGTATGGTCAATATGTCGTTTTGCAATGACTTACATTGTGTTCACATTGGTTCCGATGTCGGTGGGTTTTACCACGACTGGCATTCGTTTCAAATCAGTACTACACTATGGAAAAGTCAGACTTCGGACGACACTCGGTGAAATTCAAATCAGTTTGTTTTCTTCGATCAAATTGACCAACGTTCTCACACAGTAGATATGGACTGTGAGAAACTGATACGTTTAGTGAGAGAAAGAAAGAGATTGTGACACCCAGAATACAATACATAGATCGGAATCTATGGGCTGGTATTGCAGTTTACTGGAAGCCGCAAGTTAGTTTAACCCTCCATCAGAAATTGTAGGCGTAAATTATAACCCCAAAAATAATTCGGAATTTTGGCTTATCTTAATGTTATTGTAGTGACTCTCTTAACTTATGTTGTTTTGCTTTGTGATAATCGGATATTAGCTGCCCACAAATTATTCTTACTGTTCTGGCGTTCTTTAACAAGGTGGTGATTCAGTTTTATGAAGTACCTGTAGATGTGGCGAATGTGCTTTCCGGTTTTCAGTGGTTTCCGTGTTCAAAATTATCTGATTCTAAACTTCACACTTGTCTTTCACAAATGAATGACAGTCACTGAAGATGAATGTAACTTGATTTCGTTCATCATGATGTTTTTAGATGGCTTATAATTGCGTTAGTCATGGATTTAAATACTGAAAAACTGCACCTGTTATGTATTTTCATGTTTAACACAACGCATTTCGAGAATTTTTCTCGCTTTTAGTACATTTGTGTATATAAGTACATCGTGACGTCTCCATATGTGATTTTATTCAGCTCTTGCACAGCTCGTCTTTTTGAGGTTACAAACGAAAAGGAGTCTACCGCTCACAACAGTTTCGCTGTAGATGCCGTAAAACTATCGCATCAGGCATGACCTTGTATCAAATAAAGTTAGCATTACAGATTTGCATGTTACTACTTAGTTTTGTCTGCAAGTCTCCCTTAATTCTCTTGCATCCAAAATTAAGCCATCTCTTTTCTTAATCTCTATCTGTATAAAAGCGAAAGGACACTCACTCAGACGGGGGTTCGAATCCTCCCTCAGGCATGGATCTTTGTGCTGTCTTTAGTATAAGTTAGTTCATAAGTAGTTTGTAAGTTTAGGAAGTGATGACCCCACAGTTAAGTCCCATAAGCTTTACAAACATTTGAACACTCACTGAATAAACACGAAATCTCGAAAACTACTTCACCTATGAAGCTGAAATTTGGCAGGAATGTAGTTTATAGGTAGAAAACGTCAGCTAAGAAAGTATTTTGTGATAGGTGCATGGCGGAGCATACGTCTCCTACAGACTCACGAACTCTACAGTTTCATTCCGATCTTCACGAAATTTCGCTCTATTGACCTTCAAAACAAGAGGAAGGTCACAGTCTACCTTAAGTTTCATACGGTGCATGGAGGAGGGTACTTTGCAACATAAAAATGGATAGCTGAATATCTTGGCCGCGCCATAACTTGAGAACGGCTCGACCGATTTCACAGATCCTTTTTTGTGGTTTTCGTTATTCTCAGAACATAGGTTGTATGAAGTAAAACTGGAATATTTGAGAAAAACAAAGTGCGTTTTTCAACGTGATCCTGCGTTTCTATGCATAGAAATCTGTAGTTTTGGTCTGATATTGATGAAATTTTGCATATTCTACCTTAAAAACTGTATAAAATCTCGTTCGGTGCATGGTAGAGGGTACTTAACTTACGCAATTTTACAAAATGCATAATTTGCTCCAATCTTTATGAATTTTTGCATATATGACCTTTAAACCAAGAGGAAGATCACATAAATGTTTGTATGGTTCATAGCAGAGGGTATCTTGCAGAAAACTTTGCCGAAGAGGAAAAGGTGGAAACGAACAAAGAGATGACAGAGAAAGAGGTGGATGCAGAGAGAGGGGGGAAGGGATGTAGACTACTGGAGTGTAGGATAAATAAACACCCGGGCAACGCCGGGTTTACAGCTATACCCGGGCCGCTGAAACATTGCATTTGACGTTTCGCGTGTGTTAACACCTCTATTAATCGTAATGAAACGAAAATACATTACGTAATGTAGGCCTACTTACCTGTACTGTGTTGTTATCTTCTGGAATATTTGTTGATATCTTGCTGGTTTCCTCATTCTCTGGTTCTACGTATTCATTTCCATTATCGTCTGTTTCAGGAATACGAAAGAATTTCTTTAACGCTGCTGCCTGTTTCTCATTTTTAGCCGCCAATTGTGCTCTTCTTTTTCTGTATACATTTCGAGAATGCTTCTTTTTTCCGACGTGTTGATAAAGAACATACTAACGCAACGATTCTTCTATTAAGAGTCGAAATTCAGGAGACAAAAGAAGAATACGCACACCATGAAGTATGCACTACATGTACATGACTTCTGATTTATAATTTTTTTACGAGACATTTGACAGTACAGACAGGAGTAATTTCTTTTTGGTTGCCGATAACTCAATATTGTTTGTGTGTATTGTTAGAGCGGCCGACATAGCTTTGTCGCAAGGAGTACAATTGTCGGCACCGCGGCGGTTTAATTGTCACAGCGTGTTAGTGTTGCTCCAAACTCTCAACAATAGCCTTTAGCATTGTCAGCGGAGATTTTTTATATACAAATAAGGTGAAGGGATAAAGGGATTTCCTTTATAGGAGATTCAAGAAGAAACCGAGGTTGTTATAAAGAGTGAGGCCTATGCCATGAGGTAGTAACCAATGTTGCTATACAATTTATGAAAAAGTTAATTTTTAGTTCACTGTTTACAATAGTATAAATTTAGCAGGGATTTTGGCGCCCCCCAAACTCCCCTAAAATTTGGCGCTCCGATAGTAACTTCTCTCACAACGCTTTTCATTCACCAATTTTCGGCGACAATGGTACAATTACATCCAGCTCCCAATCTTCACTGCCAAAATCGTCGTCATCACCAAGACAAATCATTAAATGCTCATGATTACTAATGATCCCTTCCATTGTTTGCGCTGCCCAATCAGTTTTTCAACGTGATCAACCCTTTTTTTCCCAAAGTGCAGCATTCACATTAGCAACAGCTTCATGTAACAGCATTTCCACCTCTATTATTGTGAAAGACTTATTATTGTTCCTTACGTAATTCTTCACGTCACTTCATACTAATTGCATAGGGTTCAAATGGCATTGTATTGGGGATAGCCTTATTACATTGTGACCCTGCTCCTTTGCGATTTCGTCTACTGCATATATGAGCGTAATAGGTTTATTTTGTTTCACGAGCGAAGGAAGTTTTGACATTGACATATCTGCAGCAATATTTCTGTCTTGTAGCCACTGCAGCATAACTTCTTTCCGATCGTTTGAAGCGAGAGTGAACGTGCTGGTCAGAACATATGCTTCAAAGTTGAGAACTTACTCAGAAACCGTCACTAGACAAACGTCTTTTCGGTGACATATCCAATTACTAGAACTCGGAAAGTCAAATTAAACCATTCACAGTAAATCACAGCGAAAAAAGCCCACACAACATAAACACGCGGTAAACACGATACACAACTTTGTTTACGGTAGCACTGAACAAAGCCGGCAACGCGGGAACTTTGACGTCACGGCACGTGACCACTGGAAGTGTTTGGCGCGCTGTGATTGGATCGTTTCTAGCGACTATCGCCTCCCGCTTCTTGCTCTTCACTTGTTATTTGTGTACGTCAAGTGCAATGTTTCAGCAGCCCGGGTATAGTATTAAGACAAAATAACACACCTCATGATTAATTCTGTCCGATTTTCCGAACTTCAGTTACCTAAAAAAAGACTACTGCAGTGCATGAGTGGCAGAGAATCACACAGTGAATTGCCGAAAAAGTACCGCACTTACGTAAACAAATGCAAAAGAAAATATGAATAAATTCTCGAAACCCTTGTGATAAGCAATAAAATTACCTAATTCGTGTATTTTTTCATTATTTAAAGCATGGAGGTTAACTGGTGAATGTCTGCACAACTTCAAATAAATTCGACAAAGGGGCAAAATTGCGTCAATGACACCGTGAAATATCACGAGTATGTAATAGAAATTTCTCATTTTATCGGTAGGCCTACCTCATATATTCGTAAAGCTTGTCTGGTAGCAGCAATAACTGAGGGCAGTGTACTCCATCCTTAAACTTTCTTTTTTCGAGACAGATATAGCTCATTCATATGCTTTCGATGTCTTTATTAATAGCGAAAGGCGCATTGTAGCACTCACTTCAAAGCATAAAAGTGTCGTGGAACCCATCACATTCCAGAGAACTGAAATGCCTTCATAACTACAACATACCACAATTAGTGTTTATTTTTCCTCGTTTTCTGCCCTGCCACGGATACAAATGTAATTTGCATTAAATGTATATATACCATCTGATGATGAGCTGCTAGGCAGCTTGAAACCGGTCATGGGTTCCAACACATAATGGATAAAAGTTTTCTAAATCCAGACTGTCTCACCAGTGAATTTCTGACGTTTTTTGTATAGCCTTTGATGGGAGACTCACAGAAAAATTTTTCAAGCAATCCTATACATATTATAAATGCGAAAGTTTATATGTTTGTTACCGCATCACGCTAAAACTGCAGCATTGATTTAGATGAAATTTCATATAGAGATTTCTTATGTCTTGGAATAGGACATAGGCTAATTTTCAAAATATTTATTACAAGTTATTTATTTAAAATATATCCATAGAAATACGTAACGGTTGTAAGAAGCTTCTAATACAACAGCAGAGGTACCATGTAGTGTACGTCATGTTTCATAGTATCTTTGGTGAGCAAAATAAACAACACGGATTTCGGATAGCTTTAAAAATAATTAAAAGTATAGGAATAATTAGTATTTAAACAGTGTTTAGTTCTGCTAGAACACGTGTTTTGCTTCGTGTTTACGTGTGGTGTTTTCCATTCTGCTGGTGATTAACAGGATTTCGGTTTATTTTTAACCGAAGTTCTCCTGTTACTGGCATCATGTCTACTAATCTACGGAAGAATACACTGTTTTTTTCATTTGACAAGGAAACCCGCAATGTGCAGCCGACGTCGCTGGAAATTCACGATTGTATAACTGAGGTAATCGGTGTTACTGATGAATCTGTCCATACTTTTCAATTAGACAACAATAAATACTGTATATTTGTCAAGTTTTTGAGCCCTGTTTATATTGATAAACTGTTACTGAAGTGGGGTAATGAAGTCGAGTTTACTCATAGAGATAACAGGAAAAGCAAAGTATCTATTTGGAGAGCCGATCTAGTTTATACAACCGTTAGAGTGTTGAACCTCCCAATTGAACTTGATAATGAAGTAATCAAGGATGTAATTAGTCAATATGGCACCATCAAGTCTATTACAAATGAACGTTGGTCGAGGCATTATAAATTACAGTGTTTCAATGGCATTCGTTCGGTGGAGATGGAAGTTAAAGCAAATATTCCGTCTCACATCGTTGTGGGTGGTTATAGAGCACAAGTAGTGTACTCAGGACAGGAACCTACGTGTCACATATGTAATGAGTCTGGACATTTCAGACAGGACTGTCCTCGGCGAGTTTTTGTGTTAAAAAGTAATTTAAAACAACGCCAGAGGCTTACTGTTAGTGATGTATTACAGCCTTCTGTTCTGGCGCAATCGGATGAGGCTGAAAACGTAGCAAATATAGCAAGCTGTTCTGATGTCCCTCTCGAAGATAAGTCTCAGTTTCCACCGTTAGTTAAGAAGCCTATTATTGACTCTGGTCATGATAGTGATGTACAGTCGAAAAAAAGACCGCATGCAAATACTGACAGCTGTTCAGACGCGGAATTATCCGACACACCTCATTCAGTACGTAAGCAAAAACAGTGCGATGAGGTGATACAGCAAGAGATTCAGCAAGAGGTTCAGAAAGAGGTAGTGTCGATGGAAATCGACACTCAAGTCTCGAAAACTATGTTAGAAAGCGAGTCCGCAAGTGGAGTTTTATCAAGTAACGTGCCCGAACCAACTGCAGAAGCAGTGGGTCGTACAGAACAACATTCAATTGTCTATAAAACTGTTCAGCAAAGTTTTCCTGACGTGCCCCCTACTCCTGAAATTTGCCCTCAGGAGATATATGTCAGTGGTACTGAATCATTAGTTGATAAACAGGGCATAACAATTGACAATGGCAAAGAGAAGATTTCAAAAACAGAAAATCTCAAAGTAGAATTGCAACCTCACGATGCCACACGTCGTAAAATAAAGCCTCAGTCTAATCTCAATGTTCAACGCACTCATGTGAAATCTAAACCTGGGAAAGACACAACCAAATCAAAGAATGTGAGACATGATATCGTCAGACGTGGATCACAAAATGACTTAGCTGATGAATCTAACGAAACTCAATGCTGTTTTGATACACATGACAAATCTCCAGATCCAGCGAATGCAGCGAATAATGCATAGAACTGTTAGTTTTTCTGTTTTTTTTTTTTTTTTTTTTTTTTTTTTTTTTTTTTTTTTCATTGCATAACTGATAAAGAGACCAGGTTACAAAAGTGAGTACATCATGCCTCAGGCCTATACTATCAACACTATAAATATAAACAGAATTCAATCAGATTTAAAAATAGCAGCACTTAGGGAATTTTTATATGAATCAGGGACCGATATTGCCCTTCTGCAGGAAGTAGTGATTCCCAAACTGACAATTACAGGGTTTGTTGAATATATAAATGTGTCACACGACACGAGTGTTGGGACTGCCATTTTGATACGAGAAGGTATTCCAGTCACAACAGTAGAACGTCTAGAATCAGGAAGAGGAATAAGCATACAGTTATTTGATTTGACTTTAATCAACATATATGCCCCTTCAGGCAGTGCCCATAGAACAGACCGAACGCAGTTTTTTAGTGAGGAACTTATATATCTGCTACGAAAAAATCCACAGAATCTGATAATGGGTGGTGATTTCAATTGCGTTCTTAATAAGAGGGACCAGCAACCAAATTTTAATTATTCTGCTGAATTAAAACAACTAGTCAAACACATGAATTTACAGGATGTTTGGGAGATCAAACATCCCGCATTTGTACAGTATACATATATTGCTCATAATTCCTGCAGTAGACTTGACAGATTTTACATTTCGAAGAATCTTGAATCATCTTTGTTAACTGTTGAAACTGTTCCTGTATATTTTTCAAATCACTCCAGTGTAAAGGCTTGCTTGAATCTAATGGTACAACCGATTCATCGTTTTAGAAATCAGTGGCATCTAAATGTCTCATTGTTACAAGAAACTGAATTAGAAGAAATGTTAACACATGCATGGATGATATGTCTGCGTGCTATAGGTAGATATTCCACAATATTAGAGTGGTGGAATAGAATGGCGAAGCCAAAGTTGAGAAGAGTCCTTATGCAATACAGCGCACAAAGGACCAAGGATATAAAACAAAGTATAGAATATTACTACAGCCTGTTGAGGAACCTTTATGATCAAGCATCAGAGTCCTCCTTTCGTTTGGTGGATATAAAAAAAGTTAAAGCTAAATTATTAACCATAAAACGCAAACTGATGGAAGGGCTGAAAATAAAATCTAAGGCTAAAACCGCTTCAGAAGACGAAATGACCTCTTTATATCATTTGCTAAAGCACGCCAGAAATAGGAGTACCCTTATTGGAGAAATCCGAACTACAAATGGAATGATCCTTAGATCACAAAAGGACATAATTAATGAGATTCATCACTATTATGAAGAACTCTATGCTGACAACCCTGTAAATGAAGACTCTCTTGTTGACTGCTTGGGAATTATCACGTCACAGCTTACCGAAAATGACAATGAGGAAATTCTTTCAGAAGTCAGTGAAGACGAAGTCCATTACGTTGTGAAAACCTCACCTCCAAGAAAATCTCCTGGACCTGATGGGCTGCCTATCGAGTTTTATGCACGTTATTGGTCACTTATAGGAGAGAAAATAACAGCCATTGCAAACGAGATTCTTCAGGGCCATACAATACCTACAGAACTTAAAGAAGCTAAAATTGTTCTTTGTCCCAAAAACTAAAGAAAATAAAATGTTAAATAATTTTCGACCTATTTCTTTGCTTAATACAGATTATAAAATAATCGCCAGACTTCTGAATAGAAGAATTTCTTCGTTTGCAAACAAAATCATAAGTGTGCATCAAAACTGTGTAGTTGGTAGGACTATATTTCAAAACATAGCTGAATATCGAGATATCATTTCAATAACTGATGTGACTAGAATCAAATGTGCATTGATCTTTTTAGATTTCCATAAAGCATTTGACCTTGTCAATCACACATACCTGCTTAAAAATATGCAAAAACTGGGTTTTCATGAGCGGTCTCTCCGCGTGATTAAAAACATTGCAACAGGGATACATGCAAGAATAGCGGTAAATGGACAAACAACGAAACAAATAGAAATAAAAAGAGGTGTTCCACAGGGAAGTCCTCTTTTCATGCTTTTATTCGCTATTTCACTTGATCCCTTGCTTCGCAATGTGCATGCAAATTTGACAGGCATAACAATGGCTGGCCATAAGACAGTAATCAGAGCTTACGCTGATGATGTAGGAGTTGTCGTCCGAAGTTGCAATGAAATAAGTACATTAGAAAACGTGACTAGAACATACTGTCAGGCTTCGGGAGCAAATATAAATGCTAACAAAAGTAAAATTCTGAAACTGGGAGGCTTTGACCATGTAAATGTTGATTGGGCAACCTCGGTCAGCCAACAAAAAACATTAGGAATGGCAAATGTGATGAAAATGGCAGCTAGAAACTGGAAGGACGCAGCGAATAAAGTACAAGGGGCCATAATGGATAACTTATCATGTCACATAAATCAAGTTCAGAGAGTAAAATATATAAATTTGTGGATACTATCAAAAGCACAAGTATTTCCGCTCCCGAAAATGATAGCTAAAAAAATTATGTCAAAAGTTACAAACTTTCTGTGGAGAGGAGAAGTATTTAGAGTCACTGCTAAAGTAGCCACTCTAGATCCCAGTCACGGTGGATTAGGCCTTGTAGACATAACTACCAAAGCATCAGCACTCTTCGTTAAACGGACGATGAACATTATACAGCAGCAACCTGGAAGCATTACAAGGAAACTTTTCGATGTTCTTAAACCGTCAAGTCTTCAACCTCCAATCGATGTAAGAAACATCAAACGTGAGGACCTTTTATATCGAAATGAGTTATGTCAACCATACACTTTTGTGGTCAAGTCACCTAACAGCAAGGGCTATTATGAATGAAAGAAAGAAATGTGAAAGAAGGAATAAAATAGAAGATAGGTCAAGAAATGTGGACTGGGATGCTGCATGGCGAAATATTAATCTAAAAGGACACTCTTCGGACGTAATAACAGCTTGGTGCAAAGTCGTCAATAATATAATTCCCACCAACGAACGACTCTGTGGAATCGGTATAAATCAAACAGATCTATGCCAACGATGTAATCTTGTTGTAACAAATGAAGTATGTATATAAATTGAAGACTTTAAATAAAATATGCTCTAAGTACCATGGCAAGAAAAAACATTGACGTTTTGTGTAGAATGGGATCTAGATACCAAGCTCTATTTTGTGTACAAAGCGCAAACTGCCACGTATAAATAGCGTACGTAAACAGCAACGAAAGTAGTAGCAAATGCGCTCAACAGATGGCAGGCGGTTCGCTGCAGTTAACATATGAAACGTTGTGTGTTCCGGCCAACTGCAACGAAAGTAGTAGCAAATGCACTCAGATGGCAGGCAGTATAACACTCATGAAAATATTTCTCAGGACGTATAAAGTGTATTCAATTGTGATATCTCCATTACTATAAACAAGAGTCAAGGACAAACATTAAAAGTGGCAGATATTCATCTGGCCACCCCATGTTTCTCGCACGGACAGCTCTACGTAGGCTGCTCCCGTGCATCAAGAGCTAGAAATCTCTACGTATACTCGGAGAACAAGAAGTCTCGAAACGTCGTTTACAGGGACATATTGCAATAGATTTTTGGCTCTCCATCCGTTCCAAGACAATTATATATTCTGTGCTAACAATATCACAAACAGTCATTTAGTTATTTATGCCCTTTCTTGGCACTTTAATGTCTGAATATTGAACCGCGGGGAGCAGCTAGTGACTTATAAAACTAATGAGGCTGTCATCTTCACATTTTCTCGCATTCCTCTTCCTTGGCAAGGCAATGAAAGTTGACAATAGCCGTTTGGTGAGGCAATGACCAGTGTCTGTTGTCTTTTGTTAAAGAGTTTTTGTGGGACTCTGTATACATTATTCTTCAAGAAGTTTAATGAGTTCGACTATAATTTCATCTGGTCCTGTAGCTTTACTGGTTTTTGAGTTTTTGACAGATTTCTTGATTTCCTCTTGCATGGTTGGAGGTCCTGTTAAATTATTGCTCCTAGAAGTATCAACATTTGATCTATCATCTGAAAAGAAGTTCTTAACGTAGTCTTACTATATCTCTTTCTTCTCAATGGCACCAATAACTGTTGTTGTAGTGGTCTTCAGTCCGCACACTGGTGAATACATACGGCAACCTACATCCTTTTGAATCTGCTAACTGTTTTCGTCCCTCGGTCTCCCTCTACGATTTTTATTCCACACACTTGCTTCTAATGCTATGTTGACGATTCCTTGATGTCTCAAAATGTGTCCCACCAACCTATCCCTTCTCTTAGTCAGGATATGCCAGAAACTCCTTTTCTCCCCAATTCTGTTGAGCACCTCCTCATTATTTACGTGATCTACTCACCTAATCTTCATCATATATATATATATATATATATAATTCTTTATTATGGCTTTTGGTGACAGTGACCATACAGCCAGCGGTTATTACATTGACAACATTACAATAGAATTGAGATTCTTACAATGTACAGCACAATATTAATAAGTATGTTACATCATATAGCCTTAGAATAAAAGTGGAGAAATAACATGTAAAGACATTAAACAATACATATTTAACAGTACGACAGATATTTGTAATACAATAAAAGTGCAGAAAGCATAGGACCAAATGAGAGGTGCAAAGACAAATAAAAGTCAAAATATAATATAAAATCACTTATGCAGTTTCCCGCTGTGCATGTTCAAGGTAAACACACTAGCTCTAAAATTAGAGCTGTATGCCAGTGACTTTGAGGTAGTCCTTCAGTAAAGTGTACTTAAGCTTGTCGAATCCATGAAGGAGGACAGTGACACTTGTGGGGAGGGGGTAACCCCTCGCGACCTAATCTTCATCATTTGTCTGTAACACCTCATTTCAAAAGCTATCATCTTTTTGTCTGAACTCCTTATCGTCCACGTTTCACTCCCATACAATGTTACACTCCAGGCAAATGTTTCAGAAAGGACTTCCTAACATTTAAACTAATATTGGATGTTAACAAATTTGGCTTCTTCAGAAATGCTTTTCTTCCCGTAGCCATTCTGCACTTTACTTCGGTCATCAAAAGTTATCTTGCTACCTAAATAACAAAACTCATCTACCTTTTAATGTCTCATTACCTATTCTAATTCCCTCAGCATCGCCTTACTTTCTGACACTACACTCCATTGCCTTTCTTTTACTCTTGTTAATGTTCATCTTATACCTTACTTTCAAGACATTGTCCAATCCATTTCATTGCTGTTCCAGGTTTTTTTTTTTTTTTTTTTTTTTTTTTTTTTTTTTTTTTTTTTTGCTGTTTCTGACAGAATTACTATGTCGTCAGCAAACCGCAAGGTTTTTATTCCCTCTTCAAATTTTTCCTTGCATTCCGCCACAGCTTGCTCAATGTATGGATTGAACAACATTGGGGAAAGGCTACAAACTCTGTCTTATTCCCTTCCCAACCACTGCCTTCTCAACCTAATAATTGCTGTCTGGTTTTTGTACAAGTTTAATATAACTCTTCGCTCCTTATATTTTCCCCTGATACTTTCAGAACTTAAGAAACTGCAGAAAGATTAGGAGATGGAAACTGGACAAATTGAAGGAACCAGAGGTGGTTGAGAGTTTCAGAGGGAGCATTAGGCAAGGATTGGCTGAAACGGGGGAAAGTAATACCGTAGAAGAAGAATGGGTAGCTCTGAGAGACAGGGTAGTGAAGGCGGCAGAGGACCATATAGGCAGAAGGACAAGACCTAATGGAAATCCCTGGATAACACAGGATATACTGAACTTAATTGATGAGAGGAGAAAAGCAAGCGAAGCAGGAAAGAGAGAGTACAGACGTCTGAAAAATGAGATTGACAGGAAGTGCAGACTGGCTAAGCAGGAGTGGCTAGAGGACAAATGCAGAACCGTAGAAGAATGTAGAACTAGGGGAAAGATAGATACCGCCTACAGGAAAATAAAAGATATATTTGGAGACAAGAAAAGCAACAGTATGAAAATCAAGAACTTAGAAGGAAAACCAGTACTAAGCAAAGAGGGGAAAGCTGTACTGTGGAAGGAATATATAGAGGGCCTTTACAAAGGAAATAAACTTGAAGGCAGTGTTCTAGAAATGGAAGACGAAGTGGAGGAAGATGAGGTAGGAGATATGATACTGCGAGAAGAATTCGACAGAGCACTGAAGGACTTGAGTCGAAACAAGGCCCCTGGAGTAGATGATATTCCGTTTGAACTGCTGATTTCGTTAGGAGAGCCAAAAAACTGTTCAACCTGGTATGTAAGATGTATTAGACAGGGAAAATACCCTCCGACTTCAAGAAGAATATCGTAAATCCAATTCCAAATGATGCAAGTGCAGACAAGTGCGAAAATTACAGAACTATCAGTTTAATAAGTAATGGTTGCAAAATACTAACACCAATTATTTGCTTTCTTAGGAATTGGAATCACTATATTCTTCTTGAAGTCTGAGGGCATTTCCCCTCTCTCATAAATCCTGCATACCAGGTGGAACAATTTGTTCTCCTAACGATAACAGCAGTTCAGATGGGACATCATCTACTCCAGCGGCCTTGTTTGTACTCAAATCTTTTAGAGCTCTGTCAAATTCATCTTGCAGTATAGTATCTCATCTTCCACTTCTAGAATATTGCCTTCAGGTTTATTTCCTTTGTACAGGCCGTCTATATATTCCTTACATCTTTCAGCTCTCCCTGCGTTGCTTAGTACTGATTTTCCATCTATTTCATTATATTTGTTGGTTAATAAGGATATGTTTTTCTTCTATATATCCCAGCAGTTTATTTTAACTTTTTATGTAAGTTAAAATCTCATGTGAAGCTTGGAAGCTTTTAATTTCTTCGCATTCATGTTACAACCATTCATTTTTCGCTTTTCTTGTCTTAGATTTAATAAGCTTCTGATTTATTATTGAAAGAACTTAATTAGCCATCCATTTCTGTTTTCGTTCTCTTGTTTTCTATCCTATTTTAATCACGAGCAGTGGTTAGCGTAATGTTTTTCATCTCTTCCCATAATTTGGAGCTGTTTTCTTGGCCAATACGAGGTTTCATTGTCAGGCCCGCTTCTTGCCCCCGTAGCGCCAGCGTGCGAACCAGATTTTTCCGCCCCCCTCCCTCCTCCTGCAAAACCACTTTCTTTCACACTCGTATAAGGACTCGTCATCGGCATTTTCGTGATATAAAAGTTCTTTAATAATAAGTTTTACAAAAGGAAAATACATAAACATACTAATTCACTAGCTATTACATATAAAAGAAAATCACTGTTCGCAAATCCGATTATATTTTAATTCTATTTAGTTTGCTGACTTGATTGTAAGTGTCTTCGACACTTACATGTATTCACACAAATTGAACTCTTCTTGCTTTCATGATTGCAAAATCCATTATCTGTCTAGTATCTAAACTGTCCAAGATCTCATGGTTTGTTGAAGTAATAGCCAAATATGTAAGTCTTTGTTTTTTGATGCACTGATGACCTTAGATAATTTTTTTTACAATTTTTAATTTAGAAAATGATCTTTCACCTGATGCAACTGAGACTGGCAGAGTAAGAGATATTCTTAGCGCTATTGCTGTGTTGGGAAAAGTTGATATTAAACCATTTTTGACAAGATATTGGAGAGTCGTATATGGATAACAAGACTGATTTTCTAGGAAATGCAACCTCAACGCGTTAATTTCATTGTACGAATCAGCACCGTCAATGTCAGTTTTATTCCTTGAATGATGTTTGTTTCATATGCAACTCTTCACAACGTTTCAGCAGTTCTTCCTTAGGCTAACTAAATAATGTACCACTCTAAAACCAAAAACGTCATCTAAATTTTGTAGTTCTTTAAATGTGTTTGTTAAGGAAATTAATGTCTGATATAGAACTCGATAAAAACTCCACTTTGAAATTAATTTTGGGGTCTAACAAAACTTCGTCACAATGTTAATACTGAAACTGAGTCTTTTCTTCCTTGGGTGATGTATATTTACTGAAGGGAAACTAGCTTCAGCCACATTGGTAGCTTCTTTTAAAACTATGTCAAAGTTTTCATCCGTACAATATTGTGTGAATTTGTCAATCAAGCTCTTTAACAGATCGATGCATATCTGAGTATGAATTGCCACTCAAAACATTGCACCGGATTACAACAGAACACATGAATTTATAATTTTGAATTTTTTTTTTTTTTTTTTAAAGCAAGTGACTTCGTTTTGAGTTGGGTGGTACAATCCCAACTATAAGAAGATTCTGATATTTCCATCAGAGCATCAAATACGTTTTATGTGTATAAATGTAACGGCTTGAGTGTTACAATTCTGCTAGACCATTTCGTAACACTTAAAGCTTTTAGCATTAGCCCTGGTATTTTTTTTTTTTTTTTTTTTTCAAATAATTGACCACCTAATTGTTGATGGCGAAAAGAAGACGTAAATTTCTTGAATTACGTCGAAGCAATTGATGGACTCGTGAGAAATATTTGCTGCGTCATTTACCACTAAGTTATGAGCTGAGCATGGTTCGTAGAATGTACGCTTATTGATATCCATATTTCTTTTCGGCAGTCCGTTGTTTTTTCCACGAATGTTAGAGTCATTACCTGATCCTTGATGGCGCAAATTTTGAATGTCCAGGTTCAATTCAGAAAATCAATTCAAAACGAAATTTAAGAAACCCTCGCCAGTTGAACTCATAATCGGGCAGAAACCAATGAAATGTTCACATATCTCTACTTTTTTGTCTGTGTGATTTAGGTAAACATGCCTAAATATTACTATTCAAATGTTTGTAAATCTCTGGAATAGCTGTAGTTATCAGTCCATAAGCTTACAAACTACTTAAATTAACCCAAGGACAACACACACATCCACAGGACTAGATCCTCGCCGGCCGCGGTGGCCGAGGTGACTGAGGCGCTCCAGTCACGGTCAGCACGGCCACTACGGTCGGGGGTTCGAATCCCCCCTCGGGCATGGATATTTGTGCCGTTCTAGTTCGTAAGTAGTTCATAAGTAGTTTGTAAGTTTAGGGACTGATGACCCCGTGGTTAAGTCCCATAAGCTTAACAAACATTTGATTTTGACTAGATCCTCCGAAGGGGAGCAACCGCGCACATGACACGGCGCCTTAAAGCGTTCGGCCGTTCCTTCTCGATTTTTGTGTTGTAATACGTATGTTAAAATCAGTTTAAATGACACTATTCACACTCATCTGATATCGTATTCAGAAATGTATGTTGCCGGTCGCTTGGAGCGCTGCTGTCGTGGCGTATAACGAAAATGAATGGGAGTTTCGTGACTATATGTTAGACCGTAGATATACTTACGTTAGTGAGAGTGAGAAGGCGATCTCAGTAAGCGATAGCAGATCACCCCAGGCTGATGCTTCGATAGCAATTCTAGAAGGAGATTGGTAGGGAATAGAGTATTGTCAGGTTGCTGCCTTTGCTGCTCTAGTGATTGGTGGACAATTCTCGTACTCATAGGTCGTAACAAGCTTAAGCCCCTGGGCTGAGATGCCGTGGTCCATATATGAAACTTTCCCCTGACGTTTCGCCCTCGTCTGCGGAAGGCATCCTCGGAGGTAAAGCGGCGTACTGCAACGATAACGCGAGTAAGCGTCGTATATATAGGCAAAACAGAGGGCGCTGCTGTCAGTCACGTGGTGTCGGCTGTGCTGTGGTCTCTGCTATTGCCAACCTCCTCGATTGAAATTAATCAAAAAAATGTTCAAACGTTTGTAAATCTATCGGACCAAACTGCGTGGTCATCAGTTCGTAGCTTACAAACTACTTAAACCTATGTAAAGTAACCTAAGGACAAACACACACAACCATGCCCCAGGGAGGAATCGAACCTCCACGGCGAGCAACCGCGCGCTCCGCAGCGATACGCTTTAGACCGCTCGGCTACTCCACCGCGGCTGAAATTAATCTATTGTCATGCTGTTGCTGCAGTGTTGACATACATATCTTATCAAGTTTGAGACCTTCCTCTTTTTTGTTAAAATTATTTCGATGTTTAAAAATCTCAATGGCCTCTCTGTACTAGCGCGCATAATAATGCGACGTCTTTGCTATGACGGACGTCTCGAAACATTTTATTTCGTGGTCACCTTCTTGATACACGTGTTCCGCAACAGCCGATTTATCAGTATGTCCGAGGCGGCAGTTCCTTTTGTGTTCGCTCAGACGAGTGTTGACACTTCTTTTAGTTGTACCTATATAAACTTTTCCACAACTGCAGGGGATTTTATAGACACCTGGTGTGGCCAGGTCTTAAAAATTCTTTTATTTTCGTGGTTGGTCTGAAAACAGTTTCCACATCGTACTTGCTTAAAATTTTTCCAATACGATCAGTGACCTTATTGATAAATGGTAGATAAACTTTCCCCTTGGGTTGTTGTCGTTCCTCGTCCGTCCTGGTTGTCCGTCTAGGGCGTAGGGCACGATCTATCTTCCTGTCTGAGTAGCCATTCTTCTTAAATGTCACTCTAAGAGGTTCAATCTCATCGTCTAAATACGCTGGTTCACAAATTTTGTGGTCCCTATCTACTAATGTCTTAATCAGGCCTCTTTTTTGTCGTGAGTTGTGGTTAGAATCTGTTTGGCGATAACGATCAGTGTGTGTGTCTTTCCTATAGACCTTATGACCCAATGATCCGTTGTCTCGTTTGATAACCGTCACATCTAAAAAGTTCAGTTGACCATTGGTTTCCTTTTCCATAGTGAATTGAATTCTGGGATTGATGCTGTTCAGATGTAATAGGAAAGGATCGAGAATTTGATTGAGAATGTGTACTTGTCTCCGTCTCAGGGGAACGTAGTTTTTCGACTTAGCCGTTACGTATTTTGGGAGGTGATACTATAGAGGAACTGCACTAAAAATTTCATATAACACGTGTACAATTTTTATTGAATACAGAGATATAGCTGTTAATATGAAGTCCAAACAAACGTAGAGCAAATGTAAATCAAGAAATTTTCCACTGATTTGTCCGTCGGTTCTCGGTAGTAGAGCATCACACTTATTTGAAAGTAGAATTTTGTGTATGTTCTACATGTTCATTTCAACTTAGTTACCCGGTTTTCAGCTTACTAGGACATATTCAGACTTTAAACTACGTCGAAAACCGGTTATTTAAATAAAATTCAATCTGGTATCTACCAAGAACCGACGAAAGAATCAGTCAAAATATCCAAATCAGTTTGTTGTACATACCAAGAGCTGTATCTCTGTACCCAATAAAAACTGGACATACGTTACATGAAATTTTAACGGCAAATCGTCTTTATTATCATCGTCTAAAACATTTGCTATTTTTTCTTAAACATGCCTTAATTGGTGAGCATTATTTGAAGCTTTATCAAAGTGAAAGGTCTATGAATAGACACCTGAGTTTGTTCATCATATACATAGGCGCCTCATACTACAGGGGCTGCAAGTATGTAATCGGATTTTATAATGAGGACGTTAACACATGTCAACGACGTAGTTACGCATGAACTGCACGAAAACAAATACAGTTTCACAGTGGCAGTCTAAAACACAAATAAAAGTTTTAATCATCATAATATATCTTACAGTTTCGAAAAGTGATATTACCGCGGCGATTCATTTGCTGTAAGTTGACAACAAACGAAGTAGACGCGTGAAGCAGGCGACTCGGCAAATGCGTACCGTTTGAACGCTTCTTTGTAGTTCGACGGTCTATCGCAAGGGTCGCTGCAGCTGACAATGACTTCCTTGTGCGTGTTGCACGTCTCGTAAAGAAAGGGCTTTATACACAGCGGTAGTGTTTTCCTATTGCGAAGCGTTGAGGCCGCAAGGCAGTTCTCCCATGGCCGCTGTTCACGCTGTTAATCGCTCTGAGGACGTCCTCTGCATATTGAACGAAACTTTGGCATTTCGTTTGCTTTGGTGTTTGATGTCAGGTCCATCGAAGACTGATAAGCCCTTTCTATACGGGACGTGTGACACGCACAAGAAAGTCGTTGTCAGCTGCAGTGCTCCTTGCGGTATACCATCGAACTACAAAGAAGCGTTTACACGCATACGTGTGTGTCGATTTGCCTGCTTCATGTGTCTACTTTGTTTGTTGTCAACTTCGAGCAAATAAATCGTCGTCATATTGTGATTATTGTAATTATTAAAATACTTGTGCTTTAGACTGCCACTGTGAAACTATTTAATTCCTTTCGTGCAGTTCATGCGAAACTACGTCGCTCACATGTGTAAACGACCTCATTTATAAAAGGCGGTAAAATATTTCCAGGCTGATCGGTTTGAGGCGCCTATGCGTATGATGAACAAGCTAAGGTGTCTATGAAAGTCTGTCTCTACATAGACCTTTCACTGACATAAGGCTTGAAATAATGTTCACTAAAAGCAAACCTTTCACCTGCAGCAGTTTTCAGGAGAAACAGCAAATATTTCAAAAGATAATTATTATTATTGTTACAATACAAAAGCCATATAACGTGTTTCTAACAATTCCATATAACACGTGTACAATTTTTACTGGGTACAAAGATAAAGCTCTTAGTGTGTAAACAAAACAAACTTAAAGCAAATGCAAATTTTAATTTTTGACTTCTTTCGTCGCTTCTTGGTAGATCATCATATTTATTTTTACTTTAATAACCGGTTTTCGACTTACTTTAAGGTCTGAAGATGACACTGTAAGCCGAAAACCTGTTAGCTAAGTGGAAACGAACTTGTAGAATACACACAAAATTGTGCTTTGAAGTCAGTATGATGTTATTCCACCAGTAACCGACGCAAAAATCAGTGAAAATGTCTTCATTTACATTTGCTATAAGTTTATATGAACAGCTATATCTGTAAATTCAATGAAAATTGTACACAAGTTATACGGAATTTTTATTGCAATTAGACTATAGTATCACCTCCTAAATTTCTACGACTGCTCTTGAGAGAGCCTGTATATACAGTATATCGAAGACTACGTTCCTGTGAACAGGAGACAAATACACATTTCTCAAACAAATCCGCGACTTGGCTCCGTTCGTCAGCTGGTTTCCCCACTCGGGCGTCTGGTCATGCGCGAAGCACTTTCATACGCGTACGAAAGGATCCATCCTATTCTGTCTACAAGCCATCTTATGCGTGCATAATTGTGCAAGTGGGCGTGACTGTCTACACGGTACGCGGACGGCGAACGGTTGCATCATGGGTAATCTTATGAGCTCTCACGCTCCGTGTAGATAGGGCTTTAAGTTTACTGTCTTCTGTTTACTACCCTTTTCGGTACCGAGCTAACCGTGGTGTTTACAAGGCAGCGATCGCTGGCTTCCTGGCGACTACATCTACATCTACATGGTATACTCTGCAAATCACATTTAAGTGCCTGGCAGAGGGTTCATCGAACCACCATTATACTATTTATCTCCCATTCCATTCTCGAATAGCGCGCGGGAAGAAAGGACACATGAATCTCTCTGTTCGAGCTCTGATTTCTCGTATTTTATTCTGATGATCATTTCTACCCATGTAAGTGGGAGTCAACAATGAAGAATCTTGGCGATTGGAGTTTCGCAAGTAGCCCGCGCCGCAGCGATAAGCGCCGTTGTTGTAATGATTCCCATCCCAGATCCTGTACCATTTCCCTAACGCTCTCTCCCATACATCGTGACGATACGAAACAAGCTGCCCTTCTCTGGACTCTTTCGATGTCCTCCGTCAAACCCACCTGATAAGGATCTCACACTGGGCTGAAATACTCGAAAAATGGACGAACAAGCGTAGTGTATGCAGTTTCTTTTGTAGTTTTGTTGCATTTTTTAAGGGTTCTGCCAATAAAACGTAGTCTCTGGTTCGCCTTTCCCACGACATTATCTACGTGTTCTTTCCAATTTAAGTCTGAACTAATAGTAATTCCTAGGTATTTTCTGGAGTTTACGGCCTTCACTTTTGATTGATTTATCTTGTAAACAAAGTTTAAGGGATTTCTTTTCTTACTCATGTGGACGACTTCACACTTCTCATAATTTAGAGTCAATTGCCAATTATTACACCATACTGATATCTTATTTAGATCGCTCTGCAGTTGGATATAATTAAGGTTAAACATATTGGTATAATTATATGATACATACAAGACAAACAACCTAAGAGAGCTACTTAGATTTTCCCATAAATCGTTTATGTAAATAAGGAACAGCAGAGGACCAATAACACTACCCTGTGGACGCCTTACCATCGATTACTACGAACTGTGTCCTCTCTGACAAGAAATCCCCTATCCAATCGCAAATTTGGGGCGATATACTATAACCACGCAATCTGATTAAAAGACAGTTTGTAAGGTACGGTGTCAAAAGTTTTCTGGAAATCAAGAAATACGGAATCGATTTGCGAACCCTTGTCGGTAGCACCCATCACTTCGTGTGAATAAAGAGCTAGTCAGAACTACGACAAAAGCCAAGTTCCGCGGAAGGGCTCGTGAGGCGGTGCGGTCCTGGAAGCGGAGGCCAGCGCCCCACCTGGTGACGTCACGAGTGAACTTGACCCGGCACGTCACGGCGACGCGGAAGTGGATGACACCCGATAGCGCCGGCGCCGGCGCAGGCGCCGCCTCCGCGTGGGCTTTCGCTCCTGCCTGCTCCAAATAAGCCACTTACGGCACCAGCTCGTGTGGCGCGCTTTTCCGCCCGAAAGGCCAACCGGCACACAATTTACCGGGGACCAGTTCTCGTTTACGCACCTTTCATGTGGCCGTCTGTTCTTTTCGCGTGACAACACGAGGCTTGTATAGTTACAACTAGCTGAAAACCCAGCGTTGCCCGGGTATTTATTTATTTATTCCTGCCATTTTTCAGGTGGATATTAATTTGTATAAGGGCTGTATGCCTGTAAAATCTCTTGGGAATTCAATTAGTAGAAGAGAAGTAATTGATTAAAAGGTTGGTTCGTCATGGGGCGGTTTTCCATGAACGTAACTGGTCATATCACATGAACTACGTGTCGTACTGCGATACAATTTAGAAGGTATACTCAACTACATGCGTGTATACTGTCTGTAAAATTTCCTGCGACTACAATTCATAGTGTACAAATTATAAATTGTAACGTCATACCGAAAGCCGTAGTTTTAATCCGTGATCAGCGTTACGTTACTGTTTATGTGCTCATATCTGCCGGCCGCGGTGGCGCTCCATTCACGGTATGCACGGCCACTACGGTCGGGGGTTCGAATCCCCCCTCGGGCATGGATATTTGTGCCGTCCTAGTTCGTAAGTAGTTCATAAGTAGTTTGTAAGTTTAGGGACTGATAACCCCGTAGTTAAGTCCCATAAGCTATACAAACATTTGAATATTTTTTTAATTCGCACAAAGTGGCCGGGCGTCTTAGCGCTTAGGTTTCTCATGCTTTCCCTTCCGCTCATTCCGAATCTGTTTCTATTCAGGACTGGCCGAATAATCGCTTTCGGCTACGGCCAGTTTCGGACAAAATATTGCTTTCGGGTGTAGTTTCGGTTTCGCTCGGAAATCATCCGAATCTTCTCTTGAAATACATCTAGGAATGTGATACAATTTAGAAACTACATTCATCTACATATGTGTATGCTGTCTGTAAAATTTCCTGTCGCTACAATTTGTAGTGTTGTAACGTCATACCGAGAGCCGTAGTTTTACTCCATAAACAGCGGAAAAGTAGTAAGAGAGAACCTTCTTTCCTTTCATCATTTTACTATGGTTGCCAGCGAGAAAACGTTTAATTAACATTTGAAATTACTGTCATTCTCATACAGTGTATTTCGAAAGTCTCGCAGCATTATATGGCATTTTTTGCGATTTGTATTGGTTATGACGTAATATGTTTTGAACCCTATGCCGTATATGATTCTTAACCATGCAGCAATTGTTACCTCACGATGAGGAATGTGTGTACCAAATTTGGTTGAAATCGGGCCAATGGTTTAAGAGAAAATGAGCAGCATTGTCGCAAAATGCAGCAGTTTTTCGCGCATCTCATTGCTTATGACGTCATATCTCGTGAACTATATATCGTATGTGATTCTTACACTTTCGGCGACCGTCCTCATGGATTGAAGCTTACGTGTACAAAATTTCATAAATATTGGAACAAAACTGTAGATTTGTATGCAACACGCACAAACATAGGGACACTCAGCTTTATATATTAGAAGAAGATGTGCGAGAAGGGTTAAGACACTCCCCAAATATTCTGCACACACACACACACACACACAGAAACGAGAAATTATTCCTTTTTGCGAATGCGTTTACCGACTTTTGGTTATTTTTCACTACGGTCGGGGGTTCGAATCCCCCCTCGGGCATGGATATTTGTGCCGTCCTTAGTAATAGATAGTTCATAAGTACTTTGTAAGTTTAGAGACTGATGACCCCATAGTTAAGTCCCATAAGCTCTACAAACATTTGAAGATTTGTTATTCTTCAGTGGGATTTTCGAAATAGGAGGCGCTCTGCTGTTGCTTTTAGGTTTCCTCGCAGTCTAGAAACACTCTCTTAGACAAGCCATGATCAAAGTCGTAAGAAGGAAATCGTGACAGGTAGTAGAAAAAGCTACACTATGTGACCAAAAGTTTCCGGACACCTGGCTGAAAATTACTTAAAAGTTCGTGGCGCCCTCCATCGGTAATGCTGGAATTCAGCCTTAGCCTTGATGAAAGCTTCCAGTCTCGCAGGCATACTTTCAATCAGCTGCTGGAAGGTGTCTTGGGTAAGGCGGCCAACTTTTTCAAAGATCAATGCGGGACATTTCGAGGATGTGAAGGAGGACTAAGATCACGTGATTCATTGTGTCAGTTATTCTGAAACTAGGAGAGAAATTTAAGCGAGGAGAGTAGGCCTACTCACTTACTTTTAAAGTAACATTTCTAACATGAGTTACATTTTATTCTTAATTTTCGATCTTTATTTACAGTTTCTAAATATTTTCTCATGCTCCTATTTTAAATTTTAGAGTCTGACAGTTTGTTACATATTCTTTCTCCGTTACGTTTTTCAGATCACCTTCGTTGTCTGTGCTACTTTTATTTGTTCCAGCTCTTAGAGCATCGTGCGTCACACAATTTGATAAGTAGCTTACTGCTCCCAAAGAATTGTGTTTTGCACAAACCTAGAATTAAATCTGATAAAACTAATTTTTAAAACCATTTTAACTAATCTGTTATAGAAGTTCTTTCGATGAAGTGAAGAGTTCAATTGTGCCTTACTACATGCAATACTCATTCACTTCCGTTGTTGTATTTTCAGAATTTCACCATTTTTTTTTTTTTTAATTCCTGAATGTTTGATGAATACAGATATTGCATTTGCATGTCGGATTATGTATAGACGGTGATAATATTACATCATGTTTGCCACTTTGAGCACCGAAAAATATTCCATTACACTTATGGAAACGTCCTTCAGAAGGCACAGAAAATATTCCAAAAAACATCATTTTTTTTAGTAAGTCATCCGTACTAGATTAAAACAAAAACTTCCACTGCTAGCGAATTTGTCATTTTAAAATAGTCATATGATGTGTATTTCTTTTTTTTTTTTAATAAGATTGTCATTTATTCGTAGATGATGCATTGTGACGTTGACTTGAAAGCAGAATGACATAGAGGACCGTACACAAATAGTTTCGACTTGTGCTGTTAGACCAACAATTTCAAAATTACTGGAATGCGTGATGCTTTTTTTCCATTTTGCGGGACATTTTCAGTAATTATCCCAATGCGGGACAATGAGTCCAAATGCGGGACTATCCCGCAGAATCCGGGACGGTTGGCCGCCTTATTCTTGGGGAATGATAGTCCATTCTTTTCGAAGTGTTGCTCTGAGGAGGGGTATCGATATAAGTTAGTGATGCCTGGCACGAAGACAGCGTTCCAAAACATCCAAAGGTGTTCCATAGGATTTACGTCAGTAGTCTGTGCAGGCCAGTGCATTACAATGTAACCACCCCGCCACAGCCCGTTCATTATGAACAGATGCTGGATCATGCTGAAAGATGCTGTCTCCATCCCCGAATTACTCTTCAACAGCGTGAAGCAAGAAGGTGCTTAAAGCATCAATGTAGGCGTGTGTTGAGAAAGTGCCACGCGAACCAACAAGGGGTGCAAGCCCCCTCCACGTAAATCACGACCACACCATAACACCACAGCCTCCGAATTTTACTGTTGGCACCACACACGCTGGCGGATGACGTCCAACTGGCGTTCGTCATACCCACATCCTGCCATCGGATCGCCACATCAAAATGTTTTTCTCTGTTCAATCGTACAATGTTTACGTAGCTTACGCCAAGCGAGCCGTTATTTGGCACTGACCTGCGTGATATGTGGCTTATGGGCACCCGCTCGACCATGAAGTCCATGTTTCCTCACCTCCCGCCTGTCATAGTATCTGGAGTGGATCCTAATACAGTTTCGAATTCCTGTGTGATGGTCTGGATAGATGCCTGCCTATTACACTGTACGGCCCTTTTCGAATGTGGGCGGTCTCTGCCAATCAACAGACGAGATCGGCTAGTACGCTTTCGTGCAGTACGTGTCCCTTCGCGTTTCCACTTCACTATCACATCAGAAACAGTGTACCTAGAAATGTTTAGGAGTTTGGAAATCGTGACTTCTGACACAACAGACAGCCAGTCACCTCACCACGTATTAAGGCCGTCCGCACACGGCTCGTTTCTCACTCGTCGTGGGCGCGACTCGCGTCTCGTCCGTCACGCGCGTCTCGTGCGAACCTCGCGATAGGGATGGGAATGTGAGGCGCGGCGACTCGAGCGCATCGAGAATTTCTCGAGCTGCCGGCGCTCGAGCAGTTCTCGAGAAGCTCTCGAGACGCCGCGCTTTTTTTTTTCCTTCTTTATTTGGCCTTCTGAGTGTTAACTCAATATGGCCATCTACAACACACAGTGGAAATGTACATATATTTAAATGAACAGACAAAACAGAAGTACATTTTGTCAAAATGGAAAGTGCAAGCAAAGCGAAAACTGCATTACATTACAATTTAAATACTGTTGGAACATTTTCACATATTCACAAGAAAAACCTTATATTACCAACACACTTTATGCTTATAGATTGTGTACAGTGATCTTAATAAACTTAACTATGATTTTATATACACGAATGTCTTTTGTAAACAAAAGGGAAGAAGCTGACTGGGGAAGGGGATATCCCATCTTCACCAATGTCTGCAGGAAGTTCAAACGTTCTCGGTCAAATTTGGGGCACTTGAACAGGATGTGGTTGACATCAGCTTCCGTTTCAGGATCACACTCACATGCCGCCGAATCGTAGACGTTGATACGATGTAGACATTTTGGATAAGAGGCGTGATTGAAGCGAAGACGAATAATGGTAGCAATCGCGGATCGGTCCAGATGAGTCCTCATAAACCACGGCTGCGAAGAAATCCGAGGTTGCAGCACAGCGTAGGAAGCGCCTTTCGTTTCTTGGGAAACGTTCCACATCTGTTGCCACTGTTGTTTGGCGTATTCCTTGACCGCAGATAAGAAGTCCGTGTATGGTAGTTGTAGGTCCAAGGCAGTGCCTAAATATGCCGCTTGTTTAGCCAATGCATCAACTTCCTCATTATACCAGATACCAGTGTGAGAAGGCACCAACAGTAAATTAACTGTCCGTCCCGTATTTGTACAGCGAATATATGCCGAAATCACATCCAGAATATAGGTGTTGGTTTTTTTGTTCCATCTCCGGTGTTCTAGGGTTTGAAGGACACTTTGAGAGTCAGACACAATTAATATTTTCGGGAATGAAATGGTAGAAACAAACCTAAGTGCTTCCAGAATTGCCACTGTCTCCGCCGTAAATACAGAGGTATTCGTTGGCAGTTTGAAGGTTCTCCGAATCTGAATCTGAGGGCAGAAAAAGGCACATCCAGTACACTGTGCCGCGTATCGCTGTCCGGCGGTTGACTGGGGTAGCACGACACGCCACCCCACGCGCAGCGGTTATTTGCAACGCTCGCAGCTCGCCGTGATTATCACAAAAATACGGGCACTGGACACACGAAAACCCAAGTCACGGAGCTGGCAGTACTTTACCGAGGATGTTGCAAAGTTCTGTAGTGTAACAAAAAATTCAACAGGCACGATAAGACATGTAATATTACACATTATATGTAGCAACCAAACAGATACGTTAGCGGATACAAGAGTACATTCTTATATTACAAGTCAGACAAATTACGTAGCTATTGTGTATGTTATCCATTCAAACTACATTAAAAGGAAATTCGATAAAAAGATTCGATAATGCCTCAAACAGACCGCTAGTGTCGGAAAAGTGTAATTCTTAATTTGGCTGCAATAACGCGCAAAATGCATCGAATTAACACGTCCAAACTTTTGAACAGAGCTTTAAGCAGAAATAAGGACGGAAGCTTAGTTGCATAACGCTGGCTAAAACTATAAGCTCTGCCGAATATGTTTCTACAATCTCTAAATGTAAGTAATGAGTTTTTCGGTGTAGCATGTTGTAGTATTTTTCTCTTATGTAGGTATCAATACATGCGGAATCCATATTAACTTTTGGTGACAATGAATTTCTTGTTTCGTGTAAGATACGTGTTTTAATAATCATCCTATGATTTTTGCTTCTGCGAAACTTTATAATAATAATAATAATAATAATAATAATACAGTTTCTTTGTTGCACGTACAGAAGACAGCGATTACAGCTGCTACGTCGTAATGTTTCCCCGTACTTCCACTCAGCTTCCAGAGAGCGCAACACTGTCGGCAACTTCTCGAGAGTACTCGGGAATTTCTCGAGAATTTGCCTTAGCGTCGCGCGTTTCTCGAGAGTCCATCCCTACCTCGCGCTGCCAGCGACGGCCGTCCACACACGGGTCGACTGGCACTCGTCGCGGGAGCGATTTTCCTTCAGTCAGCTCGCGACTTCCAACAGGCAGCTACAAAACGGTGTTAGTTATTTCCTCCAATAATTGCCCTATAAAGGGCAATTCTAGTGATTAAGGGGACGCTGTGACATTTTACTGGTACCGGCGCCAGAAAAGGAAGATACAAAAGAGTGATATGGATGCATCCGTACATAGAGCGCAATTTTCGTCATCGGTCGTTCATTGGTGCTAGAGAACTGCAAGAGACCGATACAAAATGTTAAGCATCCTACAGAATGTAAATAACCTGGCTTGAGAAAATGAGATACGTCTGAAACTAGTCACCAATCAAAAAGTAAATAAACATCAGTAGCTCTGGTTGAGATATAAAAAAAAGGTCTATTCTTGAATATTTGCGAGCTACAAGACACGACATACTGAAAATGTTTATACAGGGTATTACAAAAAGGTACGGCCAAACTTAAAGGAAACGTTCTTCACACATAAGAGAAAGAAAATATGTTATGTGGACATGTGTCCGGAAACGCTTAATTTCCATGTTAGAGCTCATTTTATTACTTCTCTTCAAATCACGTTAATCATGGAATGAAAACACACAGCAACAGAACGTAAGCGTTTCCGGACACATGTCCACATATTTTCTTTCTTTGTGTGTGAGGAATGTTTCCTGAAAGTTTGGCCGTACCTTTTTGTAACACCCTGTATATTATGTACTTATTTATTTATTAAAAGTTCATTACAGTGATTGGATTTAGATCTCATGGGCTCTAAAGTGTTTTATGCACTGGAAATACAGAAAAAATACATGGTGAATTACCTCCATAACGTACGATCCGCTCGTCACGCTCGAACTTTCCTGTGGACTGCAGGTCGCAAGAGACGAGTGACGCTCGCAACGGCTTCCAGACGAATACGAGACGCGTACAAATCGACCCGTTGGCGGCCTCCCATTTACTTACGTGGGCAGACGAACGGAGAATCGCGTCGAGGCAACACCACCTAGAGACAAGGCCTTACAACAGCCCTGTTACGTCGTCTTGACCAGGCCGCGGCCGCCAGCTGAATGGCTGTCCGTTAGGGCACGCCCCCTGCCTCATAGAGGGCAGCCAGTAAGCTGGCGACCGCGGCCCGGTCAATATTAGCCTAGTCAAAGAAGGAAAATTACGGGGAAAAATTCGTGTAGTCGCAAATTTTTCTACAGTGGTAGCGAGGAGTGTCATGAACAACATATTAAAAATCCTGACCTGTAGGATGTGAGCGTTGGGGTGGGAGTGCGTTTAAAGGTCACTTTTTCACGTTTTTCTTAAATAACTCGAAAACCGTGGCTTTTAGTGAAATTATTTATCAGTACAAAATTAAAGTACGTTAAATTTACTACAGAAAAGGTCCTATTCATTTTCTTTCTAGGACCAATAGTTTCCTCATTACAAGGGGTGACAAAAATGGACATTTATGAAAACAATCTTTTAATGGTATAAAATTAATGTTTATTGTTAAATAAAGTCGACCAAGACCAAATATTAAAAGCCTATATCTCATTTAAGTACAGCAGAACAGTATTGAGGGTTAAATTTAGTCAGATGATGTGCCAGGTGGCAGCGGGAGAGGGTGGGTTTGGGGGGTAGGGCGTGGGGATAGAAGATGAGGAAAGCATGCTGTGGAAGGGTCGGTATAAGTTGGTGGAACACCCTGTAGTTATTTCTGCGACCTAATGCGGTAGATGGAGTGGGGACTCACTGGCTCGCTCCTCATTTTGCAGAAGCACAAATCTTCTACCCGTCCCCCCACGCCCCAAACCCACACTCTCCCGCTGCCACCTGGCACATCCTCTGACTAAATTTAACCCTCAATACTGTTCTGCTGTACTTAAATGAGATATAGGCTTTTAATATTTGGTCTTAGTCCACTTTATTTAACAATAAACATTAATTTTATACCATTAAAAGACTGTTTTCATAAATTGCCAAATTTTTCACCGCTTGTAATGAGAAAACTATTAGTCCTAGAGAAAATATGAATAGGATCTTTTCTGTAGTACATTTAACGTACATTAATTTTGTACTGGGAAATATTTTCACTAGAAGCCATAGTTTTCGAGTTATTTAAGAAAAACGTGAAAAAGTGACCTTTAAACGCACCCCCACCCATCCTACTGGTCAGGATTTTTAATATGTTGTTCATGACCCTCCCCGCTACCACTGTACAAAAATTTGTGGCTATACGAATTTTTTCCCTTAATCGCCATTTTTCGGTCTTTGTTGACTGGGCTATATGACGTAACACGGGCTGTTTTAAGGCCTTGTCTCTAGGTGGTGTTGGTCGAGGGCGAGTCGCAGCTGCGACGAGTGTGAATCGATCCGTGTGCGGACGGCCAAACTCTGTGAGTTCCGCGGAGCGCACCATTCTGCTATCTCTCTCTCTCTCTCTCGATATCTAATGGTTACGACCGTGGCGTAACTAGGACTTGGCTTTGGGGGGGGGGGGGGGGATAGATCTGCTTGACGAGCAAAATTTTAGTCAGTTTAAAAAAAAAAAAAAAAAAAAAAAAAAAAGGGGGGGGTTGTTAAGCTTATGGGACTTAACTACGGGGTCATCAGTCCCTAAACTTACAAACTACTTATGAACTACTTAAGAACTAGGACGGCACAAATATCCATGCCCGAGGGGGGATTCGAACCCCCGACCGCAGTGGCCGAGCTGACCGTGACTGGAGCGCCTCAGTCACCTCGGCCACCGCGTAGTCAGTTTCCAGACAGACTACCATCTACCACTCCCGTTGAAGAAACTCATTCACTCCCATCCAATGAAAGCTTATGGTAAAACACCCCAAGTTTCCAATCTTTACCTTTACCAGATTGCTGTTATACGATTTCTTTCCTCTTTTTCTTTTTTCTTTTTTTTTTTTTTTTTTTTTTTTTTTTTTTTTTTTCCTTTCGGGTTCTGGGGGGGGGTTCTATCCCCCTCATCTCCCCCCCCCCATAGTTACGCCACTGCAGTAAGGTCGCTGATATGGCAGTAGATGGCAGCACAATGCACCTTATATGAAAAACGTATGTCTTTGGAGTTGTCCGGATACTTCTGATCACATAGTGTATGTTAAGAGGAAGCCAATTTTTGAAATCTTTAAAAGTGAACGACAAAGTGTAAATTTTAATGTTGTTGTGTGATAATGAAGTAAGGTAATACAGTATGTGTTTTTCGTACACGACAAAAATTCTTCCAGGAGCTATGAATTTCCAATATTTATTTAAATTGACGAAAATTAATATGACAGTTATGTTATTTCAGCAGGACTTGTGCTCCCTCCAATAAAAAAATAACAGCAATAATTTAGTGTGAACGTGATCTTGAACATGGAGATCGAAAAGTTTTGTATGTTTTAAACGACGTTTTTAAGGATTTGAGAATGCTCGCAGATCTTCCGAACTCTAGATATGCAATAACAAATATTTACGAGTGACTGCTCTTCATCACTAACAACCAATAATAATAATAAAACTGAGCCAAGAACTCAACAATGAACTACTAATCCCGGTTCAGCACAAATTTTTAACTTTGCCATTTAATATATTTCAGTGCCTTGCAACAGTCGAGAGGACGGGATTTTTAGAATTCCTAATATCATAACGATTGAATAAAAGATCTGCTATCAATGAATAGTTTTAACTGTATCGTAGCGAAATGCAGAAGGTTCTGCAGCATATCGACGCGTGGTGCAAGGAGTGGCAATCGAGCCTCAACATAAACAAATGAACGTACTGCGAATACACAGAAAAAAGAAATAATTGTGTAATTGCAGAACACTCACTGAAAGCAGTTACTTCCATAAAACAACTGGGAGTAGACAAACAGAACGATTTAAAGTGAATTGACCATATAAAATTAAACGTGGATAATGCAGATGCTACATTGAGATTCACTGAAAAAAGCTTCAGGAAGTGTAGTCCATCAACAACGGAAGCAGATTTCAAAACACTCGTTCGGCGACATTTGGGTATTTCTTATCACTGTAGGATTATCGAGTTGTCCTACAGCAAGTATATTTATCGTCAATGGCAGTATTCAGTAAGCAACTGTTCTGTTTACGAAAACTTGTGACAGGGCTACCTGTAGGAAATGTGTCTTATCTTAATATCTCAATAATATATATATATATATATATATATATATATATATATATATATATATATATATATATATATATATATATATATATATCACTCTGCAGCCAAAACTACACATCGCGAACGAACAGTGTTTCTATGTGGTAGTAGTTATCAGTCTCCCATGCTGCAAAAAGGTGGTTGAGGGTTGATAACAATAAGGGGGTGTAAGATATGGGAGTCGAAAGTTACCGACTAATATAAAATTCTACGTGTGGTTGTCAATATTTTAATCTTCAGCAAAAACCACACAATGGAGACGAACGGAATCTCTGTGTTATTGTAGTACAAAGTGTCCCTTGTACACCGTAACAGTTCCGTGTCGATAGCTATAAGAGGGTGAAAGATATAGTGTTTGAAAATCTTCAGCTCATATAAAATTAGGACTGAAAAGCAGCGATGACTTTTGACACTATAATAGCAAAGAGGTTATATACAGCGAAACGTGATGCACATTCTTCAGCTGTTTTTCTGCAACAAGCGTACGAATAAAGAAAAATAAATGGATATTGCAGTGTGAGAAGTAAAGCTACAAAGAAAGATACCAAAGCGTAATAAAGAAATTTCGCGTTCTCGATCCGTTTCTAAAAGACAGAAAACGGCGCTGAAAAGTGAATCTACAGACGATAGAAACTTGAAATTTGTATTGTTTATCTTACACTGCAGGCATCAGCGATTTTTCGATATTCCCATCCCTAAGGGGGTGAAATAGGGGATGAACTGTATTTTGAAAATACATTGCTATTGAGGCAATTTTGAAGCATGAAATACAAAACTTGGGATTTAGATTTTTGATTGGAATTTTAAAAACACATGTTACGATAATTTTGGAAATTCACAATTAAGCGGGTAGAATAAGGGAAAATATTTTAAGGAAGCTACAACTGTTTTGATACTAGAAATGCGAAAATTTGGATTTGGAACCATGATTAGAATTTAAAAGAAAAATGTGTTTCGGTATGTTTTGAATTTTGCCATCAATGATGCAATAGGGGTTTTTCAAGTTGTATCAAAATACTTAATTAGGAAAGTCTTTTTAAAGATAAATCTACAAAAATCTACATTTAGAAGTAGAAACAACCAATGTATACCATCCAGTCTAAGCGTGAGAAGCAGCAGTTATTAAGCTAGTTCTGAATATATTTTTCAATAGATAGTCCTGGCTTTCATTGTTGTAGCTTCCCTTACTGTCCCTTTTTTAAGTTAATCATCTACTACGCAACGAAACAGCTGCTGAACAAAACGAATTCCAATCGCCTGGGACAGGAGATCTGCAGGTGACTGATCTTTTAGGGAACAATGTTAGTCGGTGTTTCTATGGAAATTAATTATTCCATCCTTTATTAATTCTGTCTCTCGTAAAACGAGAGACTGAGCTACAACGTTACATCAGAATAAATTTTTATTAATTACAATTTGGATTCCGTCGAAAAAATAGGCTTCATCAGAATCAATCAAATTGGATTATATCTATTGTTCACAGACAATCTCGGATTTATGAACACTGCAGGGAATAGACTTGCATCGCACGGTTACAATTACTAACCTAAAATAACTTATCTTGATGTACACCCATTGTATAGCAATCTCATTTAATAAAGAGTTCTACGGCCCCTTTCATACATGCTGTCCACGAGGTCGTTTTTCAGCGACAATCCTGTTTACATCTACATCTACATCTACATAGATACTCTGCAAATCACATTTAAGTGCCTGGCAGAGAGTTCATTAACCACTTTCATAACTTTTCTCTACCGTTCCATTCTCTAATAGCGCGCGGGAAGAAAGAACACCTAAATCGTTCCGTTTTCGATCTGATTTCTCTTATTTTATTGGGATGGTCATGTCTCCCTAAGTAGGTGGGTGCTAGCAAAATATTTTCACATTCATAAGTAAAAGTCGGTGATTGAAACTTCGCAAACAGATCACGCCGCAATGAATAACGTCTTTCTTTTAATGATTTCCACCCCAATTCGTGCAACATTTCCGTGACGCTTTCCCCCTGTAACGTGATAAAACAAAACGAGCTGCCCTTCTCTGAACCTTCTCAATATCTTCCGTCAGTCCCACCTGGTGAGGGTCCCACAAGGGGCAACAGTACTCCAGGAGAGGACGCACAAGTGTGATGTAGGCAGTCTCTTTGGTGGAGCTGGTGCATCTTCGAAGCGTTCTGCCAATGAAACGTAACCTTTGATTCGCCTTCCCCACAAGATTTTCTATGTGTTCTCTCCAGTCAAAGTTGTTCGTAATTGTAACTCCTAGATGTTGCCGTTAGATATTGTGGTTGTTCAGAACGAGCTTGCACAGCTATTTTTAATTTATCCCAAACATGTTCAGATGGATTCATATTAAGGGAACATGCAGGCCCATCCAATAGTGCAATACTGGCAGGATTGAGGACATAGTTGACGATGCTTACAAAATGAGCTCGGGAGTTGTCGTCCATTAACTTTACGGTTCAATAATGGGTTGGAGGATATTTCCCTATATTGTGGAGCCCCGAGCTTGTCGTTAATGGGCAACAATGGTGGATGAAATCACCACATGACATCCGTCCAGAGCATCACTAATTCGCCACCTTGTTGTGCTCGATTGTCGGTATACTTCTGGGGTACAGCGTTGGCATGTTCTCTACATACACGTTCTCGTCAATCGTCTGGTATCAAACATCAGAGGCATTCGCTGTGAAAGGATTCCATAGTCCAACTGCTTGTGAATTTAGGCCTACCTGTACCTTGGATCATGGTGTCTGGATTTAGGAGCTGGGCCTCTCCATTGTCATCTGGAATACATTGTTGTTCAGTCTTTTCAGGATCGTCTGGTTTGACACTGATGTCCCTTGCAAAGTAATTGTTTATCATGTGGTAGTCTGAGGTTTCTTGGGGTGAGAAGTTTGCCTCAGTTGTATAACTATGGTGAATAGTATTACGTGCAGACTGAAAATAATTCCAGATCCTTGCCACATCAAATTAACCACAAGTCTAGTTAGCAATTATTTGGCGTGGCATACAGTCCCACTAGATCATCAAGGGACTGTTGGTCGAGATTATCTACTCCACAACGGCGATTCGGCGTAGATTTCTCGTATAGGTTGATGGTTCGTCATGTCTAAAAACAGCCCTTTTCGAAGTATGCAAGGCATGCTCGAGAGGATTCATGTCTGGAGAACTTGCTGGCCATTCTAATCTTGCTATTTTTGCTTCTTTATTATGAAAGAACACATTCAAAAGATGTGTACGATGAGCGCGAGAAATGTCATCTATTGTAGTCGGCGTGAGATACGAAGGCGGCCCAGTTTTCAGCCGTTTTGCGCATCCCCGTCCACTACCACAGTGACAGCCACTAATGTTCATTCTGTAGGCGCGTGGTTGGCCGCGAGTTAACGCAGTGTTTCTCCCGCAGGCTCCACTGTTGGCGCTCGGCTGTAGCTCCTCCTCTCAACGCTTTCCCTATCGCTTCGCCTCTATGCGCGGAAGCGCCTTCTTATGTGACGCCAGTTATAAGACGAATCCCTCACACAAATGTCAGCAATATGGTTGAGTCACAGTCGGAGTGTGTCATCCCTGTACCGTGTAACTGTCTGATTGCCTTCTGCGACCACCAGTGGAGTGCGCTAGCACCACATAATACCACCTCTAAACATAACGGAACCACCACCTTGCTGCATTCGCTAGACGTTCAAACTGACAAGGCTGCTTTCAGAACCATTTCCGATGATTGTCTGCTTGAAGTTAGATGCATCTGTTTATAGCACTTGACTTCAGCTTGCTATTGGGCTCATGTGTTCCACTGCATGGAAGTTGTGGTGAAGTTGGATGTGATGCAGCCTATTACGTACAGTTTTAGTCGAAACACGACTTCTTGTAACCGCACGAAAATCGTTATTCCGCATGGTGGCGTACCTCTTGGTGAAATCCGTAAGTAGAGGTCACCAGTTGCGGACAGGACGAGGCAAGTCATCGACAGTTCCTATATCTCTGTTCATCCTCTGCATCCGAACAACATCGCTTTGGTTCATTGCGAGACATGTGGAAAGTTTCCTTGATGACAGTCCCTCCTAAAACAAAGTAACAATGGTGATTCGATACAGTTTTAGAATTGACCTTCTAGGCATGGCAGACCACAGTCGACACAAGCAGTGTGCTTCCTTCCTGGTATTGTGACTGGAACTGGTCGGTCGCATGGCAGGGCTCAAGCGTGTTTGTTTACTTTTTGTGCCACATGAGAGTGGCATCAGAGACAGAATAACATTTCTCCTTTGCATTCCTGTAATGTAAGCCCGTACACTGAGCAGAGCCCACTCCATCGACTGTTTTTATTTATTTATTTATTTATTTATTTATTTTTATTTTTTTAAATAGTGACCTAAAGTAACTTCGGGAAAGTTGAAATTCTTCGCGGCGCCTTTAGGAAGCTTACCATTCTTTACACTCTGCATTGCCTCTTTCAATGATTCCTTGCTCTACTTCGATCACCCCATCTTCCTTATGAACTGCATAATTCGTCATCTTAACCGCAGTCGACATTTTGGGTCCAGACTTATACATGCACACAGTCTACACAAACAACTGTTATTAAAACATCAGTAAATCCACAAGTTTTAAGACCTAGTCTCTGCTTTCAACAAACCAAAATGTCCGAGCAGCACTATTTCAAGACACACGACTGCAGAGCGCGCTAAGGAAGCGGTACCGTAGTGCTCGTTAAGCAATCTGTAGATTTACCGGAGAAATTCAAAATTCGTCATCTTAGACTCCTTGTCAACTTACCCGACCTTCCCCTATATACAGGGTGTTACAATAAGGTACGGCCAAACTTTCAGGAAACATTCCTCACACACAAAGAAAGAAAATATGTTACGTGGACATGTGTCCGGAAACGCTTAATTTCCGTGTTAGAGCTCATTTTATCACTTCTCTTCAAATCACATTAATCAGGAATGGAAACGCAGAGTAACAGAACGTACGAGCGTGACTTCAAACACTTTGTTACAGGAAATGTTCAAAATGTCCTCCGTTAGCGAGGATACATGCATCCACCCTCCGTCGCATGGAATCCCTGATGCGCTGATGCAGCGCTGGAGAATGGCGTATTGTATCACAGCCGTCCACAATACGAGCATGAAGAGTCTCTACATTTGGTACCGGGGTTGCGTAGACAACAGCTTTCAAATGCCCCCATAAATGAAAGTCAAAACGGTTGAGGTCAGGAGAGCAGGGAGGCCATGGAATTGGTCCGCCTCTACCAATCCATCGGTCACCGAATTTGTTGTTGAGAAGCGTACGAACACGTCGACTGAAATGTGCAGGAGCTCCATCGTGCATGAACCACGTGTTGTGTCGTACTTGTAAAGGCACATGTTCTAGCAGCACAGGTAGAGTATCCCGTATGAAATAATCATAACGTGCTCCAGTGAGCGTAGGTGGAAGAACATGAGGCCCAATCAAGACATCACCAACAATTCCTGCCCAAACGTTCACCGAAAATCTGTGTTGATGACGTGATTGCACAACTGCGTGCGGATTCTCGTCAGCCCACACATATTGATTGTGAAAATTTACAATTTGATCACATTGGAATGAAATTTACATTTAAAGAGAAATACTAAAATGAGCTCTAACATGGAAATTAAGCGTTTCCGGACACATGTCCACATTACATATTTTCTTTCTTTATGTGTGAGGAATGTTTCCTGAAAGTTTGACCGTACCTTTTTGTAACACCCTGTGTACTGCAGTAGCTACACAATACGCGATATATCTCCTAACAACACTCTTATTTATCTGACGATTGCCACTATCATAGCGACCGACCGAAGGTTCAAATCATCCCGCGACGGCAGCGCCGTTAGGGAGTGTAGTTATTTTTTCAAGGTCTTTGGGACAATCTAAGGAACTGTGTTCTTGTTGCAATATACAGATTCAGCGTCAGTGTTGAGGAGAGCTTGAAACTAAGATGACGCAACACTTGTGGATGTATGAATTTGGCGGTGTTGGCAGACGTTGGCGTTACCTGCTACGCCCGCTGGCCGCGTGCGAAAGAACTCTGCTGCAGCAGAGGCAGAGTCGCGCTATTAATATGGCGGCGCAAATAGACCACGCCCTGCAGGGCGCCAGGCCCTGGGGAGGCTGTGTGTACCCGAGTGACGGCCGCCCTCCCTTCCCTTCCCTTCCCTTCCCTTCCCTTCAGAGGGCGCCTGCGCTAATTAACTCGTGTCTATATTTGCACAGCCGCGGGTGATGCGGCACAGGCACTTAGCGAGGTGCAGCTCCTCATTGTACATTCCACCGTCTACAAAAGGACAACAAAATTGTTTCATGTATTTGTTAACGAGTGATTTCCACGAACTTGTTTTGGAATGCAAATCTTTGCACTGACGAGGAAAACGTTTAGTACAAATGGATTGTTATGCTTCGCAGGTATGTGAGGGAATTCCTCCAGACCAGCAAGCTAAAAGTATTTGTTCCTTTGGACCTTGGTTTTCACGAAAATCAAGATCAAATTCATACGCGTATCTTGTGTACCTACCATTGTTGAGGTTGCCACGCCTTCGCGGCTTTTGGCTGGCACGCAGACTACATGTAAAGTCCGGCCTGCAAGCAGACAACATGTAAAGTCCGGCCTGCACTTTTTTTTTTTTTTTTTTTTTTTTTTTTTTTTTTTTTTTTTTGAAGTCCCTGAACCTCCCGATACCACTGTATAATAATAATAAATATTAATATAATTAGTCTATTATATTTTTTTCCATAACTTTTGTTATTCTTTTTTCTAACGTGACTAGCTGAAGTTATTTTTTATTATTTGGTGTCGCAGAAGGTTGTTTAATTTCAAATATTAATTAGTTAATGCCAAAGGCGTATTTTTATATTTCAGATAGTATGATAATTAGTACTTCTGATAAAATAAGTAAATTCTTTTCTCATAATATTCAAATAGCTATTATTATGTTTCACAAATAATGTTAGGAAAGTTTTGCCCTTATTAGTTTCGGTATAATAATCGTTAATTACGAAAGTATTGTTGCCAACCCTATTAAATTATATTTGAATATGAAGTACTATTAATTTAACAGAAATTTATACATTATCTTTCTTACTCAGTATTATATACGATATCTTTTACCATAGCCAGTTGTATGTAATTGTTTACTTTTCCATCACAATTAATGTAATGAACTCAATTAACAATACGTAATTTTCAGTGACATTGTTTGGAAGATATAAATATGATGCCTACCCGCCATGTAATTGAGTATTCTTTCGTCCGTGATCTGAGGCATAATACACGTAACTTTCAACTGTAAGTTTGAACAGCGCGTTAAAAGTTTTTCAGTGTTAGGCGTATTACAGTGATTAATCCATATTTGTGTTACCCTGTATACCTCGGACTATAGTATTCCACACACGAACGGCGTAAATTCGTATTATTGATGTATGGAATGTACATACCTGGTTCTATTAATTGTAATTAATGAGACTTGTAAGCTGGCCATAAATGGGGAGAACTGAGCACTAATAATAAATCATTAAAAGTGTCAAAGAACTGCAATTCTGTGTGTTGCCTACGTTATTTGTAGTGGATTAGTTTTGTCCATGACATTTCAGCCAGCCGCTACCGACAGCAACCAGCAACCAGGTATGTCACAAGTTCTTGTATTCACTGCTTTCCCGATCTACTGGAAATTAGAACACGCATACCCAAACATCCCTTTCCTTGATACCGAGTGCATCCCACTTCCAGTACCTAAAAGTATGTATTTCAGAAGTCCTAACTTGTAACTGCGTAAACTACATCAGCTCGGAAGAAATAATTCGCTTAGTTCAGTTGATAGACTAGTTCCGAACTGCGCGAACTACGTCGCACCAAATACCGAAACAGTTCTTCTAGTTGACTTACAAGAAGAGTGTTTGTCAGTCTTTTTTTTAAATTAATATTCATATATAAATGGGGTGAAACGTATTTCTATTATTGCAATTCTGCATCTAGAACTAAAAATATTGGTGTATGGTTTTTCAGTCAGACAAAAACGGTATTTCAGATTTTGGATGTTCAATCTGAAAGAGGAATGAAATATTGGGCAAAAGATTTTTATGAAAATAAAGTGAACTATGTAGATCACCTGGTCTAGTTCTCTAGACTGCTTATAGATAGCTATGTAGTTTATCTGGATTAGTTCATTGAACTTGTTCAGTTAAGAAGAACTTTTCCGAAATGAGTGGCTCCATAAAAGAAAGTATTTCTCCTATTTCTAATTCTCATTTCAGAGCTGGAGTAAATGGCCAGGAAAATAATATAACACAGTAGTCACACATTATTTTACTTAAAAAAATAATAAAATAAAAAAGGAGCAACCAGTTGCTTGTGATAATTTTATTTTTCACGACCGGTTTTTGGCGCTTGAATGCCCGTCTTCTGGTCTCTATGCAAGCAAACAAGAGCATTGGTATTACAGTAAAGCATATAAAACATACAAAAGTCGGTTATAGAAATTTGAAGTTGTGAGTATAAAATTATTCAACATGAGTGTGAAAGTTTATAAAGCTAATACAATGAGTGATGTAGTTTTGAAACAAATAGATTGTAATAAAAGATATGTTGCTATAAATGGAAAAAATTTACACTTTAGTATTGTCGCTTAATATATGCAACATGAATGAAAACCGCGCCATCACGCATCAGGTTTTAATCTGCTACATCTTTATACCTAACTCTGTCCGCAACGAATTTTACCGACATACAGCACTTATACAAATTAATATATAACCGTAACATTATACAATTGTACAGCATATATAATTCAATATATATGACGTAATATATACTGTGATGGGTAAAAACCTGTCACACCATGCAAAACGTATACCAGTCAGCTTAAGGAAATTCCTGGAAAGCTGACAGGTGTTGTCAACTTTGAGCTCTGAAGCGCACACGGATACTGAAGATAGCAATAGACTTCTATAGAGTTATAAGGAAAGGAAGAGAATGTAACAGAGTACGTCCAACGAAAGCCCATTATTTACGACAGATCTGGCTTTTAACTTCAAGGACTGCAGTTTCCAGCGAGACTTGAATTTTTTATTAAGATTAATAAACTACAGGGCAATCGATTTGACGCGCCCATGTTTTTCACACGGACAACTTTTTGTCATTTGCTCAGGGGAGACATCACCAAAAAAATTATTCTTTTTAGATCCTGGACAAGCAACAAGAAATATTGTTGATAGTGAAGTTGTGAATTAAATAAATGTATGAATGTTAGATTTAATTTGTGTTTTGATTACTATCTTTCTTTGTTTGGAGTCAGTACTTAAAATTTTGTATATTATGCAAGACAGCCTTATTTCTTATATATTCTCTGACTAGATGACCCAGTGAACTTCGTATCACTTACCTCTTTATATAAACCATAATAATTTAAATTATATGTATTTTAGACCCAGTAGCTTTATAAAGGCATTTGCTTTAAACGTCAAATGTGCAAAATTTTATCGTAATCGTAGGAATGATATTGATACCCCAAAGAAAATAGCTCTTTCAGTTTTCCACAAATTTTCCTATTTTCTGGCTAACTATTCCAAACTTTTACGTCACTCAAACATTCCTCTCGCTTTGAACGTCGAATGTGCAGAGTTTTATCGCAATCAGATGAATGGTATTGATATTTCATAGAAAAATCTCTTTCTGTTTATCTGTATTTTCCAGGAAACTTTTCCAAATTTTTATTTCATAAGAACGTTACTCTTGCTTTGAACGTCAAACATGCGAAAAAATTTCGCAACCAGACGAATGATATTGATATCCCATTGAAAAAAGCTCTTTCAGTTCTCGCGAATTTCCAAATTTTCCGGGTAACTTTCCCGAATATTTAATTCATAAGAACGTTCATCTTTCGTTATCACAGGCGGATGAACGGTTCTGAACTTATAGTATTCAGTACATTTAGAAACACATTGAAAAAGAAACTTCCTTTTTAACTGACTCTATTTTTTTATTTTTATTTTATTTTATTTATTTTTTTGTGAAAACTTTTCCAAGACCATAATGAACAAAACAACAAAAGAATTACCCCTCTCCGTCAATCAAAAACACATTGAAAAATGCACTTTCAGTTTTTCTCACATTTTCCAATTTTCCGGTAATTTTCCCAAAAAAATTATTTCATACAAACCTCGTCCTGTCAAGTCATACTCAAGTGATGCTTTTACAATCATGTGGCAATTTATTTTTATTCGTAGAAAAAAAATTGCTTTCGGTTTTTCGTAAATTTTCCTACTTTCCGGGCGACTTTTCCGAATTTTTATTTGATGCGAACCTTCATCTTGCTTTCAACATGAAATGTACAAAATTGTATCGTAAATGGACGAACGGTATTGATAGCTCACTGGAAAAAGCTGTTTCAGTTTTTGCAGTTTTCCTCTTTTCCGGACATCTTTTTCATATTTTATCGCCGTTTAAACCCTCTTTGGACTTACACGGATATTTCAAAACTAAAATTAGACAAATCGGTTCAACCGTTCTCGAGTATTAGCGAGACTAACGAACAGCAATGTTATTAGAATAAAAGAGACGGACAGAGAGAGAGAGAAGGGATAGGAAGTGTACTAACTGAAGGCTTGAATAAATAAATAAATACCCGGGTTCTCAGCTAGTCTTTATATAATAAAGCAGAGTGGCCGCGTGTTTGAGCGTTAGTATTGCATTCAGATCTAAAGGATATTTGTTTTTTAAAAAGTGATGAAATTTTGCACAGTTGATCTTCAAACCAAGAGGAAAGTCACTGCGGGTATAAGGAACACGTGCAAGGCACAGTTCAGGAGGTATGAAGTTATAAACAGTCAAATGTGCGAAACACTGCTGCATCACACGAAAATGTTGCACATCTAAACCACTGAACCGAATTCAACAAAATGTGGTGCACATATTCCTTGTCGTGAGGTAACAATTGCTGTAAGGATAACAACCACCTACGACACCTACTTCAGAAGACTGACGTCATAAACAATTAGTTGCTTTATATGTTGTAGAACCGCCCACTCACGTAATTCATACAAATCTATGTCACATTCAGATCTTGATGAAATTTCGCACACTTCATCCTCAAAACATGTGCAAAGCTACTTTTTACATGACATTTTGTACGGCGCATGGCGGAGAGTGCTTTACAACAGATTTCGACGCCAATCCACTGTTTTACTCCGATCTTGATGAAATGTTACACGCTAGACCTTCTCAGAAAGAGCAATCTCAGTGTCAGATTTCGTAAGGAGGATACATTCCTGTAATTTTCAACTCTTTTTCACCGACTGGCATGAAAATTCGTAGATACATGTAAGTTTTCATACGGGAAGAAGAGATGAACTGAGATAGGCGAAGATGGAAATCAATAGAGACCGGGAGAGGAGATGATAGGCAGACAGGAGGCAAGAGGAAGTGGATTAACAGGAGATTCAGATAAATAAATACCCGGGCAAATTGTAGTCCAGGCAATTGGTGGTATTTAGTAACAAAATTCCGATAGTTTTTTTTTCTCAGCGGTTATGTATGTTTCTGGGGGCGCTGAATTCGAATTTCAATTTTTTTTGCCTTGTAGGAGGTCGGGGTCACAACGAAAACCGCAAAAAACCTCAAAATTTTCGCACATTTCTCCAGTTTCTTCCTTATATCTCGAAATCTATGCTTTTCTCGAAGATGTCCATTGTGCGCAAAATTAAAGTGGACAAAATTTCCTACAAAATGCACTATTCATGTCTGATTTTATGACGAGCGATATCGGGCTAGAGCTTGCCGAAAAACAGCGATTTTTTGGTCGTTTTTGAGAAATCGACAAAAACGCTCACTCGCACGCTCGAGAAATATGCAATCTATCAACACACCCTCTGCGCCACGTGAAAGTACATTAAATTTTCTACAAGGGACGTCTGTAATGTTCGATTTTCTCGTAGGGGGTAGGCACCAAAACGAAAATTACGAGTATTGCCCCCTGCGTACTATAGTGAAATACCCTCTCACAGCTGCAAATCTCTCGTCGGATCTATATTTTCAATGTGTTGCACTGAAAAGTTATGTTTTAAATGGATTGATAAGCAAGTATGTTTGACGAAAACATTATCAAATTATGTTTAGAGCATATTAGGTACATGCCGCTGAACAGAAAGCTGAATATGACGTCAGCATGTGTTACGAAATGAGTGAGTGTCGAGCCCAGGACTGATTCATCAAATGTTATAACAAAAGCTCCTACACTAAGTGAAAATTCACGAAATTCGTCCTCCTAAAACTTGACAGCGCATTAACCCCTTATTGACAAATCTCCGTTAGCCGAGTCGTAGTGGGCCAACCCTTTGCCAACGCCTTAACGGGTTGGTCCTTTCATTCCTTTGTTGTTCACATCCCCGCTAATAGGTTCCCCCTCCAGGCACGTTCGCGCAGCTCTTAGCCCGTCCGATCTTATCTTGCGGTAGTACAGTCAGGTCAGAATGGACAACGCGTCGTGGTCGAACATGTAAAGCTACAATATCTATATCTGCCAGGAAGTTTTCTATATCTATAAATGTGATTGTCTGTTCGCTGTACATTTATCACGTCTGAACCACACGACATAAAGAGCTAAAAATCTCTACAGTTACTAATGTCTACCCGGGGAAGGCTTTAGGCGCGGTTTTATGGCGATCTGATAGATATTTAATAATTTGAAGAATATAACGCGAAATGCGGAACAATAATTACTCTTTGAAAATTATATTTACTCTTTGAAAATGCTTTTATTGGATGCATTGTTGCTTGAGGGTTGATAATGATAAAAGGGTGGAGTATATTGGGATGAAAAGTTATTGGTGTACATAAAATTCTACGTGTGTGTGTGTGTGTGTTAATATTTCGCTCTGCAGCGAAAACTTCAGAACGCAAACGAATGGTCTGTGTGTAACGGTTGTCCGAAGTCTCCCGTTATACACCATAGCAGTTCTATGCCGACAGCTATAAGGGGGTGGAAGATATGGTGGTTGAAAATCGTCAAATTATATTTTAAAAAATCGAGCTGAAGGCCAGCGATGACGTTTGCAACTCTAAAGCAAGGAGGTTACTTACAGCGAAACGTGATGCCACAGACCATATATTTGGTCTATGCGTGCTACAATGCCTTCAACTCTTTCTCTATAAGCATACGAATAAGGTAATATAAGAATAAATAAATAAAGCAGTAAAAAAGAAATTTCTTTTAATACATCTCTTTAAAAAAATCCATTTGACGTTTCGCACATTACATCAAGTGATCGATCTGTGATATTATTACAATCATTATTGTTGAATTTCGTGATTGGATTCTTCGAAACGAGTGCATTTTTACGTGTGATTTGATCTACACTACCTACTTTCCTGATAATGTTGATGAAAAATGTTGGTTTCTAAAGAAGGTATTGTATTTCATTTCATCCTTCAAAACCAATCTCCTAGCACACTACTGAAAGATAGCTTATCATCATAATCAACCAACAAGCGAGCGGGTTTAAGCTAACTTTTCAGTGTCGTTTTAAGTTTTTATTGTACATGCGTGCATAATGTCTCTTACTGAATACGTAATTTGTGCCCTAGAGAATAGAGTTGGCAATCACATGCTCTTCCTCCATGCAATGAATGGTTACCACTCTACATCTGCGTTATTTAACCAAGGTAAGATTAAATTTCTCAAGACCTTCTCCAAAAATCCGTGTCTTAGTTCATGCCTCACTAGATTCACTGATCCTTAAGCCCATCTAAAGGAAATAACAGTTACCAGTTACCGGTGATAAGTTTTTGATTGTCCTTTACGATGGTAACCACACAACCACCACATTCAACAAGCTGACGTATAAGCAATACCGGTACGTCAAATCAGCCTGTCGGGCACCAGCAAACATGGCTTTCATACCTCCCCCTGAAGCTGCGGCTCAACAACACGCCTTCTTTCTTTACGTCCAGCAGTGGTTTGGAAACTACTAGGATCAGCAGCAGTAGGGCTGGTAGTTCAAATGTTTATATAGCTTACGGGACTTAACTACGGGGTCATCAGCCCCTAAACTTACAAACTACTTATGAACTAGCTAACACTAAGGACGGCACAAATACCCATGCCCGAGGGGGGATTCGAACCCCCTACCGTAGTGGCCGTGCAGACCTTGACTGGAGCGCCTCAGTCCCCTCGGCCACAGCGGCCGGCGGCTGGTAGTTGACAAAAATGGGTTGGCTCCCATTACCACACATTACACACTGAAACCCCCAGCTATAGAGAAGCTTCTTGAACTTACATCTTGCAAATGCAGGACGGATTGCCATGGTCGATGTGGATGTAGGCGAACAGGACTTTTCTGCATGAAACCGTGCCAGCAACGTGAAGGAGTGTGCTCCACCATTGACGACAGTTTGGGTACAGAGGACAAAGACGACCTGGAGATGACTCTTGCAGCTGAGGCGTCGGAAGGTATTAAATCATGTAATATTTGGCGTTATTATGCACATTTATTAATCAATTTTCTCTATCAGTTGAAGATCAGCAACAACACACTGTTCAGCCAAAGCCCCTGATAGTTAGTCTGCACCTTCCATTCCTCATATTCTTTATCTGGACTTCATGTGTCGAAGAAACATTGCCTGGGCCAACAACAACCAAATGAAGACGTATAAAATAAATGTACATATGATATCGGTACAAGTGCTTCTTCATACAAGGATCACTACACGGCTTATTTGTCTTTTTCAACCAAACTGTAACACTAAAGGCACTCTTTTTCCTCCAGATGGAGAACGTATAGGAAGAGATGACGCAATCCTGAGCTCGTCATTCACTCATTTCATGATACATGTACATTACTACACCGCATCAGCTTTATATTCTGTGTTATGTAAGTAATATGTTCTAAATATAGTTTGATTAATTCATCCAAGACAACCACCTTTTTTGTGCAACACGTCGTAAATATAGCGCTATCGATAGATAGCTGGGAATGGGCGTTTGACTATAGAGCTCGTAATTTTCGTTTAAGGACCCCCCCTGCCCTTATGAGAAAATGAAATATTACAGACGTCCAGAGTAGGAAATTTATTATACTTTGAGGTGGTGCAGGGATTTTGTTGATAGAATGTAGGATAGAATGTAGGGCGTGCGAGTGAGGGTTTTTGACGTTTTTGCGGAAGAACAAAAAAATCGTTTTTCAGCAAGTTCTAGCGCCGATACCGCTCGTCAGAAAATTAAACCTGAGTAGTGCATTTTGTAGGAAATTTTGACTACTTGGTTTTGTGCCGAACGGAAGTCGAGAAACGCACAGTTTTCGGGATATAAGGAAGAAACCGAAAACTGTGAGAAATTTTTTCGGTTTTCTGCGTTTTTAGTTGTGAAACTGACCTCGTACAATGCAGTAATCGTGAAATTCGAATTCAGCACTCCCATAACCGTTGAGAAAAAACTTTCGGAAGTTTGTTACGGGAAAACACAATTTGACTGGGCTATATTCATAAGGATCGCTGCTCTGCAAAAATGTTTTCAACGATAATAAATGAAGGAAGTAGCTTACTAAATATTCGTTCAACGATTAGCTCAATGTCGTTTGTCGTTATAGGGTCTGCACTAGATAGGACTGATGGGGGAATCAGCGAACATTCAAAGAAACGTTTCGTTCCATTGGTAAGCACGAAAGCGTCACTGAGACTATTAGCTAATTCTAGTAGCAGATGCTGCTACAGATCACGGTATAGGCTTACATTCCGATAAGAGTCAATCCAAATATATTGCTTCCTCCTAATAGCGAGCAAAATTTCGCAGTGGTTAGCACACTAGACTAAGGCGGCCAACTTTTTCCAAATCCCAATGCGGGACGTTTCGGGGATGTGGCTGGGGACTATGATCACGTGACTCAGTGTGTCGGTTATTCTGAAACGTAAGCGATAAAGGAACTCATTTACTTTTAAAATAATATATCTAACATTCGTGATGTTCTATTTTTAATTCTAGATCTTTATTACAGTTTCATAAATATTTTCGCAAGCGCCTATATTAAATTTATCAGTTTGTTAATTTTTGAATGGTTTTTGCTTAAGACGTCCAAGGTCAATGTAGGACGTTTTGTACAGGTGGATGGGAATTGACGGTATGACTTACTAGTAATTAGTACTACCTACAGTCAGATTAACCCTCTCATGCATGAATTATCAAACCGAAATTGAATAAAATCCTGATACGTTATTTGGTTCCTTAAGACCTATCTTACACAGAATTCATCATCATTTACCTAAAAAAAATAGTTTCGTAGACCAATAGGAATGTGTCCTCATATGAGGACAGTGCGCACAAAAACTACTACATTTTACATAGCACATTTATTAGTAATATGAAAGTATGCATAAAGAGCGCCCACATTTAGAACATTTATTAGTAATATCAAAGAATACATGAAGAATGTTCACTATTTAGTATTCTGTCTGCAATGAAATTATTTCATGCACTCATGGCACACAGCAACTTGACACTTTTCACAAATGTAACGTGTTTTCCGTCGGCAGTCCCGATCATGACACCTGTTGGCATTGGAACCACCTTACTTGGCTGGCCAGTGTTATACACCATCGAAGCGTATTCGTTGGGTACCGAATGACAAGCCCTCTTTTTTGGATGTGCAGACAACAGTGGGCTATCATCTGAAGGCCTGCCTCTGCTCTTTCTTGTAATCTCTGCTTTCCCTTTGTATATTAGCTCAGATGCGACTCTATTTTTGAATGCTAGTAAATCCATATTTTCGTTTTCACTCATCCTCCATAGTATACATGCATTTACTACAGTCACATTTAGCATGTGGTAGAAAATCCTCATGTACCACCTAAAGTTTCTGGTGTCATTTCTATAGAGGGCCAACAAAGAATCCATTAGGTCTACCCCTCCCATGTTCTTATAAATTCCAATGCAGTGGGGTCTTTTGATCTTTACAAACTTATTTTCCTTTCGACAAAATCGGGTAGCAACACCTTCAGGTTCTTTCATGATGGATCGTTATCAGAGTCATCACTCCAACCCAAGTCGTCTTCTGAGTCAGCTTCCAAAGTTTGTAGAATTTCTGCATCACTTATAACCTGGCGGAAGTTCTTACTTCGTACTTTATTTGAACGAATTCTATCGTCCTCGAGTACCTTGGCTGATGAACGCGGCCTGTCTGCCATCCTAAAGTAATAACATAGCTATACTCTCTTTTTGAAAAATAACTACGTAATCGAGTATCATATCGAACTAATTTTCTGATGTTTGGCTACAGCCAGTATCTACATTAGCATATATCAAAACTGAAGGCGTAATTGAGTGCTACATACAGTGAAATACGATACTATAAATCAACAGAGGAGAAGGAAGTCAATATTCTGTATGAACTGAAGACAGTAATGAAAAGTCATCTTGACGGATAAAGTCCTCAAATGAGGACACAAGTAATTTTTACGAAAATCAACATTTATAAAATTCAGATAAATGCAAATAGTGTAAAATTATCTATAATAAGTATTAACAAACTTATTATAACACATACCCTTCCAGAAACAGCAGTATTTTTCTCACAGATCAATGTCAAACTTTCACAACACAGCTTTGTGGCTATACCAAGAATGGAGTGCCGAACCTAAGGTTCCCGCGCGCCAACCACCAACACTGCCATCTAGGAGACATTCTTGTAACTATTATTACTCCTCACATGAGGTACCTTTGCTTTAAACAGCCACCTCAGATGTCAAAGATGTCAGAAATGAGTCGAAATTTAAGTGTCCTCATTTGAGGACGCGGCGCATGAGAGGGTTAAAACTACTTGCTAGTTGACAGTTCACGTGCTGGAGCTGCCTTCCTCCAAATCAGAGCGCTCAGCGTCACGTCCAAACTATTCTCCTTTGCGAAGCTACCGCAACAGATGGTCACCTCACGTCCATTGTTTGTTGGTGTTGTCTGTCAGCAGCCGACAAATAGCAGCCAGCGTGGCAAGTGTGTACCCGCAGCTGACAAACGTCGACCAGCAAGTAATTTTAATCGTACTATAAACAAACGCCCGGAATGCTTCGTCCGGGTCATATTGTTTTCCAGATCGCTGCCAAAGTTAGAGAACTAAGAATGGTAGCCCCGGGCTACCAGGAAGTGGTGTTTCACTTAGTCGTACTATATTTTTGTTTCTTTCTTTTATGTACACTAGACAACGAAAGGTACTTCTCATAATCTCATAAATCCTAAGTACGTATCCTGATTCGCAGTGCTTACGATATGTGGGGATAATCTGCAGTTGGTGGAATGTGAAAATTACCGGAATGTGGGACATGCGGGACAAATTTGACATTTTTTTAAGCCTTCCAATGCGGGACCGTGCGGCAGAATTCGAGACGGATGGTCGCCTTACACTAGACTCGCAGTTGGAAGACTGTAGTTCACTACAGGAAAATACCGGGATTGTTCCTTAAAACAGCACAGCTGATTTTCTTCCCCGTCGTTATCCAAAGAACCTGAGCGTGAGCTCTAATGACCACGCTGTCGACGGACCGCAAATAAATCGTGCGACAGAAAAATGACGGTCGAAGTTTTAAATACAACATTTAAGAAATCATTAAATCAGGAGAACCATGATAAAGCACTTACTCTCAAATGGAGGACATAGTAATAGGCATAGCCGGTGTGGAGAAACAGATGAGAGAGTTGAAATCAAACACGTCGCCAAGTCCAGATGGAATATTCATTCGGTTTTACAAAGAGTAGTTTGTAGCACTGGCCCCTTACTTAGCTTGCATTTATCGTGAATCTTTGATCCAATGCAAAGTTCAGAACTAGTGGAAAATGAAATGTTCAGATGTTTGTAAATCTATCGGACCAAACTGCGTGGTCATCAGTCCGTAGCTTACAAACTACTTAAACTAAGTTAAACTAACCTAAGGACAAACACACACACCAATGCCCCAGGGAGGACTCAAACCTCCAACGGCGAGCAACCGCGCACTCCGCAGCGAGGCGCCTTAGACCGCTCGGCTACTCCACCGCGGCAGTGGAAAAAAGGCACAGATAACTCCCGTGTATGAGAAAGGCAAAAGTACGGACCCTCATAATTACAGACCATATAAACATAAAATGTTCAAATGTTTGTAAAGTCTATGGGACTTAACTACGAGGTCGTCAGTCCCTAAACTTACAAACTACTTATGAACTAACTAAGACTAAGGACGGCACAAATATCCATGCCCGAGGGGGGATTCGAACCCCCGACCGTAGTGGCCGTGCAGACCGTGACTGGAGCGCCTCAGGCCCCTCGGCTACCGCGGCCGGCAATATAAACATGTGTGGAATTCTTGAACATATTGTCATTTCTAATATAGTAAATTTTCTTGAGAGCATTTCTATGTATGATTTAGGAAGCATCGATCGTGCGAAAACTCAGTTTGCCCTTTTCTCTCATAGCATCTTGCGAGCTATGGATGAAAGTCAACAGGCAGACTAGATATTTCTCGATTTTTCGAAAGGTGTTTCACATGCTGCCGCACTGCAGACTTTTAACGAAGATACGAGCAGTTGGAATAGGTACACAATTATGTGAGTGGCTCGAAGGTTACATAAGTACGTTGTGCTCGATGGTAAGTGTTCATCAGAGACTAGGGTGTCGTCAGGAGCGCCCTAGGGAAGTGTGATAGGACCGCTATTATTTTCTATTATATAAATGATGTGACGGACAGAGTGAGTTGCAATCTGCGGCTGATTGCTCAAGATGTTGTTGTGTATAGGAAGGTGTCGTCTTTGAATGGCTGTAGTAGGATGCAGAATAACTTGGACCAAATTTCGAAGTGTTGTGAGGAATGGCGGCTGGCTCTAAATGAAGAAAAATGTTAAGTCATGCAGATGATTAGGAGAAACAATCGCGTTATATCTGATTGAGGATTTGTGTGCTGCTTGGCAGTCGCGTCAATTAAATATCTAGGCGTAACGCTGCAGGGCGAGATGAAATGCAACGAGCATATGACAGCCGTGGGGGAGACGCATGGTCGCCTTCAGTTTATTGAGAGAATTCTGGGAAGATGATTCGTCTGTAAAGGAGACCGCATATAAAACGCTTGTGCGACCCCGTCGTGAGTATTGCTCAAGTGGTTGGGATTCACACCAGGTCGGTTTAAAGGAATACATAGAAGCCATTGAGAGGCGGGTGGCGAAGTTTGTAACTGGCAGATTCGATCAATGCGCGAGTGTTACTGAAATGCTTCGGGAATTCAAATAGGACTCGATGGAGGGGAGGCGACGTTCTTTTCGAGAAACACTTTTGAAGAAATTTAGAGGCCCGAAATTTGAGACGGGCTGCAGAACGGTTCTACAGCCGCCAACCTACATTTCGCGTAAAGGCCATAAAGATAAATTAAGAGAGATTAGTGCCAATACAGAAAGCTACAAGCATTCGTTTTTCCCTTCCTCTATAAGGGAGTGGAACAGGAAAGCAAGTAACTAGTAGTGGTACTGAGTACCCTCCGCGAGGGACCTTTGGGTGGATTGCGAAGTATGTATGTAGATGTAGACGTTAAAACATAATCTATCTTTCTTCTTCCTATTATAGCATTATTATATGATCGTAGCAAAGAGGCCACTTACTAAACTAAATGATATGTTCCAAAACTACTAACTTAAAGTCAATATTGTATTTAGTAACTGCATGGATATTCACGTTTTTGACATTGGGGTTTTAGTAAATCTGGATACAGGTTTGTAGAAACTCAAGTAGTTCTAAATAAAACACTGATGTTTTATGTACTTGTTTATTACACACAATGGAATAACAAAAACCTCACACAATATAAACTGCACGTTAGCAACTTCATACACCTAAGATCTCTCACAAAAGATACAGCTCAAAACAGACTCTAAACAGAACTCACATTGAACTGCCTGATGGCGCTGAGACGCTTGTATTTATAGTTTTGCTGACGATAAGTCTATAGGTTACAATTATTGTTAAAAATTACCAATATTGAAATATAATGACAAATGATAATAAATCGGTTAAACAAACCAATGAAATTATACATAATAAAAGATTAATAACATTCAATGTGGCTCTCTTTTCTGCAGTTGTACACAGCATAAAATTACGTATGTGAATAATACAAATCACAAAACTTAATGCAACTAATTAAGACGGGATAGAAATTAATACTAACATAAACTCTTACTCTACAAAAGGATACATACAAAATGATAAAAGTGGATTATTCACAAATGTTCACAACCCTCTAAATTAAGGAACCAGGTAACATTGTCACTTGACATACTGCGTTAATTACAGGCACAAATTATCATGACCAACGAAACATACAATCCACCAATGTCTTTATCTGAGCTGTCTAAAGCTTCCTATTACGATTTGCACTTTCCACAAGTCCTCGGTTACAAAATACGTGAACAGAATGTTCTGGAAAGTTCAAGTTCTAATTATGTTTAGAAGTGGAAAATCGCCTATAAAATCCTAATGACAGTATTAAATGACAGATACATTTTTATATGTCACATTATATTTGAAAGAAGTTTTAGTTTCGCCGCAGCTCAAAATCTGATGTTAAAATATGTTTATCATAGCTCTAGACACGTAAACTAATTACTCTTGTAGAGTTGTCTTTCTTAATCAATATTATAAATTCACAGCACTCAGTGCACTGTCCAAGGATTACGAATTACCCTATATATATATATATATATATATATATATATATATATATATATATATATATATATATATATATATATTAAATGTCTGTTTCAACTGGTCTCTAACATGACACAGTTTGAGTATCGGAAGCTTCACTTTATATGGAATCAAATGTTCAAATGTTTGTAGAGCTTATGGGACTTAACTACGGGGTCATCAGTCCCTAAACTTACAAACTACTTACGAACTAGCTAAGACTACAGACGGCACAAATATCCATGCCCGAGGGGGGATTCGAACCCCCGTGACTGAAGCGCCTCAATCCCCTCGGCCACCGCCGCCGGCTATATGGAATCTTCACGTTGAATAGAGAGGAGGGGGTGCGGTACTATTACATTATGTAAATCTCGCGGAAAGATCGCGAAGATTCGAGCTGACACAGAAGTTTGTGAGCAATCATTCTTCTCGCTAACCAAATGTGACTGGAATAGAAAAAGCTGTAAGGACACTGGTACACGAAGCTACCTCCGCCTTAATGTATAGATGCAGTTGGAGGTTTTCCCCACACGCTGTTTGCTTTTCTCTGTCCTGTCCCACAGAGGTACGTCTTTTGTGTGAAGTTTTGTCCCAGACTCGTTAGAATCATTGAGGTCAGTGCGGGGTCGCCGCGTGCGGGGGGAAGCTGTGTGACGTCAGCCGCACCCCGGCCGTTCTGTTTGGCGCGTCGCGTCGTACACAGAGCGGTGTATACGCGACGGGCGGAAGGTCTGCGCTGCTGGTTATTTGGACGACACAGCGGATGACGGCTGCTGCAGAGCGCGTGTGTGGGTAGAGGACGGCTGCCCTAATGAAGAGCGGCCGCGGAACACAAGCGCCTAATGAGAGTAATGCTACACTAATTTCCATAATTTACGTGTAATTGCGCCCCGCGCCGCGCTGCCACGAAACCAATTATTCGCCCAGCTCGCTCTCGGCAGATTCCTCTAGACTAGACAAGATAGGGGGACAAAAAAAGAAAAGTCTCTCGGTGGTAATTTAGAGCAAATTAAACTCGGGATTCTCGCCTCCGCAAATGTTATTATCTCTGTAATTTTATTCGCCGAAAGTTCTGGATGACGTCTACAGGCGGACTCTATTTGTATCGTTCACTTTACGGTCAACGGCTACAAATGAGTATTAAGACTGACATGAAATTGATATTTCCCAACGTATCTTTAACTCTTGCACCTCACACTGGCGTCCTCTAGATCCCACGCATGCGCAACACTCTTTACAACAGGAAACAGAGTTGCCAGGTTTTTCCATTGCTTTGTCGCCAAATTTTAAACAAAAATTAGCCAAAATATCGCCATCTTTTCATCAATAAAATGCCAAAATATAACCATCTTCTTATCAATAAAAATAGCCAAATATCGCAACCTTTAATCTGTTAACATTATTATGCTATGCTAATTACGGAATGTTACTCGACAATAATAATCCTGAAATTCAGGGAGTTAGATGGTCACTGAGTAAAAAGTAACACAAACGGTGGCACTCTCACATTCACAGACATCAGACTGAACTTTCCAAAGAAACTCATACTTCACAGAAACATCGACGAACTGAATCCACACACACCACCAACTGACAATGATGGCAGTCAAAATATTGTCACATTGTAAATATAATAGAGAGACTCCGGAAATTCAGTTATATTTAACTATCAAATTTATTAATTTTCTAACTTAAAAAATTACAACACAAAACTGTTCAAGAATCATTCCATCAAACTTTCATAAGGGATGTTATCATGCATAGGTTCGATTACTTTCATCTTCTTAAAAACAAATATTTACAGATGTTAAATAGAGTTATTGAATCTTTCAAACATTTCTTTAATACACACAAAATCATTACAACATTTTGAGATGAGGTAATTTATAATAATGCACTAAGCATTTCATACTTTGAGGTGAGATAGACTTTAATTCACAATAATGCGTCATGACACACTGAAAAATCAGCCATGAGAACGACTGGGAAGTCACCACGTGTTCTCCATCGACATTTATACTCTGTAAACCATTGTTAACCACTGTGAAGTGCGTAGCAAAGGGCTCGCTTCACAGTAACAGTCATTACTAATTTCTGTTGTGTTGTCGTATGGAACGCGGAAAAAGATACTGTTTAAATGCCTCCTTGCATGCTGTAATTTATATCATCTCATCCTCATGTTCTCAGTGGGAGTCATACATACGGTGTTGTAGTATACTTCGAGATATCGTTTAAAGCCTGTTCTCGAACCAGTCGGGAGCTGGAATCCCCCCTCGGGCATGGATATTTGTGCCGTCCTTAGTGTTAGTTAGTTCATAAGTAGTTTGTAAGTTTAGGGACTGATGACCCCGTAGTTAAGTCCCATAAGCTATACAAACATTTGTTCTCGAACCATCGTAAGTAGGGTACATGAGGTAGTTCACGTCTATCTTCAAGAGTCTGAAAGTTGAGTTTGTTTACATCTCTGTGACACTCTCCCACACATCCATGATACTGGAAAACATTTGTGCTAACTTGTGTAGGTTGATTACATTTCCCCAGCATTCTACCGAAGTTTAGCCAGTATCATTGACGCAATGTCTCAAGAGTGATTGCTTTACATTCGTTGTATTTTAAGTAAAATAAGTAAGTCGCCAACCAATTCCTTTAATAGCCAAATATAGTCGCCAGAAAGCTAGAATGGCTACTATTATAAGAAAAAGATAGCCAAGAATGCTACCCTGAACAGGCAACCCTGAACAGGACACTACCACAACAACAATGTTATATTTGAAACCAAACAAATGCAGACTTTTAGGCAATGTTACCAACTTGATATACACTGGTGTTTCAAAATATTGAGGCGCTCGGACGTAAAATATGGTAACTGACATTCTAGCGGTATTCCATTTTCCCACATATGACGGGTTCGAGAGTAAAACAGGGTAACAGTCAATTTGGTCAAAAAAATTACAGAACGTCACATACGATGTAGTATCTTGCATGCAGAGATAAATAAATACATGAGTTAGTTTCAAAGATCTTCACAGAATACAGGCACATCTGCATTCATAACACGATATATGTGAGGAAATGGCATACCACTAGAATGTCAGTTACCATGTTTTACGCTCAAGCGCCTCAATTATAGACAACCTATTCTTCGTAATGCTGAATTAAAAATTCACTGGTGTCCCTAAGACGAAAGTGTGAGGCGCGAGGGTTAATAGCAGAGGTTCACAACATTCTTCAGTCACGGAGCTCCTTTAAAAAGTTGAATTCAAGTTTGAGCACTAAATTTTATGTCGCGGATACATACTACTCTGGTCAAAATACCTGGGGAATCAGTAGCGATATCTAGGTTCTGAAGTGTTGTCATCGGCAGAATGAACTAAAATAGTTCCACTCTTTCTGTCGGTTCTACGGAGAGAACAGCATTACTGCAACCAAGACAGAAAACTGCTACAGACAGGTTTGTTGATGACTTGTGTTTGCTCTACAAAACGAATTATACACGCAGTTGGATTCGACTAATGTAGTGAGCAATTAGTACAATGCAACAACAACGTGACTTACCAGAAGCTATGGTATGGAGAGCCACGGGAAAGCTGGAAGCGGTACAGACACAGAGGGAGGTGACTGCAGCTATTGAAGTATTCCAAAATTTCCAGGACTGGAGGACATTTCAGACACACGCAATCGTTAAAAGAAGGCAAGGTCAAGGTTGTCCACGGGGAATATCAGCATGATAGGGCCGTTATCTCCGGTTAACAGCATGTCGAGAAAAGAGGCGGAATGCAGATCAGCTGCAACGCACTCGCAGCCAGCAACAGGACGCGCAATATCAACACAAACAGTCCTAAATCGCGTAATACTAGCCTCATTAAACTATCATATTTAGAACTAGTTAAAACCGGCCACGCTTCGCTGTGACTCACTCTCATATGAAATAAGTAGAAAAGAAAATACTGTAATTCAAATTCAAAAAATGTTTCAAATGTTTGTATAGCTTATGGGACCTAACTACGGGGGTCATCAGTCCCTAAACATACAAACTACTTATAGATTAGATTAGATTAGATTAGTTCCCTAGATCCTCGTGGATGTGGAACATGTCAAGAAACAAAATTTACAAATACATAAATTTTTAAGGTTTTTTTATTATTTTATTTATTTATTTTGCTGATAATATAATAATACTAATATAGTATGAGTGCATGCATCATTTGGTACAATTTAGAAATTCACTAATGGAGTAGAAGGAGTTGGTCACTAGAAAGTCTTTTAGGTTCCTCTTAAACTGATCTTTATTTGTAGCTAAATTTTTTATACTTGATGGTAAATTATTGAACATCTGTGTCCCTGAGTAGTGGACCCCTTTTTGAACTAAAGTAAGTGCTTTTAAGTCCTTGTGTAGATCATTTTTATTTCTAGTATTGTATGTATCAACTGAGCTGTTTGTTGGGAAAAGGGATATATTATTTATGACAAATTTCATCAAGGAATAAATATACTGAGAGGCAGTAGTTAATATACCCAATTCTTTGAAGAGCCTTCTACAAGACGTCCGTGAATTTACTCCACAAATAATACGTATTACACGTTTTTGAACTCTGAAGACTTTTGACTGACTTGAAGAGTTACCCCAAAATATTATACCATATGACATTAAGGAATGAAAGTAAGAAAAGTATGCAAGCTTTGTTATTTTTATGTCTCTTATGTCTGATAACACTCGTATTGAAAATACAGATTTTTTGAGTCGTTTCTGCAGTTCTGTGGTGTGCTCCTCTCAACTAAATTTATTATCAAGCTGTAATCCCAGGAATTTAATACTATCAACCTCTTCTATCTGCTCTTCTTCATACTTCATGCATATGCTGTCATGAAATCTCTTACATGTTCTGAACTGCATGTAGTGCGTCTTTTCAAAGTTTATGATCTAGCTAATACTAAGGACGGCACAAATATCCATGCCCGAGGGGGATTCGAACCCCCGACCGTAGTGACCTTGCAGACCATGACTGAAGCGCCTCAGTCCCCTCGGCCACCGCGGCCGGCTACTGTAATTCAAGTGATCACTGAATCACCGAGAGAATGCTTCAATCAAATCAATATCGTTCGTGGGCTACTGCGGCTATGTGAAACAAAAGTTATAGAAGGTATAGTTTCGCAGATACTCATTATTTTAAACTCTGCTGCAACACACTCCCAGCCAGCAACAAGACGCGCGATATCAACACAAACAGTCCGAAACCGCCTTCTGGATGTGGCCCCTAAGGACGGAAGCCTGTTGTGTGGGTCCCATTAAAACCACGAGACCGTTTATCCCGCAGAAACTGGGTGGAGGAACATCGGAATTGGAATCGTAAAGAGTGGCGCCGGGTTCTGTTCACAGGTGAGTCAAATTTTGTATTTCCTCATATGGAGAGAACGTGGAACTCGGAACAATCCTGCTTACATGCAGGAAACATGGTGGCAGACGAATGGCCTGGGGAGAGTCAGTACTGGCAGACGTACGGACCTCTATGGCGTTCAGAATGGCACTTTGACTCTTTAGAGGTGCACAGTCGAGATCCTTCGACCGTTTGTGTTGCGCTAAGCTAGGAGATGGTGGACGATAACACTCTTTCGCACAATGCTGCACTGGTGGACAAAATGCTTGAAGCTGATGGATTTGAACGAATGGAGTCTGTCTGGGATACACATGGGAGACGCATGGTAGCCAGACCTGCATCTCTCACAATGAAACTTTCACTCTGCAGTGGAGTGTGCGCTGATATGAAACTTCCTGGGAGATTGAATTGTGTGCCGGAACCGGGACTCGAACCTGGGATCTTTGCCTTTCGCGGGCAAGCGCACTACCGATTGTGCTATCCTGACACGACTCACGTTGCCGCCTCACAACTTCACTTCTGCCAGTACCTCGCCTCCTACTTTCCAAACTTCACAGAAGTACTCCTGCGAAACTTGCGAGACTAGCACTCCTGGAAAAAAGGATATGTTGGAGACATGGCTTAGCCACAGCCTAAGGGATGTTTCCAGAAAGGCAAAGGTCCCAGGTTCGAGTCCCGATTCCGGCACACAATTTTAATCTGCCAGGAAGTTTCATATCAGCGCACACTCCGCTGCAGAGTGAAAGTTTCATTCTGGAAACATTGTGGCTAAGCCATGTCTCCACCATATCCTTTCTTCCAGGAGTGCTAGTCTTGCAAGTTTCGCAGGAGAACTTCTGTGAAGTTTGGAAATTAGGAGGCGAGGTACTGGCGGAAGTGAAGTTGTGAGGCGGCATCGTGAGTCGTGTCGGGATATCACAGTCGGTAATGCGCTTCCCCGCGAAAGGCAAAGGTCCCAGGTTCGATTCCCGGTTCCGGCACACAATTTTAATCTGCCAGGAAGTTTCATCTCTCACAATGGTTGTAGAGTTGGATATAGCACTCATGGAAGAATGGCCAAATATCCCTCAACAGCTGACTGATAGTCTCATACTGTCCATGCCAAGCAATTGTACCGGCCGTCTGAGGTGAAAACACACCATATTAGAGGGCAATGAGAATGACTTTTTCCCTATTATTGGTGTCTCGTTCTAAGTAAACGCCATGTAAACCTCAATTTAAGAGTTGAAACAGCAAAATATCGTACGTACTATATCACACACAAAATACAATTACATATGATATTTCACCTGATTTCCTAATTGTTTTGAGCAGTGTTTACTGGGTAAATAAAATTATAATATTATTGAGGAGGCTAGGTATATTTACAATTTAAGCTTACAAGACATTAATCACTGTAATTGTTTATTTTATTCGCCAATTTCACATTACCCAGAACTTTACGCACAGACAAAAAGCTGTAAAAACACTCTAGTAATACCAAACATTTGAGAACGAATCCATCTGAAAATGTAATACAGATCTACAATTTTATACACACAAACAGGCATTTAAAGACATTGTTATTATCTTTAGAAAAGAAATCGAGGATTCTATGAGAATGATATGACTCGTATAATTTGCACAATTTTTGGACAGTTGCAGGCGAATATATTGCTCTGTATTGAGACGGGATTTGTATTTTGTTGTAGTAGAAAAATATGAAAACATTCCCGATTCGCCGAACTCTCCAAATGTTTGTAAATCAAAGAGACTTAACTGTAGCTGTAGGCTTACGAACTACTTAAACTAACTTAGCCTAAGGACGACACACACACATCCATGTCGGAGGGAGAACTCGAGCCGCGAGCAACCGCGCGCTCCGCTGCAAAGCGCCTTAGAACGCTCGGCCACTCCACCGCGGCGATTCGCATAAATAAGTGGCTAAGAAAGGCAGAAGAATAAGTTTAACTTTCTCTTGTACGTTTTAATAACATCTTTTAGCGTACACCAAAAACGCGAGACCGACTGCTTACTTCAACATCAGCATTAGCATCAAAAACAGATTCTCTTTTTCCTTGGATTGAGAGACATAAATAATTAAGTTCCGTAAAAAATATCGGGCCGAATACGTCAAATTTATTAGCCAACGACCGTCACACAACTTCTCTCCCAAAACGAAGTCATTTTCAGTCAAGAATTTTCTGATTTTATTTATCAATTGAAAGAGGCGCATTAAACTTATACCATGGGAAAGCCGCCATGCTTTAAGTTGAAGAAGACTATCGAGGTCGACTTGCAGAAGGTCCTAAATGTTCAAAATGTTTGGAAATCTATCGGACCAAACTGCGTGGTCATCAGTCCGTAGCTTACAAACTACTTAAATCTAGGTAAACTAACCTAAGGACAAACACACACACCCATGCCCCAGGGAGGACTCGAACCTCCACGGCGAGCAACCGCACGCTCCGCAGCGAGACGCTTTAGACCGCTCGGCTACTCCACCGCGGCTCCTAAATGTTAATCTCTACTGTATTCTAGTCGATACTTCTACAATCTGCTCAAGAAAGAGTAACACATTGGGGGCTCTGCCCAATTATATGTATGAAAACTCGTTACACTTTCGCGCAGCACTTAGAACTGTTTCGCGGAACATCAAGTGCTCCGCGAAGCAAACTTTAAGAAACTCTGTTCTATACTAATACTAAAACTGTTAATATAGGTCTGTAGTTGTAGACACCCATCTTGAAAACTACTAATCGAATTTTCATGCGGTTTTTGCAGGATACTTGAGCTAAGTTCGGGCCAACATTCAAACGTAATTTCATCCAAATTGGATCACGGAAGAAAAGATATTGTGATTTTAAGTGTTTTTTCTCTTACCTTCATCTGTCTCTTTGAACACGTAAAGCTTCAAACCTACTAAACGCTTTTTCATGGGAATATAAAGAAACATGTCAAATTCGCAATACTTTGTTTTAATTTTTTATGCAAAACTACCGATTTGGCTGTCTCTGCTGTAATTGGCATTCAGCTGCTTATACATGTGCTCCACATATTATAATGCCAGTGGTAGCAGAGACCAGATGACACCTCTGAGTGTCGAAACCGGTCGACTGACATAAAATAAAATAAAAATAAAATAAAGTAAAATAAAATAAATTGCGATCTTGACATTTTCTTTATATTACTATAATAATATCGCTCCATACGATGAGTGAATTAAAAAAAAATCATGGAATTTTCACCGGGAACTTGAGTGTGCGGTTTCATACGAAAATTAAGGGTAGCTTGGGCAACATATAAGCTGAATTTCATCAAAATCGGATAACCGATATCTCTACTGCACTCCTCGCCCACCACCATCTCTCTGCTGCCGAAATACTTGTCATAGGACAAAATTTATTAGTGAGTGACTCACTACTTATCAAGCAGTAAACATGAGAGCCTTATATGCAGTAACTACATTTTTAATAACTCTGTGCACTGTTTGTACACAACATTTTAGTTATGTATTTTACAACATTGTACCAGTGGTTGACTACAAATGTAGCTCCTTTGAAAAAAAAAAAAAATAGTTTTGTAAACTGATTTGAAGAACATGACTTGCTCACTGAAACCGGTAATCAGTAAAGAACTTTTAAAAACTGCTATCTTGGCTTGCATCTTTCCGTTAATAGCTGAAAAACCTTCCACGTCTAAATCGTTTCTACTTGTCAAAGCACACCTACAATCAGAATTCAGATCTGAGAACACGGTGTACTGAAAATTGTGCCCAGTGAGATTTGCGCCCAGAAAGGGTCGACGACGGGTCCGCTAATCGCCTTGCCCGGCAGACAAAAGAGTCGAGGAACGCTACCTGGAGGTTTCTGAGCTGGGGTTTTCAGCCATCAGACAGAAGAGACAGAGGAGAATTAAGTTGTACTTTCCCTTTATTTGTTAGTTTTCCTGACAATAAATCCCAACAAGCCTTTTTTCCGGCCTGTAGAGAGGGCTAACCCCATAACAACAAGTTTGTCAATAGAAATATTAACTACGTTACTTGGGCAGCGTCTGCAACACAATAAAGATAGTGGAACAATATTTTTAAAAGACTTGTAGACGTCAATATGATTTTGTCCCAACAAAATCTTCTTCACAATTCATTCCATTTCATGGTGGAGGTGGCGGTTGGTGCAGAAACACTGATGAATAAATTAAATATCACCAGTCAGCAGAGACTGCTGATATTTAAATTTATATCATCTTCTTTGCACCCAGATAAAAAATGTGTGGAGGGGGGAGGGCGTAAAGAGACTCTTACAGCTTGTCAAAATGATTACGCATTGTTTATGCCCAACAACGCAAAAAGAATTTACCTTACTACTAGACGCAACTGCTAAGAAAAGTTTTTAAACTATATAAAATATTGAATTGTTTTTAATCATATTGGACAACATGCAGAGTGCATCGACATATTTCTGCAAACATTAGATACGCGTTGTAAAACCACATATCAGACGCTGTCAGATCGTAGTCACTTGACTAAAACTTCAGAAACAAAGCTTTGCACGATTATACATATATCAGTTACAATTGTCATGAGATTCCTGAAAATGGTATCCTTGCACAAATTTCAATAGGAAGAAGATTTTTCTCTGAAATAGTTACCAATTTTATTGTGCCGCTAAGATGTTTCTTGACGTTTGTAAGTTTTGATAGCTTTATGTAAGAACATTATTGGCCCACTTTAGGTTACGGTAGTAACACTAAAAGTGGGCCTTTGCGATCGTTTTTTGACAGCTCGAAATTTAAATGAAAATAACGGCTTAACTATTCATCTGACACAAAAATTGAATAACCGAATTTGTAGAGGAGAAAAGTTTCTACAACTTTGCTCTTTTATGTTTTTTTCATATCCCGTAGGGTTTCAAAGATATTTGCAAAAATAACGGCGATTTTGGGATGTATGTCTGTCTGTCCGTCTGTCCGTAACGTGTTCCCTGTTTTTAAGACGAACCGTTCAACCGATCAGCACCAAATTTTACAGACATAATTGTAGGCCACCAGAGGCCATCTTACGTTGCGTATTTGATGATTTTCTTATTGTAACTTACGCGTTCACATTTCAAAGCAATGGCGCACTGAAGCATTAACAAAAACACATCGTTCTTCGTACGATAAATGATAATCTAGTGTCTACAAATGGCATATTAGCATCAGGTAACAACGGCCATCAATAGTGTGAGATTAAAGGACTCAGCTTTTGATTGATAGCCGTAGCTTAGTGGGCAAGGCGTTGGACTATGACGCTAAAGGTCGGTGTTTCGGAACCCGCCACTACCTCAATTTATTTTCCTAACAGGGTTTCAGACAATCTAATTAATTAATTTTTTATTATTTAGATTTTTATTTTGGTCCAAAAAGTTTGCAAAAACTTATAAAACTACAAATCTAAAGTGGCCGTAAAACACGTCAGTGCGATTTTTTCTCAAATGTCTAATTAACAATTATCTTGGGTCCACTATGAGACAGGCACGACTGTCTAATTTATCATTGAATAAAAATGGGCTAGCAGAAGACATCGATATTGGTGAAGAAATTTCAATATTTGCATCCAAAGAAGAAGGAAGAAATTCTAAGTGCTAGTCACCAGTTGTTAAGGAGACCTTTAGTGTACTTGTTCTGTTTCCTTGAAATTAGTTCATCTGTTTTTAATGATTTATTCGTTTTAATTCTTAAAAAATCTGTTTGCGAAGTAGGTAACATTATACTTCCATTACATAATCACGCGAATGAAAAACCTCCTATACATAAATTTTGAGTTTTATGTTTTTGTGAGGTAATCAGTGGGAGGAGGGAGGGGGGGGGAAGCAAATTAACGGTCTGTAGTGGCCACCAAACTACGCCTCTGCGTAAACGTTAATCTGAACTAGGGTAAAATATTGTCTTTATGGAACCAAATAGAAAAGTCTGTGTACAGTTCTTTTTAAGTTCCATATTGTTCACATTAAATATAGCCAAGACATTCAATAACACTCAAATAACTCTTGAGTCTTATTGCATCATTGAAGTATGCGTGTTTATATGTTTATTTCATTTATCGCCATCATAACCTAGCGCAAACAAACTTTACTTCTGCTGTTTTACGTCGCGATGATTGTTACTAAAGACACAGCTTTCGCTCAGATTTCTACTAATAGGAAGGAGAGAAAGTTACCATGGCCACAGTAAGGAACAATCCCTGTATTTGCCTGGAATGAAGTGAGAAATCAGGAAAAATCAAATACAGACTGGCTGGCCTGAGAAGTGAGCCCAGGTTTACCGGATTAAGTTAATCCACTAGCCACTGCGCTAATCCCGAACGGTACGATTGTCAAAGTAACTAAATTGGTGAACTGTAAACAGAACAAAACAGGTATCACAGGACGTAAAACTGCAGTAAATACTAGAGATTACGTTCTTTTACTTCACTTTCAGTACCATTCAGCAGTCGTTATCAATATAATTTCCATTAGGTATGTTGTTACACAAACTACACTTATTGAATACTCAGAAATATCAAGTGACTCTATACTTGGCGATTTGTAATGTCATTTAATTTATAAAAACTTGTCAGGAATGTGGCTGGCGACGGTTGAATGAGATTATAAATGTACAGGGTTGATCGTGAAAGGGGTTCGCTTTTGTTTGGGTGCATTGTCAAACATATATACCATATTTTAAAAATAATCTGTTTTCCATCACTCTTTATCCAGGCTTTGGACTGGCTAAACAGCAAAAGTAAATTATTGTCATTTAGGCGTGTTTAAAATCAGCTTATAAGCATCGTCAATATTTTTATTTTTATTGCTTTTTATATATAAGTTGCTATTTACATTTGATCACTATTGTATCTACATACATCTGATAAATTCAGTCACGTTTCTGCAGGTAGGATATAGCTTTCAAGCAACCCTTGCTCTCACCATCCTCTTCGTATTTTTTTTTTTTTTTTACTATTTTTGCAACCTTTCATCACGTTTCATGTAGACTGATTTTTCCGTTTACCTTCCATACTCAGCTTTTGTGGTGCCAACCTTCTACAGCTTTGGTTGTTCGGTGGCGCCTTTTGTAGCAACTCCAAAGGTTGATAGGGGTTTCTTCATTTTGCAACTGTCTATCTACGAAGTAATAAAAAATTCAGCCATCACATACGTCTTCAGGCCTTAGAAACGCCAGCGCAGCACACGTGCGAATTTGTTGTCTCACTTCTTCGTTTTCTTTGTATTCACGAGTAAGTCCTAGCTCTTGTACTTTTCTCCAGAGACACTTTTTGATATGGAAATAACATCCATGCACTTCGGCTGTCGGAAATACAACTTTAATTGCTGAAATTGCAGCTGATTCGAAATCTCACATTTGCAGGTTTCCATTCTGGAATATTTTCCATCAAATTTTGGAAAAGACGGACGTACGTCTCTTTTCTTTTGTTTGGCAGTAGCGCAAAGGCAACGGAATATATGTTTGTCTCATTATTTGTACTCCCATAGTCGTCTTGAATGATGTACATTTGCGAAAACTGTTTGCTGCAGCACTTGAACGTACCATCCATAAAAAAGTCTTGTTTACTCCTTAGAGTCTCTCATCCTGCCCTTCAGCTAAAAACTGTTATCCTCTCTTCTAGTTTGTCGTCGCTTAACAGAAAACTGCTGTCATCATTCATAGCTAGTAAATCGGCCTTTAGGTCAATTTCTTCTCTCTCATTTCCCTGTGATTTTGCCCGCAGGTAGTACAAAACTCTCTTCGTTACTTGCTGCTCTGGCATTTCAGTGACAAAATCCTAGCCTCGATTATGCAAGCGACCCAGTTCCTCTGAATCGTTCCCTTGAAATTATTGAATAATTTGTCATAGTATACCGAATTGATGTAGCATTTGTTTTGGGATGAAGTTTGTTTTTATTGCTGTAGTGTTTGGGACCCGCAGCCGATCAGTTTTTAAGGAAGACATAGAAGCAGTTCAGAGGCGAGCAAATAGGTTCGTTATTGGTAGGTTCGTCCAATGCGTGAGTGTCACGGAAATGCTCCGGGAAGTCAAATGTGGATCGCTGGAGGAAAGACGACGTTCTTTTCAAGAAATTCCGTTGAGGAAATTTTGAGGGCCGGAATTTGAAGCTGAGTGTACAACGAACTTCCTTCCGCCTACTTACATTTCGCGTAATGACCACAAAGACAAGATAAGAGAAATTAGGGCTCGTACGGAGGCATATAGATTTTTTTTCCTCGTTCTATTTGGGAGTGGAAAAGGAAAGTAAATGCCTAGTAATGGTACCGTGTACGCTCCGCCACGCACTTTACGGTGGATTGCAGAGTACATATGTATATGTATTTCTATCATCTCAGATGATGTATAAATATTATGTAAGAAATTTGTTTGCTGGCTTATTCAAAGAGAATCTTTGATTATGCTTACAACAAGTATGAAATCTTATTGTTCTGTCTGGTCGTTTAACACAGTAGCATATAATACTGTTTTGTGGGGTTTATTTCTTTTGATTATTGTTAGTGATGAAAATACGAAAACAAAAAATGTTAACAAAAGTTCAAGCTGACTGGCTTAACATTTAGTGAATGCAGGTTTCTTCCCTAAATTTTGTAGAAAAGGTTCCTGTGTTCATGTCTTCCGAACATTAACTATTTTACTTCAGCTTCGACCTAACCGAAGTTCGAAGCAGTTAGTATCATTTTTAACTTTACTTTTAATTCTTTCAGAGTCAGTGATGATCAACAGAGATTGAAACGATTGTTTTACACGTAAAAATAACACAACATGAGATAGCAGATAATGGCAGCGAAACAGACTTTATTTTTATGTATTTATTTTTTACTTTGTAATGATAGGTACCGTCAAATACGAATAGGGTTTTGAGCTTTGAGTTCTGTCTCTCTATATCTTTTATCTATTAGGGCTAAGACGTCACTACTGGTAATCTTTTACAGAAACTAGAAATTTGGCTCGAAATTCAATGCGAGAAACTTACGATAGTTACAACAGCGAAATGCTGTCACGTAATTTGGCAGAGAATCCTAAGAAATTTTGATCGCATGTAAAGTATACCAGCTGCAAAACACAATCAATACCTTCACTACCTTATAGAAATGGTGATGCTACCGATGATAGTTCTACTAAACCAGAATTACTTATCACAACTTTCCGAAATTCTTTCACCAAAGAAGACGAAGCAAATACTGCAGATATCGTTACAAGAACAGCAACCAGCATGCGTAATTTAGAAATAGATACATCTGGCGTATTAAAGCAACTTAAATAACTTAACAAAAGTAAGTTTTCCAGTATGGTGATGCAATAGCCCCCAAGTATCATATACAGCCGCTCGCTCTGCGAAAGGTCCATACCCGGACTGGAAAGCTGCTCAGGTCAGTTCAATTTTCAGAAAAGGCAATAGGAATGATCCGCAAAATTACAGGCCTATATCGTTGACGTTGGTTTGCACCAGGATTTAACAACATACACTTTATGTGTATTTTAAATTTTCCCGGCGAATTTCTTGATTAAAATAATGTCGGGCGTACAGCAGGATGTCATTGCTTACTCCGCACGATATTTCGGCCAATAACCCTTTGGCCATCTTCAGGTGCTGCGTACCGAAGACTAGCGATAGCTGCGTCTCTACGTTCAATTATATACCATGGAGTTGGGCGGTATATAAGTGACAGTCAGACGCAGCTATCGCTAGTCTTCGGTACGCAGCACCTGAAGATGGCCAAAGGGTTATTGGCCGAAATATCGTGCTGAGTAAGCAATGACATCCGGCTGTACGCCCGACATTATATACTTTCCTCAAATATTATGAACTATTTCGAAGAGAACGACCTATTGACCCATAGTCAACACGGATTCATAAAGTATCGTTCTTGTGAAACACAGCTAGCTCTTTACTCACATGATGAGTGCTATCGACAAGGGATGTCAAATAGATTGTTTTATTTACGGAAGGCTTTTTACACTGTACCTCACAAGCGTCTTCTAATCAAATTGCGTGCTTATGGAATATCTGCGCAGTTGTGCGATTGCATTCCTGATTTCCTGTCCGAAAGGACACAGTATGTTGTAATAGACGGTAAGTCATCGAGCAGAACTGAAGTGATATCCGGCGTTCCCCAGGGAAGTGTTCCTTATTTTTATAAACTATTTTGGAGACACTCTGAGTAGTTTTCTTAGAGTTTCCGCGGATGATGCTGTAATTTATCAATTAGTAAAGTGACCAGAAGATCAAAAGAAATTGCAAAGTGATTTAGATAAGATATCTGCATGGTGCGAAAATTGACAATTGACCCTTAATAATGAGGCGTGTGACGTCATCCATATGATCACTAAAAGAAACCCGTTAAACTTCATTTACACGATGTTGTTGTTGTTGTTGTTGTCTTCTGTCCGGAGACTGGTTTGATGCTTTGATGCAGCTCTCCACCCTATCCTGTGCAAGCCGCTTCTTCTCCTCCTAATAACGACAACCTACATCCGTTTGAATCTGCTTACTGTATTCATCTCTCGGTCTCTCTGCGGTTTTTACCCCACACACTTCCATCCAATAGTAAATTCACAATTCCTTAATGTCTAAGAATATGTCCTACCAATCGATCTCTTCTTTTGGTCAAGATATGCCATAAATTCCTTTTCTCCCCAATACTGATTAGTACTTCCTTATTAGTTACGCGATCCACCCATCTAGTCTTCAGCATTCTACTGTAGGGACACATTTCAAAAACCTATATCCTCTTCCCATTGCCATTCTGCATTTTATATCCTCTGCACTGCGACCATCATATGTTATTTTACTGCGTAAATAACAAAAGTCATCTACCACCTTAATTGTTTTATTACCTAATCTAATTCCTTCAGCATCCCCTGATTTTCTAAGACTGCATTCCATTACCCTTGTTTTGCTCTTGTTAATGTTCATCTTTTGTGCGCCGGCCGCGGTGGCCGAGGGGACTGAGGCGCTCCAGTCACGGTCTGCACGCCACTACGGTCGGGGGTTCGAATCCCCCCTCGGGCATGGATATTTGTGCCGTCCTTAGTCTTAGGTAGTTCATAAGTAGTTTGTAAGCTTAGGGACTGATTAAGTCCCATAAGTTCTACAAACAGCTGAACATTTTGAATATTATGTGATCCTTTCAACACACTGTCACTTCCGTGCAATTGCTCCTCCAGGTCCTTTGCTGTCTCAGACAGAATTATAATGTCATCGCCAAAACGCAAGGTTTTTAGTTCTTCACTCTGGACTTTAATTTCTTCTCCAAATTTCTCCTTGCTTTCCTTTATAGCTTGCTCATTGTACGAATTGAATAACATCGGGGAAAGGCTACAGCCCTGTCTTACACCCTTCCGAAGCTATAAATATTTTACTCATGCTGATTCCACAATTTGAAAGGGTGTATTCCAATCAACAATGTCAAAAACTTTCTCAAAATCTACAAAAGCTAGAAATGTAGGTTTGCCTTTCCTTAGTCTATCTTTTAAGATAAGCCGTAAGGTGAGTATTCCCTTCTTTGCGGAGAACTGCTTTTCCATCTGAGTTCTTTATATTCATAGAGCTACTTTTCTTGTCTCCAAATGAGTCTTTTATTTTCCTGTAGGCAATATCTATTTTCCCCTATTTGAAACATTCTTCTACAGACTTACATTCTAGCCACTCCTGTTTAGCTATTTTGCACTTTCTGACAATCTCGTTTCTTAGTCGTCTGTACTCCATTTTGCCTGATTCATTTACTGCATTTTTATATTTTCTCCTTTCGTCGATTAAATTTAGTATTTCCTGCGATATCCAAGGGTTTTTTGTATGTCTTGCCTTCCTACCTATTTTGTTCTCTGCTGCCTTCACTATTTCATCTCTATGCTACCCATTCTTCTTCTGCTGTTTTATTTCCCTGCGTTTCTTTCAATTGTTGCCAAGCTCCTACTGAAATTCTCAAGAACTTCAGGTTCCTTCAATTTATCCAGGTCCCATCTCCTTATTTTCCTACTATTTTGCAGTTCTTTCAGTTTCTGGCGACAGTTCATGACCAACAATATATGGTCAGAGTCTACATCTGCCCCTGGGTAGTTTTACAGTTTAAAACCTGGATCTGAACTCTATGTCTTACCATTATAAAATCTATCTGGTACCTCCGGTGTCTCCTGCTTTCTTACACGTATACAGTCTTCTTTCATGATTCTTAAACTAGGTATTTGTTATGGTTAAACTATGTTCCGTGCAAAATTCTACCAGGCGACTTCCTCTTTCATTCCTTTTGACAAGACCATATTCACCTACTATTTTTATTTTCCTTCCTTTTCCTACTTCCGAATTCCAGTCTCCCATCACAATTAAGTTTTCCTCTCCCTTAATTGTCTCAATAATTTTATTTACCTCCTCATACATTTCTTCGATCTCATCATCATCGGCAGAGCTAGTTGGCATATAAACTTGTACTACTGTGGTCGGTGTTGGCTTTGTATCTATCTTGACTATGATAATGCGATCGCTGCGCTGCTCGTAGTAGTTTACCCGCATTTCTATTTTCTTATTCATTATCAGACCTACTCCTGTAATACCCTCAACAGATTAAGTACTTATAATCCTGTACTCGCCTGACCAGAAATCCTGTTCCTCTTTCCACCGAACGTCACTAATCCCCACTATATCTAACTTCAACCTATTCATTGCCCTTTTTAAATTTTCTAATTTTCGTACCCGATTAAGGGATCTAACATTCCACGCTCCGACCCGTAGAATGCCAGTATTGTCTTTCCTGATGATCACATCCTCCTGAGTAGTCCCCGCCCGGAGATCCGAATGGGGGACTATTTTACCCCCGGAATATTTACCCGAGAGGATGCCATCATCATATGTTCATACAGTAGAGCTGCATGTCCTCGGGAAAGGTAACGGCTGTAGTTTCCCCTTGCTTTCAGCCGTTCGCAGTATCTGTGTGGCAAAGCCACATTAGCTGATGTTACAAGGCCAGCTCAGTCAATCATCCAGACTGTTGCCCCTGTAACAACTGAAAAAGGCTGCTGCCCCTCTTCAGGAACCACACGTTTGTCTGGCCTCTCCACGGATACCCCTCCGCTGTGGTTGCACCTAGGGTATCGTTTAGGCACGCAAGCCACCCCACCTCGACAATGTCTGTGGTTCATGGGGTGGATTTACACGATAAATAAGTCAAATCTACAGGCCGTAAATTGAACTAAATGCCTAGGAATAACAATTATGAGCAACTTAAATTGTATAGAACATATAGAAAATATTGTTGGGAATGCGAACAAGTGGCTACGTTTCACTGGCTGAACACTTAGAAGATGCCACAGTTCCAGTAAAGAAACAGCCTACAGTGCGTCCTATTTGGATTATTGCTACTGACGATTTAGATAGATTTCGGAGAAGGGCAGTTCGTATTATCGCGATGTAGGGGAGAGAGTGTCACGGAAATGATGCACGAGTTCGGGTGTAAATCATTAAAGAAAGGCGTTATTCGTCGCGGCGCGATCTGTTTGCGAAACTTCTTTCACGAAATTTCTCTTCCGGATGCGAACATATTTCGTTAGCTCCTACCTACATAGGGATACATGATCATCGTAATAAAATAAGAGAAATCAGATCGTAAACTGAAAGATTTAGGTGTTTTTTTTTTTTTTCGCGAGCTATTAGGGAATGGAACTGTAGAGAAACGAAATCTCTGCCATGCACTTCAATGTGGCTTGCAGAGTATTCTCACATACATGCCGTCTTTAATGGTTGTGAATGAATGAGTACAATAAATATAAAATACTCGAGATTAGCTGCAGAGATTCTGACGTCATTTTCCCGGATTTTCTTTTCCTCACGATTTGTTACTGGCGCTTACCGTCACATTCTGTATTCCAATTTGTGGTGTTGATTTCTGACGGAGCAGGCAAAATGTCGGGCGACTTATGCCATCGTAGTCTACATTGCGCAGTTGGTTACTTCTCTCACTGTACAGGCCAAGGTCTCGGGGAAGCTTTCTGTCTCGTCCCACAGCGGCAATACAGGATTCCCTCAGCTGCTCTCAAACGGCCGTGGTCGTATCTTTCGTTTGGACGGGGAGCTGTTGCAGCACCCCCTCTTCTATAGGGGGTGCCGGCTGTTGGCCGCCTTGAGAAGTTGGTATCGGTAGGCAGGGCATCCAACAGCACCGCAGGGCACCCACGGGACCGACCACGGCCCTATCCCTCCGTTTCCTTTCTACAGGCCATGTCCGCTTCTATGGAAGAGTGCAGGATTCCTCCTACAAGTGACTTCCACCGGTGTATCGTCGAATTGCTTAACACAGCTTTCCGAAATTCCTTCACTATAGAAGACGGAGCAAATATTCCAGAATTCGTATCAAGAACAGCCTCCAGAACACTTAATTTAGAAGTTGATATCCTTGGAGTATTAAAGCAACTTAAATCACTTAACAAAAGTAAGTCTCTACTGACCTTATGATAATGTTTTACATCGATTAGATGTGAATTTTGCGCCAAAGGCTCTCACATCTGACCGATGTGAAACATTAAGGTCAGTAGTAATCTATTTTTTTTTTATTATCACTATACAGATAAGACTAGGCCTGTGAAGCTCCCCCTAACTTAGTTTTACAGATTGTGATGATGCCCCAAAAAGGCGAAATGCTTTAAATAAAATAAATTGTAGAAACCAAGAATGTGTTTTATTAGACGTCATATACTTTTCTCAAATGTTCAAATGTTTGTACAGTCTATGGGACATACCTACGGGGTCATCAGTCCCTAAACTTACAAACTACTTATGAACTACTTACGAACTAGGACGGCACAAATATCCATGCCCGAGGGGGGATTCGAAGCCCCGACCGTACTAGCCGTGCAGACCGTCACTGGAGCGCCTTAGTCCCCTCAGCCACCGTCATATACTTTTCTCAAATATTATGAACTGCCTCGAAGAGAGCGACCTATTGACAAATAGTCAACACGGATTCAAAAAGTATCATTGTTATGGATGCAGGTAGCTCTTTACTTAAATGATGCGATGAGTTCTATCGAAAATGAATGTGAAATAGATTCCGTATTTCTAGATTTCCGAAAGGCATTTCACACTATACTTCACAATGTATTCTAATCAAATTGCATGCTTATGGAATATCGCTACTGTTGTGCGATTAGATTCGTGATTTCCTCTCAGAAAGGACACAGTTCGTTGTAACTGGCGGTAAATCATTGAGTAGATCGTCTCACGTTTCCCAGGGAAGTGTTATAGGGCACCTACTGTTCGTTATTTTTCTAAACGATTTAGGAGACAATCTGAGTAGCTATCTTAGACTGTTCGCGGTTGATGTTGTCATTTATCGATTAGTAATGTCACCAGAAGATCAAAAGCAACTGCGAAATGATTTAGGTAAGATATCTTAAAAGTAAATAAATAAATAAATAAAAAATAAATGGCCCTCAATAATCATAACTGTGAGATCATCCATATGACCACTAAAAGAAGCCCATTAAACTTCCTTTACACTATAAATCAGTCAAAACTACAGGCCGTAAATTCAACTAAATATCTAAGAGTAACAATTACAAACAACTTAAATTGGAAAGAACACATAGAAAATATTCAAGGGAAGGCGAACCAAATAGTACGTTTCATTGGCAGAACTCTTAGAAGATGCAACAGTTCTACTAAAGAAACTGCCTACACTAGAATTGTGCGTCCTGTTTTGGAGTATTGCTGAGCATCGTGAGATCCACACCAGGTGGGACTGACTGACGATTTACAGAAAGTTTCACCGTGGCATTTTTAATATGTCTATGTGTGTTTTAAAGCCTTCAGTTCATTGTTTTAAATTTGTCAATACTGAGCCCTGTTTTGTTATTTAAATTCACATTATTTTCTCCTTTTTAATACAAATTACCAGTCGTCAAACTTACCTGAACGGCAGCGTACGAGGCTGCTGTCAGTCTCCCCCGGTGCTTTAAAATACAACAAAGAAAAATGAAATTCATGTTTATAGGGGTATTTGACGACGATATACTGCGAAAGGTGCAGGTCTAGCACGACAGACATCTAGAGGTTGAATGAGTGTAACTACGTGGTTGACCGTGTTGGCAGCAGTGGAAATTTAATTATTATTATTTATCGTATGGAAATATACATGCAATTTACAGTGATGGTTATTAAATACAAAATAAATATTTATATATTACAAAAGGAATGTAGAAGAGGATTGGTAACTATGTATATCACAAACTGATATCTAAGGAGTCTATCCATTCCAGTGCTGTTAGTGAGGCGTTTATTATGTCGTTTCAGCCTCCACTAAAACTTATATTGGTACATTCCTCAACAAAGTGTTCAACAGTCTATTCTGCTGCTCCGCAGTCGCACAACGGGGAGTCTGAGAGTCCCCATTTCTACGTGAAATACTTAGTTCTTCCATGTCCACATCGGATCCTGTTGAGTGCACACCAGATTCTTCTAGGAAGTTGTAAGTCTGGTATGTATGTAGTGTCTTCGAGGCCACGGCGAAGTATGCTGATGTTGCTTTTCCATGCCTCCTTCCAGACACCTTCAGTCTTGAATGGTTCAGGTTCTTGATTTGGGCCGCATGCAGGGTGGATTGAGCAGTATTTCCTGGAAGGTTATCCTTTGGAAAACGCGTTTTTAATCTTTTCCCATTCGTGGGTCCCTGCTTTTTGTCGCCTCAAGTGTGGTGGGGCGATGCTAGTGAGAGCAGACAGCCAACGTACTGGGGTTGATCTCAGGGTGCGAGTTACACTACTCATCGTCTCATTCACCTGAACATCAAACTTACTGGCATGTACACTCCTGTACCAGACAGGCGCCCAATATTCACCCGCAGAATATACAAGAAACAAGGCCGCTGTTCAGAGAGTGTCAGTTTTTGCACCCCAGGAAGTCCAGTTAGTTTCCTGATAATGTTGTTTCTGGTCTTTAATTTTTCTGCTAGTGATGTGAGCCGGCCGCGGTGGCCGAGGGGACTGAGGCGCTTCAGTCACGGTCTGCACGGCCACTACGGTCTGGGGTTCGAATCCCCCTCGGGCATGGATATTTGTGCCGTCCTTAGGATAAGCTAGTTGATAAGTAGTTTGTAAGTTTAGGGACTGATGACCCCGTAGTTAAGTCCCATAAAAAAAAGTGACGTGAGGTGAGTCCTCTACGTTAGTGATCGGTCCAATGTGACTCCAGGATACTTAGGAAGATGGTTGTATTTAACTGATTCGTTACAGAAGAAGACATTTGGTGACTGGTTTGCTAATTGATTGTTAAGGTGGAAAGCTGTCACTTCAGTTTTTGTAGGGTTAGGAGACAATCTCCAATTTTTGTAATAGTCACCAAGTCCTCTAAGATCTTGTGTAAGCACTTTTTCTCCTTCCTGTAGGAGCTTGCTTTGATATGTATGCAATGGCGGTATGATCAGCGTGGCAAAACTTCCTGGATGTAGTTTCTGGGATATCACTTATGTACAGATTGAACAATAGTCGAGACTGGACAGATACTTGTGGTAGGCCGTTTTTAAGTTTATATGACTTGCTCGTTTTGTCATGAAGATAGACCTCGAAAATATTGGTTTTTCAGCATGTTGGACAGCAGTGTTGTTAGTCTTAAGCACGAAATAGTGCGCTTTAGCTTTAACATCAGTCCATCCAGCCACAGTTGAAATTAGGTCTACAAATACTGCTGACGTTTGCAGCCCTTTCTGGAATCCAGCATCGATATATGAAGTGAGCGTCAATACCTACTCACAGCAGCTGTGGTTTTGCCTGAAGCCTGCTTGGTGGGAAGGCGCTTTACTGCCAACTGTTTGTGAGATCGTATTGTAAATGAGCCGTTCTAGTATTTTGTAGAGACACTGAAAAGGGCAGTTGGTCGATAGCTCAAGGGATAATCTTTTGGTTTTCCTGGTTTCCTGTAAAGAATCTCTGTAGTTAAGTCTTTCCATTTTTGCCATGATGTATCATAAACTCTGGGAACATTCCATCAAGTCCTGCTGCTTTTTTTAGCTTCAGGCATCTTATGGCTTTCTCAAATTCGCTGTCAATAAAAGGAGAGCTGAAGGATGACCTTCCGTCGAGGTTGCCATCTATAGTCTTCATATCTTCTTGTAAACGTTTTACGCTTCTGCTGTCCAGGGGGACATTGTCTGCTCGTGCACTGATGTGTTGTGCAAGCTGCGATGTGGTGATCTGAGGTAGCTGGCTGAGTTTCGGTGTTGCTGCCCCTAGTCGTTTGAGCAGGGACCATGCTTTGCGGCTTGAGTCGGTGGAGTCCAGTCTTTGGTAGTTGTCACCCAATTTTCTTCTCTTTGGCTGTTAAGAGATTGGGGTACCTTGTTGCCTACCTCTGGGTCATAGGCTTCGTATTTCTTGCAGAGCTCTTCCGTCTTCTTGTTACAGCAGGGCACATATTCCTTTCTGAAACCTCGAGGTATATTGCGTTTTGCTGCTCCTATAATGACACCAACAAAGCGCGGGTAATTTTCTAATGTCACTGAGATGCAGGCGGAGATGTCCATCAACTTCCTTTGCGTAAGTTGTCCAATTGGCTATGTTGAAATTCCACCTTGGTTTGTAAATGTAATTCGCGATAACGGAACGACGTCATTTCTTGGCTTCGCTAATTCACGTATTATCCTGAGAAAAAAAACCTTTGTGATCTGGTACTGCAAGAGATTTCAAGTGAGTTGCTTTTTTAAAATTACTTCGTTTTGAATAGTTATATTTGTTTTAGTCTATGGGTAGAAGGAGACCGCTAACGGATCGGAGTGAAAGACGCATAGGTAGATAGACACAACTGGTCCAGTTTCAACCATAGACAATGCTAGTAATATTAATTTAAATAATTTTAATTTGAGAGGAGCTGAATAAATCCTATACTGCTGCCCTGGGACAAGACAGAACGCGTTCCTGACAACTTGGAAAACGGCGAGAAGAGAGAGGACCGCGAGAATGACGTTAGAACCGCTTTATTGACCTCAATCTTCAAAAGAGAAATACCGTAACTTATTATCGTACGGATTTCTCCATAACATCAGGACCCATGTTAGCAAACAGTGAACTGACGAACTGTACCTGTCATAGGAAATTAAAATAAAATATGTTGCACCAGTGGTGGAGAATCTATGAATGCATGTAATTGGAACAGAATTCTAAGTTTCAGTATGGTATTTATCCTCGGAGGTTGTGCCAGAACCTATATCGATTCAATATAGTCCCATCACTCTATTGTGACTGCAGCTTTGATAAACACTTCAACAGTATGAAAGTTAAAAACACAATTTTGTGTTTGTTCTACAGTTTTGTTTATTTTGTGAATCGATTTGCAGCTTCTTAGGCCATCATCAGACATTTATTGCACTTTAGTCAAGGAACATGCGTTGTCAACAGACCGGCAGAGAAACAAATTATCTTTGTTGGAGCAATTATGAAAATTGTAAATTAATAGTAGTGAAGAAAGGAAACGTTAACCCCATGCCTCGAGAAACAGTGCATACATATCAATTTCATGGCAACAATGACTATAGTGAATAAAATTAAACAAGAATCTAAAATTTTAAGGGTTGTACAAAACCTGTAGAACCAACACATAATTGTGTTTTTAATTTTCATAATTAATTTGTTATATAAAGAACTGGTGGAACAATCGGTTACGACTTTAACAGTAGTTTCTTCGGCCCTTACGCTGGCCCTGTAGGCAGCGTAAGATCAGTAAATCACCGCAAAAAACGAACGAACCTAAAAACTTTATTAGTCGTAAAGGATGCACTCGTTCGCAGATGGAGGTACGGTATCTTATATATAAGGGTTGGAACATAAATACTGGCAACTATTTATTCACAACCGATACAAAACCGTTACATGTTTTCACCTGTTACTGTCCGTCAAAGTTATTAACAGCGTTATGTAGAACACGTTGCCAACGATATGGAAGACGTAGTGTTCCGTTAGCAGAGCGTGTTCTGTTGACAGTGCAAATGGAACGATTTACTGCCTGTCGAATCTCTGGTACAGTTCATCTTTGTAATCAAATCAAATTCACAAGGACTTAAGTCCGGGTAATAAGGTGGACGGTACAGTGCTTTCCAATCCCATCGACCCAACAGAGCAGCTACAGTGTTGCCGCTTCTTTCACTAATCTGGACGCATTTGATGCTCCAAAAAAAAAAAAAAAAAAAAAAAAAAAAAAAAAAAAAAAAAAAAAAAAAAAAAAGCAGTAATACTGTGCATTGACGGTCTGCCGTGGAGGAACGTAATGCGTTAGGATAACACCATCACAGTCGTACACGAGAACCACCATAACTTTCACCATACTGGGGTTATGATGCACAATCGACTTTCGCGGCGACCCATAATGACGCCATTCGTTGGATTGACCTTTCAGTTTTGACTCGTACGATGTGGCCCATGTCTCATCCATGTCTTCGTTGAAGGCTTTTATCCAACATGCCACCGTTAGTACGGCAATGACGATTCACCGCACGCCTCTTGAAGACACTGACGTGCTGTACTACCTCTGGCACATTAAATCTTGATCCAACTCCGTTGACCGCGCGGGAGTAGCCGAGCGGTCTGGAGCGCCACGTTGTGGATCCGGCGGTCTCCCGCGTCGGAGGTTGGAATCCTCGCTCGGGCATGGATGTGTGTGTGTTGTCCTTAGGTTAGTTTAACTTAGTTTGAGCAGTTTGTAAGACTAGGGTCTGGTGACCAACGTAGTTTGGACCCATAGGATTACAAACATTTCCAACTCCGTTGTTCCTGTTCCGAGAAGATAGTGGCAGCGTTACGTTAGACCGCTCGCTCAGACGTGACTGTGTTTCCCTCGGTTGTGCACACGCCGGTGACGCAGAACGGGCGAGACCATTTGCTCGACATAGACTCGCAAGTGATTAACGTAATTCAGCTAAGATGCTTTATCTATTGGTTATTTTATGTGTAATTATGTCACGTTAAGTTGTTTTAAAAATGATGAAAAGAAGTATTACGATACACTGAGTTGACAAAACATAGCACAGGTACACATGCCGGTAGTGTTGCATACCGTACTGCAGGTATAAAAAGGCGATGCATCAGTAAAGCTATTGTGTACTCCGGTGATTCATGTGGAAGGGATTCCGATATCACTGTGGTCTCTCCATGGAAATTAACAAACTACGAACGCCGAATGGTAACTGGAGGCGGATGCATCAGACATTCCACTTCGGAATTGTTAAAGAATTTAATACCCCTGGAATCGCAGCGTCAAGAGTATGCCGAGAATGCCAAAGACCCACACTTAATGACCGAGAGCAGTGTCGATTGCGTAGAGTTGTCACTGCTGACAGACAACACTGAGTGAAACAACTACAGAAGTCAATGTCGGACGTACGAGGGACGTATCTCTTAGGCGCAGTTGGACGATTATGAGCTTTGTCAGCAGGACACTTAACTCGAGAGCCTTTAAGCTGGTTGCATAATACTGTGAGCCGTTTTAACATAGACTGGGTCCTCTGGTCCAGTTGAACCGGACTGGGGATGGCTATACTCGGTTGCTCGCAGACCAGTGTTGCTATTCATGGACTTCATGTTTCCAAACAACGATATAATTTTTGTGGAAGGTAATGCGGCATATCACTGGGCAAAAATTGTTCGTGACTGGTTAGAAGTGCATTGCGGACAATTTCAAAAAAATGATGAACTCTCCCAGATCGCCCTGCATGAATTCTATTTAACATTTACGGAGAGATCAGAAAATCCTGGACACTTTTGGAATGTAAGAGCATGGCTCGTTATTCCTACAGGGGATATCCAACGACTTGTTCAGTGCATGCTGCGTCGAGTTGCTGGATTTCGCCGACCAGTAGTTTCGTGAATGTTTTAAATTAAGTGTAAAGTTTGTTGCTAAGTACTCTCGTTGTCATATAGACTATGTGATCAGACACCTGGCTGAGCCGCGGCGGAGTGGCCGAGCGCATTGAGCGCTTAGCGCTATGCTTTGATGCGCGAGGCCGTTCCCCGTCGGAGGTTCGAATCCTCCCTCGGGCATCAATGTTTGTGTTGTCTTTATTATAAGTTAGTTTATAAGTAGTTCGTAAGTTTAGAGATCGATGACCCCGCAGTTAAGTCCCATAAGCTTAACAAACAACAACACCTGGCTGAAAATGACTTACAAGTTCGTGGGCTGTCCATCGGTAATGCAATATGGTGTTGGCCCACTCAGCCTTGATGACTGCTTCCACTCTCTCAGGCATACCTTTAGTCAGGTGCTGGAAGGTTTCTTGGGGAATGGCAGCCCAATCTTCACTGACTGCTGCACTAAGGAGAGGTATCGAAATAGGTCGGTGAGGCCTGGCAAGAAGTCGGCGTTCCCAAAGATGTTCTATAGGATTCTATGTAGGCCAGTCCATTGCAGGGATGTTATTGTTGTGTAACCACTCGGGCAGAGGCCGTGCATTATGAACAGGTGCTCGATCTTGTTGTACATACAATTGCCATCTCCGAATTGCTCTGCAACAGTGGGAAGCAAGAAGGTGATTAAAACATCAACGTAGGCCTGTACTGTGATAGTGTCATGCAAAACAACAAATGGTGCAACCCCCATCCATGAAAAACAGGACCACACCATAACAGCACCGCCTCCGAATTTCACTGTTGGCACTACACTCTCTAGTAGATGACGATAACCGAGCATCCGCATTACCTACACCCTGCCATCGGATCGCCACAATATGTACCGTGATTCGTCACTTCACGCAACGTATTTCCACTGTTTAATCGTCCATTGTCTATGCTCCTTACACCAAGCGAGGCGTCATTTGGCACTGACCTGGGTGATGTGTGGCTTAAGGGCAGCCGCTCGACCATGAAACCTGTCATAGTACTTGGAAATCCTGTGTGATGGTCTGGATAGATGCCTGCCTATTACACTGTATGAACTGTCGGCGGTTTCTGTCAGTCAACAGACGAGAACGGTTGTACGTGTCCCTTCACATTTCCACTTCACTATCACATCAGTAATAGTGGACCTAGAAATGTTTAGGTGTGTGGAAATCTCGCGTACAGACTTCTAACGTAAGTGCACGCAATCACCTGCCCACGTTCTAAGTCCGTGAGTTCCGTGGAGCGACCCCGTCTGTTCTCTCACGATGTCTTTTGACTTCTCGCTGATATGTAGTACCTGGCAGTAGGTTGCAGCACAATGCACCTAATATGAAAAACGTGTATTTTGACCACATAGTGTGGTCGAATAAATTCGCGTTTTACACGCATGATGAAGCGATTTCATTGTTTATAGAGTCATACCTCCTGAACTAGGTGTTGTAGGTGTTTTTTACCCCGCTAGCGATTGATTCCTAACGTTGAAGAGTGTTTGTTCCATGTTTAGTTGAAATCGGTACATTAATGCAGTTGGACGTGTGGAGCATTGTCGTATGATGTGGCAATTTTTCGCGAATTTCATTGTTTATGACGTAGTATCTCCTGAATTGTACGTCGTAGGTGGTTCTGACCGCACGGCATTGTTAGCTGATATTAAGAAATATGTGTACCAAGTTTCCTAGAGATCAGTCTAGTGGTTTAGGAGGAGATGTGGAACACACACACACACACACATACATACTACAATGGTAGTTATACACGATTTGTTTTGTTTTCTTAGACTGTTATCGAATTGTGTTTAGATATAAGAAAACAGAACAAATCGATGATGCCATTGAAGACCTTTTGTATTCAATAAAACGAAACGCTTCTGATGACAAAGTATCGCATCGTATTGTATTTGCATAGACTGAGTACCATTCATGGTTATGGTATTGACAGGTACACTCACTGGAAAGTCATTAACAATAATCATCATCGTCACGATCATCATCTTGCACATTTTCCCGCCACAGGCACAATTAACATTAATACTGTCTATAATTCTTCCTGCACGTAGGTTCGTCGTACACTGCTCCTTGCAAGGATAAAATGAGATGCCAGGAAAGCCTCAATGTCCTTTGTTTTTTTGTTTCTCGTTGCTCCTAGTTACAAGCTCAGTGACGTCACCTCTGCCCCGCGTCGGCAACAGTGCGTCAATGAGGTGCACGCGTACGTCATCCGGCTACTGACGTCACCAGCAATAGAATGATTAAGTATCCGAAACATCTGCGCCCGTGGATCAATGCGATGCTCCATCAAGAGTGGGCGTGTTCAATTAACTAACACAGCTCGTCTGACTGTTAGTGTAATTGAATGTCTCCGAGAAATTGGAGGTCTTTAATAGATTTGATTAAAAGTCTGATTCACATTACAGCAGTAATTTAGTCGTATATCGAACAACTAAACGCGATCGGTGGAAAGTATGAAACAGATAAGTCTGATGATGTAACATGAAAACAAGATGAGTAGTACTCTTCAACTAAACAAAGTATCACTGGGATCTCACAGTAAATCAATGAATTTAGTAAAGTAATTAGAAGTTTGCGCTTCATACTTAACAGGAGACATGTTTTGCGATATTATTTTCTAAGTTATTCAATTTCTCTATCGGCTCAACATATTCAGTGTTGGTAAGTAAGCAAAGAAAAGCTGTCTTCTTATTTTCATCAGTCTTTAGCCTCCCCAGTTTCGAATCAACCTGACAAGTTTCTTTGTAACCAAAAAGCACAGAAATTGCTTAATGATATGCGAAAAGTGACAAGTGCACAAGATTAATTTGTGTATACACACGAATTAAATAAATCCGAGCTCTAATTGCATAGGTGCGCACATAAGGTGTAATTTTTACTGTGACCACAAATCAGCAAAATGCATTCGGTAGAGAAACGACAGTTCAAAAGTTTTTCAAAATAATTAGCAAGTACCTTACAGTTTTGCTAGTTGTTCAGAGTCAAACTGCTATTTTCATTTTTGAAGCAAAGACTTTGCGGTTGGTGACTGGTTAGCTTCGTTTTGAATGTTTTTGGTGTATTTTATTATTATTATTATTACTTTTAAGTTTCTTATACTGTTCTGACGGAAGTCTCTTTCGATTTCTTAAAGTTGGACATTTTAGAAGTGTGTCCTAGTCTATCGGATAATTTAGATGTTTCTTTTCTTAAAGTAAGAAAGGTGTTATACGTATTTCAGTTTTGTTACTATTCCAATTTTTTGAATGCCTCATGTCTGGACTCAACAGCTGTTTCACAATGCGCGTTCCTCCAAGGATTTTTTTGTTTTCATCGAAGCGGAATTAAATTTTGTGTTTTTTTTAACGATCTTTTCTTTTCGGCTTTGCCAGTTGTTGGATTGTCGTTTGTTAGGGTTGAGGTTATTTTAGTTGTGTCAAATTTTGGGATATCTTTTTTGTTTTGAAGAGTTTTTGAGGTTGACGTTTTACTTTTATTCGCATTTAATAATGGTAAGAATCGATATTAGTCCCTTTCCTAAATAGGAAGCTTAAATTTTAACATGGTTTGAGATAATTTTCGAAATAGTGCTTTCTAACGTTTCCTAAGCTTCATTCACTTCTTAGAGTTTTTTAATGGTTATCCTTATTGACTGGCATATGGGCATTAATTAATATGTATGCTTTATTTGCATATTTAAGAGAAATTGTCATTATTATTAACGGATTTAACCCCTGTTATTGAATTTAAAATATTTTTGGTGACTGCAAAAGCAACTCCAATGAAAGGAATGAAATGTTGTAAATCTATCGGACAAGCTTATAACCTACTTAAACTAAGGTAAACTAACGCAAGGACAACACACACATACCCATGCTCCAGGGAGGGCACGAACCTCCGACGGCGAGCAACCGGGCGCTCGGCTACTCCACCTCGTCGGCAACTCCAAGATGTGGCGCATTATTAAGTATTGATTTATGTTTAACTTTTAAAAAGAATTGCCGAAATCTACGGTGTTCTTGTCCATCATTCTTTTTTCTTGAAGTACCAAAAACTGAACCTTCCGTTTTAATGTTTCTCCCAATTTATGAAGTTAATCTGGTTGCTAAAGTGTTTGTATGTTAACTGTTGCAAAAGATGTATGTGTTTAGGATTTAAGATGGCCGGAGGACTCAGACTTCCTGTGTTGAATCATATTGCATTTTAAGCTGCCTACCCCGCAATCCGGAAGACCTGTTGCGGCAGTAACACTGGCGATGGATTAACCACCTGAGGTAATACCGTGATTATCAAAATGCTCTGTGAGGCATTTACCTGGAATCAGGTTGGGCTGAGTAGACTGACTGACTCACAGCAACATGAAAGTTCGACAGTTCGATCCAGGAATTGAAGAGAAAGGTTCTATCTACGAGAGCCAGCAGTCTACCTTTAGCACAAGTCGGAAAGGAATACTGAAGCCAGGAGTCTTAGTGATACATTGCAGAAGTATGTAATAGAAATAATTTGTTACCAACACAAGCACAGCAAAGTTAACTATTCATTTCATCTTGTAAATCAGTTATATGTGGACTAATCAATCCTTTTAGTTACAGACTATGTCAACATCCTTGCCAGTCACGGTCCACCTCCTGATCCTGCTACATTCCGAGATATAAAACCAACCACTGAAGACGCTTTACAAATAAGAAGCGAAACACGCCTGGTGTGAAATAATTATCTTACTTGTAGTCAGCAGTGCGCGGTTGCTCCCCGCCGGAATTTCGAGTCCTCCCTCGAACATACGTGCAATTTTTTTGCAGTCAGCATACGACGGAACCTCTTATAGTTAATTTTAGCAGCTGCTGCGGAAGATAGCCACACAACCAAACTTATGTTGATCACACGCACACCCCTCATCAAAGTTTGCTGGCGAATCGACAATGCTCAATCGTTGTCAGCTGTCGTAACTATAGCGTAGGATGTAAACGAAGGCTTCCGCGGCCGTTGTCATTGTATATAAAACTCTTCTGGGTGTTGGACCGCATCGTCAAAATATCAAACACTTCACCGACGTTTCGGCCACTATTGCAAGTGGCCATCTTCTGGGTGTTAAATTTACATTTAAATGTAACACTCAGAAGATGGCCACTTGCAATAGTGGCCGAAACGTCGGTGAAGTGTTTGATATTTTGACGATGCGGTCCAACACCCAGAAGAGTTTTATACACTATAGCGTAGGACCTCGTGTGCGGCTTTCGCGAGGTGGTCTGGGCCCGGACATCGTATTGATGGACGATAACGCTCGACTTCACAGATCAGGGGAGGCTGAAGTTTTCTTGGAATGGAATGCTCGCTGTCCCGATTTGAAACCCATGGAGAGTATCTGAAATGCATCAGGGAGAGGGGTTGTCCCAGGTCAGCTTTCACTAACCAATGACTTGAGAGTAACACTACAGGAAGAATGGGCGTTATTGTCTCAACATGAGATTGGTGACAACATTCGCAGCATGCTCGTCATTGTCAAGCCTGTATCTCTGCCGGATGTTGTCACACCCCATACTGAACACACTAATCAGTTGTCTATCACTTGGTTCACAAAACCATCCATTTTTGTTGGACACGCGACCTTACGTTGGCATGTATGAAAAAATTGTTGAAATGTCTTGGTCGCAGTTAGCTTTATTTCAAGACGCGTTTCGAGACATCATCATCAGACTGTGGTACAAAAAAGGAAAAATTACATTTTTGGATGTATATAGAACGTAATAATGATATCTATAAGGAGTATATACCATATTAATACATGTATACTTACAAAAGATTTTAAAAAACGATGGGAATTACACCATCTTCATATAGATTCATGAATACAAATTTAAAATACCATCATGGATGTCTGGTGAAGGTGTTCAACCAGACTTACATGCTCAACTGTGGTGAGAGGGGGGAAACACCGTAACAGGTAACCTAGGCCCCATTCGCCACCAGATGGCGCAGGGTTGGCATTGGAAGTTACGTGAATAAAGCTATACATAAAACATTTTGGGCATACTATACTGTGTGCAGTCATAGAAACTGTGAAAGTTGCGTGAAAAAACTACACATAAAACAATATACTGTGAGCAGTCATAAAAAATGTGAAAGACATTTCTACGAAAATGTGTTAAGTCATATAAAATATATATAACCGTGAAAGACATTTCTACAAAATGAGTTAAGTCATATAAAATTATACAAAACGCCAATTCAAGCAATGTCATATAACATTTGTGCCATGATGTCGAGACAACTAACAAAGTCCGACAATATGAGTACAATCAAGGTTTAAAATCGAAACTAATGACAAAATAGGCATTATACAAGTACCATTGAATCACAACAATTTTCGTATAAGTGGTAGGTGGATGAGGTGTGGTGATTTTTTTTTAGTTGATTTTTTACAAAAAATATTACATGTTACATAAAACATAATATATGCTGTAAGATACTATGAACAATAGGACACATGAGATATGCCCAGTGGACAGCTGTGTTGAGGCATACATTAGAATAAGGAACAATTTTAAATACTATAGTAGTCTCACATATTAGATGAAACATATGCTGTAAGATACAATGACCAATAGGAAATGTGACATATCTAGTGGACGGTTGTGTTGAGGCATACATTTGAATAAGGTACAATTCTAAAGACTAAAATAGATCAACCATATGTCATAGATAAATGGACATGTGTCAAAAAGGGGGGTAAGGAAAACTGATTAGCAGTTGGGTGGTTATAATAAAATGTAAAAATATTTTCAGGTTACAAAATTATACCTATGGTACAGTCATCTGTTAGATTAAATATTGTCATATGTGGAACTAACCAAATTTGATCACATGTATTCAAAATGCGGGTAAGGAAAATTGACTAGCAGTTGGGTAGTTATAATAAAATATAAACTATTTTCATGTTACATAATTATACCTGTGGACAGTCATCTTTTAAAAACTATTGACATATGTGAAATTAATCTTATCTGATCACACATAGTCAAAATGGGGGTAAGGAAATTGACTAGCATTTGGGTGGTTATAATAAAATGTAAAACATTTTCAGGTTACAAAATTATACCTATGGTATAGTCATCTTTTAAAATATATTGTCATATGTGTAACTAAACCAAATCTGATGATACATAGTCAGACACTAAAAATAACAGAATTAAAAAGAGGGATACATAAAATATTAACAATGGATAATGCCTGATGGTAAGAAAAATGTAAAGGTGTGATAAATTACAGGTTATGCCTGTAGTACAGTCATATTCTTATTTGGATATAATCTAAACATAAACAAACTGAACATTCATAGTCATGGAATAATATGGCTAGTCTACAAAAGGTTTTTTTTTTTTTTTTTTTTTTTTTTTTTTTTTTTTTTTTTTTTTTTTACTGGATATTGGATAGAATCTTAGTGGTTATAAGGCAATGTGGAAGGTATTATAGGTTGTACACTATACCTGTGGTGATCAAGACAAAGAAATATTGAAGTATATATATATATATATATATATATATATATATATATATATATATATATATATATATATATAATTTTTTTAAAGTGATAACCTGCCATAAATGAGACATATCCAAAGTTCAGATGGAACAAAATAAAGATGCATGTACACCTACTGGTGTGAGCATATATACTATACAGAAGATAAAGGATATTGAAATGTATTGTAAGAATGACAATATGCCATAAATGAACTATGTGCAAGTTGATTTAGTACACAATGATAAAGGTGTATGTACACCTAGTATGAGCATATAATAATAATTCAGAGTACCTAATTTAGAGATGTTAAAATAAATGTGTGGGTGTGTCAGATACTAAAGTTACACTAACAGTAAAACTGATTAAAACTATCAATGAAGCTGGCATCTCTTTGTCATTAATATGTTTTTTCCTTTCTGGATATGATTAAGAGGAAATAGTAAAGTAATAAAGAAGGGGGGGGGGGTATCTACAGGAACGGCACTGGGCCAGTGATATACAATTGGGTGCATGGCATGAAAGAGAATCATATGCTGGGTAAAGATATGTGGTGAAGTGTGGAACCTATTTAAGACCTCTTAGGGTATCATCAAACAACTGAAAATACCAATTTCTATTGAAACCTACCTGCTCGTTCAGCATGTGGTGTGGTTCATAGATTCGGTGTGTATAAATTGCAAACTCCTCCATCACATCGAGGAAGCGACTGGAGGATGCCAAGTGGAGTATTTTTAGGCCTTGATCAATTTGGTGGAGCTGATGTCCCTTTTTCTGTAAATGCTGACCTAACGCTGAAGTATTACTTGGATAACCATGTTCTCTATATCTGGTATGAAAATCTCTCCCAGTTTTGCCAATATAAAATTTGTCACAACCCCCACATTGGATCCTATAAACCCCTGATTTTTTGAACTTGTTCCTTTGTTTGACCCCTACTTGATGTCTTAACTTCTTAAAGGTACTCTGCTGTGTAGTATATGCCACTTTTATATTTTTCTTTTTTAGTATATTAGCTATCTTTTCACAATAGGTGCCTTTGTAAGTTGTTGTTGTTGTGGTCTTCAGTCCGGAGACTGGTTTGATGCAGCTCTCCACAATACCCTATCCTGAGCAAGCCTCTTCATCTCCTCATAAGAACGGCAACCTACATCTGTCTGAATCTGCTTACTGTATCCATCTCTTGGTCTTCCTCTGCGATTTTTACCCCACACACTTCCCTCTAATGCTAAATTCACAATTCCTTGATGTCTAAGAATGTGTCCCACCAATCTATCCCTTCTTTTAGTCAAGGTATGCCAGAAATTTCTTTTCTCCCCAATTCTGTTCAGTACCTCCTCATTAGTTACGCGATCTACCCATCTAATCTTCAGCATTCTTCTGTAGCACCATATTTCAAAAGCCTCAATCCTCTTCCTGTCCGCACTGTTTATCGTCCATGTCTCACTCCCATACAAGGCAACACTCCATACAAATGCCCTCAGAAAGGACTTCCTTAGGCTTAAATCAATATTCGATGTTAACAAATTTCCCTTTTTCAAAAACGCTTTTCTACCCATTGCCATTCTGCATTTTATATCCTCTGTACTGCGACCATCATTTGTTATTTTACTGCCCAAGTAACAAAACTCACCTACCTCCTTTATTGCTTCGTTTCCCAATCTAATTCCTTTAGCATCACCTGATTTTCTTACACTGCACTCCATTACCCTAGTTTTGCTCTTGTTAATGTTCATCTTATATGCACCTTTCAGCACACTGTCCATTCCGTTCAATTGCTCTTCCAGGTCCTTTGCTGTATCTGACAGAATTACTATGTCGTCGGCAAAACGCAATGTTTTTAATTCTTCCCCCTGAACTTTTATTCCTTCACCAAATTTCTCCTTGCTTTCCTTTATAGCTTGTTCAATGTACAAATTGAATAACATTGGAGAAAGGCTACAACCCTGTCTCACTCCCTTCCCAACCACTGCATCCCTTTCATGCCCTTCAACTCTGACAACCGCTCTCTGGTTTTTGTACAAGTTGTAAATAACCTTACGCTCCCTATATTTTACTCCTGCTTGCTTCAGAACTTTAAAGAGTTTATTCCAATCAACATTGTCAAAAGCCTTCTCCAAATCTACAAAAGCTAGAAATGTAGGTTTGCCTTTTCTTAATCTATCTTCTAGGATAAGCCGTAAAGTAAGTATTGCCTCCCGAGTTCCTACATTTCTCCTGAACCCAAACTGATCTTCCCCGAGGTCGGCTTCTACCAGCTTTTCCATCCGTCTGTATATAATTCGTGTTAATATTTTGCAACCATGACTTATTAAACTGATGGTTCTGTAGTTTTCACACTTGTCTGCACCTGCTTTCTTTGGAATGGGGATTATAACATTTTTCTTGAAGTCTGAGGGTACTTCACCTGTTTCATATATCTTACACACCAGGTGAAACAGGTTTGTCATGGCTGGTTCTCCCAGAGACTTCAGTAGCTCTGAGGAAATATCATCTACTCCAGGGGCCTTGTTTCGACTTAGGTCTTTCAGGGCTCTGTCAAATTCTTCTCTCAATACAGTATCTCCTATTTCATCTTCATCTACATCCTCCTCCCTTCCTACAATATTGTCTCTGGGTTCATTTCCTTTGTAGAGCCCCTCTATATACTCTTTCCACCTATCAGCTTTCCCTTCTTTGCTGAGAACTGGTTTCCCATCTGAGTTCTTGATATTAGTAGTGTTGCTTTTCTTCTCCCCAAATGTTTCTTTTATTTTCCTGTAAGCAGTATCTATTTTTTTTACTTTGTAAGTAAGGGTGGCATATTTGCCATTATTCTTCCCAGTTTTAGGTTGCCTCCTGTTCTTTATTGATTTAAATAATCTACGTATGCTACGCCCTGAATACCCATTGGCAATCCCTACTTGTATGATTGTCTGGAGTTCCTTCTCCATATCCTCAACATTCATGTTTATTTTGAGCATCCTGTGGATCATTGACCTAAAATAGGCCCATTTATAGACTCTGGGATGGCACGAATCATTGCTTATAATGATGTCAGTACATGTGGGTTTCCTGAATACCGAGAAAGATAATTCCTGATTTTGTTTTACAATGGTCAGGTCGAGGTAGTTGATAGCATTATTGACCTCTTGCTCTATTGTAAATTGAATATTGGGATGTAAAGCATTGAAGGTATCGTTGAGCTCTAAAATCTCTGCTTCAGATCAATCAAAAATTAAGAGGATGTCATCTACATAGCGGAAATATCCAATGATTTGGGGAACTAAGGCCGAGTCAGAAGATAAAAACTTACACTCCAGGCTGTTAATAAAAATGTCCGCCAATGTGCTTGCCAAAGAATTACCCATTGCTAGTCCGTTTTCCTGAGAGTATATCTTATTATTGAATGTGAACGAGTTGAAAGAGAGAGAAATCCTCAACAGTTCTAACAACTCTACCGATTCCCCAACGCTTAGTTTTTTTTATAGTGCATTAGATTGTTCTGAATTATGTTCAGTGTTTCATCTACGGGAACATTTGTGTAAAGATTGACAATATCTAATGAAGCCAGCCGTGCCCCTGGTGGTATTTTAAAAGATTTTAGCTTTTCAACTAGGTCATAGGAATTTTTAAGCGTGTATGCGTTAGTGAATGTGTAATATTCTTTAAGTTTGCTGTTTAAGAACCTGTTAATTTTGTAATTTGGGCTAGAACAATTGTTCACTAGGGGACGTATCGGCATACTCTGTTTGTGTAACTTTATTTGGGAACGTAAAGAGGGTATTTTCGGATTCATAATGATAACACGTCTCTTGTCTCGTGTTGACGGAAACAGGAAATTAGAATGATTAACGAAAGTTTTTAATTGCTCATGGAATCTTTTTGTTGGGTCACGCTTAACTTCCATGATCCCATTTTCATTAAAGAATTGCAATGTTTTTGTGATATAGTCGTCATCAGAAATGATGACGATAGAATTACCTTTGTCCGCCTTGGCGATTAAAGCTTTGTTATCTTGCAATTTAGAATTGATATTTTTTAATACATTGTTCCTATCAGGTCTACGGCTATGTGTGAATGTGCAGGAACGTAAAATTTTATTATTTCCACTGCAATTTCCGTTTGTTCAGAATTTGGTAGTTTGACATTTTCACAAATTGCTTTGACCTCAGCTATTGTTTCCTGTACTGTTCGTTTATTAATACGGGACGGCAAATTGTAATTAAGACCTTTATTTAGCACAATCATTTCATCGTCTGTGAAGGAGGTGTTAGTCAGATTAACTACTATAGGTGCAAACTTGTGCTTATGTACATCATGGGCCTTTTTTGAATTACTAAAATCACACAATTTTCTCAGTTTTCGTTCCTGTCTACAGTATATTATGTGTTTGTCCTCTTCAATAACAGTATTGATAAGAGCACTCACCTCTTTGAAGTTCATTTATGGCATATTGTCATTCTTACAATACATTTCAATATCCTTTATCTTCTGTATAGTATATATGCTCACACCAGTAGGTGTACTTGCATCTTTATTTTGTTCCATCTGAACTTTGGATATGTCTCATTTATGGCAGGTTATCACTTAAAAAATTATATATATATATATATATATATATATATCAATATTTCTTTGTCTTGATCACCACAGGTATAGTGTACAACCTATAATACCTTCCACATTGCCTTATAACCACTAAGATTCTATCCAATATCCAGTAAAAAAAAAAAAAAAAAAAAAAAAAAAAAAAAAAAACCTTTTGTAGACTAGCCATATTATTCCATGACTATGAATGTTCAGTTTGTTTATGTTTACATTATATCCAAATAAGAATATGACTGTACTACAGGCATAACCTGTAATTTATCACACCTTTACATTTTTCTTACCATCAGGCATTATCCATTGTTAATATTTTATGTATCCCTCTTTTTAATTCTGTTATTTTTAGTGTCTGACTATGTATCATCAGATTTGGTTTAGTTACACATATGACAATATATTTTAAAAGATGACTATACCATAGGTATAATTTTGTAACCTGAAAATGTTTTACATTTTATTATAACCACCCAAATGCTAGTCAATTTCCTTACCCCCATTTTGACTATGTGTGATCAGATAAGATTAATTTCACATATGTCAATAGTTTTTAAAAGATGACTGTCCACAGGTATAATTATGTAACATGAAAATAGTTTATATTTTATTATAACTACCCAACTGCTAGTCAATTTTCCTTACCCGCATTTTGAATACATGTGATCAAATTTGGTTAGTTCCACATATGACAATATTTAATCTAACAGATGACTGTACCATAGGTATAATTTTGTAACCTGAAAATATTTTTACATTTTATTATAACCACCCAACTGCTAATCAGTTTTCCTTACCCCCCTTTTTGACACATGTCCATTTATCTATGACATATGGTTGATCTATTTTAGTCTTTAGAATTGTACCTTATTCAAATGTATGCCTCAACACAACCGCCCACTAGATATGTCACATTTCCTATTGGTCATTGTATCTTACAGCATATGTTTCATCTAATATGTGAGACTACTATAGTATTTAAAATTGTTCCTTATTCTAATGTATGCCTCAACACAGCTGTCCACTGGGCATATCTCATGTGTCATATTGTTCATAGTATCTTACAGCATATATTATGTTTTATGTAACATGTAATATTTTTTGTAAAAAATCAACTAAAAAAATCACCACACCTCATCCACCTACCACTTATACGAAAATTGTTGTGATTCAATGGTACTTGTATAATGCCTATTTTGTCATTAGTTTCGATTTTAAACCTTGATTGTACTCATATTGTCGGACTTTGTTAGTTGTCTCGACATCATGGCACAAATGTTATATGACATTGCTTCGATTTTAAACCTTGATTGTACTCATATTGTCGGACTTTGTTAGTTGTCTCGACATCATGGCACAAATGTTATATGACATTGCTTGAATTGGCGTTTTGTATAATTTTATATGACTTAACTCATTTTGTAGAAATGTCTTTCACGGTTATATATATTTTATATGACTTAACACATTTTCGTAGAAATGTCTTTCACATTTTTTATGACTGCTCACAGTATATTGTTTTATGTGTAGTTTTTTCACGCAACTTTCACAGTTTCTATGACTGCACACAGTATAGTATGCCCAAAATGTTTTATGTATAGCTTTATTCACGTAACTTCCAATGCCAACCCTGCGCCATCTGGTGGCGAATGGGGCCTAGGTTACCTGTTACGGTGTTTCCCCCCTCTCACCACAGTTGAGCATGTAAGTCTGGTTGAACACCTTCACCAGACATCCATGATGGTATTTTAAATTTGTATTCATGAATCTATATGAAGATGGTGTAATTCCCATCGTTTTTTAAAATCTTTTGTAAGTATACATGTATTAATATGGTATATACTCCTTATAGATATCATTATTACGTTCTATATACATCCAAAAATGTAATTTTTCCTTTTTTGTACCACAGTCTGATGATGATGTCTCGAAACGCGACATGAAATAAAGCTAACTGCGACCAAGACATTTCAACAATTTTTTCATACATAATCAGTTGTCGGAATGAGTGAACAAATCCGTTAAGCTAGAATAAACGAATGAAACATTGCATCTTCCGTTATGCAGGTAGCAGTTGTTTCAGTTTTGTGTTCTTTACATTGTTCCTACTTCATTACCACTAATTTATAGCCGCGGTGGAGTAGCCGAGCGGTCTAAAGCACCTCGCTGCAGAGCGCGTGGTTGCTCGACGTGGAGGTTCGAGTCCTCCCTGGGGCATGGGTGTGTATGTGTGTTTGTCCGTAGGTTAGTTTACCTAGGTTTAAGTCGTTTGTAAGCTACGGACTGATGACCACGCAGTTTGGTCCGATAGATTTACAGAAATTTGAATTTGAAAACTAATTTATAGTTTTTGTGGTGAAATAAACGCACCCTACAAACGTTTAGTTTATTAATTTAATTGTGGTCTAAATATATAACACTCTTCTACTATTTTATACATTAATCCTGAGTTACTATCGATATTTTTCACTATCACAACTACTATCGTGGGGTCATTAGTGACCCCAACAATTATTAGTATTTCCACTCACTCGGATGCAATATTTTATGGCAGTTGTTTTATACATATTCATTTTAACTTGCTTGCAGCTGCTATAATCTAAATATGAGTTATAAGAAAGCTAGACCCTCAATCAAAACTTTTATATTTTAAGGTTAACTTTTTTTTTCAATTCCCAATGCATAGGTAGGTTTAAAGTAACAATTTTTCATTCAAGCAGTAACTCTTCTTTTTTGCTTCATCTGCCTTGTTGATTAAGGTCCAAACTAATCTCTGAAAGAGGAAGCGTAATTGTTTTAATGCACTGTAAAGAAATTAACATACATGAACCACAGACATTGCCGAGGTGGGGTGGCTTGCGTGCCTCAAAGATGCAGATAGCCATACCGTAGGTGCAACCACAGCGGAGGGGTATCTGTGGAGAGGCCAGACAAACGTGTGGTTCCTGAAGAGGGGCAGCAGCCTTTTCAGTAGTTACAGGGGCAACAGTCTGGATGATTGACTGAGCTGGCCTTGTAACATCAGCTAATGTGGCTTTGCCACACAGTTACTGCGAACGGCTGAAAGCAAGGGGAAACTACAGCCGTTTCATTTCCCGAGGACATGCAGCCCTACTGTATGAACATATGATGATGGCATCCTCTCGGGTAAAATATTCCGGAGGTAAAATAGTCCCCCATTCGGATCTCCGGGCGGGGACTACTCAGGAGGATGTTGTCATCAGGAAAGATAATACTGGCATTCTACGGATTGGGGCGTGGAATGTTAGATCCCTTAAACGGGTAGGAAAATTAGAAAATTTAAAAAGGGAAATGGATAGGTTGAAGTTAGATATAGTGGGGATTAGTGAAGTTCGGTAGCAGGATGAACAGGATTTCTGGTCAGGTGAGTACAGGATTGTAAGTACAAAATGAGTTGGGGGTATCACAGGAGTGGGACTGATAATGAATAAGAAAATAGGAATGCGGGTAAACTACTATGAGCAGCACAGTGATCGCATTATCATTGTCAAGATAGATACGAAGCCAACACCGACAACAGTAGTACAGGTTTATATGCCAACTAGCTCTGCCGATGATGACGAGATAGAAGAAATATATGAGGAGCTAAATGAAATTACTCAGACAGTTAAGGGAGAGGAAAACTTAATTGTGATGGGAGACTGGAATTCGGTAGTAGGAAAAGGAAGAGAAGGAAACATAGGTGAATATGGACGGGGCAAAAGGAATGAAAGAGGAAGCCGCCTGGTAGAATTTTGCACGGAACATGATTTAATCGTAACAAACACGTGGTTTAAGAATCACAAAAGAAGGTTGTATACTTGGAAAAGACCAGGAGACACCGGAAGGTATCAGATAGATTTTATAATGGTAAAACATAGATTCCGGAACCAAGTTATAAACTGTAAGACATACCCAGGGGCAGATATAGACTCTGACCATAACTTGTTAGTCATAAACTGTAGGCTGAAACTGAAAAAACTACAGAAAGGTAGGAAAATAAGGAGATGGGACCTAGATAAATTGAAGGAACGTGAAGTTCTGAAGAATTTCAGAGGGAGATTTAGGCAACAATTGACAGAAACAGGGGGAAATAAAACAGTAGAAGAGGAATGGGTAGCATTGAGAGATGAAATTGTGAAGGCAGCAGAGGACAAAATAGGTAGAAAGGCAAGACCTACAAAAAATCCTTGGATATCACAGGAGATACTAAATTTAATTGATGAAAGGAGAAGATATAAAAATGCAGTAAATGAAACAGGTAAAATGGAGTACAGACGACTAAGAAATGAGATTGACAGGAAGTGCAAAATGGCTAAGCAGGAGTGGCTAGAAGCCAAATGCAAATCTGTAGAAGAATGTATAAGAAGGGGAAAAGTAGATACCGCCTACAGGAAAATAAAAGAGACATTTGGGGACAAGAAAAGCAACTCTACGAATATCAAGAACTCAGATGGGAAACCAGTTCTCAACAAAGAAGGGAAAGCTGAAAGGTGGAAAGAGTACATAGAGCAGCTCTACAAAGGAAATGAACTTAGAGACGATGTTGTAGGAAGGGAAGAGGAAGTAGATCAAGATGAAATAGGAGATACTATACTGAGAGATGAATTTGACAGAGCCCTGAAAGACCTAGGTCGGAACAAGGCCCAAGGAGTAGATAACATACCCTCAGAGCTACTAAAGTCTCTGGGAGATCCAGCCATGACAAAACTATTTGAACTGGTGTGTAGGATGTATGAGACAGGCGAAATACCCTCAGACTTTAAGAAAAAGGTAATAATCCCCATTCCAAAGAAATCGGGTGCAGACAGGTGTGAAAATTACAGAACGATCAGTTTGATAAGTCATGGTTGCAAAATTTTAACACGAATTATCTACAGGAGAATGGAAAAGCTGGTAGAATCTGACCTCGGGGAAGATCAGTTTGGATTCAGGAGGAACGTAGGAACCCGAGAGGCAATACTCACTTTACGTATTATCTTAGAAGATTAAGAAAAGGCAAACCTACATTTTTAGCTTTCGTAGATTTGGAGAAAGCGTTTGACAATGTTGACTGGAATACACTCTTTCAAATTCTGAAGTCAGCAGGGGTAAAATATAGGGAAAGGAGAGTTATTTACAACTTGTACAAAAGCCAGACGGCAGTTATTAGAGTCGAAGGGCATGAAAGGGAAGCATCTGTTGGGAAGGGAGTAAGACAGGGTTGTAGCATTTCTCCGATATTATTCAATTTGTACATCGAGCAGGCGGTGAAGGAAAGCAAGGAAAAATTTGGAATAGGGATTAAAGTTCAGGGGGAAGAAATAAAAACATTGCGTTTTGCTGATGACATTGTAATTCTGTCAGACAGAGCAAAGGACCTTGAAGAGCAGTTGAATGGAATGGACAGTGTGTTGAAGAGATGAACATTAACAAGAGCAAAACAAAAATAACGGAATGCGGTCTTAGAAAGTCAGGCGATGCTGAAGGAATTAGATTAGGTAACGAAATAATGAAGGTGGTAGATGAGTTTTGTTACTTGGGTAGTAAAATAACATGCGATGGTCGCAGTACAGAGGATATAAAATGCAGAATGGCAATGGGAAGAAAAGCATTTTTTAAAAAGAGAAATTTGCTAACATCGAATATTAATTTAAGGATAAGGAAGTCTTTTCTGAAGGCATTTGTATGGAGTGTTGCCTTGTACGGGAGTGAAACATGGACGATAACCAGTGCGGACAGGAAGAGAATAGAGGCTTTTGAAATGTGGTGCTACAGAAGAATGCTGAAGATTAGGTGGGTAGATCGCATGACTAATGAAGAGGTACTTAACAGAATTGGTGAGAAAAGGAATTTTTGGGATACCCTGACCAAAAGAAGGGATCGCTTGGTAGGACACATTCTTCGACATCGAGGAATCGTAAATTTAGCATTGGAGGGAAGTGTGTGGGGTAAAAATCGCAGAGGGAGACCAAGAGATTCGTATAGTAAGCAGATTCAAGTGGATGTGGGTTGCCGTTCTTATGAGGAGATGAAAAGGCTTGCTCAGGATAGAGTAGGGTGGAGAGCTGCATCAAACCAGTCTCCGGACTGAAGACCATAACAACAACGAACCATAATATTAGATTTTCTCGTTCTAGAACTACTGTGCACGTTATGCGACGATTTCAACCTGTTTTTTTCCATATTAGTAACTACTACAATCATTTTATGACATTTCCTCTTTTGGGACATCCAAATCAGGAATTGTTGTGTTTGTATTATGAGCACACTTTTGACTTTCACAATCACTTGTAGCGGAATTATGTTCCTGACTTCGTTCTTCTCTTGCAGATTCATTTTCTGTATTAATAAAATAGTCCATAACCTATTCTTCCATCAGAACATGTCTGTCGATGCGAATAGATTCATTAATTATTGTTAGATGACAGATGAAACTCAGTGAATACAACAGAACAACAAGAAATAATGTGCACGTAAGTACTATCCTGGGGTGACCCCAAAATCCAAGTACTCTGTAACAAGCAATGTCACAATTTACACTACCACGTTTCCTTGACGACAATTGACAAATCATAAAATCTTTGGCGCAAGAGTGGCGCCGTTCCAGAGAAACATATGATAAAGTTTATTCTGGGGTCCAAAATGAGCCCACGACAGTAACCGAGGATTAAGATAGGTGCCTAGATACGTACAGTATCGTAAAATACAGTTTGCTCGTTATTTAACATTTGTTCTTTCCAATTATTAAATACGAAATACGTGAATTTATATATATACTATTATAATTCCATATTTAAACTTTACTGATTAATATTTGAGACATCATAAGGTCACGTAAGCCGTCGAAAGGAGTAAAATATAAGTACAGAAGTAAGGCACAGCAGTACTATACAACAACAGTGCGCTTACAAACATAGAACAATTTTATTGAAATTGCCACAAGAGTGAAGTCTATCAGCGAACAATGAGTAGAGGCAAAAGTCGCGCGGAAATACTTTTTTCGGGAACTGCCTTGGCCATTGTCGTGTTGTCTTCAATATACATAACTTGTGCAGGAGGTTGGTCTGTAACATGCCAAGCCAAAAATTCTAATTTTGTGATCCTGACTTAGTAACTGATGTTTTAATTAAAATCAAGTTAGAAATATTTAGTAAAAAGTAGTGCTCCATTACATAACTGTATAAATTGTTGCTTTTTTCCTCCCACACGTTTCGCTAGTTATAGAATCACTTCAGTGCTGAACGTCCTTTCTAGAGGTGCCAGCTGATATCAATTTGTAGCCTTTAAAGACATTATTATGGCTTTCTAACAGTTGCTATGGGAAAGCAGAAGTCCGACCGAAGAGGTAATAAATTTATGTTAACCCGGAATTGTGATATGAAGAAGAAGCACCAGTAAACAGAGGCAAAGAAGTTCTGACATTTGATTTACTGTTTTCCGAAGGAGCTGCGCTGCCAGTTCTCAGCAAAATACAACTCCCCAAGTTCTGCTGACGGCGTTACGTCTCCCAGTAGTTGCCGAAAGAGTTCTGGAAGCCGTCTTTGAATGGCAAATCCCAGTGAAATCTTAACGGCTTACTAAGTTCGCCCTCATTGATAACTCTTCGATGTACTTAAACACAGCATACATGAATATTTATTTACATATAGATTCCTCAATACAAAAAAATTAATAAGTTAACTGCCAGTGGGTATTAAAAGAAATCAATGGCTAAAGTTGAGATTCAAATCAAAGCGCTCCTGCTTACTAGGCAGTCACACTGACCACTTCATCAATTTTTTATTTATTTCTTTATTTTTCCTCGATTAGGTCGTGTGTTTGGGGTCATAGTAACATGTTCAATGTGTGTTGTTATTGTCTTTTCGGAGACCGAGATAACGATGAGCTCGCGGGCTACCATAGCACCCCCCCCCCCCCGTCAGACGCAAATTCTCAAATTATTCACACACTACAGACGTCGTGGTCCTGCCTATTATCACTCGTCACTCGCCGCATTTCGCCGATTCCCGCAAGAGTTTGGTCCTAATGTGAATACGCATAAAGGGTAATTGTACATTTCTTTCCAAAAGAACAGGCACCGTGTTTACATTACTCTACAGTACTCAGGGTAAGTGCTGATACACCAATTGTTTGTCAGTGGACAATTCTGCCCCATCAGCCATTCCTCATCAAAGAAAACAGAACCATACACTAATATTATGAATGGGAAAGAAGTACTGTCTGTTACGCTTTTACGACTAAACCGCTTAAACGATTTCAATGAAATTGGGTATGGAGACGTTTGGAATTTTCACATTGTTATTTTATAAGCAATACGAATCAACCAGTGATCACTGTAGACAACAACCACAGTCTAATATACACAGTCTCGACACTCACTGCTTGGAAAGTTGTTACCAGCTGACAGTTGCAACGACACTAGCGCTACTAGCGGTGGGCAAGGTGTCGTAAGACAAATGTTTGCTTGTAATTAATTTTCTATGTAATTTGCCAAATAGTTTCTTTATTTTTTGGTTTCCAAACATTAGTAAAACATCGAAAGACATAAAAAATCGTGAAATAAATGTAAAAACAGCCGAATTTATCTGATTAACTGATATAAACAACAACTTATGAGGAAATGCTTACGAATCTGTTTGTAGACTACTCCGTTGAAAGCGAGAGAATGTAAACAGACGAGAAACACTAATTCCTGTTGTGCTCTATTTCTATATGACAGGAACTTTCTTTGACGTGAAAAAAATCGATATGATTCGAACACTTCTACACTTCACTCGTCTTCGTTATAAACCCATATACTTTTGAGTATAATTACTTTTGATTATAATTACTTTTAATTATAAAACGAATGTCTTGAAGACTCTTGCCGTTTGTGGTTCAGATGTAGTAACATTAGTGGAGTTGGTTTCTGCTTTCCTGGAAAACTGTCTTTTTACTTTCGATGTTTTATTGTCACGTTTGTGAGGATTTCCCTCCAGCTACAGCTGTAGTGACTGATCAGGTACATTTAATAATGTAGGTAATGCATTTCATATTAGTTTTTTATGTTCAACGCTTTTTGATTTGGCTGGAATTTTATTGAAGAAATCCTGACGTTTCTGAGTAGAAAACCGACGTCTTTCTGTAGGTGGTTGGGTCTTCTGTTGTTTATTAACAATTTTTGCTCTTGATAGAAACTGAAATTCTTGATTAAAAGATCGTACATTTTTAGATAATCTTAAATAAACTGTCCCGCAAGGTATTCTTTCATACGTTCCAGTGGTTCTTAGGAAACTTCATAAAGACAAATGTGGAGTTATTTACTTGTTATTGCCTATTTTTATGGCACTACAAACCTTCCCCGTTGTAAAAAAAAACTGGCAGGAAACTTGGAACCTTCAAGTAACGCTCTCCAGCTCCACAACATCAATGGAGCTATATTTCCTGAAGATGGTCTAAGACAAGACCGAAACTCGTCGGAAAAAAAAATTTTTTTTTGCACTCTAGACTGTTCTTTATATATATATATATAAAAGTAGAGAAATTATTGCCGCGGCAGAATAGCCGTGCGCACTAAGGCGCCCTGTCGCGTTGCGTGCGGCCGTTCGCCGTCTAGGGTTCGAGTCCTCCCTCGGGCATGAGTGTTCCTGATGTCCTTAGCATAAGTTAGTTTAAGTTAGTGTAAGTAGTTTGTAAGCCTAGGGACTGATGAACAATGTAGTTAAGTCCCTTAGATTTAAAAAAATTTGTATGTTGACAAATTATTGTACTTTGCCAAGCCTTTGACCCGCGGGTAAAAGGTGCTATCCAAAATATAACCGAGAATACTCTTCATGCCTGATTAGTCGAGCATGTTAATGCGCGCGATTTCGGTGCGTAGATGGAGGATCGAATTCGCTTGGCAGAATAACGGCGAAGTAGCGGTGCGCCGACCATCCTGGATACGACTTTTAAGCAATTTCTAACAGACGAAAAGGTAAATACAGGCCTGAATTTTACGTTTCGTCTGAATTACGCGATTCGGCAATGTTTCAGACTTGCATATAAGACAGATGTATACCAGTTCTGTGTCGACTGGGAGAGGAGATGTGGTGACGCCAGGAAGGGCTTATCGTCACGCTATACCATTAATTACGTCAGACTCCCGATAACTGCCGACCCCAGAGAGATATGGGATACAGGCAACAATAAGAAGATAAAATTGCAGCCCTATACTAAGGGAATGAGTGTAGAGAACCAAAGATAATGCTGACAGATGTGGAATTTAATAAAGGACATTGACACAAAGATCGGTGACCAGGAACCTTACGCCATCATCTGTCATCCCTTTGCCGATGAAATACCAACAATGAAATTTTTTCATGATCTGGTTAGGAACCGGCTTGCCTCCGGACCAAGCACCTCCAGGCGAGAGTGCGTTAGCAGCAGTCTCGGCTGCGGAGGCTGGTAGCTATCGTCTACTTATCTGCATATCTGCATGACTTGTGACTGTGTGAATGTGTGTTCTCTTTTTTCTGAGAAAGAATGTAGCCGAAAATTTAAGATTTGTGAATGACTTTCCTATGTGCCTGAATTGCAACCTATCCTCTGTGGTTTTCAATACAGCAGAAAAGAGTTGCACTTAATTTTTTTTCCTGTTCCAGGTATGTTATTCACATTAAGATTAAAATTTATGTTCCTTTCAACGAACTATCATAAAAACTCTTGATTCCTTAGAATTTTTTGGTAGTAAATTAAGTTCTTAAGTTGATTTTAGACATAGCCATATGTATTCTCAGACTTGCACACAAGATAGATGTATACCAATTCTCGTGGCTGAAGATAAATGCCATTCTTCGAATATGACCTCGACTTATCGTTACATCGCTTTTTTTTTTAATACACGGTACATTATACCCCGCTCCATTGCCAAGGCCGCTGAGGTAGTCCTGTGCAGTAACACCAGACTTGTAGGTTTAGGATGAATGTAACTGAGTTTTTAATTCGAGCCAAACATTTTCGCGCTCCAATTTACCAACACGGTAACGTAGAATACATTTCCCTTCGACTTGCGGAAATTGTGATAAAGTTCTCAACTTTTCTGTTGTTGGTATTTTACAGGGGACTAAACTGCTAGATCGTCAGTCCCACTTTTGTATTACGAGGGACTGTTTATTTTGGAATAATCCTGATCTTGCCATTTAGTAGTCTCATACAGTAAAACTTCCATTTCTTACATGTAATTCTATTATTAAGCCAAAAGCTTTACTGCCTGTGTTAACCAATGACTAACTTCATAAATTATCACCAGTAAGCTGTTATTCACATCTTCAAACTTACAGGTCCTGCATCAATTGCAACACGCATCTTTACGAATGTGCCGGATGAGAAAATTGTTCTTCTTTGTAAGGGCACGTTTTTGAACATTCTTCCTATTAAAAACATAGCTTCAAAGTAGTGCATCGGCAAAAACTATAAACCTTGAGATCGCGTAGCTACAGCGACGAAGCGTATATTATGAGCTGATCAACAGTTCCATATTCGCAAATGCGTTTGAAGTAGGAAGGTATTATATGTAAAACAATCGCCAAGATCGTGAATTATTTTTGATTAGATGGCCCCTAAAAACGATATCCTATAGGAGAGATGTGTCACATATTAGGAAATAAGAAGAAGTTCACATAGCTTTTAAAGGAAAACATTATGAGCTGATATGTATTGTCCATTTTACTGTAGATTTGGTCCATAAAAACATAAAAAGCAAAGAACTTGCCACAAAAGAGATATGTATTACAGTAACTCTTAAGGTATGCATTTTAAGCTCATTTTTGAAGAATACGAACTTTTAAGATAAGGAATGCAAAGAGGTTTCAGTAGATGTATTTCTCAGAAGCGAAGGTGAACTAAAAAGTGCACATCGGTCTCAGGATATTGATTTTAGAACCAAGATTTACTGGACATGTTTATTTTGTTTTAATCCACACTAACGACGATAAATTTGTAGAGTTACGCATGGGAAAATATGTTTCCAATCTTCCTCCGAGCCGAAATACATCGGAATAGCGTCCGATAGTAGCGTTGAGAGCATAGGTCCTCCAGTGTTTCCATCTTAAAAATAAAATGGGAAGTATAGAGAAACTCACAGGCACACCATAGACTTACATATTGACTATAGAAAGGAACTTCGTGCACACTGACTGCAGACAAAATATCCCAAGCCAGTGGACGTGTTTGTATAACTTAAAACTTGACCTTTTCTACGAAGATTCTATACCACGCATAGACCATGTTCACGTGACAGAGGCCGGTCTGTATATCAATATTTCTGCTTTACAAATCAGTAACGCTAAGTCGAAGTCGTGCATTTTTGGAACGGAGTAGCGAAATGAGCATACCTTGGGGTGATACCTGGTAATATCGTGTCGGATCTCTTTCTGATCACTAGAGGGCATGGCATGAGTTCACCAAGTCTTACGAAGTCCACTGCAGGAATATTGAACGGTGTTCCATGATTGCCAAAGTGTTGCCGGTACAGGAGTTTCTACACGAACTGACCTCTCAATTATGTTACCATATACCTTCATTGCAGTTCTTGTAAGGCGCCTTGTACTTTATGAATGAAGAGGTCAGTTACGGGTATGCAATCGATAGAAAACTTCATATCACTATGAATAATGCACAAATGAAACAGTTCTCGATTTTTCATGGTTCACTGCGTCATATGTATCAAGAGTGTCGACTGCATCCTTGTAAAGCTGAATTGACACGTTCCATGAACTATTCATTAAAATTGCTACATTAACAAGAAATGCAGATGATAAACGGGTATTCGTTGGACAAATATATTATACTAGAACTGACATTTGATTACATTTTCAAGCAATTTGGGTGCATAAATCCTGAGAAATCAGTACCCAGAACAACAACCTCTGGTCGTAATAACGGCCTTGGTACGCCTGGGCATTGAGTTAAACAAAGCTTGGATGGCGTGTACAGATACAAATGCCCTTGTAGCTTCAGCAATATACCACAGTACATCAAGAGTAGTGGCTGGCGTATTGTGACGAGCCAGACGTTTTCAATTGGTGAGAGATCTGGAAAATGTGCTGGCCAGGGCAGCACTCGAACATTTTCCGTATCCAGAAAGGCCCGTACAGGACCTGCAATGTGCATTATCCTGCTGAAATGCAGGGTTTCGCAGGGATCGAATGAAGGATAGAGCCACGGCTCGTAACACATTTGAAATGTAACGGCCACTGTATACAGTGCCGTCGATGCGAACAAGCGATGACCGAGACGTGTAACCACTGGCACCCCATATCATCACGACGGTGATACGCCAGTATGGCGATAACGAATACACGCTTCCAATGTGCATTCACTGCAATGTCGCCAAACACGTTTGCGATCATCATGATGCTATAAACATAACACGGATTCATCCGAAAAAAATGGCGTTTTTCCATCGTGCATCCAGGTTCGTCGTTGCGTACACCATCGCGGGCGCTCCTTTCTGTAATGCAGCGTCAAGGGTAACCGCAGCCATGATCTCCGTGCTGATAGGCCATGCTGTTGCAAACGTCGTCGAACTGTTCGTGCAGATGGTTGTTGCTTGCAAACGTCCCCATCTGATGACTCAGGGATCGAGACGTGGCTGCACGATCCGTTACAGCCATGAGGATAAGATGCCTGTCATCTCGACTGCTAGTGATACGAGGCTGTTGGGATCCAGCACGGCGTTCCGTATTGCCGTCCTGAACCCACCGATTCCATATTCTGGTAACAGTCATTAGATCGCGACCAACGCGAGCAACAATGTCCCGATACGATAAACCGCAATCGCGATAGGCTACAATCTGACCTTTATCAAAGTCGGAAACGGTACGAGGCATCACAACATATCACCAGGCAACGCCGGTCAACTGCGTTTGTGTATGAGAAATCAGTTGGAAACTTTCCTCATGTCAGAACGTTGTAGGTGTCGCACCGGCGTCAACCTTGTGTGAATGCTCTGAAAAACTAATCATCTGCATATCACAGCATGTTCTTCGTGTCGGTTAAATTTCGCGTCTTCGTGGTGTAGCAATTTTAATGGCCAGGAGTGTACTACTGAAATGCCCAGTACTGATTTCTACGCTGTGGCTAAACTCGAAGAAAGTCGCCATGTAAACATTACAGAGGAGCCTCCTTTCTCACATTTCGTTGAGAAAATGATGGGAAGAGGTCACAGGACGATTGCAACACAGTTGGTTAAGTAAGCAACTGTCAAAATGGCGGGCGACGCTGCACGCGTGAGAGCTGCGTCTAGACAGCTGAACATTTCGCCACTCACTGTTTGGAAAGTGTTTCGAAACATTCCGAGATGTAGATCAAGGATCGTTCCAAACAGTAGGTGACACACGAGCAATACACTACGGTAATATGTTAGCGATATGCGTAGATTCAGGTGGCGATAGCGTCGCGTACACAAAGTTCGATTTCTACAGCGGTGATTCATGCGGAAAAGTTTCCGACGTGTAGGGCCACAGGAATTAGCAGATTTTGAATAAAAAACGACAGCACGAGCTAGGCGCAAGTGACATCTTATTCCGGAAATCGCTAGGGAATTCAGTAGTCAGAAATCCATAGTGTTATGGGTGTGCGTTATAATAAGATTTTCATGCGTCACCTTTCACCACGGACAACGGAATGTCCGATAGCCTGAACAACCGAGAGGATCGGCGTCTGTGTAGAACTGGCACTGCTAACAGACGAGGAAAACTGCGTGGACAACGTGACATCGCCTGCTGTGATCTTTTAGGCTTAGAACCTTCTAGCTGACCACTAGATGAATGGTAAACCGTGTTTACAAACTACTTAAACGAAGGAAAACACACACACACACACACACACACACACACACACATGAATGTCCGATGAAGGACTCGAACCTCCGGTGGGAGCAGCTTCGCAGTTCGTGACAAGGCGCCTAGAATCGGTCAGCTATTCTCGCGCAGTGTTGCAGACTAATATGTCGTTCGTGGACGAACGGTTCCAAAGGAACGGTCCACAAAAGTGAAGTGAGGACCGAGGAAATACATACGACGAACGGCAGTTCGCCGTGCACTTTAGTTTCGGCACGCAGAAACGGTAGCGGCAATTCTATAGTCGGGCCGAAATACGATGATCCCTGGCTCCGCCTACTGGGCTGGGAGACCGCCCCGGCCGCGGAAATTGAATGCGACCATGTTGCCAAGTAGTTACCAGCTGGACGTTACAGCTACCGGTCGCAGTTTGACAGTACTGGCAAAAGTGCACAGCGCAGCCGATCGCGCGCATGCGCAGAGCAAAGCTCGAGTTTGACTACTCCAATGGTTTGCTGCCGCAGCCGGCGCTCAAAGCCGATTGGCGCAAGCACCAGGGATCATCGTATTTCGGCTCGACTATAGTTCCAGTTCATGGCAGTACTGATCCGGAACTATTGCGGAGACTTCTAGTTCCGACAACCGCCCCGCGCCCGATCCCGTTCCGGTCCCTCTGTTTCAGTTCCTGCTCGCTGCTCGGTATCGAGTAAACTGTCTTTCGTTTTTTACATTGCGCTCGCCCATTCTCATTGTGTTTCCGATACTTTCTAAACTTTGGACAACTCGTTCTTCGCGTATACTCTTTAGGATCCATCTCCAGTTCTTTACGTTTTACAAGTATTTTGTAATTAACAACACACATAAAATGAATTTTTTGGTGTACATACGTCTTACAGGCATCACAAAGGCAAATCTGCTTATTTCTTCATAATTTTTATCAACGGCAGAAGACAATTCTCAAGTATTATTTTATTATTATTCCTCTATTTTTAAATTTCATCTGCTTCATTTAATATTTAGTTTGTAGCGTAACTTTCAACAATTTTCCACAAATGTTTTGTAAGGATGTTCAAATAAATAAATTTTTTCCTTTCCTTCCTTGCTGATACGTGACATGTGGTTTATATGTGCTGCCAACTTGTTAAATAAAAAAAAAAAAAATAATACAAAAATTAGTTGTGCCTGACATGCGATGAGTAGGAAAAGGTATCTCGATTGAAGATGTAGGCTGTTGTTGTGGTTTTCAGTCCGCAGACTGGTTTGATGCAGCTCTCCATGCTACCCTGTCCTGTGCTAGTCTCTTCATCTGAGAATACAAACGGCAATCTACGTCCTTTTGAATCTGCATACTGTATTCCACCCTCGGTCTCCCTCTACGATTTTCCTCACACACTTCCTTCTAGTCCTAAGTTGACGATTCCTTGAAGTCTCACAATGTGTCCCACCAATCCATCCTTCCTCTTACAAGGAGACCACATGGGTATCGGATTTTAGAAGTTTTTGATATTTATGGTACGCGAAGTTGAGAACACAAATAAAAATCGTCCAAAAATTCTCGAGAAAATCGATATCGAAGTTTTGCAAGTACACGTAAGTAGCAATAATTAAAAGAGTTGCAGCATATGTAGGTGTAGCTCAGGTGTGCCGGGCACCGTGGCTCAGCGCGCCCGGTGAGGGAGCTCAACGCCCTTTTTAATAAAAAATCTGAGCCAAATATTCAACGAACAATCAAGAATGAACTGAATCAACCAGCGCTAAGCATAGATCTACCTAAGGAACAAATAAAATAATAATAAAACAAAAAGTGGTAACTTTGTGGCTTTCCAATTCTAGGTTTGGTTGTTCGAATCCTGTCGGGTCAGATGTTTTTATTTTTCTTCGTTGTGTTCGAATACTTACACAATTTTAATATCTAATGGTAATTTTCACGAAAATTGCACGTAATTTTGTTTATTCGTAATTTTCTGTATTTTATAGAAGGTTGTTAATAATGATGGTTTTAATAAAAAAAAAACATAAGTTACATTTTTATACTATTGGCTTCACTATTAGTACTCTTTGATTGTTCAATTTGTGAAAAGCTACGACGCTGTTTTTGGAAAGTCATCTCCATAGCTGATAATGGCTTTCCTAGCAGCTAACCTACCCATCCATCGTTTTACGTGACGACAAGGTTTGCAGCTCGTGTAACATACACATAAACAAAAACTGACACAACACGTGGTATTAGATATCCCAAAACGTTTGAATTTGAAAATGAAAAAATATGTCTTACAGTAGGATTCAAACCGTGACTCTATGAACGTGCTGCAGCGAGAGGTACTGCAACTGATTTCGTTATTGGTACTTACGCGTACTTTGCAAAACTGCAAAGTCGATTTTCTCGAGTATTTTTGAGAGTTACGTCGAATGTCTTTGGCTGATTATTATTTACGTTCTGAAGTAAATTCTAAAATCCGACACCCATGTGGTCTCCTTGTTAGTCAGGACATGCCAGAAACTCCTTTTCCCTCCAATTCTGTTGACCACCTCCTCGTTAGTTATGTGATCAACCAATCTAATTTTCATAATTCGTCTGTAGCACTACATTTCGAAAGCTTCTGTCATCTTTTTGACTCAACTCCTTATCGTGCACGTTTTACTCCCATACATTCCAGATCTGTTGTTTATTAATAAAGCATTAACGGTCAATGCTGCTCAATACATCTGGTGTGTTCTCCAGACAAATGCTTTCAAAAAGGGAATACGCTACTTTAAGATCGTATTTACTTTATATTTCAGAAATTATTTTTCAGAATTTGTAAAAACGAACAACTCAGTTTCTAACTATTTTCATTATCTGTATTTGGATGATAATTGGATAAAAAAAGTAACGGTGAACGAGAAGAAACGAATTGTTCAAAATGTTCAAATGTTTGTATAGTTTATGGGACTTAACTACGGGGTCATCAGTCCCTAAACTTACAAACTACTTATGAACTACTTACGAACTAGGACGGCAAAAATATCCATGCCCGAGGGGGGATTCGAACCCCCGACCGTAGTGGCCGTGCAGACCGTGACTGGAGCGCCTCAGTCCCCTTGGCCACCGCGGCCGGCAACGAATTGTTCCCAAAAAGGAGCGAACTAGTTCCCAGAAATGAACTAGTTTGCCCATCTCTACTGCAGACCCCACGAAGCCGTGGACCAAGTTACCAACAAGGTGCTACTTAAAGGGAATGGACTACACACACCAGTCTAGCTGAACTGGAAATTCTTTTCTGCTGCTAGGAGACCACTTCCAGTCATTCCTATACTTCACGTCTCAAAAAAACGATGACATTTTCACCGAGCCAGAATTCTTTGTGATTGTTTTGATAGATATTCTGGATGTTTCCAACGAATCATTTGGTCAGTTACAAGAATTTCAATGAAGGTATGTTAGATATTCTACTTCTAATTTGTCTTGACTTGCGCATCCTTATCTGATATGACTCATTTCTTATTTGGGTTTGAAATCACAAAATGATAGGAGTTCGTTTTGTGTTTAAAACAGATAAATCCGGGGCTCTATATATTGTAATTTGTCCGTTATCACTTATCTGATTTCGATGTGTTGAATTCCTCTCTTTGAGATGAAAGATATTTGCAGCAGAAGTTATTATAGCTCCATTTGGAACAAAGGAGTTGATATCGATATCTATGTAATTAATATAGCTATGACAAGAAACTACGTTTAGTGAGGACTTTCTTACAATTTATCTGGGTGAATACAGAATTACGAAAGTATTTGAAGAGAGCAGCTTGGATAAATTACCCTGTATATTCACAATTTGCTGATACATGTACAGTTAAAGTCCGATAATCAGGCACGTTCGAGACCGACCCGGTGGCGGATTACCGAAAATGCTACTGCTAGCATAGGCTAAGCTGTGACACAGTGGACTGATCCATTCGTGCAATAACCTATGTAATTGTTCCAGTTTCGGTTTTTTTAACTTTATCTGGAAACAAATTTTTTAGTTGTTACCGATTGAGAAGCATATTTCAGCAGTTCATACTTCAGCAGTTCATACTTTTGTTTACTGGTTGTCGAACCAGTATCAAATTCAGTTATCAAAAGTCTTCTGTTCTCGCTTTTCTTCAAACGTTTGATGACTTTCAGTTTCTGGTTGATGGTCAGAGTTACGTGCTTACATTTCACTCCTAAGAAGTTTGGGTTTCGAGAACATTGTCACTGCTTAAATGTTAATAAAACTTACACAGATCAATATGATATGAAGTCCCATTGTTAAATGGCGAAAAATGCTGGCGATCCAAACAATGAAAGGAACCTCTGTATCCGCGGAGGAATAGCCGTGGGCATTTGTGCGCCGTGCTGCGGTCCTCGCGGCCGTTCGCCGTCGTGGGTTCGAGTCCTACCCCCTCGGGCATGGATGTATGTGTTGTCCTTAGGTTATTTTACCTTAGATAAGTAGTTTGTAAGCCGCTGACTAATGACCATGTTTTTGACTCCGATAGATTTACAAACATTTGAACATTTTGAACCTCTGTACAGTATAGTAAGAGACGAGATCTGCTGAGTAAGGTCTGAAGGGTTCCGATCCCAACAATGGCGTCTTAGACATTGAAGACGTCTGGCGGAACATTGTTGAGCAGGGGATCGCCTTATGTGAACAGTAGGTCTAGTGACGTCAGCGTAACTTCAGCAGTAGCGGCTGCATCAAAGCAAAAACAAGTCCTCTTTGATCCTGTTACCGGATCATCGGACATTCCGGACTATTGGATGCCGGAATACGGGCTTCTACTGTAGGTGGATATTTACCACTGCAGCGCATCACCGGCAATATATGTTCCTCTGAAACAGACAATTCATAACGAAGGTCTTCGACTAAGATCTAACTGACGAAGGAAATGACACTCATACACCATAAAGTAATTGCCGGAGTACAGTTGTAGAAGTAGGCATCCAACGCACACCCTAGTTGTCCTGCACAGTGATGGGATATTTGCAGACAGTTTTCGTTCCAATGAGGAGACAAAGATACTTGCACGAGGGTGTCTCGTAGACCTTCGACCCAGGGCGAGAAATCCATCTTGCCCTGTGAGGCCTGTGAAGGAAACATCATCAGTGCGACGCTAGGAAACCTGGAGCCTCGGCCGGCGGGAGTGAGAAGACACGTTCCCGCGGCGGGAGCCTGCTAATTGCTTGTGCGGCTGGCGGCGCCTAATTGAGAGGTTAACTGGCCGCTAACCCCGCAGCTGACGAGTCCTGCCCTCCTCCTTCCCTCCTCCCTCCCTCCCTCCCCCTCAGCACCACTCGAGGCCCTGCCGACCTCCCGGGAAACACATCCGGCCGACGCCCAACTCTACTTTACTGGTCGCCGAGACCGGGCATCCGCCACTGGCAGAGTCCTACAGACATCTCGCCCCTTCACTCCGCTACCATAAACTATCATCTTGCGGAGACTCATTAACTCATACGTCAGACTGAAAGTGACAGACCTCGGCATTGATCCCAAGGTATGAAGGCTTAGGAATAGTTTGCTGTTCCCTGAATTTGGCTTCATTGAGAATATTCCCGTGTTGGTCGTAGGGGGATCTTCATAGAAGAAAGACAACATTTTTTGGCCAAGAAACGGTAATCCTGAATAAACTGAACAATATATTTATCTTGCTGAGTCCTAGAACAAAATAATTCTAGGCTGGTGACCTCGGTTCTGCTGCAATTTGCAGTGCGGTCCGATGGTCCGATCTTCGACTGTATATTGCAGCCGGTTCCCTGTCCGGTAGTCCTCAACGATCGACGGTGTAACTGGCTCTGGGCTCGTAATATTGTATGTTGGTACATTTTTTTTTTCTTTTTTTTTTTTCGTAAAGAATTGCTGCTTTCTACATTGGCAATTTAAACTGCACAGTCTTTAATCTTTATTTATTTTGTTTTTGTAACTTATAGTATTGTGAATATCGAGCTTGAAAATCTCAGGTCTTGATTTAACGTTGACACAACATGCTTGATACTGTTATCTTTTCTAGGTTAGTTCTGTTAAATTGGAGCCTAAAAATAAAATAAAAAATAGCCTATATCGAAGGTTGTAATTGATATAGTCTTTCAAATTTAGTCTTGATTTGGAATACTTTTTACATCCAAGATATCAGTGTTGCTTCTTCGACGTATACAGTATATTCAAGCATCAGAGAAATTATTTATGCTGGCCATAGTGACCGAGCGGTCTGCGGCATGCAGTCACGGTCTGCACGGCCGCTGCTGTCGGGGATTCGAATCTCCCCTCGGGCATCGATGTTTGTGCCGTCTTTAGCATAAGCTAATTCATAAGTAGTTTGTAGGTTCAGGGACTGACGACCCGTAGTTAAGTCCCATAAGCTCTACAAACATTTAATTTAAAATTATTTATAGGTCATTTTTCCAAAAAAAAAAAAACATTCTACAGATGTTTTTAGGGGTTCTAACTTTGGAATAAGCATGTAAAACACTATTTATATCTCTTGACTGTGTATTTTCGTAAAAAAAAAAAAAAAACCTCTGTTCAAAATTATTACACTTGAACACACACACATATGATAATTAACAGTTCAGGAATTCAATTCCTTACATTTATTGATTTTCTTCTAACAAAACCTCTGCTTCTGTTTACAGTTCGTATCTACACTGATTTTACCTAAAATGATGTCCGTAATCCCAATATCATCTATCCTTGATAATATGACTGATAAAATCAATCTGACAATGTTCATACTAAAATCGGGAGGCTGAATTTCACGCTATCTCTTACAGCCTATCCCTATTATTACGAAGAGAGCTAAACTTAGAAATGAGATCCTACTTTACAGAAAACTAAACTTATTGAACCTAACGATGACGCGCAAAGAACTAGAGAGAGATGAACTCACAGAGAGCAACTCAAATGCGAGTACTATTTATATTAATTTTCAGAGGTGTTTTGACCGTCTTACTCTCTTTTTTTATTACTCTGATTAAAAAGATTGTAACTTATTTCATTTCAAATTACCAAAAAAGACTAATTCTGTATTGCAAAATAACAAAAATATTTACAAATGACTAAAATGTTGTAATCCTAATGCTACGATCGCGATGTAGTGTTATAACGGGCGTGATATCTTGATGACGTGCAACCAGCACGTGTCGGTAAAGACGAGATGGTCATTTAAGAGGCGGCGGAGTTCCTTCTTCGTGACGACGTTATGCAAGATGCCCTTAAATACAACGAACTCGAAAGTTCAGGGAGGGAGATGAGGTTTCGGAAATGTTGGGTGATCCGGGGGCGGGGGGGGGGGGGGGGCAGACGAAAGGATGGGGATTGTAAAGTGAGGATGCTTTTCTTTAAGGCTTCCTGGACGCTGTGCTCGTAAAAAGCACGCGTAACGAGCGATAGGCCGCTTATTCAGACATGGAAACGACATCTGGTTTGAATGACCGCGAAAGACCGCCTGTAAGCTCTTAGAGCTTGAGCTCTGTCTCTTCTGACGTGATATTAAATCCTGACCTTCCTTCGTTTCTTTTTTTTTTTTTTTCTAAGTGCACGATACATTTTACTAATTTATTACAATTTTCGGCTACAAATTAAGCATAACGGCACCACGTTCTGGAAGCACGGACAATACCTAAGTACATTTCAACCAATACAAAAGTACAGGACATCCTTAAAAACGAGCATAAAATATCTCGTAAACGACGGTTCCAAAATGGTTATCTTAAGAGTTATCACCACTCGTTCATTTACAGCATGCAGGGCGTTCGTTGTCTCCGACTTCTCGACCTTCTCTGAAATGATTTTACCACTCGCAAAACTGTACTGATAATGATTTACTCTCCCCCAAGTGGCATACGACGTAATATTTACAGGCGAATAACTCAAGAGCTTTCCAGCTTAGTTAACAGAACGAGATCTCTTCGAAGGAAGGTTAATGAGAAGAAATGGCTTAACCACAGACTAGAAGATTGTTCCAGAATTTGTTTCCACTGCGCAACGGAGTGTTCGTTTATCTGAAACATCCCTGTCAGACTCAAGCAGAGCCGCGATGGATGGGGTGACCTAGCGTTCCAAGGCGCCTAGCTAGGAGTGCGCCGCTGCTCGCCGTCGGAGGATCGAAAAATCAAATGTTTGTAGAACTTATGGGACTTAACTACGGGGTCATCAGTCCCTAAGCTTACAAACTACTTATGAACTAGCTAAGACTAAGGACGGCACAAATATCCATGCCCGAGGGGGGATTCGAACTCCCGACCGTAGTGGCCGTGCAGACCGTGACTGGAGCGCCTCAGTCCCCTCGGCCACCGCGGCCGGAGGATCGAGTCTCCCCTCGGACATGGGTGTATTTGTTGTCCTTAGCATACGTTACTTTAAGTAGGTTGTTAGCATAGGGACTGATGACCAGAGTAGTGGTGCCGTAGATTTACAAACATTTCAACATTTGAACTGAAGCTAGTCCTGCAAGATATGTAGCTTAACTTCTGTGAAGTTTCGAAAGTTGTGTAAAGTTCGTTGGCGAAAGCAGTCGTGGCGAGTCGTGGGTCATGCTTGGGTGTTTGTTGAGCACTTGCCTTCGGAACATGACGGTCCCAGGTTAGAAACTTAAAAACCGTCCGACGTTTCGGACACTGTTGCGAGTGGCGTGCCTCTGGATATCTGTCAGTCATGCAGATACCAAGAGAGAGGCCACTCTTAATTGTGGCCGAAACCTTTTTGACAGTTTCAGACAATGCGGTCTCGTACCATGAAGGACATTATCTGTACTTTGGCTTATCCTATACTTCAGTACGCTACGAGCTATTCATTATTCACTTTTCCTTTATCATCATATCTCTGAATTTTTTAAAATAACTTATAATGAATACGTGCGTCATTGCTCCTTATACAGCCGATAGATTAAATACGGCCGCGTGGAATGGCTACGTGGTCTAAGGTATGAGTGTGTGCGTTGTCCTTTATGTACTGTAAGTTAGTTTTAATAGTTTGTAACTTGTAAGACCAGGGACTGACGACCATAGTAGTGTAGTCCAATAGGTGTACGAACATTTGAAGATTTGAGGTAACAATGGTCATGCGATAGTGGCAGACAGTGATGCAGGTGGCGGTAGTATCTTTTACAGAAGGTATAAAAGAGCGATGCATTGGCAGGGCTGTCATTTGTACTTCAGTGATTCGTGTGAAAAGGCTTCCGACTTGATTATGACCACACGACGAGGTTTATTTGATTTTGAACGCGGAGTGGTAGTTGTAGCTGAACGCCTGTGCCATTCCAATTCGGAAACAATTAGAGAATTCAATATATCGAGAATGACAGTGTTAATATTGTGCCGAGAACACCAAATTTAAGGCATTGCCTCTCTATGGACACCGCAGAAGCTGGTGGCGTACCCTCCCAAGAACAGGTGCGTTGACGTCAGAGCAACACGGCGTGTAATAACCGCAGAAATCAATGTGGGACGTAATCCGAGCGTCAACATTAGTCCAGCGCAGCACAACTTCTGCAGCAAGTACCCCTTCAACTGGCCTCACAAGGCGCAGTGCAAATTGTGGTTCCCAATGTTTTTTCTAGTGCGACCCACGAAAATAATAATAATAATAATAATTCGCGACCCAGAATACAGGGTGAGGCGGAATTCGCGTACTTGGGCTTCGCAGCGCCATTCCTCATATGCCAAGGAAAAAAAAAGTCATAAAATTTCCTCCTGTGCACATTTCCTGCAGTAAATTGATGTCGTAGACTGAGATGGGTCTCTATTCCATTACTCAGTGTATTTCAGAATTACATAATTACACAAAAAAGCTTCTAGGGGTTGTAAAAGGCGTCTTCGGGAACAAAGTGAAAATAGAAACCCGGAAAAATGAGCATAGAAACGCATGCTCGAAAAAGACATCAAACGACGCTACAGAGCGTCGAAGTTACTGGAGTGGATGTCTAGCGGCAGGCGTCGGTGCCTGTAACTCGGACTCTCCGTAGCGTTGCTGAATGGCGTTTCCTACTATGGGTTTCTATATTAATTTTGTTCCTCAAGATGCGTTCTACATCCCGTAGAAGCTTCTTGGTGCAATTGTGTTGTTTTGAAAAACACTGACGTATGGAACACACACCCATCTCAGTTTTCTCCCTCCATTTCTGCCGAAAATATGGTCAGTACGAATTTTGTGAAAGATTTTTTTTTACCGCTGGCAGCGCGAATGTCACTTCACCCTATACGTCAAACGGGGTGATTTCGGACACAGGGGCGATTTCGGACGGTATAGTTTATCTTCTCTTTCTCAACACGTAGCAACGAATTAGCGCTAATTTCCATCTCCGCGCGCTGCTTATTTTCTACACGAGCCTGTATTTCCCGCGCTCCCGCATTTGGATCGATTGTTTACCGACGCAATAATCAGTTGGACAGTCTCATTGTCGAAAGTTCTTGCTGTGCTAAGGAACGGAAACTTTCTGTTTTTGCGACTGGCGGAAAAGTATTGTAGCGTCAGTTGCCAACAGTGTTGCCAACTCGTACGATAATTATGGGGGCATACGATAATTTCAGTGCTTGTACGATGTACAATAGTACCTTGTACGATACTGACCAAACATACGAAATTTCTTTCCGGCTGAAGATACCATTTAAACCGTGCATATCAATACGAATTGTCGATACAACGAAAGTAAGTGAAATGACATTAAACTCATCATAAAACTTAGGTTACTATAATAATGATACTACTTGTCACTACTACTACTATTTCATGTATGTCTGTGGCGCGGTTAGTTAATAACCTAAAGTGTCAGTTTTCCTAACATCATTTTATTAATTTACAAAGAAGTGTGTACATCTAAGTAGCGGCATCAGTGTAGCGTAATACTTTCTGTTTGTTTTTTTAAAAAATCTCACGGGGTATATGTGCATCGTCAATGTAAATGGATCAGTTTTTATTGTAAAAAGTAAAAGTAGACATATTAGTCAAATGTGCAATATATATCGCTACTTCGATATACACCGTTTTTGGAAATTACCATTATTATTCTATTAATTAATTTTTTTAGCAGTTTTGTCTGATGTACGATAATTCTGAGCAAAGACTATAATTTTGAGTGTCTAGTACGATGTTTTCGCACTTACGAGTTGGCAACACTGGTTGTCAACAAGATCAGTATAGGGTTACCAGATATTCGTCTTCAGAAAAGAGGACATTTCTAGTTCATAAAAGAACTCTCTCTCTCTCTCTCTCTCTCTCTCTCTCTCTCTCTCTCTCTCTCTCTCTCTCTCTCTGGTATTGACAGTTGAAGTACTAGTGATGTGTGTACTGTATTGTCCCCAGTCTTGTTTGTAATACATCTTACGCATCTTACGAAATTTGTTCATCGTCTTACAAATTAAGAATCATGAAATGTTGACACCGGTAGAACGAATTACATGAGTACACAGCAGTGAACCCCTAATATTTCATCACTTCACCACCTGTAGTTATCGTCTTAAGTGCTGAACATTTTTCCCAACTTATAAGATACCTTGCCGAGCACCCCTGTTTTCACCTGAAATTTTTTACGATGCATCATTTACGGAAACCATAGTACTATTGACTGTAAACTCGTCACGAATAAAGTAACTGTAAAAATTGTCTAAGAGTTCCTTGATATACCTATGCTCCCATTTCGGATCTGTCCGACGTGACTATATACAGCCGGCCGCGGTGGCCGAGGGGACTGAGGCGCTCCAGTAACGGTCTGCACGGCCGCTGCGGTCGGGGGTTCGAATCCCCCCTCGGGCATGGATATTTGTGCCGTCCTTAGTCTTAGCTAGTTCATAAGTAGTTTGTAAACTTAGGGACTGATGACCCCGTAATTGTCCCATAAGTTCTACAAACATTTGAACATTTTTGACTATATACATGATCAGCATCTAGTGAATTAATGGAATATGTAAGGCCTAGCTGAGAGAAAAAAAAAAGAAAGAAAAGAAAAAAGCAAGCCGCGGTGGAGTAGCCGAGCGGTCTAAAGCGTCTCGGTGCGGAGCGCGCATTTGCTCGCCGTGGAGGTTCGAGTCCTCCCTGGGGCATGGGTGTGTGTTTGTCCTTAGGTTAGTTTACCTAGGTTTAAGTAGTTTGTATGCTACGGACTGATGACCACGCAGTTTGGTCCGATATATTTACAAACATTTGAACATTTGAAAAAAGCGATAAATAAAATAAACTTTTTATTTGCCGTACAAAGTCTCGCAATTAATTATTAAAAACTACTCAGTTTTTAGGACAAAAGCTTTAAATTAGTTTTTCCAATACACTATTTATGTAGTTGCGTCTCTTTGGTCCTAAACAGGCGAATGGTGAAACGGCAATGGTGACTGTGGCATCTGCTCTTACTTGTATGAAGTTTTGAGCAAGGTTTTAACTCATGTTTAACGAAGATTGCACTAGCTTTTGATCTTAAAGTCATAAGAGTGGTCGACAGACACTCCCGAGTTCCAGAACGACAGACTGAACGTCTTATTTTTGGGTGTCACACAACCCTCCGACCAGGGAAAGGGGGGGGGGGGGAGTTTGATATTATACTATGTGTATTGCACTGTCTTGCATTGTTGTAGACGAATGTTTTTAATCAGCCGCCTCGAATCTCGTATTCCGCGACAATTGCCACGCCAATTATTTCAATTGTTCCTGCTGGCCGAGGTGACTGAGGCGCTCCAGTCACGGTCAGCACGGCCTCTACGGTCGGGGGTGGATATTTGTGCCGTCCTAGTTCGTAAGTAGTTCATAAGTAGTTTGTAAGTTTAGGGACTGATGACCCCGTAGTTAAGTCCCATAAGCTTAATAAACATTTGACACTTGACCTCAGAGCAGCGGCGGCACAGAAAGGAGAAAATTAATATAATTTAATAATTATATCACATTGTTGCTAGAGTTAGTAATTGTGACAGTTCAGAGAGTTGTATTTACGCACTTTCAAGTTGAGCTGTTGCACAACGCAAAAAAGAGGACATTTCCCCATTTTGTTAAAGACCCGGCCGGACCATTTTCAGGGTTCAAAAAACAGGACATGTCCGGGTAAAAGAGGACGTCTGGTAACCCTAGATCAGTAGGCTGCGTCTCTGTGAGAAGTCTTGTACCAGTTTGCCACGAGTTTTGTGTAAAGTTTCAGAGGTTTTTTTATATCTCTGCTAACTCCCTACTGGCAGCTACAGATAAGAGGTAGTACTTTCAAAGCTAAACAAAAACTTACGTTCGAATATCACAGATGATTTTTACTATTAAATATTGCTTCAAGTCATAATAAAGAATATTTACTTACAATAAATAACTGTGCACTCGCTCCGAGTTACCAGTTTTTGCGCCGACAGTTGATGATCTATGTTTTCTTCTCTCAGAATCTCTCGGGAAACTAAACGTTCTGTAGCCAGCTCTGGTATGATTTGAGCAGTTTATGGCAGCACAACCACCCAAATGTCGTGCTAAAGTGCCGTGACGCAAATCCTATAGCACCGCAGTATGTTCAGCTTACGATCTGCGGGAATAAAATGGCGGATGCGTCACCTCATACTTATAGGAGCCTTAGGTTAAAGCCGACGGGTGGAATCGCACGTTTCATTTACGCCCTTTTATAGACCATCAGTGGGTTGGGCCTGTTACACCGCATACAATGTATTTCGAAAGTCTCGTCGCATTATGTGGCCGTTTTCTGCGATTCCTATTGTTTACGACATTATATCTCGTGAACCATGTGCCGTATGTGGTTCGTACTCGTACAGCAATTGTTACCTCACGCTAAGGAATATGTGTACCAAATTTGGTTGAAATCGGTTCAGTGGTTTAGGAGAAATTGAGCAGCATTGTCGCTAAATGCAGCAGTTTTAGACACATTTCATTGTTTCTCGTGAACTATGTATCGTATGTGATTCTTACACTTTCGGCGACCGTTCTCATGGATTGAAGCTTACGTGTACAAAATTTCATAAAGATTGGAACAAAACTGTATATTTGTATGCAACACGTACAAATATACGGACACTTTGCTTTATAAATTAGAAGATTCCTCCTGATGTTCAAATGTTTGTAGAGCTTATGGGACTTAACTACGGGGTCATCAGTCCCTAAACTTACAAACTACTCATGAACTAGCTAATACTAAGGACGGCACAAATATCCATGCCCGAGGGGGGATTCGAACCCCCAACCGTAGTGGCCGTGCAGACCGTGACTGGCCCGCCGCAGAACGCTCTGCCACCGCGGCCGGCCTATTCCTCCTGAAGCACGAGGAATATACAAAAAATAAAAACACTGACGCGATATTTGTGTCTGTGCAATTAGGCGTATTTCGAAGAGTTTTTTTGTAGTTGAAAACGCAAGATGTCATTAGCGGGTGTTGCGGTTCGTTGGCAGAGCAAAGGAGTGCGTAACCTTAGCTCCTGCGGAGGCTGCGTGTAATCCGAGCTGTCCCGAGGCCTGGCCTATCGCATTTTTCTCGCGTGGTTGACATTTGGAAGTTCGGCCTGACGTCAGCTGTCGAAGCAAAAACCGCGAGTGCATTTGCAAGTGGGTCGCCGGCTGCACGCAGTCTGGAACACTGCAGCGCCTTGCCTGAGCGCCACCACAAATAACGTGGTGCGAAACAGCGCCAGTACTCTGGCAAGATAGGACCCTGTGCGCGCTGGTCTGTAGCACGACTACGGAAAAATATGAGGCAGTTTTGTTGATTACAGTATTACATCAAGACAACTGGTTTTCTTTGGCACTAGTTTAGATTTGTCGGGAGTACTAATCCATTGTGGAATCAGGCTGATTTCATTTCAGTGGACGATTACCTCTCATGACAGCCCATAACAATGATTTAAACCTAACAAAGTAATTACTCCAATAAATTTTGTAGCCCACAAATTGCGTAGTACTTTACTGAGTCCAATATCAATTAAGGATGTCTTCATACGAAGAAATAATTAAACAAAGATTACCTTGAATGGATTCGTAGACAAAGTAAATAGTAAAGAGTTTCATGAAAAATATTAATTTATAAAAATATTTTAATGAAAGGCAAAATTTTCATAAGAACTGTGAGTACCAATTTTGCCTTTCATTAAAATATAAAAAATAATTTTTTTTCGTGTAACTCTTTACTGATTACTCTGTCTGTAGTCCTTTCTAGGTAATATATTTATAATTCCATCGTCTGTTGGTCAACCATTTCGATGATATTTGGCACCGGGTTGTATTAGTGAAGAAATTTTGGATGTGATCCAACTTACTATAAAAGTACTATACTATCTGAGGAATCGACATATTAGTTGTTCCTGTCACTAGATAACAAGTGGCTCACGAAATAAAATCGGTGGGCCACTGCTGAAGTTGTAATATTTCGAATTTGCAAGTTAGAGTACAAAAGTTCGCCTCCTGGTTTTTGTGTGTCAAATATATTTGTCCTAAGAACAATCAACATTCATTTGTTACGGGAGCAGCAAGTGAATCTCATTCATATGGTGCACTTTTGTTTCTCTCCTATTTTAACAACCATTCCACTGCGGATGTGTACTGTAGACGCCTGGGCGGATAAGAAAAGCGCTATCCCCATCTGCAATGCCCTCATCCGCGACCTCCTCTGCATCCGCAGAACGTTATCGACATTCGCTACTTCTCTATCCACATCTGAAGAAAGTTTTGAATGATTAATAGTAACGGATAGTAGTACTTAAAACCTTGCTATTTAATGACATTGCCGCGGCGGATTAGCCGTGCACACTGGGACGTCGTGATGCCCCCAAAAATGAAAGGAGAATTGAGGTCAGGAGAGCGTGGAGGCCATGGAATTGGTCCGACTCTACCAATCCATCGGTCACCGAATCTGTTGTTGAGAAGCGTACGAACACGTCAACTGAAATGTGCAGGAGCTTCATCGTGCATGTACCACATGTTGTGTCATACTTGTAAAGGCACATGTTCTAGCAGCACAGGTAGAGAGTATCCCGTATGAAATCATGATAACGTACTCCAGTGAGCGTAGGTGGAAGAACATGAGGCCCAATCAAGACATCACCAACAATTCCTGCCCGAACATTCACAGAAAATCTGTGTTGATGACGTGATTGTACAATTGCGTGCGGATTCTCGTCAGCCCACACATGTTGATTGTGAAAATTTACAATTTGATCACGTTGGAATGAAGCCTCATCTGTAAATACTAAAATGAGTTCTAACATGGAAATTAAGCGTTTCCGGACACATGTCCACATAACATATTTTCTTTTTTTGTGTGTGAGGAATGTTTCCTGAAAGTTTGGCGTTACCTTTTTGTAACACCCTCTGTAGGATGAAGTGACATTCGCGCTCTCGGGCTTCACAGCGCCATTCCTCACCTGCCAAGAGTAAAACAAAAAATCTTTAACAAAATTCGTACTGACCATATTTCTGGCAGAAATGGAAGTCGAAAACTGAGATGGGTGTGTGTTCCATACATCAGCGTGTTTCAGAATTACACAATTGCACCAAGAAGCAGGTCATCCTAGACTCATCAACCACAAATACCGCGAATCTCAACCACCATTAATATTAAATGACACACCTATCTATTTTTCGCCCTCGGCAAAAAGTCTGGGAGTGATAATAGACGACAAACTAAATTGGGCTGAGCACACAGCCGCAGTGTGTAGGAAGGCATCAGCATCTCTTCATGCCCTACAGAGATATAAGAAGTTTTTTCCTCTCGATCTTAAAAAGAAACTTATACAAACGCTTGTAATTCCAATTATTGATTACGGTGATGTTATCTTGCAAGGTCTCTCTTGGGAAAGCTCACGACGTTTGGAACTAATCATGAATGCCTGCGTTCGATATATATGTAACATCCGTCTCTTTGATCACATTTCACCATCTTATAAGCAACTATCCTGGCTCCGTGCTGACAAGCGCAGAGATTTTCATACACTCTTTTTCCTCTACTCTCTTATCAACGTACACTGTCCCTCATATCTTTCCTCGACCTTAACACTCTTATCTGATCAACATAAAAGAACTACTCGTTCCTGTCAGAGCAAAACCCTTTCTGTCCCTATCCATCACTCAGCCGGTTTCTCAAAATCCTTTTCAGTAGCAGGAACCAGGCTCTGGAATAATCTACCTCAGTATATCAGAGAACTGATTAACACTGCCGGCTTCAAACGACAGTTAATGGATTATCTACTAAAGCAATAATGACGCCAGTCTTTATTACCCTACGGTCCAGGTACGTCACATCCATTCCTCCTCCCAGATATTCTTCAACTGCCATTGCTCTCGCCAGGTACAGCTTCTGTCAGAATTCGCCATGCGTTAACCAGTCTCGATATATTCAAAAGTAAATATTGTATCTGCTAATATAAATGTTGTTACTTCTATTATTACACCAGCAGCAGCAGCAGCAGCAGAAGGTGTCTCAGTGGTACTGTTAGTATTAATCCTATTTAGAGTTAAGTTATTACATATGTAGAGCTAAGTTATTACCTTTTATTTACATCCTTTTACATGTAATCAACCTGTATAAATAATGTTATTAACTGTTCATCTGTAAAAATCATTATTATGTTATAGGTAACTCACATGTAAAGAAATATTGTATGTGTAAAACCCTGGTCCGATGTAAGAGAGGGCCTGATGGCCCTAATCTGATCAGGCTAAATAAATCAATAAATAAAATAAGAAGCTTCTACGGGATGTAGAACGAAACTTGAGGAACAAAATTAATATAGGAACCCATACCTGGAAACGCCATTCAGCAACGCTACGGAGAGTCCAAGTTATAGGCACCGGCGCCTACCGCTAGACATCTACTCCAGCAATTTCGACGTTCTGTAGCGTCGCTGGATGACTTTTCCGCAAATGCGTTTCTACGCTCATTTTTCCGGGTATCTATTTTCACTTTGTTCCCGAAGACGCCTTTTACAACCCCTAGAAGTTTTTTGGTGTAATTGTGTAATTCTGAAATACACTGAGTAATGGAATAGAGCCCCATCTCCGTCTACGACATCAATTTACTGCCGGAAATGTGCGCAAGAGGAAATTTTACGAGAGATTGCGAAGACCAAGTGCGCGAATTCCGGTTCACTCTGTATATTGGGTCGAGAATTTTGTGTTTTTCGTGGGCCGCACTAGAAAAAAAAAAACATCGGAAACCACAATTTGTACTGCGCCTTGTGAGGCCAGTAGTGGTGCAGAAGTTGTGCTGCGCTGAATTAATGTTGACGCTCGGATTACGTCCCACATTGATTTCTGCGGGTATTACACGCCGTGTTGCTCTGACGTCAACGCACCTGTTCTTGGGAGGGTAGGCCATCAGCTTCTGCTATGTCCATAGAGAGGCAATAGCGGCGTTTACACGGGCGCGGACGAGGCCCAAAGTTCTGCGCGGCGCGGCGTGCGATATCGCCAGAGACATGCTGAGACTGGTAAATCGAGTCTCTATCAACACCATCACTGTCGAAGACGCCGTTACCCCTGAATGGACCCCTTACCCTAATATAAAACGACATGCTACGCAATGGATTCTGGGACGCACTATATATACGATTTTTACGATGGACATGACGGATTCTGTAGACTTCCTGTCGTATCTTTGGAGTGAATATGACAAAGAAAAAAAGCAGACGAAATATAAAGAAAAATTTGGTAATTTTTTGAAAGTTTCTTTGGAATATATATTTGCCAAGCACGGCATGTAACTTTACCTGTTGAGTTTTCTGTTTTTACGTTTTTCCTTTATGGTGGCGCATTGTATCGAGTGCCTTTCTTTTAATTGTTTATCTCTCATGCGTTCTATTGACAGTGCATGGACACTGGATGGTTTTGTGTTTGGGTTTTGTGTATATTGTGGCGGGCTTTCCCCTGGTCATTTTATTGGTGTTGACTTTACGGATATTTTTTTTTTTTTTTTTTTTTTTCCTGGTGCTTTGTACCGGGTGACTTTTACTTTGTTAGTTTATGCTGTTTTCTTGATAGTGGATGAACACTGGACCATTTTGTGTTTGGTTCTCTCTGTACACTGTGCCGTGTTTCGTCTTGAATGGATTCTTTGATTTCTCTATTCTTCTTATTCTTTCTTCGCGTCCGATATGAACCTACCGGATTCTTCCTTCATCTGGCTCAGTTTGCATTCTACACAAGAGGACCACAGGATTACATAAAGAAAAAAATCAATACATAGAAAAAAAAACCATCGGGGGACCTTTTTGTTTCTAAGCCGACGAAGGCAGAAAAAAAAAAAAAAAAAAAAAAAGTGGTGTCAGGGCAGCGGGGCGCAGCTGCAGGGAGACCGCGTCCTGCAGCTGCGATGTGCATGGCACTTGCGATGAACCGAAAGAGATCAAAGCGCCGTGTTTGGGTGAAAGAATACAGCCACCGCTATAGTCATTTGCCTTTAATTACTGAAAAGCGCGATAATTTCCCCGATGATTTTTAAAACTATTTACGGATGGATTCTGCCTCGTTTAACATTTTGCTGGATTTGATTAAACACAAAATTACCGAGACAGATACAGTGATGAAAAAAGCATTCCAGCAGAAGAACGCCTAACAGCGACACTCAGTTTATCTCGTGCTCGGAATGTCGTAGAAAATGCTTTCGCCATTATTTCTTCACGGTTTCGAGAGTTAAAGACAACCATTGATATGAAACCAGAAAATAATATGTTACGTTGTTTTGGCTATCTGTGTTTTGCATAATTTTATGCGCAGAAACAGTCATGGCTATTTATCACCATCAGCTGTGGATACAGAGACCTTCTTACTGCGCAAAGCACATTGGCGACAAACAACTGTGTTATGCCGCGGTTGAGCGGCCGAGCGCAATGAGGCGCTATACTACTATGCGCGAGGTCGTTCCCCGTCGGAGGTTCGAATCCCCCCTCGAGGATGGATGTTTGTGTTGTCTTTAGTGTAAGGTAGTTCATAAGTAGTTTGTAAGATTAGGGACTGATGACCCCGCAATTAAGTCCCTTAAGTTTTACAACATTTGAACTGTGTTAAATCGTTCCTGCCAACCTCTGGACACCCTGCAAATAAAATAAAGTTGCTTACACCATTATACACGTAAGAAACATTAAAACGAAGAGTAGAGTAATCTCCATGTGACATAGAAGAACCCTAGTAGCAAGTTAGATTCTTTAAAAATTCGAGTACGTACGACTGCAAGAATGTGATAAAACAGTGAAAGCGAATTGACAAAATATAAGTAAACACATGCTAAATCGACAATTAAAAAAAGGAATAAAATATAACCAACGATGGAAAAAAATGTTTTTAAACGTATTGGACCGAACTTCTTTGCTTACCAGTTCCTAAACTTACAAACTACTTACACTAACTTACATTAAGAAGAAGAACACACACACACACACACACACACACACACATACACACTCACGCGCGCCCCTGAGGGAGGACTCGAACCTCCGGCAGGAGCGACCGCCCAGTCCGTAGCGTGATGCCTTATATTACGCGGTCATTCCCGCGAAAGACAGGGCAGTTGGCGTCTTGTTAAGTGCTTTGCGAGACAAAGTTAGAAAAATAATGTCAAAAACCGGACGTTTGGCGTTTACAGTCGCCCAAAATTTAAGGCAGGCACATCCAATTTTCTTCTTCTACATCTACATATACATATATACTCTGCAAATCACATTTAAGTGCATGGAAGAGGGTTCATTAACTACTTTCATAACTTTTCTCTACCGTTCCATTCTCTAATAGCGCGCGGGAAGAAAGAACACCTAAATCGTTACGTTTTCGATCTGATTTCTCTTATTTTATTGGGATGGTCATGTCTCCATAAGTAGGTGGGTGCTAGCAAAATATTTTCACATTCAGAAAAAAAAGTCGGTGATTGCAACTTCGCAAACAGATCACGCCGCAATGAATAACGTCCTTCTTTTAATGATTTCCACCCCAATTCTTGCAACATTTCCATGACGCTTTCCCCCCCTTAACGTGATAAAACAAAACGAGCTGCCCTTCTCTGAACCTTCTCAATGTTTTCCGTCAGTCCCACCTGGTGAGGGTCCCACAAGGGGAAACAGTACTCTAGGAGAGGACGTACAAGTGTGATGTAGGCAGTCTCTTTGGTGGAGCTGGTGAATCTTCGAAGCGTTCTGACAAAGAAACGGAACCTTTGGTTCGACTTCCCCACAATATTTTCTATGTGTTCTCTCCAGTCAAAGTTGTTCGTAATTGTATTCCTAGGTATTTGGTAGAATTTGCGACCTTAAGGTTTGACTGATTTATCGCGTAATTGAAGTTCAGCGGATTTCTTTTAGTGGTCATGTGTCTTCACACTTTTCTTTATTTAGTGTCAATTGCCAACTTTCGCACCATGTAGAAATTTTGTCTAAATCGCTTTGCAGTTGCTTTTGATCCTCTGTTGACTTCACTAACCGATAAACGACAGCATCATCAGAGAACGCCAGATATCACTTTTGTTTTACTCGATGACTTACCGTCTATTACAACGAACTGTTGTCCTTTCTGATAGGAAATCGTGAATCAAATCGCACAATTGGGGAGATATTCCATAAACACGCAATTTCATTAGAAGCCGCTTGTGGGGTACAGTGTCAAAAGCCTTCCGGGAATCCAAAAATATGGAATCGATTTGAGATCCCTTAACTAAAGAATCACAGCGACTTCTTCACTAAGCTCCGAATGCTAAAATCGTATTACTGTATGATTCAACAAATTATTTTCTCTAATGTCTATGATATTATGTCTGACGATAACTGATAGTATGTGCCTGTTATAATTAATAGCTGACAAGTAACGCTGTGAAGCTTTGACACATCGAACCTTTGGTCGCGTAAAGCAATTAAGCCAGGGGCTGAGGACAATTGACATCCGCTCTACTTGGGCCCTGCGAAGATTCCAAGAATGTCCACAGACTTGAAGTTTTAACTGACATTACAACAGACGTATTAGGCAGATTAGTCGCTCATTATACGAGATAACCCGCCGATATCCGCGCCGCTATTTTATCTGCAAAGTAACAAATACTGCAAATATCGGCAGTTATATCTGTAGATATCCGCATTCATGCCGACCTCTACGGCTATATGCTATACAGGGTGTTTCAGAAGGTATAGTAAATATTTTAGGAATTGGTAGTATAGACAAAATTAAACAAATAATCCCGTATAACATGCTTCCAACTTTATTGATTATAGAGACACAGCTGTTAGTAAGTAACCCAAATAAAGAAAAGTCAAACAGGACGTTCAAGGCTATTTTTCAAAAATTCCGTCACCAATGATTTCAATGCACCTCTGAATTCCGTTCGTTATTAAAAGGACACCATGCGTACCTCTTCTGAGGTCGTCCCGTCTCTAATGACCACGATGTCGACGGGATGTAATAACCTAAGCTCCTTTCCTTTCTTCTTTCTGGGGTCGTCTTTGCGCTCTTTTACGAATGCTGCACTATCCTTAATCCGAACGATCAAAGCAACTCTTGCGTTTACTTGTTCCTTGTAGATTTCGCATTTCAACAATCCCCACAGGCAAAAATTCGAAGCGCTAAGGTCCGGAGAGCTTGGTGGTAAAGAAAGATGCCAATTCTTGAAGCTTATCACTGTCACAATACCGGCGTTCAAGAAAGGAGACAGACAACTTGCTAGTAACTACACTGCAATTTTAATTGTGCCAATTGTCTCGCCGGCCGCGGTGTTCGCGGGGACTGAGGCGCTTCAGTCACGGTCTGCACGGCCACTACGGTCGGGGGTTCAAATCCCCCCTCGGGCATGGATATTTGTGCCGTCCTAGTTCGTAAGTAGTTCATACGTAGTTTGTAAGTTTAGGGACTGATGACCCCGTAGTTAAGTCCCATAGACTATACAAACATTTGAACATTTGAGCAAATTGTCTCAAATTATTTATATTTGCATACAAAATCAAATATATTACTACTTTGAAAATAACAAGCTACTGAATGCAAAACAATTTGGCTTCCGATCATATCTGTCAACAGTAAAAGCAATAGGAAATATGTAGGATAGTGTCCATGAGGGTCTTAAAAGAGAGAAACTGCATGTGCTACATTAATAGACTTGAGCAAAGCCTTTGATTCAGTGTCACTATGACATTAGGAAAATCATTAAATTTATTTAGAACCTTTCTAACAGGCTACAGCAAGTACATGCTAATAATCGAACATTAAAACTGCATAAATAAAATGTCGAATTCCGCAGTGATCGGTAATCGGTAATTGGACTATTTCTTCGTTTATATAAATGTTTTTTCAACTCATATACCACGTGAGAATTTGCTGTATCGGGATGAGATCACACTTATAACAACAGGTGAATACTTCTGTAATGTTCAATACTACAATAAGAAAGTAATTGAGATGACCAATCTCTGGTGTCTAGCCAATCATCTGTTCATTAACAACATTATATTTTAATCTCAGAGCAAGAAAATCTGAAAATAAGAATGTGAAATTACTTGAACTTGTGATTGGTAAAAGATTGTCATGGGATGGACACATATTTTATTCAAGCAGCAAACTAGCAAGAATATTATTTTTACTACATAAATTAAGGAAAATCAACAAGAACCACCTACTTTGCTCTTATCATGCATTCTTTCACTCTCACATGCAATACTGAATACTGTTGTGGGGAAATGCACAAGGCTCAGCCTATATTTTCCAGTGGCAGAAGAAAGCCATCAGGTGTATTCTACGTTTACCTTCCAGAAAGACTTACAGAAATAAATTCAGATTAATATAATGACAGTCCCCAGCCTTTACATTTAGAATTCTCTAATCCATGCTAAAGAAAATTAAAACAATCTTACACTAAGAAATAATTTTCATTCACACCGTACAAGGAATAGCCACAAGATAGTTTTACCATTCTCCAGACTTTCTCTCTGACACAATAGCCATAAACATATGAGCCTGATATTCTTCAACAACTGCCCACGTCAACCCAATGCAGAAGTTTTAAGTAGTTTTAGTAACATGGCTAAAAGAACGTGAATTTTACACAATTCATCGAAAAGGAGTCTCAAGAACTATGCTTCGAATAACTGTACCTCACAGTAAAATAGTTTGCAATAGTCTTTTGCATATAAATGTACGTAACTAAGAGTAAGGTTATCTAACACTGCTTCAAAAAACAGTATTTGCAAACTAAAGTATTTAATATACAAGTATTTGTAATAACTATTACACCGTTTATTGTTGTTGTTGGTTTGAGGGGACTAAACAGCTAGGTCATCAGTCCCCTACACCGTTTATCAGCAAATATACAGCGGGAATCACCTAACACTTGCACCGCAATTACTGCGGAAACGGAAAGTGCGATTGATTTGAGGTTTTCACAAAATGGATTGGTAGTCAGGGGCTAGTATTTTTAGCCAACAGACAGATTGTAATATTACATAGAAAGTGTATTTTTTTATGCAAACATCCAGTTTTTTAAATGCAACAATGATTGTTTCTATCGTGCGCTGGAATTTTTGACACCAGCTGTGTACAAATAATTTTGAATGTTATTTTTATCACGTTTAGTTTAGCAGCTACAACCGTTCAAAGTTTTGGGGGTGGAGGCTACGACAGCGTAGCTGACTGGCTGGTGGTCATAAGACATTGGGCCGTGCCCCAGGGGCTAGCCACTCGGCCAGTCAGCAACGCTATCGCAGCCTCCGCCTCCGAAACTTTGAACGGTTGTAGCTGCCAAACGTGATAAAAATGTCATGTACATAGCTGGTGTCAAAAATTCCAGTGCATGATAGAAACAGTCATTGTTCCATTTGAAAAATTGCATGTTTGCATAAAAATTACACTTTCTAGATATTTTTACAATTTGTTTATTGACTAACAATACGAGTCCTTGACTGTCAAAACCGCACATCAATCGTACTTTCCGTTTCCGCAATATTTGCGGTGCAAGTGTTGTGATTCACCCTGTATATGCAAGTCGCCAAAGTGGCGTTAACTAAAAGGCGGCTGAACTGTCCAAGACGGGATCTCACGGGCACAATAAATAAATAAATAATAAAATGAAATAAAATAAAAAATAAAAATAGAAATGCCATACGACCATTTCATTTCACAGGTTTCAATGGAGTAACACATATTCACATTAACAAACTAAAAGTACGCTAAAGTAGTACGTCAGTGGAGTTTGCTGCAAGACTGGTGCCATTACTATACGGGTTTTCGTACTGTCAAAAGTTTCCAATCCGACACTTGTTTGCCCTCTGCAACCTACGTATATAGTTGCTAGTTACAATGTTGTCATGTTTGTTTGCATCGTGTTTGTATGTTGAATGCACTGCGACTTGCTAGGGAGTTAGCGCGTCACAGTCCAAGAGGTAGGTTGTGAGTGGACGAATGTTGTTGTTATGGTCTTCAGTCCGGAGACTGGTTTGATGCAGCTCTCCACCCTACTCTATCCTGAGCAAGCCTTTTCATCTCCTCATAAGAACGACAACCCACATGAATCTGCTTACTATACGCGTCTCTTGGCCTCCCTCTGCGATTTTTACCCCACACACTTCCCTCCAATGCTAAATTTACGATTCCTCGATGTCTAAGAATGTGTCCTACCAAGCGATCCCTTCTTTTAGTTAGGGTATGCCAAAAATTCCTTTTCTCGCCAATTCTGTTCAGTACCTCTTCATTAGTTATGTGATCTACCCACCTAATCTTCAGCATTCTTCTGTAACACCACATTTCAAAAGCCTCTATTCTCTTCCTGTCCGCACTGCTTATCGTCCATGTTTCACTCCCGTACAAGGCAACACTCCACACAAATGCCTTCAGAAAAGACTTCCTTACCCTTAAATTAATATTCGATGTTAGCAAATTTCTCTTTTTCAAAAATGCTTTTCTTCCCACTGCCATTCTGAATTTTATATCCTCTGTACTGCGACCATCGCGTGTTATTTTACTACCCAAGTAACAAAACTCATCTACCACCTTCATTGTTTCGTTACCTAATCTAATTCCTTCAGCATCGCCTGATTTTCTAAGACCGCATTCCATTATTTTTGTTTTGCTCTTGTTAATGTTCATTTTGTACGCTCTCTTCAACACACTGTCCATTCCATTCAACTGCTCTTCCAGGTCGTTCGCTGTCTCTGACAGAATTACAATGTCATCAGCAAAACGCAATGTTTTTATTTCTTCCCCCTGAACTTTAATCCCTATTCCAAAATTTTCCTTGCTTTCCTTCACCGCCTGCTCGATGTACAAATTGAATAACATCGGAGAAAGGCTACAACCCTGTCTTACTCCCTTCCCAACAGATGCTTCCCTTTCATGCCCTTCAAGTCTAATAACTGCGGTCTGGCTTTTGTACAAGTTGTAAATAACTCTCCTTTCCCTGTATTTTACCCCTGCTGACTTCAGAATATGAAAGAGTGTATTCCAGTCAACATTGTCAAATGCTTTCTCCAAATCTACAAAAGCTAAAAATGTAGGTTTACCTTTCCTTAATCTATCTTCTAAGATAAGACGTTAAGTGAGTATTGCCTCCCGGGTTCCTACGTTCCTCCTGAATCCAAACTGACCTTCTTCGAGGTCAGCTTCTACCAGCTTTTCCATTCTCCTGTAGATAACTCGTGTTACAATTTTGCAACCATGACTTATCAAACTGATGGTTCTGTAATTTTCACACCTGTCTGCGCATGATTTCTTTGGAATGGGAATTATTACATTTTTCTTAAAGTCTGAGGGCATTTCGCCTGTCTCATACATCCTACACATCAGTTCAAATAGTCTTGTCATGGCTGGCTCTCCCTGAGACTTTAGTAGCTCTGAGGGTATGTCATCTACTCCTGGAGCCTTTTTCCGACCTAGGTCTTTCAAGGCTCTGTCAAATTCATCTCTCAGTATAGTATCTCCTGTATCATCTTGATCTACTTCCTCTTCCCTTCCTACAACATCGTCTCTAAGTTCATTTCCTTTGTAGAGCTGCTCTATGTACTCTTTCCACCTTTCAGCTTTCCCTTCTTTGCTGAGAACTGGCTTCCCATCTGAGTTCTTGATATTCGTAGAATTGCTTTTCTTGCCCCCAAATGTCTCTTTGATTTTCCTGTAGGCGGTATCTACTTTTGCCCTTCTTGTACATTCTTCTACAGATTTGCATTTGGTTTCTAGCCACTCGTGCTTAGCCATTTTGCACTTCCTATCAATCTCATTTCTTAGTCGTCTGTACTCCATTTTGCCTGTTTCATTTACTGCATTTTTAAATTTTCTCCTTTCATCAATTAACTGTAGTATTTCCTGTGTTATCCAAGGATTTTTTGTAGGTCTTGCCTTTCTACCTATTTTGTCCTCTGCTGCCTTCACTATTTCATCTCTCAATGCTGCCCATTCCTCTTCTACTGTTTTATTTCCCCCTGTTTCTGTCAATTGTTGCCTAAATCTCCCTCTGAAATTCACCAGAACTTCACGTTCCTTCAATTTATCTAGGTCCCATCTCCTTATTTTCCTACCTTTCTGCAGTTTTTTCAGTTTCAGCCTACAGTTCATGACTAACAAGTTATGGTCAGAGTCTATATCTGCCCCTGGGTATGTCTTGCAGTTTATAACCTGGTTCCGGAATCTCTGTTTTACCATTATAGTGGACGAGTGGACGAAAGGAGATACTAATGCAGAAATAGCCGACATGCTCACGTTGTGTGGGGAGAATGCATTTCGTGCTTGAACGGTGTATGCGGAAACATATTCCAATAGACGTCAACTATCTTGGAAATTATTTATCAACTTCTTGAACAAATTCGGTGAATATCGTAGTATAAGACCTAGACAACGTAACAGAAGGATGACAGAAGGACGTAACGACAGAAGTGGAGGAAACTAACGGTCTGGCTGTTCAGCCGTACGTCCGTTCCCGCGCAGTCGCACGAGGAAGTAGCATGACGCATGGATGTGTTCTGCGCATTCCTTATCGTCACCGGTTCCATCCGTATCACGTGTCTCTCTGTCAAGAGCGGCGTGGAAACGTTTGTGAGAATGATGTTACCTTCTGTACATGGACATTACGACAGGATACTGTAGATACATAATGTATTTTATTTAGTGATGAAGCCACGTTTATCAATTCGCTGGATTCGTCAGGTCTAACATCAGCGTCCATCAGCTCATAGGTCCATTTTTTATAGGCGGTACACTGAAAACGCACAAGTATCGCTGCCTCCTAACAGAAGACGTTCCTCTGCAGACTTGGAAGAAAGTGTTGTACCAACATGATGGCTGTTCAGGCCATCTACATCTACATCTACATGGGATACTACCATTCCATTCTCGAATAGCGCGCGGGAAGAAAGAGCACCTGAATCTCTCCGTTCGAGATCCGATTTTTCGTATTTTATTCTGATGGTCATTTCTACATATATAAATGGGAGTCAACAATATATTTTCGCATTCGATTCTTGGCTATTGGAGTTTCGTAAGTAGCCCACGCCGCAGCGATAAGCGCCGTTGTTGTAATGATTCCCATCCCAGAACCTGTACCATTTCCGTAACGCTGTCTCCCCTGTACCGTGACAATACGAAACGTGCTGCCCTTCTCTGGACTCTTTCGATGTCCTCCGTCAAATCCACCTGATAAGGATTCCACACTGGGCAGCAATACTCCAGAAAAGGACGGACAAGCGTAGTGTATGCAGTTTCTTTTGTACTTCTGTTGCATCTTTTAAGGGTTCTGCTAATAAAACTGTCTCTGGTTCGCCTTTCCCACGACATTATCTGCTTGTTCTTTCCAGTCTGAAGCAATAGTAATTCCTAGGTATTATGTGGCCTTTAGGGCCTTCACTTTTGATTGATTTATCTTGGAAACAAAGTTTAATGGATTTCATTTCGTACTCATGTGGACGACTTCACATTTCTCATTATTTAGAGTCAATTGCCAATTTTTACACCATACTGATATCTTATTCAGATCGTTCTGCAGTTGGTTTTGATCTTCAGATGATTTTACTAGACGGTAAATGACGGCGTCATCTGCAAACAACCTAAGAGAGCTACTTAGATTTTCCCCTAAATCGTTCATGTAAATAAGGAATAGCAGAGGACCAATAACACTACCCTGTGGAACGCTCGATACCACATCTGTTTTAGTCGATGCCTTGCCATTCGATTACTACGAACTGTGTCCAAATGTTCAAATGTTTGTAAAACTTATGGGACTTAACTACGGGGTCATCAGTCCCTAAGATTACAAACTACTTATAAACTAGCTAAGACTAACGACGGCACAAATATCCATGCCCGAGGAGAGATTCGAACCCCCGACCGTAGTGGCCGTGCAGAGCGTGACTGGAGCGCCTCAGTCTCCTCGGCCACCGCGGCCGGCCGAACTGTGTCCTCTCTGACAGGACATCCCCTATCCAATCCCAGATTTGGGGCGATATACCACAACTACGCAATAGTGCACGAATTACTACAGTATGTCTTCAGAAATTGTTTTCATAATTGTTGGAATGGACGAAGAGGACCCGTACTTTGTCTGGCCCTTTCCCTGTCTTTGACTCTTGTGAACTTTTTTTCTGCGAGGAAAGATCAAAGAAGTTGTATAGCAAAACACACCAACTACACCCGATGATATGCAACGATGTATTACTACAGCCTGATCGGACATCGCTGAAACGCCAACACGTGTGCAGCAATCTTCCCATACGAGACTGCAGCGTGTATTCCCTCTGTCGGTGGTCATTTGACCACAATCTGTAGTCGTCAGTTTTCTCTCTAGTAGTGAGATAATGGCTAATCCATGCACTTGTTCTTTAGTGTGTGCTACTACAGTTATTATATAAATGTTGAAACTTTTCACATTACGATATCTCGTAAGTGACTTGCACTATAGTCGTGTAACTAACTCCACTGAAATTATAATTTACTCTACTTTTAGTTTTTTTATACCAATACACATCATTCCATAAAAGCGTATCTATGTACAAAAATACACGTTTTTCATGTGTTACTAAAAATCTGTTGCTAACAATTCGTGCCCTTGTCTACCAATTCATCCAGTGAAATGGCATATTAATAGCACTTTCCATTCCCTCAGTATCTTTGATATAAATTGTAGACGATCCATTCTGTATAAAATTAGAGATGTACTTGGCTCATTCAGTAATTAAAGATACAAATTGCCCCCAGGGGGCTGAAGGTTCTTTCGTGAATACGTGCGTGGCGAGCACGAGGCCCCGAGATAATGCAGTCTTCCTTCCTTCTTTACTTCCCGGACTGCATTTCCTTTCCTCCTCCCCTCCTTTCCTATCTCACTCCTTTTCCTCTTCATCCCCTAGAAAATATTGCTATTGTTCCAACGGACTACAAACTTTTTTATTCCGTAAAGATGATGTTTGATCCAATTTCTAACAAATGTTTTTATGTCCTCGTTATCCAGAAACCTCTTTCTATGTAATGCCTCTTTTAGTGCACCAAACAAATCGCTAGGTGCTAAGTGATGACTGTAAGGGGAGATGAGGTAGTACTTGTCAGCACATTTTGTCGATGTTGAGCAATATGAGTACGTGTATTGTCTTGCTGGATAATCACACTTCTCCTCTCAGATCCACACGTTTGCCGGCCGCGGTGACCGAGGGGACTGAGGCGCTCCAGTCACGGTCTGCACGGCCACTATGGTCGGGGGTTCGAATCCCCCCTCGGGCATGTATATTTGTGCCGTCCTTAGTGTTAGTCAGTTCGTAAGTAGTTTGTAAGTTTAGGGACTGATAACCCCGTAGTTAAGTCCCATAAGCTATACAAGCATAATAATAAATATCCACACGTTTGTCTCATGGCTGGCACCGTCAACGCCTTTGGAACCTTCTTGGACATGTTTTGCGGTACTTCAGCATGTCAAAAATAATGTTAAGAACTGTATCAGTACTAACTTGAACCTTATGATCATTTCCACAGTCTCGATTGTGACGAATAATGTCATCAATTCGACTTTCAAGTGAGAGTTGGAACTGCAACTGGTCGGCCAGAACAGTGCTTGTGTCACTGAATCGCGACATTTTTTGAACTTCTCTTTCCACTTGTAATAATTTTCAAGATTCACATTACCTTCACCATAAATTTTAGACATTCTATCGTATAACTTCATTGGTTTCTGACCTTTCGAAAGTAAAAAGCGAATAACAGAACTTTTTTCAACTAATAATGGAGAATGAGTTTCAAATATTTCAACTGTTTTTATGTTTGACGTACCATTTGTAAAAGTTAAAAGTTTTATGATTGACATACCATTTTAATGTCGTGCACCTTCGCGAAATGGAAAACATAGGACACAGGTGACCAGATGATGGTACCCTAAGTGTATCGAAACCGGTCGGCAGAAAAATAATTAATTGCGATCTTGGTATTTTAATATGTACTTCAAACTAAGGAGATCGCCGTCCTACCATGGAAAATCAAACGTTTTGTGGTGGGTATCGTACTGTAAGATGGCTATTACTTTAATAACCAACGTTTCGGCCAACGTTAAGAGTGGCGTTCATCAGGGTATTCTGAAGATACCCAGAAGAAGGTCTCTGTAACAAAGGCCGAAACGTTGGTTATTAAAGTAATAGCCATATTACAGCACCCAGTAAAGTTTTATGTCAACTGACCTTGGCCGCGGAAGCCTACGCAATGAAAACATTATTGATACATCAGTTGATCAGGGCTCATCCCAGTGATATCAACTTTACATCGTAAAATGCCCTAGCAACAGCTTTCCCCAGACCAAACTGTCTCTTTAATTACCGATGAGAAAGTTGTTGTTGTTGTGGTCTTCAGTCCGCAGACTGGTTTGATACAGCTCTCCATGCTACCCGGTCCTGTGCAAGTCTCTTCATCTGAGAATACGTTCAGCAACCTACATCCTTTTGAATCTGCTTACTATATTTGTCCCTCGGTCTCCCTCTACGATTTTTACCCCACACGCTTCCTTCTAATGCTAAGTTGACAATTCCTTGATGTCTCAGAATGTGTCCAATCAATCTATCCCTTCTCTTAGTCAGGATGTGCCAGAAACTCCTTTTCTCCCTGATTCGGTTAGGCACCTCCTCATTAGTTACATGAACTACCCATCTAATTTTCATCATTCGTCTTTAGCACCACATTTCAAAAGCTTCTATCATGTGTTTATCTGAACTCCTTATTGTCCACGTTTCACTCCCATACAATGCTACATTCCAGACAAATGCTTTCAAAGGACTACCTAACATTTAATATTGGATGTTAACAAGTTTCGCTTCTTTAGAAACGCTTTTCTTCCCATAGCCATTCTGCATTTTATATCTTCTTTACTTTGGCCATCAGAAGTTATCTTGCTACCCAAATAACAAAATTCATGTACTTTTATTGTCTCATTACCTAATCTAATTCCTTATTTTCTGACATTACCTTCGTTTTACTCTTGTTAATGTTCGTGTTATATCTTCCTTTCAAGACACTGTCCATTCCATTCAATTGCTCTTTCAGATCTTTAACGGTCTCTGACAGAATTACTATGTCATCGGCAAATCGCAGTGTTTTCATTTCTTCTCCCTGCACTTTAATGCCGTCTCCAAATTTCTCCTTCCATTCCTTCACTGCCTGCTGAATGTACAGATTGAACAACATTGGGGAAAGGCTACAACCCTGTCTTACTCCCTTCCCAACCTCTGCGTCCCTTTCTTGCTCTTTGACTCTAATAACCGCTGTATGGTTTTTGTATAGGTTGAATATAACTCTTCATTCTCTATATTTTACTCCTGCTACTTTCAGAATTTGGATGAGTGTATTCCAGTCAACATTGTCAAAAGCTTTCTCCAAATCTACAAACGCTAAAAACGTAGGTTTCCCTTTCCTTAGCCTATCTTCTAAGATAATTCGTAGTGCGCGTATTGCCTCCCGTGTTCCTATTTTTCTCCTAAATCCAAACTGATGTTTCCCAAGGTCGGATTCGACAAGTTTTTCCTTTCGTTTGTAAATAATTCGTGTTAGTGTCTTGCAATCGTGACTTGTTAAACTGATAGTTCTGTAATTTTCACACTTGTCCGCACTTGCTTTCTTTGGAATTGGAATTATTCTTCTTGCAGTCGGAGGGTTTCCCCTTTCTCATACATGTTGCATACCAAGTGAATCAATTTTTACACGACGGGCTCTCCTAACGATATCAGCAGTTCAGACAGAATATCATTTACTCCAGGGGCCTTCTTTCGACTCAAGTCGAAAGTAAACAATAATGAAACCAGTGCATACGACACACTTATTGTTTCAAAATTTTGAATGTTGGTACTGTGAAAGAACTTTCTTCACACTTCGATGCGTATTCCCACGAAATACGCCCACGATCATCGGCGAACCTATATAAACACTGCGTGTTGGTAATTCGTCACAAGATGATGCTGGCATCACGTTTCTTCTTCTCGTCATGTGATCAGAGTGTGAATATCCGGCCTCTTAGCGAGAGCAGTACAGCGGAGTGAAGAGGCGGCGTCTGTTCACGGCCAGACGCGGCGCGGCGTGCAGGTGGCGGCCCCTTTGTGCTCCCGCTGGCTCTGAAAATAATTCGCGCCGCGCCACCTCTCACGCCGCGGCAATATCCTCCTGTCCGAAACATCCGATACGCTTGTAACAGACGCGAGCCTTTTGTCTTCGTTTATTCGCCAACTACAGTCGGCAAATGACACTACCTCCTGCAATTGAAGTTAACGCTGCCCCGCTCTGAAGGCTTTTCAAACAGTAACAGCCCTCAGAAGAACAAACAAAAGGCAATTTGTAAGCACTTGTGTTTTATTCTGCCATTTCCATGCAAGACTGTTCCAGCTATTGATACGATACAACTGCTGTTCGTGAGGCAGTTTAACTACCGCACAAGTATGGGGTAACAGTTGTTAAACTACATGAAATACACTCCTTGTCCTAGCCATTAAAATTGCTACTGCACGAATATGACGTTCTACAGACGTGTAGTTTAACCGGCAGAAAGAAGATGCTGTGATATGCAAATGATTAGCTTTTCAGAGCATTCGCACAAGGTTGGCGCTGGTGGCGACACCTACAAAGTGCTGAGATGAGGAAAGTTTCCAACCGATTTCTCATACACAAACAGGAGATGACCGGCGTTACCTGGTGAAACGTTGTTGTGATGCCTCGTGTAAGGAGAAGAAATGTGTACGATCACGTTTCAGACTTTGATAAAGGTCGGATTGTAGCCTATCCCGATTGCGGTTTATCGTATCACGACATTGCTTATCGCGTTGGTCGCGATCCAATGACTGATAGCAGAATATAGTTGGGTTCAGGAGGGCAATACGGAACGCTGTGCTGTATCCCAACGATCTCGTATCACTAGCAGTCGAGATGACAGGCATCTTATCCGCACGGCTGTAACGGATCGTGCAGCCACGTCTCGATCCCTGAGCCAACAAATGGGGACGTTTGCAAGACAACAACCATCAGCACGAACAGTTCGGCGACGTTTGCAACAGCTTGGACTATCAGCTCGGAGACCATGGCTGCGGTTACCCTTGACGCTGCATCTCAGACAGGAGGGCTTGCGATGCTGTACTCAACGACAAACCTGGGTGCACGAATGGCAAAACGTCATTTTTTCGAATGAACACAGGTTCTGTTTACATCATCACGATCGTCGCATCCGTGTTTGGCGACATCGTGGTGAACGCACTTTGAAAGCGTATATTCGTCATCGCCATACTAGCTTATCACCCGGCGTGATGGTATGGGGTGCCATTCGTTACACGTCTCGGTCACCTCTTGTTCGCGTCGACGGCACTTAAACAGTAGCCGTTACATTTCAGATGTGTTACGACCCGCGACTCTATCCTCCATTCGATCCCTGCGAAACCCTACATTTCAGCAGGATAATGCACGACCGCATGTTGCAGGTCCTGTAGGGGTCTTTCTGGATACGGAAAGTGTTCGACTGCTGCCTTGGCCTACTTCAATAATTGTCACCAAGTAATTACCAATCAAAACACCAGATTTCATAAGGATTCGACTTCTCATGTGATGAACTGCTTCATAAGTCTTAATTACCTTACAAGTGAATTACTGCGCTCTTTAAAATGCAGCTCACCAAGTGTACGCTATGCGTATACTCACACAAATCAATGCCCAAGAAAGCACTCGAACTTCTGACGGGAGCGACCATTCCCCCGATGCTTTGGCTTACTCGCGGCCCCTGACGTTTCCTAATGTACGGGAATGTATCGTCACTGAATGACTGAAGTAGGCTTCAAAACAGACAACAAAAAAATGTTCAAATGTTTATAAATCAATTGGACCAAACTGCGTGGTCATCAGTCCGTAGCTTACAAATTACTTAAACTAAGGTAAACTAACATAAGGACAACGCACACACCCATGACCTAGGGAGGATTTGAACCTCCGACGGCGAGCAACCACGCGCTCCGTAGCGAGGCACAGACCGCTCGGCTACACCACCGCGGCTCAGACGACATTTATGGTGTGAAGATTGACAGCTAGCTCTAAAAAAATATAAGGGGACGCAGACGAGTGAGAAACAATCCCGCAATGTTTGAATACAGCATTAGTTGTAGGCTGTTTGAGACGATTGCGCCGATTAAATATTGAGGCGTAACTTTGCAGAGTGATATGAAATGGAATGAGCATGTAAGGATGGTTGCAGGGAAGGCGGATTGTCGACTCCGGTTTGTTGGGAGAATTTGTGTTAGATGTGGTTCATCTGGAAAGAAGACCGCTTGTGCGACGCCATGTTGAATATTGGTCAAGTGTTTCGGATCCCCATCAGGTTGCTTTAAAAGAAGACAGATCAATTCAGAGGCGAGCGGCTGGGTTTGTTACTGGGATGTTCGATCAATGCGCAAGTGTAATACTTCGCTAACTGATATGGAAATCGATGGAGGGAAGGCAACGTTCTTTTCAAGAACGATTCTACTGCCGGCAACTCTTACATAGCATAAAGGCCACAAGAGAAATTAGAGCTCGAATAGAAAAATACAGGCATTCGTTTCCCTCTAATTCTATTTGGAACAGATTTGTTTGGTTATTTTATTATTACACTATCTTGATTTCGGCCCTGTAGCCATTTTAAAGTGTCTTCAATTTGAATATCGTTTGATAACCTTAAACTGCATATAATCGTGACGCAATGTACGTTTTGTTTTACAGAAGCAGCTGTCTATTTATAAAAATCATTAAAAACTGAAAATATATTGTGTTGCTGCATAAATGTATAGGGCCGATGTGTTAAAAGGAAAATTCTTCCATTAAATTACCTCTTCTGTGTTTATGTCCACACATTGATACAGCAAAACAGTGTATTTTCATGATTTGTATAAATTGATAACTGGTTAAAATGTCTACACGTCCGAAATCATGATTGAGTAATAATAAATTTTGCAAAACAGTAAATATGTAATTTCATTTAAAAATATGGGGGAGTGACTTTGATGTGTCATATGGCCAAAGTATACGAGAAGTTACTGGAAAGGTGAGTAGGGAAGAGAGTGGAAAAAGAGTCGATAGATGAACAGTATGGGTTCAGCCCAGGGAGGCCAACAGTAGACTTGCTTTTGAGTGTAATGCAACTATAAGAGAAACATTATGAGATTTGGTAACGACCTTCCTCGACATGGAAAAAAAAGCGTAAGATAGTGTGGAAAGAAGCAAAGTATGGGAAGCACTAGAGAAAAGGGGAGTCGGGAAGCAAATCGCTTGGAGAATAAGGGAAGTGTACCAAGGAAGTGTGAGCTGTGTAAAGGTATGAGGTGAGAGGACGGACTGGTTTGAGCAGAGGAATGGACTGAAGTAAGGGAATGCTCTATCTCCTCTACTATTTATCATTATAATGGATGAAATTATGGCAGGGGTTTCAACACGAATAGGAAAGGATACGAAAGCGATAGTGTTTGCACATGACATAATGGCGTGAGTAATGGAGAAGTAGATGTAAAAGAGAAACTAAATAAATGGGAGGAGGAGGTGACTCAGTATGGAATTAAATTTAATGCTATCAACTGTGAAATTATGATAACAACAAGGAATAAAGAAAGAGCAGCAGCAGATGTAAGAATTGGAGGGGAAATAGTATAGAGGGTGGACAGTTTTAAGTATCTGGGAAGTGTGATTGAAGAAAGTCTGAGGAATGATATGGAAGATTAGTGAAAGAGGAAAGCAAGCCCACAGGTTTCTGCAAAGTGTGCGAAGTCTGGTGTGGAGCAAACACGTACCACAGAAGAGTAAACAGGTGATTTACCGACAGTATTATGCTCCAGTACTTATGTGGGTTACGGAGAAAAGGCAGGTGAGCAGAATACAGGCGCGTGAGAGGAAATTTCACAGAAGGAGGATCGGTGTAACCAGAAAGAATAGAATGAGAAACGAGAAGGTGAGGGAAATGGTGAAGGAGAAATATCTACACGAGACCACAGAATAGTGAAGCCTGAGATGGCACGGACATGTCAAGAGAATGGAAGATGGCAGGATTCCAAAGAAGACCAATGAGATGAAAATATGAGGCAGGAGACCAAGAGGAAGAGCAAGAGACAGACGGATCATGGGAGTAGAGGAAGGAGTGCAAGAGGAAAAGTGGTGGGAGGATAGGGAGCGATGGAGGCTTATGTTGCAAGCAGATCTGGCCAGAGGCTAGTGGGTGATGATGATGATGCTATGACAGTGGTTCCCCACCAAGGGAAAGTCAGAAAAAGAAATGTCTACGAAGTATCCTCCGGCACGGGATATGTATGTAGATGTAGCTGCAGATATTGCGGGTCTTCCGTTAGCTGAAAGTTTGCCTGCGGATTGTGTTTCCGAGAAGGACTTGGGAAAGGCAACCTAACCGGTCGACGCGGCTGCTCTACGAGACGTGCTGCCAGGAAGGAGCCGTTTGCTGTTTGACCTGGCGCCCTGGGAACACCGCCGCGGGCATTTCGCAAGACTTTCCCGCTGAGCACGTTTCACTACTTTCTTGTCGGGTCACACATGAGCAGTGACCTCGTTTCTGAGTTTTGCGCCGAGCGAGGTGGCGCGATGGTATCACACTGGACTCGTATTCGGGAGGACAATGGTTCAAATCCACCTCCGTCAGTGATTTCTCTAAATCACGTCAGGCAAATTCCGGAATCGTTCCTTTGAAAGGGCACGGTCGATTTCCTTCGCCATTATTACTCAAAAATCCAAGCGTGACCTCTGTCCTTAATGACGACGTTGTTGAATGGGGGGTAACCTGCTCACACAACTCAGAACAAACGTGACGTCAACTTTTCGTCACTTTGTATCAACAATACCCCCGAATACCTATTGATTATCGGTATTATTCGAGGGTTAATATTTACCACCAATACCTCACTTACTTTGTTCCGCTTCGTTCTTTATGGTGTTTGGCTTCGCTCTGTCGTGTTTGGCTTCCCTTTACCTTTTTGGCATGGACATATTTCAGTTTGACACAGTAATGAGAGAGACGGCGAAGAATTTCAGCGATGGATTCAAAGACCATTTTGCTTGTACGGAATTATTATGGAGTTATTATGTGTTTCTTTCTTCAGGAACTTGTCTGCAGAGGCAACATAATTTATAATACGTGGCACTATTTCTATTATGGGCATTACACATTCTAACTTTTCAGCTTCAACCCACTACGTACTTATCCAGGCCTGAAGAAAAAAAGATGTGACGCTTGGTACAGGGTAGTGTATATGTCCAGTCTGGCAATTCACAACATCTTTCTTCCGGCCCACCCCCCAGGCAATAACTTTGTTTTCATTCATTTATTATTGTTTCACTATCACCATGTATCATTTCACAAGATTCATTTCCCGCACGCCACAAACATCTTTGTATTACTAAGCTGCCGCTTGGCAAGCCGCTCATTCTCGCAGACGTAACTCTGTCCATACCGCTTTGTTCAACGGTCGCATTTAAGTTCCGCTGTTATTAACAATACTACCAGTTGTAAACGCGACAGCGACTCCTCTGCTGCTATGGTGAGTTTTATCATACGAAAAACATTCTATTAATTTCCATACTGTACCCCCTTAGTCCGTAGTTATTCTACTTCAAATAGCCTTTACGTACTTTGCACGTTTACCTCTTTGCGGGGGCCCAATGACAGAACACAAATTGTTAAGCTACCTGCACCACAGCTTAAAAAAGTTCTATGGCGCCATCTCCGCCCAAGTAAGTTCTGACTCTTCAAAATTTACTCACCTTAGCCACATTAGATTCGCTGCCCGCCAGGTACACGGACTGTAATAAAAAATTTGTCTGTTTCCAGTCTGATGATGCGGTAACAGCGCGAAACGCGTTATTGGATTAATAAAGAATATTGCAACAGAGACTGCAAATTATCTAATTATTCACCACTGTTGCTGCACCAGCTTCCACCACCACCATCATCATGGAATGGAATAAAATATATCCTAAAGTGAAAGATTTCGGATTACGTAAGTCAGAAAGTATGAGCACAGTATGACGACATGTCAAATAATGCCAGGCTAGCGCAGCGGATAATGTACTGTACCGTCAATTTTGCGGCCCGGGTTCGATTGTAGCTACTACTTATTTTTTATTTTATTTTATTCCGTTGTAATTACGAAATTTAAATTTGATAATGCATTTCGGTGTTCCTTAATTCCTTCAACACAGAGTTATTGTCAAAAAAAGATACAATTAAAATAAATTCGGTTGTTTAGCATCAATTTACTTACAGTGCTCGTTTCACTGCAATGATCCAGTATGTTTGGTATGCATGAAACAGTCATTAACATCCTGAAAGTCTAATGTGCACTAAAGCACTTTTCCGAAAAAACATTCTTGCCGAAAATGTTTTCCATAAAATGTCAGCGGCATGAACGTTGTGTTTCTTAATGATGATCATCCAAAATAAATGTCAAGTGCTTTCGCAATTAATTGCTGGAATATTACAAATACTTTTTAAATTAGAAACTTCACATAATAATGAACATTTTTTTTGAAACTTAAACTTGTAATGTTTCCCTGAGGATGGCATAACAGCCGAAAATTGGTTCGTAAACCAATAAATTTGTAGAATATCTCACAGTAATCTTGTGTATGTCATTCATAATGTATCAAATATTCTGTCAAGAAACGACGGGACAGTCAGTGAAAATGAACATTTTTAAACACATTAATTACCATATTCATTACAATTGTAACTAAAACAAATATAAACGGATAACAAATCGAGCGTCTCGGAGTGAAGATTATCTGAGGAATGGACCCAACGTAGTCAAGCATAAAACTCTTTCTTTGCGGGCGGCGAGAAAGCTGTTCAATATATCTGAAAAAAAAAAAAAAAAAAAAAAACTCTAAGAACTAGAACGCGCGGGAGTAGCCGAGCGGACTGGAGCGCCACGTTACGGATCGCGAGGCCTCCCGCGTAGGAGGTTCGAATCCTCCCTCGGGCATGAATATGTGTGTCTTATCCTTAGGTTAGTTTAACGTAGTTAAAATAGTTTGTAAGTCTAGGGACTTATGAGCAAAGTAGTTTGGTCCTGTGGAATTACAAACATTTGAATTTGAACTAGAATAAAAAAGAATGACATTAAAGAAAGTCTCGGACTTTTACCACAATGCTGATGATAACAAAAAATTTGTTACGCATTTTCTTTCGCTCTAGGCTGTACTATTTGCTTCATCTAAAAGAGAAATTAGGGGGATGGCCTTCAATATGACGGACCTGCTAGGTTTAAAAATAATAAAATGGTAGGCCAAATATGGCTAAGTTTCTTTTTAAGAAGAAATCCAGAGCTCAGTTTAAGGAAAATTTGTTCTTGACCAAGAACACAAGGCATGAACAAGTAAGAGTTATCTGATTAATTTGAACTTTTGACAGATAATCATCATCTTGACAAAGTTGCATTCATAAATGGAATGCTGATAAAACTTGATTCCAGCTGAACAATGTCGATTGCTAAAAGGCGAGCAAATATGTTGATGTTATAACATCGTCTGAGAAAGGCGAGACGGTTACGGTTTTGGCTTGCTGTAATGCAGAAAGCCACTTTGTACCCTCGCGTATACAGCAAACCAGAATTTCTAAGAGGGGCACCTTCGGGCATAGTTATCGACGTGAGACATGAGCTAGCCTATATTAATGCAGACCTTATTATGGATTGATTACAAAACCATTTCATTCCCAGAAAACCTTCAAGTAAAATTCTTATCCTCTTGGATGGCCATGCTTCACACATGAGCAATGCTAAGTTGTTAGATGTACCACAGATACCATAATCAGCTTACCAAGTCATACCACGAATTATCTTCATCTACTGGACCACGTTGTTTTCAAGCCACTACAGACGTACTGTAAAGACGCTTGCCAAAAGCTCATGAGGGTTAACAACTGAATCAGGAATATTTCCAGATCTAATTTTGTAGAATTATTTAATCCAGTATCAATCCTATTTGCTAATGTTCAGACTGCTGTTTCAGCATTTCGTGCTGCAGGTATTTATCCACTTAATATAGATGCTATTGCAGAATATGCTTTATTTATTTATTTATTTATTTATTTATTTTTAGCCCGAAACCAAAGCTATTTGGATCAAGTCCACGCACATCATTCTCTTTTGATGTCTACTCAACCAGATACAGGTATTTCAATAGATTCGTTTAATGTGAGATCTACTCATCGCGTTCTGCTAATGAGTTTTTGTTAAATGCATCTTTATTTCGAATCTCTTCATTCAACGCCAACCACAATATACAACTGACATCCTCCAGGGCTCTTAAATATGCCCTTAAAGCGGAAATGAGGTGTTTTCGAACACTGACACAGTCAAAGAAGAAAAAAAAGAAAAAATATCAATAGTTCTCCGGAACAGTTCCGTCATAAGATACAAAACGAATTTAGGTTTTCAAACAAACGTAGAGGAGTTCCTTAGAATTCACGTAGAAGATTGGAATTAGCCATCATCAGAAGATGAATATGATGATGAGTCAGAGGAATTTAATGAAAACGAATATGCTGAATGCCTGGAACTGTACTCTTAAACTCGGTCTAAATCTGACTGGCTACCATGTGTCGTGCGCAAACGGTGGTGGCATGGAAGAATGTTCACTTTACAATCAGACGGATGCCGTTTGTGGAAGAGAGAAAAATAAAAAAGCAGGCAAAAATACAGTCACGCAAAAAAATAGAATAATCCTTCCTACTTTGTTACTTCTTAGTTTGTTTAGAAACCTATCAATGACGAATTTCATTCAATTTTTTCGTTTACATTAGTTACGATATGTGTTTGTAAAATTTGTGTTATTCTATGTTCGTAATGTTTTCAATTGACTTCTAATAAAATATTATTAAACCGGTTGGTTAGATTTGTCTTTCCACTGAAAGGAACTATTCCAAAAGCACAATCATGAGGTCTCTCCTGCCCATGAAGTGTCCCTGATGGAGAGATGGCCAAATACAGTCTTTTTAGATATTATTTTAAATTCCATTTTTATTGAAGTATTGATGTGGTTTTCTATAAGAAGAATCATGGGTGCGAAACAGTTTGCAAGCGTTTTTAATTTCGCATATGTATTTTTACGGAATTTAGACACTGCGCGTCTTCCTTCCTTGCTTATCCTTACATTCATGAGCATCGGATACCACCAAGTTTTCTCAGTAACCTTAACGCCTTGAATGACGGTGTCGATTTCAAAAGTGATCAAGAGCCTAAATTTTATTAACTTACTAGCTTAACGCCTCTGCTTAGCATACGTAGGCTGGTTGGTCTGCACCAGTTGTTTCTCTCTCTAATATAAATTTTCGTAGATATAGCCTACGTACTATCATAATGAAATGTGATACTACCTGTAGCAGCGGCAGAATGGCCGTTCGTATTGAGGCGCCATGCTGCGGTGCGCGCTGCTGTTCGCCGCCGGGGGTTCGATTCGCCCCTCGGGCATGGGTGTTTGTGCTGTCCTTAGTATAAGTTAGTCTAAGTTAGCTTAAGTTAGTTTAATTAGTTTGTAGGCCTTAGCGTCTGAATACCCCGTAGTTAAGTCTCTTAAGATTTACAAACATTTGAACATTTGATTTTACTACTTGTAACCCCGTGTGGCACACCTTAATAGTTGAATTTCGAAAAAATCCTCAACATGTGTCTTTTACGTTCCAACCGAGTATGCAAATATTTTTGTAATTCTGGGTTCAAAATTGTCTTAGTAGCGACGTATTTTCAAAAAAATGTTTCATCCCCTCTTTCACCCCCTAAATAATCAATTTTATGAAAATACCGAAACACGTATCTTTTTAATTCTGACCAAGAAAACATACACCAATTTATGTGGTTGTAGCTTTAAAATTGCCTTAATAGCAAAAGATTTTCGAAAAACATCCCCTGTCCAATTTAACCCCCTTGATGGTTGAATTTCCAAAGTGCCGAAACTCGTAATTTTTAAATTCTAACGAACAATACAAATACCAATTTTTGCAGCTCTAGATTCAAAATTGACAACAATGAGTTTTCGAAAAGAATTTTTGATCCACTATTTTATCGCCTGAATTGTTGAATTTCCAAAAATTCCGAAACTCGTGTCTTTTTAACCCTGATCAAGAGTCCATATCCTCAGTTTCCTAGCTTGAAATTTGAGTTAACAGCAACATATTTTTGAAATAAATCTTTGCATCCTGCATTTCAACCCCTTATTGGCCGAATTTCCAAAAGTACCGAAACATGTGTCTTTTAAGTTCGAAACCCAAATCCAGATCCGAAAATTTGTAGTTCTAATTTCAAAATTGCCTAAATAGCAACAGATTTTCGAAAAACATGCCCTCTCCAATTTAACCCCCTTGATGGCTGAATTTCCAAAAATACCGAAACTCGTGTATTTTTTAATCCTGATCAAGAGTCCATATCCGAAGTTTCGTAGTTGTAGCTTAAAATTTGAGTTAATAGCAACATATATTTGAAAATAAATTTTTTGCGTCCCCTATTTTACCCCCTTATTGGTTGAATTTGAGAAATACCCAAACACGCGTCTTTTAAATTCGAACCCTGAATTAAAAACGGAAATTTTGTAGTTCTAGCTTCAAAATTGCCTAAATAGCAACATTTTCAAAAAAGCTTCATTCCCTATTTCATCTCCTTAAAGACGGAACATCGAAAAATGGCTTCTTAAATGACGCCTACAGAGTAAGATCAACACCTGAAACGTGTGCATAGAAAATGTATATTGCTGAATTTGTAAGAAAATATCTAATATTGTGCCTCCTGTTTTGTGTCGAGTAACTTGCTTGCAAGAAAATGTATAATATTGCTTCTACTGTGTGTATCGATATGTGTACACAAATCTGTGAAGTTTCATCTTTGGCAAAGATTATGTATCGCATAGCATTGTAGCTCGTGCAGAGAGACAGTCAGACTTGTGGTTCAGCTCGCTTAGAGAGCAGTTGTGTATATGGCTCCGATGTAGAGCAGAGGCTGCTGTGCCAGCAAGTTGATTTGATTGTATTTGGAATATATTGTATTTCTTATAATTGTGAAAAACGTTGTACCACCCCTGGAATGAAGGTAATTGCATTTCATGTAATTATGAAAAGGTTGTAGCATTTAGGTAATGTAATGGTGATTATTAATAATAAGTAACAAAGTTGACCTTTCTTACCTGTTTCATTTACGTAGTTAGAATATTAACCCACTTCCTTTATTTGATAATTAGTTATTTGTGGATTTAAAGTGCAGTGTTGATTTTGGTAATCTTGTTGAACAGATTTCTTTATGGGTATCGTAGTAAATGATTGTTATGCAGACTGCAGTTAATTGAGTATGATACTGAATTTTGATAATCAGGTACTGATCTGCATAAAATTCTCGTAGTCCAACATTAAGAAAGTGGTTTGTGTTTTTAATATCTTTCTCGCAGTCAAATTTTTTTGAGTATAGTTAGTGTTTCATGCAGGTTACATGTCACAGTTGTTTTGTTAAAAGATCCGTTGCGCACATAATCAGTTTAATGCACTGTGTCTTATTTAACAGCATATACATCAATATCAGTGCCATAATTAAACCAAATTACTGTGTTAATGAACAATGTAAGTGTTCAGTTAAATTTTGATGAAGTTATCTGATGACTTAGTAATCTTGACCGTTAAACATCAATGTATGACAACTATTTGGACTGCAACTAATAGCAGATCAGGTTTTGAATGAGTAACTTCAAAATAATCTACTTTTGTTGTCTGATTAAACGATAGATTCAACATTAAACATCACGTACACAACTTTTACACCCTCTACAAATTTCAAGTTTCTTTCTTCAGTGGTTTGGGCTGGGCGATGATGAGTCAAAAAAATGTTTGTTAAGCTTATGGGACTTAAGTACGGGGTCATCAGTCCCTAAACTTACAAACTACTTATGAACTACTTACGAACTAGGACGGCACAAATATCCATGCCCGAGGGGGGATTCGAACCCCCGACCGTAGTGGCCGTGCTGACCGTGACTGGAGCGCCTCAGTCCCCTTGGCCACCGCGGCCGGCAATGATGAGTCAGTCAATCAGTCAGTCAGTCAGTAAGTCGGGACATTGCCTTTTATATATAGAGATCTCCATCGTTAACCTGTTGGACGACTCCACACAACACCCTGCACTGAGTCCCGTGCTTTACTGGAGACGGTGGCGCGTGGCGGCCCTGGTGTGAGGGCGACTTCGCTTCATTAGCGCCTCAGAAAGTGTCGCCTCATCCCTAGCCTCGGGCCAGGCCCCTCATTCAAACTCCCTCCGAAACTTGGCCTTCGTTTCCGCGAGCGCGAGCCTCGTGTTTCATGCCCCTTTCCTATCTGTTCCGCCTCCTCATTAGTCAAAGGAGCTGCCTGGTTTAGTCATGAGAGGAAAGCTCGCTTTGGCTTCTGAACACACGATCAGAACTGAAATAACGTGCAAAGTATCTAACCTAACGGGGAATGCTAAACGCGGTTACTTTTGGTAGTAATTTTCGTGATATTGTGAATATTTACTTTTTGGACAAATTAACTACTGCTCATTATCTATCCTCTACTCACAAGGGACACCTTTGACCTCAAACGCTCAGAACCACACGAAACCATGGTTAGAATAACAAGCAATCGCCGCGGTGGAGCAGCCAAGCGGTCTAAGGCGCCTCGCTGCAGAGCGCGCGGTTGCTCGCCGGCGGAGGTTCGAGTCCTCCCTGGGGCATGGGTTTGTGTGTTTGTCCTTGGGTTCGTTTACCTTAGTTTAAGTAGTTTGTAAGCTACGAACTGATGACCACGCAGTTTGCTCCGATAGATTTACAAACTTTTGAACAGGCAATCATAAACAGGACAGTGGTGTGGATCACTTCCATGCAAAATCTTTGCACTGTACCTCAAGTAACACTTTAACACTATAAGTACCACGTGCATCATTTTTGACCCATGTAGGCGTAATTCAGAATAATAGTATCCTCCTACATCAGGGATCATTTGTCAGATTGCCATTATAAATAGCACCCGCACTTGGGTTACTCTTTCTCTATGTTATTATCTCTCTATGTGATTAGCCTAGATTCTATACGGGGTTTATTTCCAAGATAGGAAGGAACCCGACAAAATATTATATTTCTTAATGTAAACTTTCGTATCATAATCATATGCTAATGCGTGCAATATCTTTGACTTTGATCAGATTAGGCTAGGAAGGAGGAATTAGAAACTTCTGCCTCCTGTTAATAAACTGATTAATATTCGTGATATTGAAATTCGAACTTATTTGCAAGTTTAAGGAAATGACATTTAAAAAACTTTCCTGGAAGAATTAAAGTTCGTAGTCAATGTAATAGGGTCCAGAGACTTTAATGTAAATGAGAGTTTCACGAAAATAGTCACGCATTGTGAACTTACGAAGTGTTTTCTGTGAAAGTGATTTGGTTGTAAATATTAATAATCTGTGAAACTTAAAAAAAAAGTCCTGAACAGTTATTCAAGTATTTAGTTCCCTGATATGGTCCAAGATTATTCTAAAAGTGAACATATAATAATATCTGTAAAGTTCGTAAGAAATCTGTTAATGTGTGAAAGAAAAATATCTAACAGTTATAATAACGCAAAACACACATATGCAGCAGTACCAGACACCCAAAAGTGCTTATCTTAATCCTCAAAGTGCAGATGTGTGATTTAGATGAAATAGTGAAAACAAACTGGGAGAGAACAATGTGCACACCTCACTAATACCGTTTTATCACATTCCAAATCAGTTTCGCGTTCCTGTTTCTCTAGAGATGAATGTGTACTGCTTGAACAGCCACCTTCAGGTTCAGATTCCTCCTGTCCTCCAAATTCCGTATATCTATCCAGCGTAACGTCGTGTATTTCTTTGTCGTCGCCATTATATTTTAGAATTGTTATGTTATATAATATATCCGCAAACTCCGTATCCTCGAAGTAGTAGAGAAAAGATGACCTTGATTTATTACATCTACATACATACTCCGCGCGCCACGTTACTGATCGCGCGGCCCCCCGCGTCGGAGGTTCGAAACCTCCCTCGGGCATTGATTTGTGAGTTGTTCTTAGGTTAGCTTAACGTAGTTGAAGTAGTTTGTAAGTCTAGGGACTGATGACCAACGTAGTTTGGTCCCATAGAATTACAATCATTTGAATATACTCCACAGTCCACCCAAAGCTGCGTGGCGCAGGGTACTCAGTACTAATGCTAGTTACTTGCTTTCCTGTTCCACTCCCCCACAGAACGAGGGGAAAACGAATACTTGTATGCATACGAATACTTGTATGTACGAGCCCTAGTCTCTCTAATCTTATCTTTGTGGTCTTTACGAGAAATGTAGGTTGGCGGCCGTAGAATCGTACTGCAGTCCGCCTCAAATTCCGGCCCTCTAAATTTTTTCTACAGTACTCGAAAAGAAAGTCGCCTCCTCTCAGCGACTCCCAGTTCCCGAAGCATTTCGGTAACACTCGCGCATTGATCGAATCTACCAGTTAGAAACTTCGCCGGCCACCTCTGAAGTGCCTTTATGTCCTTCTTTAAACCGATCTGGTGGGGATCCCAAACACTTGAGCAATACTTAAGACGGGGTCGTTTGCAATTGCACTTATCTTGCTTTGTTTCTCATGTTTTGTGACGAATTTGGAAGTATTTTCTTTGCCATTACCAAACAAAATTGTATCAAATTCTTGATAGGGAGAAAGGGGATGATGTAAGGTACCTGCTATGGGAAGGTATACATTTCATATTTAAATGTACTGCGAATTTGAGATAATGGTTTAGTTTTTAGAGTGCATTTTTTATGAAATAGGAATTTCATGGGTAGTGTTCTTGAAATTTATTAACAGTAAAGAAATGTTTATCTTTGTTTAAAAATAATTTTGTAGGCAGATTAAATATCTGAGTTATATTTTTCTCTGAAAGATTTTAAAATCCAAAATATGACAGTGTTAGTAATTTTCATTAAGTTACATCAGTTAGAAAGTAAACCAGTTATTTTATTATTATTTCGAGTTTCTTAAATAGATTACCAGTTTATCCCTTCTCACATTTTTATTAAAAGTGCCATAGATGTTTTTTGTAGTTAGCTTTCCAGTAGTTAGTACAGCAGAAAGCAGTTTGGTGTTGCGCAAATTTATGCAGTAAGTGAAAGTGAAAAAGAATCAGTTTTTGTTGTCAAGCTTACATATCAGTATGATTTACAGATTTCAGGGTAGGACAATCGATACAGGTTAACAAGTGTTTGCACTTAGTCAGGTTGCAATGATAAATATTGTGTTCGTTACATTCCGTTAAAGATTGTTAGTTCAGTCAGAAACAAGTTTGTAGGGCCAGAATTATTAACACAGTGATTTTTAGTATCAGTAATTTTCAGACAGTTAACTTTGTTACGACGTTTACATATATAAACAAGTAGCAGTTTGTGTTTCATTATAATAAACAATACGCAGTCAGATAGGTTTTGCAATACCTTGACATTCACATAGAATACAGTTAAAAAATTCGCAGTCAGATTAACATAACGTTGTGCAAAGGCATTCAGGTAGAACAAGTTGAAACACATTCAGTTACATTTCTTTCAAGTAGCGTTAGTCAGTTACATTTCTTAGATCATATGGCAAGACACATTACTTTCGCAGCAGACGTAAATTTTGTAAGAGAGAAGGACAAGCAAGAAACTTTCAAAGCGTCTCCTTCCCAAAATTCTCCCAATAAAGCGAAGTCGATTATTTGCTTCCCCACGACTGTCATTATATGCTCATTCCATTTCACATCGCTGTGCAGCGTTACGCGTAGATATTCGATACGACTCCGTCAAGCAGCACACTACTAATGCAGTATTGTAATATTACAGAATTGTTTGCCCTACTCATACGCATCGCCTTTCATGTTTCTACATTTAGCGCTAGTTCCTCTCACCACCTAGAAATTTGGTGCAAGTCATCCTGGCCGGCCGCGGTGGCCGAGCGCTCTGCGGCCCGCAGGTCACAGTCTGCACGGCCACTACGGTCGGGGGTTCGAATGCCCCCTCGGGCATGGAAATATTCAAATGTTTGTATAGCTTATGGGACTTAACTATGGGGTCCTCAGTCCCTAAACTTACAAACTACTTACGAACTAGCTAATACTAAGGATGGCACAAATATCCATGCCCGAGGGGGGATTCGAACCCCCGACCGTAGTGGCCGTGCAGACCGTGACTGGAATGCCTCAGTCCCCTCGGCCAACGCGGCCGTATCGGGCCTGGATATTTGTGCCGTCCTTAGTATTAGTTAGTTCATAAGTAGTTTGTAAGTTTAGGGACTGATGACCCCATAGTTAAGTCCCATAAGCTCCACAAACATTTGAACAAGTCATCCTGGATGCTACTACAGTCACTCATTCTAGTTACCGCGACAAAAGACGTGGTTGTCGTCGGTGTACTTGCTGGTGCCCCAGGTGCTGACTGTGGGACGCGTACTACGCTAGACGGAACTGCGCTGCCGACAGACAGCTGGACGTCAGGAGTCGTAGTGCTGATGCAGCTAGCGCCATATTGCAGGCCGGCCACGTGGAGGCTGGTGACGTCAGCGGCCCGCAGCTGGGCAGCTGTCGGTGGTGCCGTATTACCGCCCGGCAGCTGGCGCGCCAATTGACCTGCCAGAGCGAGACTCGTCTCCGGGGCTGCACGCCAGGGCGCGCTGCCGCCTGCTGGCTGCTGAGGCGGCGGCTCACGTCTAGCTGAACCACAGTCTCACATGTACAGTCACGACACTTCCACAGATTTTTGTTATCCGCTGCGATAGCAGCGCTCCAAGCGGCCGGCAAGCTACGTTTCTGAATACGGTAGTTGATGGTTGCGAATAGTATCGTTTAGATTGACTTCAGCATACTTTTTACATTACGGAACGTATGCAGTGCTTTATAAATATGTAATAATTCCCCATTTGTCTTTCTTAAGTTTCATAAGATCTCTTACAAGGTACGAAACGTTACATTACAGGACAGTTAATTTACAATCATCCTGTAACAAACAGGCTTTAAATGAGTAATTTCATTTTCTATTAAAAATAAAAATGCCTAGGAAACACCAGGACACATGCCCTTTGGCAGAGAGACGTCTATTTCTACGCAGGAACGTTAAGTATTCTTCATTACAATTCCAGTAAAATCGGTGAGGGTGGAACATAGGAAACGTATATAGAATGCAATAAATATGGTATTTAACATACCAAATCAATCAGTACAGCTGTAGCTGAAGGAAAAATGTCACAGGCGTGGCAATATAACGATAAAAGCAACCAAACTGTTTTCCAACAAAGAAGAACACAATTCCACAATTATTGCTGCATCTGAACCATCTGAAACGGCACGAATCATCAAAACATTGGTTTTTTAAAGCTAAAGTAATTACACTTAAAAGAATATGCACGTAGAAGAAAGACGAGTAACGTCTTAAAATGTGAGAATCATTAGACTCCGTACCGAATTGATACACGTCAAAAACTGGCTGTCATAGTAAGAACAGACCATAATAGAAATTTATTATGCCGTTATGTTTATATGCAAATTACTTTCAGCGAAATAAGCTGCAAATATACACATATTCGTAAGTATTTGTTCATGATGTTGTTGTTCTGTATACCTTTGAATCATTTAAATGAGGCTGTTTTCATGTTAATTTCCTTATTATGTTTGTCTCTCGATATTTTAATAATGCTTGTAACGCAAAAATTATAGTAAGTATTTCGTTAACTACGTACAAAAGCGATTATGAACAAACATCACAACTTTGGCAGCTTGCCCACCGCTAGGAGCGCTAGTGTCGCAGCAACTGTCAGTTGGTAACAACTTTTACAGCAGTGTCGGGACTGTGTATGTTAGACTGTGGCTGAACTCTGCTGACCAGGGCCGGCCAGAACAAATTCCGCGCCCTAGGCAAATTATTTTAATGGCGCCCCATTTAATAAAATAGCAATAAAACATCAATGTAAAATACACATTGCATCTTTTTTATTCAAATATATAATCACAACATATACATTACATAAACAAATGTTTCACCATCATACATTTTTGTATAATAATGTTAGTTTTTCATCGTTTTTACATTTTGTCTTTTAAAAAGGGCCGCGGTGGAGTAGCCGAGCGGTCTAAAGCGTCACGCTGCTGAACGCGCGGTTGCTCGCCGTGGAGGTTCGAGTCCTCCCTGGGGCATGGGTGTGTGTGTTGTCCTTAGGTTAGTTTACCTAGGTTTAAGTAGTTTGTAAGCTACGGACTGATGACCACGCAGTTTGGTCCGATAGATTTACAAACATTTGAACATTTTTTTAAAAAGGTTTTGGTTGATAGTTCACAATAATTGATACAATTATAAGCTGTCACACATATTTCATTTTTCTTACCATGGCTTTTGCAAAATGTGAGACGCTCTCCTTTGAATCAATTGTCTGCTGTTTCTCGTTCATCTGACAAAGTGCTTCTTGAGTCATTGTTGGTCGCAGATATGTTTTTACGAGTTTTAATTTCGAGAAGCTCACCCTCACCACTAGCTACAGACACAGGAAGAGTAAGCAACACTTTTCGTGCAGTAACTAAGCTAGGTACAATAAGTCTATTTTTACAAATATTACTCAGAACGTCCTGTATTGGGTACTCTGCTAGCAATGGCCTGTAATTCATAGCATAGATCAGTAGCATCAATATCTTTAGAGTCTTTGTGAGTTAGAGACTCTACCAAATTAACACATTCTTCAAGAGCAGCTTTGGGAGTTTTATTTTGTACATCATGTATGTTGTACAGAGAGCCAAATACACGATTTAGGCTGTTAATCTGATGAAATCTCTCGTCAGTTGAATATATTGCAGTATCGCCAGCTTTGATCACGGGATGATTAGTGGCGAACTGCTACTCGTATATTCTATATAAACGCTTCTGAAGAGTCAAAGAGAATGCATGTAACATTGACTTACGTCTTGTCTCTTGCCTGTTGTTCTGTCTATGTGTAGTAACAGGGAACTCATCGCTCCTGGAGGCGCAGCGCAACAGCAAAGTATGCCGCAACGCGAGCACACGAGAGTTCGTCGCGCACGAGACGTTTGCCGCCCCCAAAATTCCAGCGCCCTAGGCAATTGCCTAGTTTGCCTATATGGACAGGCCGGCCCTGCTGCTGACTGCAGTTATACAAGAACAGTGCGGAAGAGCGTCTATGCGGTGAAATTCAAATTAGCTATAATGTTAAGTCTGGGCTGTATTACGAGACAGTCTAAAGATAGTGTGAATTAAGTGCATATTTTTGCAATGCCCTGGAAAACTGCCAAGAAAAGTACTTCCGTGTTTGTTTCAGATATACTCAAAGCATAAGCGCAGAAATTGCCAGGTCCCGGTAACAACAATGCAACTTACCTGTAAAGAAAACAATAAAAATGTAGTTTCCCTACGTCCAAACGTATCCTCGCCAAGGAAAAAAAAAAAAAAAAAAAAAAAAAAAGAAACGCCAAAAGTCTGTCAGAGACTTAGATTTCCACAGAGACGTAATCCGTCGCTCTCAATTGAAGAATTTTATGATGTACATAATCAACACTTAAAAACCTTTAGAGACGTTTTTAAAAGCTATGCATGAGGTATTACGTCTTTAAAATGGTAAGAAAACTTGGTTTTAGATCGAAAAGCTAGCAATGCTCTAGAGCTCCTAGAATTACAAACTACTTAACTAAACTAAGGACGACAAACACACCCTTGCACGAGGGAGGACTCGAACCTCCGACGGGGAACGAACGCGCACAGACTTGCTCGGGGGGGTAGCCGTCACAGGAGGCAATAGTCGCACCATAAAATAACTAGCCAGCAGCATGTCTGGATACTAGCTATTCCTTAATGCCAACAGATGCCAAAAGAGTGGAATATATTTTATATTAAAATTACGCGATTCCTTGTTGACCATAAATTCTTACTTGATAGCATGTTCAAATGTTTGTAAAGCTTATGGGACTTAACTGCGGGGTTATCAGTCCCTGAACTTACAAACTGCTTATGAAGTAACTTATACTAAAGACAGCACAAACATTCATGCCCGAGGTGGGATTTTAATCCCCTACGGGGAACGGCCTCGCGTCGGAGCATAGCGCCTCAATGCGCTCGGCCGCTTCGCTGCGGCACTTCAGAAGAACAAAGATTGTTTTAGAATAAATACAACGAATTAATAATGAGTAAACGAGTCTGAAACCTGTTTTCAGGTACCGGGCTAAAGCCAAATTTACATGTTACCATAAGTAATTTTGAGAAATTCGATTGTTTAGAAATTGACTATACAGTGGGACCTTGTTCAATGAGCATAATTCACTTCTGAGCATGTTATGGAATATATATTTTTCAGTAGTAATTCATGTATTATAATAGAATGTGTTTCATTCAGAAAAATGAACAATTTTTTTTCCTATAATGTGCTATACTGTACTTCTTTATTGATTTTTACAAGAAAGTTATATAAACAGAAAAAAAATTAAATTTGATGCCATTGAAATAACACAGTTGTTTTATGGTTCGGGGAGGGGATGGGGGTTCACAAAAATATTTTTACTTGGAAGGGGATTGCGTATTCAAAAAGTTTAGCAAACACTGCTCTAGAGGAGCGAAGCGTTCCTAAGGATTGGAAAAAAAGCGCAGTTAGTTTTACAAACATTCGTAAATTTTTTCTTGTTCAAGTAACGTCATTTCTGGATACCGGAAATCTCCTTTGTAGGAATCAATGTTTCCGAAAGCAATATAATGATTTCGTTTGGCTCAGGGGCCTGGTGCAAGTCTTTCAACTGAACATCACTTAGGCGACTTGCGTGTCCCTAACCTACCCCAGTTATCCAACCTGAGAAAAATGTTCAAATGTTTGTAGAGCTTATGGGAGTTAACTACGGAGTCATCAGTCCCAAAACTTACAAACTACTTTTGAACTAGCTTATACTAAAGACGGCACAAACATCCATGCCCGAGGGGGGATTCGAACCCCCGACCGCAGTGACCGTGACTGGCACGCCGCAGACCGCTCGGTCACCGCGGCCGGCCAACTGGGGAAATGGGACCTACAGTTTAACATAGAATCCGAACCATCCTCACATCGTTGGGTGGTGAACGCTAGGTTAAAAGCAGTCAGGACAATTCCGAGATCCCGCCGGGTTTCGAAACCGCGACCCTTCGGTTACTATTCGAGCATGTTACCCCGAGACCACCAACGACGACTTTGAGTGCACTGCTTACGTGGAAGAGAACTCGCGCTATTCTTCCACGAAATCCACAGGGCAGGAAATACAGAGCCCAGGTAGCTGCCGTGCTTCTTGAGTTCCGCAAGGTTGCTTGGTTGGTTGTTGGTTTTTGGAAGGGGCTAAACGGCAACGGTTATCAGTCCCTTGTTCCAGTCATCTTTCGTTAGGCGTTCTGTGCTGTTCTGCACCGTCGTCTGATGAACAGAGTGTTATCATATAGAATACCTGACAAAATGGGTGACTGTATTGAGACCTTTTAGCAAACAGAAAGCGGCATGTTATTCTCAACGGGAAGAAGTCTACAGACAAAGTTATCTCAGGCGTGCCCATGGAAGTGTTATAGGACAGTTGTTTTCACGATACATATCAATGACATCGGAATTTGCTTTTACGGTTGATGCTGTAATTTATCGACGTCAGAACACTGTGAGTAGACATAAGAGGCGATTTGAAATGGAACGACCTTATAGAATAGTCGTGGATAAGGCAGATGCCAGACTGAGAGACACACGAAGAATCCTCAGCAAGTGAAGTCCGTGGAAAAAGGAAGTAGGTTACAAAGCTCCCATTCGACCAGTACATGAGTGCTGCTGATCGGTGTGAGATCCGTACCAGGTAGGGTTAATAGAAGACTTAGATAAGATTCAACGGAGAGCAGCACGTTTCGTTACGAGCACATGTAGCAAGCGCGCAAGCGTCATGAACATCAAGAAACTCCATTGGCAGTCGCTGCAGAGAGTTCTGTATCACGGTACGGGTTTCTGTCATAGTTCCGAGAGCGTAGGTTTCATGAAGTCAACCAGTATACTGCTTCCTCCTACGTATATCTCGCGGTGGAGTGGCTGAGCGGTCTAAGGCGCCTTGCTGCGGAGTGCGCGGTTGCTCCCCGTCAGAGGTTCGAATCCTCCATCGCGCATGTGTGTGTGTGTGTGTGTGTGTGTGTGTGTGTGTGTGTGTGTGTGTGTGTGTGTTTGTTTGTCCTTAGGTTAGTATTAGTAGTTTGTAAGCCTAGGGTAGGTTTGCGGGAGCTGTGGGTAGTTGGTTGGTGAAGTTATGCAAGGGTCGTCAGCTCAGGTTCTATTTGTTTTAATCGGAGAATGGAAAAGATCAAATGGACAGATAGCAAGAAAAATGATGTACTACGAGAGAAGTATTCTGCATAAAATTCTACAGAGAGAGGCCAACTGGATTGGACACGTACTTAGACACGAGGGACCCCTACGCGATGTCATCGAAAGAAAAATAAGAGGAAACACAGGACGAGGAAGAAGGGGGATTCAGCATCTGGATGACATGAAAGATGGAAGGAGATACAACAGACTGAAGGAAGAAGTTGAAGACAGGGAACAATGGAATCAGAAATTATCCGTACGAAGACATGGACCTGCCACTAGGCAGAATACATTTATTTGATATTACATTCAGAGGCTGAAGGCCCAACAAGACAGATCAGATAAGTTGAGAGAACCAATTTTTTTTTTATAATTTAATAATGGTCTGAGGGCCCGAAGCAATTTTTCATAATACCAATACAAATACAATAGAATTTACAAATGACCCCCGCAATTTAAATGAAAACAGCTCAGCTTAATTAACAAAATCACAATAAAGTGGGGCTCCAAGCCCTTTAAAAATACAATTACCAAAACACACTGAAGACGAGCTCAAAAATTTAAATAAAAGTCTGAGTTTTACTTTAACTAGTAGAGGCTGGTAGCAGGAAACTGCGCTCAATGATATTAATAGGAAGACTGCCAATTTAACAACACACAATAAAATTTACAAATGAGCCCTAAAATTTAAATGAAAGCAGTTCAACTTAGTTAGAGGAAAATCACACTAAGGTGGGGCTCTAAAATTTAAGTGAACACAGCCCTTTAAAAATACAATTCCCAAAACACACTAAAGACAAGCTCAAAATTTTAAGTAAGGTCTGAGTTTTACTTCAGTAGTAAAGGCTGCACAGTGGTAGAGTGCCAGACTATGAATCCAAAGGTCGCGAGTTCGATCCCCACCAGGTCCTAGGATTTTTACCTGTCACTTTCCACTTCTTTCACCTCTGGCAGTATTGCTCATGTGAAAATTACCGAGTAGCACCGTGGTTCGGAACCCACGTTAAACTGTAGGTCCCCCTATAACTGGCTGGGTAAGTCAGTTCGAAGGTCGGAGGAAGGCAACGGCATACCACCTCCAAACAGGACCATGCCTAGTAAAGCAATGTGGTGCTCAAACCAATCTTCGGATTGTTGACTTTACTTTCTTTTTTCCTTTAGTAAAGACTGATAGCAGGAAACCCCGCTCAATGATATCAATAGGCAGAAGGCCAATTAAACAACCCACAAATAAATTTAAAAATGACGCTTACAATTTAAATGACAGCAGTTCAGCTTTGTTACAGGAAAATCACACTAAGGTGGGGAACTGGTTACTCGTTAATTTAATACAGCCACACAGGTAAAACAGATAAGCTGACTCGAAACAGGAAGGAGAGGAATAAGGTGCCCAACGGTCAACGAGAACTACAGCTCTGACACGAAAGGGCTTACACAAACGGATTGAACGCCAAATTACAACCGTGGGGTGGCGATGCCTCAAGGAGGGAAAATTTCTGCGAGGAAAAGATAAAAACAAGAAAAACAAAGCTATACAACTACCACCCGTGCGGATGCGAGCTAGCAGAGGGGCACAAACAGACACATTCCCCAGTTACATTAACCAATTCAATGTATATAGAGTACTTGCTTCTCAGAGCAAAGATAAAAAAAAATCAATTGAACCGAACTAGATGTGCGGCATAACACATGAATAAACAACTAACGACGTAGACCCAAGGAACGACGGCCCCTGGGGAACGACCACCGATCCTGACAAATTCACACACACAAATAAGCGGAGCAGGACTGTATCAGTCACTTAACTTATTTATTTCTTACTCCACGACGAGTGCAGGCACCCTCGCGATGGTGTAGGAGGAGGGTGTCAATCAACGCCCCTGAACATGTCATAGATCCCAGATGAAAAGCGGCTGGAACGACGCGAGGCGCAGCCTGGGCTGAGTGCGGAGTACTCTAGCAGTTTCTGACAGCTCCGACGCTTGGCGAGGGACGGACGCGGTGTCGCACGGCCGCTAGCAACGCGACCACGTAGCGGCAGCTAGTTATTCACAACCGATACAAAAGCGTTACTTCTTTGCACCTGTTACTCTACTTTCAAAATAGTCATCAGCGTTGTATAGAGCCCATTGCCGGCGATGTGGAAGGTGTAGTATACCGTTAGCAGAGCCTGTTCTATCGATGGTGTGAATGAAGCGTTGCCGGCCGCGGTGGCCGAGGGGACTGAGGCGCTCCAGTCACGGCCCCTACGGTCGGGGGTTCGAATCCCCCCTCGGGCATGGATATTTGTGCCGTCCTTAGTGTTAGTTAGTAAGTAGTTTGTAAGTTTAGGGACTGATGACCCCGTAGTTAAGTCCAATAAGCTATACAAACATTCAAACTTCAATAAAGCGGTCCACTGGCTGAGTCCTGTGAAGTTGGCACCCCTTTTTTGGAAAATGTACAATTTTTTCAGAGTTCTAGACAGATATACAATAGTTCTGGAGTTCTCTGTACAAAATTTAAATAGTTCTGCATAATTTCGCCGAAAAAATAGGAAAAATTACCGCAAAATTTAGTTTTTTCAAAATAATTTTCTGCCTAATTGTTCAAACATAGTTCTGATCACAGTTCTAAATAGCTCTCAAAGAGTTCTACAGGAAATCCTAATGACATTTTTCTGTGCAGATTATACTTCATGAGATAATTGCAATAACGGGGAATCCATTTACACGCTACTGTGAAGTTGGCACCCCTTTTCTCAAAAATGTGCAATTTTTTCAGAGTTCTAGGCAGATATGCAATAGTTCTGGAGTTCTCTGTACAAAATTTAAATAGTTCTGCACTAATTCGAGAAAAAATTACAAAAAATTGTAACAAATTTTAGTTTTTTCCAAATATTTTTTTGTCTAATTGTTCAAACATAGTTCTGATCACAGTTCTAAATAGCTCTCAAAGAGTTCTGCAGAAAATCCTAATGATATTTTTTTGCCCAGATAATAGTTCACGAGCTAATTGCGTAAATAGGGAGAAAAACTACACAAAATTGCGCCTGAGTCGTGTGAAGTTGGCACCCCTTTTTTCAAAAATGTAAATTTTTTTCAGAGTTCTAGACTGATATGCAATAGTTCTAGAGTTCTCTGTACAAAATTTAAATAGTTCTGCAGAATTTCGTGAAATATCGCAATTCTGAATAGTGGGAGAGCTGTGAAGTTGGCACCCCTTTTTTCAAAAATGTAAATTTTTTTCAGAGTTCTAGACAGATATGCAATAGTTCTGGAGTTCTCTGTACAAAATTTGAATAGTTCTGCAGAATTTCGCCGAAAAAATAGTAAAAATTACCACAAACTTGAGTTTTTTTAGTTTTTTTAAAATAATTATTTGCCTATTAGCACAAATATTATTTTTCGGGTAATTACATAGAAATATTCACATGAACTCTAGAACTATAGTATTTGTACACAGAACCCCAAAAAACAATGTGTATTTCTCCAAAAAAATGGTGCCAATTTACAGTAACGTGACAATGGATTCCACATTACTGCATTTATCTGATAAAGTATAATCAGCACAGAAAAATATCATTAGGATTTCCTGTAGAACTCTTTGACGGCTATTTAGAACTGTGATCAGAACTATGTTTGTGCTAATAGGCAAATAATTATTTAAAAAAAAAACTAAAAAAACTCACGTTTGTGGTAATGGATTCCACATTACTGCATTTATCTGATAAAGTATAATCAGCACAGAAAAATATCATTAGGATTTCCTGTAGAACTCTTTGACAGCTATTTAGAACTGTGATCAGAACTATGTTTGTGCTAATAGGCAAATAATTATTTTAAAAAAACTAAAAAAACTCAAGTTTGTGGTAATTTTTACTATTTTTTCGGCGAAATTCTGCAGAACTATTCAAATTTTGTACAGAGAACTCCAGAACTATTGCATATCTGTCTAGAACTCTGAAAAAAATTTACATTTTTGAAAAAAGGGGTGCCAACTTCACAGCTCTCCCACTATTCAGAATTGCGATATTTCACGAAATTCTGCAGAACTATTTAAATTTTGTACAGAGAACTCTAGAACTATTGCATATCAGTCTAGAACTCTGAAAAAAATTTACATTTTTGAAAAAAGGGGTGCCAACTTCACACGACTCAGGCGCAATTTTGTGTAGTTTTTCTCCCTATTTACGCAATTAGCTCGTGAACTATTATCTGGGCAAAAAAATATCATTAGGATTTTCTGCAGAACTCTTTGAGAGCTATTTAGAACTGTGATCAGAACTATGTTTGAACAATTAGACAAAAAAATATTTGGAAAAAACTAAAATTTGTTACAATTTTTTGTAATTTTTTCTCGAATTAGTGCAGAACTATTTAAATTTTGTACAGAGAACTCCAGAACTATTGCATATCTGCCTAGAACTCTGAAAAAATTGCACATTTTTGAGAAAAGGGGTGCCAACTTCACAGTAGCGTGTAAATGGATTCCCCGTTATTGCAATTATCTCATGAAGTATAATCTGCACAGAAAAATGTCATTAGGATTTCCTGTAGAACTCTTTGAGAGCTATTTAGAACTGTGATCAGAACTATGTTTGAACAATTAGGCAGAAAATTATTTTGAAAAAACTAAATTTTGCGGTAATTTTTCCTATTTTTTCGGCGAAATTATGCAGAACTATTTAAATTTTGTACAGAGAACTCCAGAACTATTGTATATCTGTCTAGAACTCTGAAAAAAATGTACATTTTCCAAAAAAGGGGTGCCAACTTCACAGGACTCACTGGCTGTCGAATCTCTGGAACAGCTCTGCAGCGAATCAAAGTCACAAGGACTTAAGTCCGGGGAGTATGGTACAGTATTTCCTAGTTCCATTGACCGAACAAAGAAGCCATAGCTCGCGCTGTATGCGCCCGCGCACTGTCGTACAAAATTATGGATGGGATGCGCAGAACCGCAGTGGAGTGGCCAAGCCGTCTAAGGCGCATTGCTGCAGAGCGCGCGGTCTCTCGCCGTCGGAGGCTGGAGTCCTCTCTGGAGCATGGGTGTGTATGTGTTGTCGTTAGGTTAGTTTAACTTAGTTTAAGTTGTTTTGAAGCCCAGTGACTAATAGCCAAATTAGTTAAGCCCCATAGATTTACAAACCTTTGAACCTTTCGTTGCGCAGAAAGTGTTGCCGTATCTTTCGCAAAGCTTAAGTCCTTGTGACTTTGACTTGATTATGAATGAACCACTTCGTGGCATTCGCTTCAGTACTGTTCCAGAGATTCGACAGGCAGTATATAGTTCTATTCGCACCACCAACAGAACTCTCCGTGCTAACGGTATACTACGCCCTCCAAATCGCTGGCAACGGGTAATCACACAACACTGGTGATTACTTTGGACAGCAACAGGTGCAAACATTTAACGGTTTTTTATCAGTTGTGAATAAATAGTTGGCACTATTTAAGTTCCAACCCTCTCCAGGGAGAATAAAGTGCCCCAGTAACTGGTCACACACAACACCGCACCAGACACTGACAACTGAATGTGCGTTGAAACTGAGATACTACCGTGGCATGGGGATTTTCGTCTGCCCAGACATTCATGTTATGCGTGTTGATGGCGTCATCTCTTGTAAAGGTTGCCTCATCGCTGAACATTATGAAGAGATAGAGCTGCCGATTTCCATTTAACCAGTGACTTTGATGTCGAAGATGAAGGGACCACTTCGCGGCATTTGCTACAGAACTGTTCCAGAGATTCAACAGCCAGTGGACCGTTGCATTCGCACCATCGATAGAACAGGCTCGGCTAACGGTATACTACTCCTTCCACATCGCTGGCAACGGGTTCTAACAACACTGATTACTACTTTGAAGGAGAGTAAAGGATGGAAAAGCCGATGGAAGCCGACCTCGGGGAAGATCAGTTTGGGTTCAGGAGAAATGTAGGAACACGGGAGGCAATACTCACTTTGCGGATTACCCTAGAAGATAAAGAAAAGGCAAACCTACATATCTAGCTTTTGTAGATTTGGAGAAGGCTTTTGACAATGTTGATTAGAATAAACTCTTTCAAGTTCTGAAGCAAGCAGGACTAAAATATAGGGAGCGTAAAGTTATTTACAACTTGTACGAAAACCAGACAGCGGTTGTCAGAGTTGAAGGGCAAGAAAGGGAGGCAGTGGTTGGGAAGGGAGTTAGACAGGGCTGTAGCCTTTCTCCAATGTTATTCAATTTGTACATTGAGCAAGCTATAAAGGAAAACAAGGAGAAATTTGGAGAAGGAATTAAAGTTCAGGGTGAAGAATTAAAACCATTGCGTTTTGCCGACGACATAGTTATTCTGTCAGAGGCAGCAAATGATCTGGAAGAGCAGTTGAACGGAATGAAAAGTGTGGTGAAAGGTGCATATAAGATGAAGATTAACAAGAGCAAAACTAGGGCTGTAAAATAACTAATGACGGTCGCCGTACAGAGGATATAAAATGCAGAATAGCAATGGGTGGAAAAGCATTCTTGAAAAAGAGAAATTTGTTAACATCAAATATTGATTTACGCCTAAGGAAGTCCTTTCTGAAGGCATTTGTGTGGAGTGTTGCCTTGTATGGGAGTGAAACGTGGACGATAAACAGTGCGGACAGGAAGAGGATAGAGGCTTTTGAAATGTGGTGCTACAGAAGAATGCTGAAGATTAGGTGGGTGGATCGCGTAACTAATGAAGAGGCACTGAAGAGAATTGGGGAGAAAAGGAATTTTTGCATACCTTGACTAAAAGAAGTGATCGATTGGTAGGACACATTCTTAGACATCAATGAATAGTGAATTTAGCGTTGGAGGGAAGTGTGTGGGCTAAAAACTACAGAGGAAGAGCAAGAGATGGATATAGTAAGCAGATTCAAAAAGATGTAGGTTGCCGTTCTTATGTGGAGTTGAAGAGGCTTGCTCAGGATAGGGTATTGTGGAGAGCTGCATCAAACCAGTCTCCGGACAACAGCTGAAAACAATTAAGGCTTTTGTATCGGTTGTGAATAAATAGTTCCAGCCCTCGTATTTTTTTTTTTTTTTTTTTGTTCCAAATAACCTAAGCAACACCTTCCAGCAACCGGAGGGAGGAGGAGGAGGGGGGATGTTGTGTCTCACCCTGCAATGACTTTGTTCAGAGAAACAGCATAAACGTGTCCCGATCGCATGGCTGAGCACGTTTCGAGATCTGTGTCCGGTCCAGCGATGGATTTCAGTCTACCGGGCGGAGTTCATAAACCCGCGAGGAGAGACCGGGCTGCTGGCCACCTCGGACCGCCACTCACTACGCAGTCGCCGGTGGCTCGCCCGCGACCGCTATTACATTATTTTATTGTCCTGTAATTACTCCGCAGATAAGAGCGACCTTTCAGGCGCTTTACTGTCGCAATAAACTCGAGGCGAGAAGACCTTGCTGGGAGCTCATCCGAGATGGCCAGATTTTACTGCGAGTAAAGCCGGAGGCGTAAAAGTCCCGCCGGCCGGCCTATGTGCGGCCATCTGCAAGTTGTGACGTCAGCGGAGCTCTCCGCGACGCCGCATACGCGTGGCGACACGCAGTTTCTGCCATTCCCGCAGCAGTGGAAACCTGAATGACCTACAGCGTCCGAACAAAGAGCTCTGCGTAGCCGCCATTTCTCTGGCGTGCAACAGGATAGGGAAAAGGATTTTATTTACCTTTAAGGCGGTCGCACTAAGGAGAATTTTTGTTGCGCAACTATTTCGTCTTTGTAGAAAATTGTCAGCAATCAGTCGTCACTGTGTTCAAAATGTTCAAATGTTTGTTAAGCTTATGGGACTTAACTACGGGGTCATCAGTCCCTAAACTTACAAACTACTTATCAACTACCTTATACTAAAGACGGCACAAATATCCATGCTCGAGGGGGGATTCGAACCCCCGCCCGTAGTGGCCGTGCTGACCGTGACTGGAGCGTCTCAGTCACCTCGGCCACCGCGGCCGGCTCGTCACTGTGTAATCATCATCAGTGCTAAGACAAATATTAAAGAACTAGTTAGAATTCGATAAAATACATTCCAAGTCACAAACCAATTGTACAAGGTTTTAATTACAATCAATGTTAAAATACATACCTGAAAACAGTTATAACACACTAGCTTATACCACCGTGCTTCGCAACGATTTTTAGGGTTCCGGATCTCAGTTTCACACGTAAATGAAACGTGCCGAAAGAAGAAAAGAAATTTCGTTAAGTAACGTGATACATAAAGCGAAATCAATAACACTATGTTCAAAATTTGTTGGTATTCTTAGAGACGAGATTGCGTCGCTTAATTCTGTCACAGACGCACGCTTCCTTGCTGTACTACGCCATACTTATTACGCGGCAGCGGCGGTCTTTGGTGCACTACGCCACCTCTATCGCTTGTTTGCTGTACTACGCAATCCATACTTTAAGCATAGCCTATGTCAGAATTTTTCTGTCATCCCACTTTTATGAAGTGAAGTTGCTCCATTCAAGTCCGTGAAGTAGAAGATTTGAGATTTCTAATAGATAAACAGATAAACACTGAAAACACTTAAGATTATAATGTATCTTTTTCCGTGATTTGATTTTGATGAAATCATGCCTATATGTTGACCCAGTCTTAGGTCAAGTTTCCTGTGAAACCCGTACGAAAATGTGTCAGTAGTTCTTTTTGTAGTGTTGTTGTTGTGGTCTTCAGTCCGCATACTGGTTTGATGCAGCTCTCCACGATACCAGGTCCTGTGCAAGTCTCTTCATCTGAGAATACTTTCGGCAACCTACATCCTTTTGAATCTGCTTACTATATTCGTCCCTCGCTCTCCCTCTACGATTTTTACCCCACACGCTTCCTTCTAATGCTAAGTTGACAATTCCTTGATGTCTCAGAATGTGTCCAAAAAATCTGTCCCTTCTCTTAGTATATGCCAGAAACTCCTTTTCTCCCCGGTTCGGTTAAGCACCTCCTCATTAGTTACGTGATCTACCCATCTAATTTTCATCATTCGTCTGTAGCACCACATTTCGAAAGCTTCTATCCTCTTTTTATTCGGCATATTTTTAATGATTATAATGTAGCTTACATCGTACATCTGTGATATTCGCCATTTTAAACATTTATTTCATGATCATTCATATCTCTTAACAATGTACTGAGGCATGGTAATCTGAAGTACAATAAGCAATAAGTATTTCCTTAATGAAGTAGAAATAACACTGAAAACATTATTCATACGGTTGCCTCTCTTTTCGCTATTGGCACTATTGTCGCTCCGTCTAGTAAAATCATCTGAAGATCAAACCTACTGCAGAATGATCTAAATATCACTATGCTGTAAAAAGTGGCAATTGACTCTAAATAATGAGAAGTGTGAAGTCTTCTACATGACTTCGAAAAGAAATCCGTTAAACTTTGTTTACAAGATAAATCAATCAAACGTGAAGGCCGTAAACTCCATAAAATACCAAGGAATTACTACTATTTCAGACTTAAACTGAAAAGAACACGTAGATAATGTTAATAGTTTAGCAGCTTTGCAAACGTGGTAGACGCAAACGTCTTCCATGCTTATTGCCTCTGCCATTAGCAGATATGGCAATCTTGAGATAATGAAAGTAGATCTTATCTGGACCTTCTAACTACTAATCTATATAATCATTTTATAAATACGCGGACATGAAAATTGATGAACCGATTTAGTATATTATGTAAAGAGATTAATGAAACACATAATTCGAGAGGGGCTTTGCCGCAGATGTGCACAAAACAAAGTCATTTTTGTACGGAGCCGTTTGGTCAAAGGAAGACGTTGTTTTCATATCTAAAGGGGGTGTTAGACGACGATACGCCGCGAAAGGTGCAGGTCTAGAACGTCAGCCTTCTAGCGGTAGAATGGTTGAATTTACGAGGTCGACCGATTTTGTCACGAGTGGAAATCAAAATTTCCTGTTAACGGAGTAACGCTATTCTATGGCGTCCCTATTTCGCGTATTACGCTGAAAGAATAACTTTGCTGCTGCTGCAGAGAATTCAAGTAAGTTCCTAATTTTTGATTACTTCATTTTGAATAACTACGATTTCCTATTTCCCCTACTACATGGAAATGCAGCGTTCAGATAGGAACTAAGAATCAGCATACCAATACTTTTCAATTATAATAATTTCTTTTTAGTTTCGTTGCTTTCTAAACACAATTGGACGCATTTCGAGCACAGGAAATTAAATGCTATTCGTTGGTAAACGAAGCAACGGATTTCAAAAATTTTCAAATGTTTGTAAACCTATTGGACCAAACTGCTATGATCATCAGTCCCTAGACTTACTAACTCATAAAACTAACGTAAGAACAATACACGCACCAATGCCTCAGGGAGAACGTGAACCTCCGACGGCGATCAACCGCGCGCTCCGCGGCAAGGCGCCTTAGAGCACTTGGCCACTCCAGCTAGACTAGATTTGGCTATCTTTTTTTTCTTAAATTTTCGTAATAGTCTGAATATGCTTTTTAGGGAAAGAAAAACTGCAAGAGTTATCGGGATAATAGGAAAATCTGGGAAAACAGATAGTGTTCTATAGAATATTTGTACGAACGCTGAACCTTCACTCAGGATTGAAATTACGGTTATCCGTAATTATTTATTTCTTTGTTTGTGTATTACGGATCCATAAAAGTTTTCAGGAATTAAAAAAAAAGTTCAAATGTTTGTAAATCTATCGGACCAAACTGCGTGGTCATCAGTCCGTAGCTTACAAACTTACTTAAACTAAGGTAAACTAAACTAAGGACAACACACACACCCATGTCCCTGAGAGGACTCGAACCTCCACGGCGAGCAACCGCGCGCTCCGCAGCGAGACGCTTTAGACCGCTCGGCTACTCCACCGCGGCAGGTATTAAAAAATTACAGTCTTAAATTTTGGACAAACTTCATTAGTTTTGCGGGCACTCTCAGTCCTGACTGATGATAGGAACCATTTGGTTTGACCGATGGCCTGAAATTAGTTTCTTTTCTTCACGGAAAAGGTGTTTATACACCGAAAGCCACAATATGGTGCATGGCGGAGTGCACTTTACAACAAACTTCGACACAGTTTGATCATTACGATATTTGACACAAGTGCTGTATCAAGATTGAGCGGGGGGGGGGGGGGGGGGGTAGGTAATGGACAGAGGCAGAGGAAGTAGAGACAAAAGAATTATGAGGATGAGGACGAGTACGAAGTTAGGAAGTTGTAGGTTGAGAGGGAGGGTGACATTGAAAGACGGGAGAGAAGGAGGAAATGGACAGAGAGGAGGAAGGAGGAGATGAACAAGATGAGGAAAGAGAATACTGGAGTAATTAAGTAACCAGGTAATGGCGGAGTAGCTAACTAGTAAGAAGAATAACGTCAAGGGTTCGTGAATAGCAAACCATGAATCCATGAACCGGCAAAAGGAAGTCGCCTCGACAGTTCTAAATGTTCAAATGTTTGTTAAGCTTAAGGGACTTAACTTCGGGGTCATCAGTCCCTAAACTTAGAAACTACTTATGAACTACCTTATACTAAGGACGACACAAATGCCCGAGGGGGGGGGGGTTGAACCCCCGACCATATGGCCGTGCAGACTGTGATTGGCGTGCCGCAGACCGCTCGGCCACCGCGGCCGGCTCGACAGTTCTACATAGTCAAAGAACACAGAGGCCCGTATTTCATCTATTGTTTCAGAACGCGTAAAGGGGAATTTCAGATTAGTGTGTAGCGCATGTTTCCATCACGAAACAGCAAAGAAATTTTTGTGTCCCAGCCTCGTCGCCGCTTTTGTGTCTCGTTTCCGTCGTAGGTGTCGGTGGCCGAGTGGATTGAGACCGACACAGGAATAAAGATAGCACGCTGGTGCAGGTACGGAGGGGAGCAGCCAGAAACTAGAAACACGAGTAAATTAGAACGAGATATATATTGCACAGAATTTATACAATACTTAACTTTTACATAGTACTGCAGAAGGCTGATACATAGTTGAGCTAGAGGCCTGCCTAGTGCCTGTACGATAGCCAAGTCTTCACTGGTGCCTATCTGATTCCGAAGGTCCTAACTGGTTCCTATCTCAGTCCCAAGTGAACGATGTCGTTCAGTGGTAGCCACGAGCGGAGTTGCAGCAGAGGGCGCTCGTGGCTGTCGTCGTAAGAACGCTGCGCCGTGCGTGCATGGCGGCGCGCGGCGAAAGTAGGTGGCGCGCACTTTGTACTTGTGCGACACCACAGAAATTGCTGTCGTGTGGCGTAGCAGCCAGGCTTTGCCAGGTCTGCTGCCCTCGCGCAAAGCGGCAAATGGCGACGAGGAAAGCAGAAGGAAAATAATCTGTGCGGCCCAGAGCGCGCAGTCAGGCAGTGACCAAACAATTGCCGGGTGTCTCTTTGTCCGTGCGAAGTGGGTCGGCCAGCTGCCGACGTCCCAGATCTGCCGCCAGCTTCCTGCCCCATCTCACACGTATCTCCTGCTCCCCGTCCAACATGCAATTTTATTGGTAGCTCCTCCGTTCCGGAACGAAACAGCCACATATCATCTTTTCCTATATCGTAAGGGGACTACGATATCTTGAGCAAGTATTTTCATCTCCTCACAAGAATGGTAAATGACATCAGTATGAGCCTGCTTACTGTATTCGTCTTTTGGTATTCCTCTGTGAGTCTTACTGCCGCGGTGGAGTAGCCGAGCGGTCTAAGGCGCCTCGCTATGGAGCGCGCTGTTGCTCGCCGTCGGAGATTCGAGTCCTCCCTGGGACGTGTGTGTCTGTGTGTGTGTGTGTGTGTGTGTGTGTGTGTGTGTGTGTGTGTTGTCCTTAGGTTAGTTAACCTTAGTTTAAGTAGTTTGTAAGCTACGGACTGATGACCACGCAGAATGGTCCGATAGATTTACAAACATTTGAACATTTTTTGAGTTTTACTACCACACTTCCATCCAATGCCAAACGACGATTCCTTGATGTCTCTGAATGTGTCCCATCAATCGATCCATTCTTCTAGTCAAGGTGTGCCAGATATTTCATTTATGACCAATTATATTCAGCACCTCCTCATTAGTTACGCGTTCTGTTCAGTCAAATCTTAAGCATTCGCCTGTAGCAGCACATTTCAAAAGTTTCTATCTACTTTTTGTCTGAACTTCCTTTCGTCCATTTCCACTCCTGTGTAAGACAACACTAAACATATACATTCGCAAAAGACTTCCTAACATCTATATTAATATTCGACGTCAACAAATTTCTTCTTCAATAACGCTTTTCTTCCCATTGCCTCTCTGCGTTTTCTGTCATCAGAGTAATGAAGCTCTTTTGGGAAAGAACCACGTGGATGAAAGCTCCAGCTCAGACATCTATATAGGTTCTTACATATATGTTTTCGTTCTTCTAGTCCTCTTTTCTAGTGTTACAATTGAAACTTCCGATTCCATCATAAAAAAGCGAAATTCATTTATAGACCTGAGAGTATGGTGGTTCGAACGTACCAGTTCTTGATTTTCCTGTGATTTCCCTAAATCACTCGATGAAAACGTGGAGACGGTTTCTTTCAAAGGGCGTGGCTGAATGCCGTCGCCATCCTAAACACATTCCGAGCTTGTGCTGCATATATTGCGACCACGATGCCGACGGGACGTTAATTCCTAATTTTACTCCCTTGATTATCTTCCAGGTGAATTCACGTGGTAAATACATAATCCACAAATGCTTTAAAAATGAGTCATCTACATCTACATGGGATACTCTGCAAATCACATTTAAGTGCCTGGCAGAGTGTTCATCGAACCACCGTTATACTATTTCATCTCCCTTTCCATTCTCGAATAGTGGGCGGGAAGAAAGAACACCTGAATCTCTCCGTTCAAGCTCTGATTTCTCGTATTTTATTCTGAAGATCATTTCTACCTATGTAAGTGGGAGTCAACAGTATATTATCGCATTCGGAGGAGAATGTTGGCGATTGGAATTTCGTAAGTAGCCCACGCCGCAGCGATAAGCGCCGTTTTTGTAATGATTCCCATCCCAGATCCTGTATCATTTCCGTAACGCTGCCCTTCTTTGGTCTCTTTCGATGCCCTCCGTCAAACCCACCTCCTGTTAACCACCGTATCCAAATTACATATAACCAAGTCGTAAATTCTGTATCGGTCGACGCTTGGTTTCCATGTCGAAATACGAATGAACTATCCGACGAAGTAAAAAGGTATTTTTTTTTTTATAGATTTGTGTGCTTTCAATAATTACATCATCACTCGGATTAAAATTTATTATAATTTGTAGCATCTACGTCCTGAAACTGACAAATCGGTTACATTGCAACAGAACAGCTAACACGAAGTCACTATTAGCACATATGAAGGTCCTGTGCCAGTCGTCTCCAAACAATACTAGCGGTCATTCACTCAACGATTACAAAATGTAAAGCAAAACTAATGACAATCTGTATGTGAGCGACATACCGTGCAGTATTTGATGGACTGGAAAAATAAGGACTTTGTCAGTTGTTTTGACACTCTTTCATACCTACGAAGTTAGTAATATACCAGACTTATCAAATAATGGTCTTGAAAATTTTATTTCATTTGGATGCGTGAGATTCCAGACAGCAAAAGAAATACTTGTGTCGGAGAATGCAAAGACATTACGGTTAAAGAAGGTAAATTAGTGCCATAACTAGAGAAAAAACAAGAAGTTATAGAAATTGGTCGATTGGTCACATACTGATTCTGTTGATGACTTTTCCATTTATTGATATATAAATCCATCTCTTCGCAATTTCTTATCTCGTAAAAGGTCAAGAAAATAACTGAAAAAGAATAAAAAAATTACAAACGGATAATTGGGTAATAGAGATCTAATGCGATCAGTCCGTAAACCACTTGTGCAACAGATCCCAGAATGTTGCTCAAGTGATCGGTATCCATGCTAAATAGAACTAACAGGGAATTTTGGAAGTATACAAAGAAAAGCAACACAAATGATGAAAAAATTGTCTGATGAGCATCACGTAAGTGCTGAAAACCTAAAGAAGAAAACAATTCAATGTAGATATCAACTATGCGGTTGAAGCCAACTTGCAAAATTTAAAAGAAACACTGTACAGTGTTCTACGTGCCTAAACCACTACCGACATGATAGATCAGGTATATATCCCGACCTCAAAAGCAGGTGAAGAGGTACGGAAAGTATAGGAGGATATAGAAAGTTAAAGGGAGACGAATATTTAATTTTTGTAAGTTTATGGGACCTAACTGCAGTGGTCATCGATCCCTAAACTTACAAACTACTTAAACTAACTTATCCTAAAAACAACACTCACAACCATGTTCGAAGGAGGTCTCGAACCTCCGACAGCCGATGGCCGTGCGCACCACAGCAACACGCCTTAGTGCGCACGGCTATTCCGCTGCGGCGAATATCTAATAACCATGAGAGATAGAAAAATGGTTGTAGGTGAAGGCATGGGCGTCATCAGCAGTAAATTTAAGCCTGAATTAAAACGTATTTTGCAGTTACAGAATGTAAAAAATGTTACATGACATTTATATTTATATTCACTGACAGTGTGATTCTGATTATTTTGTATTTTTCCAAAGAACTGAACTGTTTCGAACTGAATGTTTTAAAACTAAATTCTGTTTGAATTTTTTCTAAATATAAGAAAATAGCCTATTGTAAAATGTATACTTTCGCGGTCGGAACTGTCAATATTACTAAAATTTTCCTGGATTCGCTAATAAAACCCAACGTTTGTCCTCATCTGCGTAGGACCTTCTTAATGGGGATCCAGGCACACCTGTACGTCCGATGAACTCCCTGGCTCATTACTGTCTGCAGCCGAATTCCGTTTACGGGTGCTCGCAAGCAGAGGTGTGACATCAGATGTTTTGGATCGAGCCAACGAGAAAGACAGGCCCCAGCGCAGACGTCATGCCATGTAAGCAAAGTAGTTCCGAGCCGGCGAGATCGTTAGCCGATTGGCCGGCCGCTGGGGTACTGCCCACTACCTCATCCACTGCCTCACAGCGGGCAGCCACTGAGCTAGCGATCGCTACCTTGCTTACGTGGCATGACATCTGCGCTGGGGCCTGTCTTTCTCGTTGGCTTCGTTTTGGATAGGCGCGCGCAATTTGTCGTTGCCGATTGCCGTTCTCTGTTGTTAATATCGTCCCATGGTGCAAGACTATTACATTTCTTCTTCAACACCGGAATCCAGATTTCATTCAGTTTCACGTCCTTCTCCATCCTATTTAAATTATTGGGGCCTTTTGCAATTTCTATAGACTCTCTGTACAATCTTTCGTGATATACGTTTATATAGGTCAAGTATTCGATATCTAAGCCCTTGGACTGTCGAATCAATGATTTCAGATTATTTCTGCCTGCAAAGTTATTCATCCGATAGAAATTTATGTGGATCCATGCCTTCAGACAACCACTGGGGATTCTTGGTTTCCTTGGAAGTTGCAGCTGTTCTGAACCAAGCTTGGATATCTTAACATTATTTTCTCTGTACATACAAGAAAACTTGTTATTGTTTCTGAGATTTTAAGGCCCTCAGTTATTATAATTTAAGTTCTAAGATTGTTATTTTCAAGATCAAGATAAAAGCTACCAGTATTAGTTATTTGTTCTTAAAAAGTGCATGACATAATGACATAAACTGCTCCTATTTGGGTAGGAGTTTTAAAGCATTAATTTTATACAGATATACTGTACGTGTAAAATACATACGTCAGTAAATCACATAAACGATTAAGTGATACTGAACTACTGGACAAGAACTTTCAGTAAGTGTAATTAGTAAAGCTTAGATCCATTCATTCAACGTTTTCTTTCTTTTATTTATTTTTCTTTATTTTGTGAAGTAATACAAAAAGAAATTGAAACTACTTTCTAAAATAATATTGGAAGGGACACATATCCATTGCCCCCCCCCCCCTGTTCAACCATCACAAGAGGAAAACATACACATGGAAAAGATCTAGAGCCACGGGAAGGTCCCAGCTGTCAGACAGATTTCGAAATCAGATATTGTGTTGCAAAGCATACGGCAGGGGGGGGGGGGGCGAAAAATAGGGCGCAGGATCCATTCCTCCCGCGGTCAGAGAAATAGGACTGAATCACAGAGTAACATATACAGAGGAGAAGCCCCCTCTAAACCACTGTCCTATGCTCCCCTCGTAGTTCCGTAAGATGCTAGCAGGTGTCAGGCGGTTCCCTGGCTTAGGGTAGCGTGGAGGGGTGGCTGAGGGGAGAGCTCGTGCCGCCTGCCACATGGCCACGGCTGTGTCCGGCTTGCTGGCGTTTGAGGGGAGGTGCTGGTGGGGACAGCCGATACCTGCCGCCTGCTCTGGCTACTTTTAAAGGGCTGCTTCTGACCGCAGCGCTATCATGGGACATCTTATGGAACTGCTGGAAACCCACCCTCCCCCAACCCCTGAGCGTAGGACCGGACCCTTACGGAGTTTTCCCGTCTGTATATATTTGTCTGTGACTGAATCCTCCTGAGCCTGCAAGGGTGTGGGAAAGGACGGGACTGAATTCTCCCATAACCTTTTTAAGCAGGTAGTTGGTGGCGGCCCGAGACCAGAGTGTGTGGCCAGACCTTTATGGATATTCCAGGCAAGCAAAGATATCTAGCATATGTTCTATGGTATGTTCCTATATTGTACAGTAAAGTAAGAGTGAGAATTAAGCCCCAGTTAATTTCAGAGTCACTTTGGTTCTTACAATTTTAAGATTCGTTTCAAGCGCAATTGATAAATCTGTGCAACATTTTCAGCTGTTGGTATACAAGTTTATTTGATACAGCGTCCAATTATAAACAGAGGACAAGGCAGACTAATTTTTTCCTAAGGGAGAAGAAATTCTTTTTTCAACGGGAGGGCGGGACATGAGTCTCATTGAACAGGCTTGACTTTACGTGAATAGAAGCAAGTGTTGCCTTTCAGAAGTAACGTTTTCCCTCCCTTTCTACTCACTGAAACTTCAAGGCGTCGGAGGACATCTTCACTGTTAAGCGATCTGCCGTGGACTGAAGTGACAAGTACGGCCGGAAACGGCTTGGGGCTGGGGTGGGGGCTGGAGGCTGGTACCTGCCGGAGGTGCCAGTGTGCTAGAGTAGTTCGGAAGGATTCAGTCCTGTCCCCTGTTCGCCTACCTGCCGTTGGGAGAATTCCGTCCTGTGCCCGAAAAATAGAGTATGGAGAGTGGTTTGAAAGCACTCCCTTATTTTCTTCTTGTTTTCTTTACCTCCTTATGTTAGCATGGATTACGGGTAACTGAGTTCGGTTGTGCAATACTCGCGACGTACTTAATTGCTTTCACCGCGCTGAGTGAAAAGCAGAGTCCCTAAATAAAATGTTCACAAACCTGTTCTCTTCACAAGTTGTTTCCCCAGCGCAGAAAACGGCATGCAGGACGTTCATTCTTGATCTTGAGGCTGTTAGGTTAAATAGTGAGGAAACAGTTTGGTAATAGAAATGATGTAATAATGATTTTTTAAACGGATGCCACTCTGTTTACTCAGGCAGAAACAAAGAAACTGAAAATTAACGAACTGCCTTTTCATTTCAACTGAATCTAATTAATATAGAGAATTTATGTTACCTTTGCAGTGTTAAATGCGCTTTTTTATTATGTTTGTAGTCCATGACCGATTGCGTCGGACAGCGGATCTGCCTAAACGAAAATAAGCAGACAGCGCGATCTACCTCGGTCTGCCGGCGCGATAACTTGCACCAAAAGATGGCCGAAGTTTTTCGTCTGCATTTTCGTATTGCTTTAATTTATTAATTTACATGTTATAAAAAGACGTGAAGCAATAGAATGGTAGCTTGCTATTGAGAGATGAGCTCTTGTGAAAGTCAACTAAATTTAATAAAAAAATATATCTACTTTTGACTAAAGAAGAAATTAGTTATGCCGCGCAACCTCTAAATGTACTGGCCAATCACAGGAGAGCTAGAATTCTAGGCCGCCTCCCCCATTGGAATAGTACCGAGTGTACCACCTGCTACTGGTACCTCACACCACCCCACATCAGCTGCATACAACTCAGTTCTGAAGAAAGAGAATATCTGTAAGCTCAAAACATCACAAGCGACCCAGCAGGTGATTTAGAGTTTGATCATGATGAAGAGTAGACTGAAATTTAAGAGAATTGGTCGAAAGAGCGAGTACGCAAAGACATTGGATACCGAAGTACTGAGAAAGGATGATTTTGTGTCCCAACTTCGTCGCCGCTTTTGTGTCCCAGCCTCGTCGTAGGTGTCGGTGGCCGAGTGGAACGAGACCGACACAGGAACAAAGACAGCACGCTGGTGCAGGTACGGAGGGGAGCAGCCAGAAACTATAAACACTCGAGTAAATTAGAAAGAGATATATATTGCACAGAATGTAACAATACTTAACTTTTACATAGTACTGCAGAATGTTGATACATAGTTGTTAGAGGCCTGCCTAGTGCCTGTACGATAGCAAAGTCTTCACTGGTGCCTATCTGATTACGAAGGTCCTAACTGGTTGCTATCTCAGTCCGAAGTGACCGGTGTCTTTCCGTGGTGGCCACGAGCGGGGTTGCAGCAGAGGGCGCTCGTGGCTGTCGTCGTGAGAACGCCGCGCCGTGCGTGCATGGCGGCGCGCGGCGAAAGTAGGTGGCGCGCACTCTGTACTTGTGCGACACCACACCCCTCCCCCCCAAACCGCCGCGCCGTCGTGGCGTAGGGCTGAGGGCCACGGCGACGGCACTGGGAGGAGGGCCTGGGCGGGGGCGTTACTGGTGGGACGGGCGTCGTAGCTGAGGCTGGGATCGAGACGCCGTCCGCGCCCCGGCATCCGCCTTGCGATCCTCCAGTGAACCCACCGAAACCTGGGGAAGGGCGCACCCCCCCCCCCGCCCAGAGGGAGCAGGCCATCTTCTTCTGAGGTGTGTGGCCCAGGCGGCGGCGCCACGCACGGTCCCGGAGTCCCTCTCGGTGACGCTGTCATCTGCGGTGGCGACAGCGGCGGCATCGCGTCGATCTCCATCGGGACGATCTCGTAGTCCGGGGACGCTGGACCCGTTGACGAACGATGTGGTTGTGCTCCCTGGCGGTGAACTGGGTCTGGAATCAAGAAACCGGAGACAGGATCGCGCGGCCTATGCAGACGCAATTGGTTTGCGTGGCGCCGCAGCTCCGACCCTGTGGAAGAACGTACAACATACATATTGCGACCGAGCACGCGCTGAATGGTGCCCGGCAACCATGTCTTCTTGTTGCCAGCAAACACCCTGTACAGCACCGGCGTGGAAACCTGAAAACGCGTAGCGCCATACGAACCGACTCGGTGCGTGGGAGGCTGTAGCAGGTGAAGGAGAGTGCGGTGACGGCGGCCGTGTAGCAGCTCGGCAGGAGACGGGCCGTCACGTGGCATGCACCGATACGTAGACAGGAAAATTTGAAGAGCTTGCTGCCTGGAGTGCTGACCTTTCATCTTCTCCATGTGAGACTTGAATGTTCGAACGAAACGTTCTGCTTCACCATTGGACTGAGGGTGAAAAGGTGCAGTGGTAATATGCTGAATACCATTCACACGACAAAACTATTGAAATTCCGCACTAACAAACTGAGGTCCATTGTCACTGACGATAGTTTCAGGCAAGCCTTCGATGCAAAACACTGATGTTAAGGCACTGATTGTACTAGAAGCTGTCGTTGAGTTCATGGCAATCACAAAAGGAAACTTGCTGAAAGCGTCTACAACAATTAACCAGCGCGTATTCCAGAAAGGTCCAGCAAAGTCAATGTGTAAACGTTGCCATGGTCCCTTGGGGCGTGGCCAATCTGAGAAACGTTGCGGAGGAGCCGCCTGATGCTCCGCACAAACTGTACACTGTGATGTCATGCTCTGTATCTGAGCGTCCATACCAACCCAGGTACAATGACGTCTGGCCAGTTGCTTTGTCCTAACAATGCCCCAATGTCCTTGATGCAGGAGGCGTAACACTTCTCGTTGCAGGGAACGAGGAACAATCACTCTTGCTTGGTCGTTGTCGGTATGCAACAACAGTACACCCTGACTTAAAGATAATGCATGACGTTGTGCAAAATAACGTCGAACCAGAGGCCGATCAATGTCTTTGGCTCTGGCAGGCCACCCTGAGCGAACAAAACGTGCTACCACACTTAGGTCTGCATCCGCAGCTGTTTCCTGTGCAACCCGACGAGAGTTCAAAGGAAAGTCTGCGACAGCGGAAGCATCTCTGGAGTCTATCTGACAACATGCCAGTTCTGAAGAATCAAATGATACATCCTGGCCAACCGGAAGTCGGGATAGTGTGTCCGCGTTGGCATGTTTAGTGGTAGACCGGTACAAAATTTCATATTGATAATTTGACAATATCAAGGACCATCTCTGAAGCTTTTGTGCCGTTCGTGGCGGAATAGGCTTTGTGGGTGAGAACAACGACGTGAGAGGCTTGTGGTCAGGCAACAAATAGAATTTTCTGCCATAGAGATAATGATGAAACTTTGTGACGCCGAAAATGATTGCTAAGGCCTCCTTTTTTATCTGACTGTAATTCTGTTGCGTCGGCGTCAGTAGCTTGGATGCAAAGGCAATAGGACGATCGTGACATCCAATACGATGCGACACAACGGCACCCAGACCGTACGACGAGGCGTCAACTGCTAACACGACAGGCTTCTGGGGGTCAAAGGGAATCAAACATGCATCACTGAGTAGTGCAGTCTTTAAGTTGTCAAAGGCAACCTGGCAATCTTTGGACCAAACAAAAGGAACATTCTTCCTACGTAAGTGATGCAGTGGAGCTGCAATCTGAGAGGCATTGGGAATAAATCTGAAATAATAGTTCAGCTTTCCCATTACTGCTTGCAATTCGTGCACATTCTTAGGAGGAGGCAAGTCTTTGATTGCTCGAAGATGTGACTGTAAGGGATGTATTCCTTGGGCATTAATCACATGGCCTAGGTACTCTATTTCTGTTTGAAAAAACGAACACTTTGCTTTATTGCAACGTAGACCTGCTGCAGTCAAAACTTTGAAAAGGCACTCCAGGTTTGCTAAATGTTCGTCAACTGTACGTCTGGATACCACAATATCATCTAAATAGTTCGAACAACACGGTACAGAAACTGTCAGCTGTTCCAAAAAACGCTGAAAAATAGCGGGAGCGGAAGAACTGCCAAAGGGTAGGCGTTGAAATTGAAAAAGGCCCATGTGAGTATTAATGACGAAAAACTTTTTTGACTCGTCATCAAGTGGAATCTGTAAGTATGCCTCTGCTAAATCAATCTTGGAAAAGAAGCGAGACTGTCCTAATTTGTCCATCAGTTCCTCAGGTCTGGGCAGAGGATAAGTGTCTACAATTGTTTGACTGTTCACTGTTGATTTGAAGTCCGCACAGAGACGAAGTTTTCCTGACGGCTTGGGTATAATTACTATAGGCGAGGCCCACTGACTCGCAGAAACCCCACCCCACTATCTTGCCAACGTTTAAGTTCTTCGGCAACTGTATCACGCAAGACGATAGGCACTGGTCTAGCTTTACGAAATTTTGGAACTGCAGATTCTTTAAAAATTACATGTGCCACGAAGTCTTTCACACAACCTAGTTCCGGCGAAAACAAGTCACTATATTTGTCACACAATGCATTGATTTTATCGTGAGGCACTATTGACGAAATTTGAAGCACATCTCTTTGAATTGATAAACCAAACAAGTCAAAAGCATCTAGTCCAAAAATGTTCTGTGTCGATTTGGCCTGAAGAACTACAAAAGCAACTGTTTTTGTTACACCTTGAAAAGAGGCGGGCAGGCTACACGTTCCTAGCACGGGAATATTTTGACCTGTATAAGCTGTTAACACTTGCTGTGATGGCGACAATTTTGGCGAACCCAGAAGTTCATAAGTATCTTTATTAATTAATGTAACAGCGGAACCAGTATCAAGCTGAAATTGCACAGTCTTATTTCCTATGGAGAGATTTACAAAAGGTTTGTGCTTCTGGCGCACGACAGGTGCGCGAATGTGGACAACGTCTGCTACGGTTTGTGTGCTGCGTATGCGCGGGCCGCGTAGTGAAGGAAGCGGCTCAGACTCGGCACGCAGCGGATTAACAACACTGTCACTAGATGGCACTACCGCCGGATCGGCGTCCGCGCAAAGCGAGGCTATTGCACTAAAATTACTTTCAGTATCTACAACAAGTCTACTGTCACTAGCTACACAGTACTGGGCACTATTACAAGGAGCAGTTGCAGAAGGCACTATTTTCACTACAGGAATGCACTGTTCATAGTCATTTTGCTTGTCCCGAACCCGTTTCCGTTGCACTGTTTTACGCGCTCGTTGGCGCTTGCTACGTGGTGCACTATATAGTTTTGCCATAGGCGCAGAACTACTTTCTTGCAATTGAGATCCAAGGAAAGCACTGTTCAATTCCACAGCCCGTATAACATTTACAGAATGAACTGTTCTCGCACTTTGCGAAGCACTGTTTCTAACGTTACTGTTCTTTGAGTTTTTAATTTGCATACACACTGACTGTACATGTCCCGATTTGCCACATTGATAACAGGTTGCGTTGCGACTAGGGCAATGAGCACTCTTGTGACGAGACACACACTGGGGGCATTTTTCTGAAATGAGCGTTGGCGCCCATTATTCAAATCACTGTTTCTAACACGACGGGGCGACCTTTGTGTCGCACTTTTACACTGGCTACTGTTCACTGTCTGTTCAGCACGGCCTGTACTATTGTAAGAATCACTAGTGCTACACTGAGAACTATGGCTAGCAAAGCGTCCGTTGAGGCGCACTGAATTTACACTGTGGCTTTGCATTTCTACATCTGCTAAGTCAAAAGTATCATGCGCTTCTATAAGCTGCAGTACACTGTCTAATGAGGGGTCAGACTGTTTCAGAATTGCTGCCCGAATTCTGGGATCCTGAATGTTCTGCGTAATCGCATCCCTCAACATCACGTCACTATACGAAAGTCCACAAGAGCAAGTAAATTTACATTGGCGGGTTAAGCCCTTCAACTTGGTGATCCACTCTTGGTGTGACTGCTGCGGTAATTTTTTAAGTCTGAAAAATCGGTACCGCGCAGCGGCTACGAGAACTTTCCTCTCGTAATGAGCATTCAGTGCATCTACAATTTGTTCAAAGTCTACATCACGAGGAGAGGCGTGAGTGAAAAGTTTTTGCAATAATACGAAGGTCCGGGGGCCCACAATTGATAAAAAAAGGTTCTTCACTCTCTGACCTGTAATTTGATGAGCTGCGACGAGTTCTTGAAACTGTGCGAAGTAGTCGCTCCATTCTTCCTCACGTTCGTTGTACTGGCGGAACGTAGGGAGCGGTACAGCGACAGGTGTGGGCTGCTGATGTGACGGCTGTTGTTGTTGGTGAGCAGCCTGTGCCGTCAACTGCGACACGGCCTGCAGTAGTTGAGTGATTTGCGCCGTCTGTAACTGAATAATTTCCATTACGTTTGGGTTCGGGGTAGTGGCCATGCTGACCGATTAGGCGCCGCGCATACAAGTAAATTATAACAAAACACAAATGCAATATGAAAGAGGACACTCTGCAACAAAAAAGTCCACAAAACACGTAACAGAATATGTTCCCCCAAAAATCTTATAATAAGGGTGGGTGGGCGGGAGCAATTTTTGCGTGCTCCGACTGCTGCTGTCTGGCTGCTGCAAGCGGGCTGGTCCAAGGTTCTATCACTCCTCGTCGCCACTTTTGTGTCCCAACTTCGTCGCCGCTTTTGTGTCCCAGCCTCGTCGTAGGTGTCGGTGGCCGAGTGGAACGAGACCGACACAGGAACAAAGACAGCACGCTGGTGCAGGTACGGAGGGGAGCAGCCAGAAACTATAAACACTCGAGTAAATTAGAAAGAGATATATATTGCACAGAATGTAACAATACTTAACTTTTACATAGTACTGCAGAATGTTGATACATAGTTGTTAGAGGCCTGCCTAGTGCCTGTACGATAGAAAAGTCTTCACTGGTGCCTATCTGATTACGAAGGTCCTAACTGGTTGCTATCTCAGTCCGAAGTGACCGGTGTCTTTCCGTGGTGGCCACGAGCGGGGTTGCAGCAGAAGGCGCTCGTGGCTGTCGTCGTGAGAACGCCGCGCCGTGCGTGCATGGCGGCGCGCGGCGAAAGTAGGTGGCGCGCACTTTGTACTTGTGCGACACCACAGATGAGACGCGCTTTAAAGCTGCTACAGATGTAGATATTGCTATAAAAATCAGGAGCAGACAGATAAGCTGAAAATAAGCGGACATCTCTGAAAAGGAAAAACACAAACATTGGAAAACGTAGATGGAAGGTAAATACAAAGAAACTATGAGTAACGAAAGAAGTAGTTCAGCTGATTGACGAAAGAAGAAAGTTCAAAAATTTTCAGGAACATTCGGATATACAGAAATACAAGTCACTTAGGAATGAAATAAATAGGATGTGTAGGGCTATTACGGCGAAATGGGTGCAGACGAAATGTGTAGAAGATGAACAAGAAATGATTGTCAGCAGGACTGAACAAGGATACAGAAAAGTTATAACAACCTTGGTCGTAAATAAAAGTAAGGGTAGTAATGTTAACAATGGAATAGGAATTCCCTTGTTGAACACAGCAGAGAGCCTCTATGAAGGGTAAGCCTTGTCTGATGACATGATAGCAGAAGAAATGTGTGTTGAAGTGGAAGACATATGGGCTCCAACAATAGAGTCAGAATTTTAGTTACTGAATACCTGAAATCAAAAGGTGAACGGTGTAGATAATATTCCTTTGGAAATTCAAGAATCATTGACAGAAGTGGCAACCAAACGACTATTCCAGTTGGTGAGTGGTATCTATGAGACTGGCGACATAGTATCAGAAGATCGGATAAATCTCATACAGACAATTCCCACGAAAGAGAGGGCAGATGAATGTTGGAACTACCGCACAATCTGCTTAACAGTTCACGCATTCAAGCTAGGGACGAGAGTAATATGCAGAAGGATGGGAGGGAAATTCGGATCTTCTAGATGACGATCAGTTTGTAAAGGCAGCAGAGAGTTCTGACGTTGCGCCCGATAGTGGAAGAAGAAACAACCATAGAATTTGTCGTCTTGTAGAAAGTGTGCGATAGTCTTACTTGGCTCAGGATGTTAGAAATTCTGAGAAAAGTAGGCGTACGCTATTGGGAAAGACGGTTCACTACACTGCGGCGAGCGTCTCAGTACCTCATGCCCTATCCGCGCAATTCCTGCCGCGCAGTGTTGCCAACCTGGTACCAAGGAATGAAGTAGACGCAAATCGTAAAAAGAAGGAGAAAAAAGTATAATTTCGAATGGAAATACTGGAGAGATCTCAAGGATGATAAAAAAGAAAAAAAACCTATCGTTTTATTACATTGTCGTCACTAACCAATATTATTCAATCCACTACTTTCAGAAACAGAAACGAAACAATGAAGAGCTACCAAACAAACAAAGTGGAATACAGAAAGCATTCGGTAACAGCTGCAGTGCAAATGTCTGCGTTGGTGCGCATTGTCATAAAACACCATAGTTCCGGCCTGACCTCTCTCCGTGTTTTACACAATCACTTATGAAACCAACCCCACATAAAACATCTACCTACATCACAATGTCATCCATCATAGCAAGAGCGACTTGTCTGTGGATCTTACAGGAATCACCTTTCATTGCTCAATGCGTAGAGGTACTATGCAGTGTGTATCTCATGAGATACCAAATGTAAAACACTTCACCATAATAATAAAGATGACTAACTGCATTCCCTATCGACTACGGATAACCCTAAAAAATTAAATAAATAAATAAAAAGGAAAGAAGATAAAATTAAGTAGATTTTCGCGAATATTAAAAAAGAAGGAGATTTTGCATTTTTGTAACCAGCCGAAAGTAAATGCCCCAAAAAAATGGATTTCCTTCTAAAGAAGCAGACATGGAAACACTGCTTTCGCTCAGCTCAGTGCTCCTCTAACTGTGCAGCTCTGTGGCGGACTGCCTGGGGTGGGGGGGGGGGCGGTCCGCCCCGGCACTGAGTAACATATTTGTCTGTGGTCCCGGGCCTCTCGCCTTTGGGGACCTCAAAATACCCCGAAAGAACTTTCACTTTTTTTTTCTTTTTTTACTTGGTGCTACATAGTAATACATGTATGTACAAGTGGATGGGGGCACTCATTTTGTTTTGCTGCGTCCCCGGTCCTCCGACAGCCTTTTATACCCGGGCCGCTGAAACATTGCACTTGACGTTTCGCGTTACGGCGAGTTAAGTTGACTACACTGCTTTAGCGATGTTGCAACACTAGCCTTTATACACACAGCAGACGGAACGGTTTTCAGTTGCATCTAGTAAATGTAAGCTACTGAGCAATAAAAGTGCATATAATAATTCGTTCTTGAGCAGCAATTAATTAACGGCATATTAATGAAGACCAGAGCACAACAATGCACACGCTTTCAATAACGGAGCAAAGCAATATAGAAAATAAGCATTGGATCACGGCAGATACGAAATAAACAATCAAGATAGTAACTTTTCTCTCTACGTTTTATAATCAATGATTTTCACTCACCAATTTACGGCGACAATGGTACAATTACATCCAGCTCCGCATCTTCACTGTCGTCGTCGCTGCCAACATCGTCGTCATCACCAAGACAAATAATTAACTGTTCATGATCCCTTCCATTGTCTGCGCTGCCCGAATCAGTTTTTCAACGTGCTTGACCCTTCCCCCCCCCCCCCCCCCCCCCAAGATGCAGCATCCACATTGGCAACAGCTTCATGCAACAGCTTTTCCATCTCTGTTATTGTAAAAGACTTATTGTTCCTTAAGTAATTCTTCACGTCACTCCATACCAATTTTATAGGGTTAAAACGGCAGTGAAATGGGGGCAGATTTATTTCATTGTGACGCTGCTCCTTGCGATTTCGTTTACTGCATATGCGGGTGTGACAGGCTTATTTTGTTTCACGAGCGAATATAAAAGAAGTTTTGACATTGACACATCTGCAGCAATATTTCTTTTTTGTAACTACTGCACCATAATTTCTTTCCGATCGTTTGAAGCGAGAATGAACTTCCTGCTCAGAGCATAAACTTCGAAGTTTTTATTCATACGAAACTGAGAACTTACTCAGAAAACGTCACTAGACAAACGTCTTTTCGGTGACATTATCAAATTACTTGAACTCGGAAAGTCAAGTTAAAGCACTCACGGTAAAACAAATCGCAGCGAAAAAAGCACACACAACATAAACACGATACACAACTTTTTTATCGTAGAACTGAACAAAACCGGCAACGCGGGAACGTTGACGTCACGGCACGTGACCACTGGAAATGTTTACCGCGCTGTGATTGGATCGTTCCTAGTGTCTAGCGACTCGCGCTTCTTACTCGTCACTTGTTATTTGTAAACGTCAAGTGCAAAGTTTCAGCGGCCCGGGTATAGTCCGCTACTGCCGTGCAGTAAATCGCTCTTTCCACCGCGCCGTCCAATGCAGCATTTTGTTCTTCGATCACCTATCCGTGCAAGTATTTTTTCTTTTTATGCGACTGTTTATTTCGTATTTTTTTACACTTTAACTTAACGAAAGTAATTTTACTTTTAGTAACTGTGTAAAACAATTTATTTTGTCCGTCTCAGTTGCACAATTTTGAAATCAGTGACTAGTTTCGGACTCTACCGTCCATTATCAAATCGTTAGCCTTTTTCAAACCGTGATAATGCACGTTACAACTGTAACTAGTGATATGTATTAACAGAACACAATGTACAAGATTTTAGGTTGTAACATGCATTGGATTATCACAGTTTGAAAAGGGCTAACGGTTTGATAATGGACGGTAGAGTCCGAAACTAGTCACTGACTTCAAAATTGTGCAACTGCGACGATCAAAATAAATTGTTTTACAAAATATCCCCATCTGCTGATCCTAAACCATCATTACGATGAATTTTCATATTTTAGTAATTAGATTGTTTAGCCGCGGCAGAATAACCGTGCGCACTAAGGCGCCCTTCTGAAGTGCGCAAGGCCGTTCGCCGTCGGGGCTTCGAGTCCTCCCTCGGGCATGCGTGTTAGTGTTGTCCTTAACGTTAAGTTAGTTTAAGTAATTTGTAAGCCCAGGGACTGATGAGCAACGTAGTTAAGGCCCTTAGATTTACAACCATTTGTACATTTTTTATGTTAATAATTTAGGAAAACAGCCAAAGTTGCACACAGCTGGTTCTTGTTATTGACGACTAGTTTCGAGCTTATGTGAGCCATTTGTACATATGATGTATCCTTTGTATACTGGTGATGACATGAGTTGGTTTGACTTGATAATGGGCTACGGTGATCCCGCGCTCTAAGGCGCCTTCCTGTGGAACACGCGGATGCTCCCCGTCGGTAGTTCGAGTCCTCCCTCAGGCGTGTATGTGTTATCCTTAGGTTAGTTTAAGTAGCTTGCAAGCCTATAGATTGTTGCCCACACTAATTCCCATAGACTTACAAACATTTGATTTTTTGTATGACAGACCAACACAACACATACTTACATGGCTGGAAGTCCGTGATTTAGATAAATACATTGGATCTGGAGAATACAAACATCTATCGTGTAGACAACTCTGAAAGCAACTGCTCTTGTACTGACAGTACCCATAAGACAATCAGAAACGATCATTGGATAAAGTTTCACATGACTAGTTAGACGAACATTTATTTTTAATTATTTTTCTTTGTTGTTTTTTTTTGGGGGGGGGGGAGACTGGACGTTGTTGACCAAAACAAAGAGGATTACTCTGTCGTACGATTTGGTCTAGGTGGCCAATGAGACTCGTCTTCTCTGTTTTGAATATAAGTGGTTCAATGCGCACATTATATACAAAGAAAACACACAAAATTTCATAGAAAGACGTGTATAACTAAAAGATGTGTATCTAGAGCTGCTGAAATCACGTATTACACGAAGACTAAATCATTCAGAACATTTCCTACGACCTCAAGTTCCGAATAAAGCAATATGTACCTCTTCCGAATGAGAAAACAGAAACAGGACCCTTTCTGGGCTTTTTCGAAGAATTAAGAAAAGACGCTAAAGAAAATATGTACTTAGTGTTGCAAAATCTTTCTGTTTAAATCATGTGAAATTCATGTACAGTGTATGTTCTGAGAGACACATTTCTCCTCATAAGACTGAATAATTAAAATATATGTAATTTTTGATTGTCTATATTTTATATTCGTTATTTGTACCAAAAGAAAACGCCAAAGTTGAGAAAACTCTATGCATAAGATTGCATTTTTTGTTACTTCTTAATAAGTTTTACGATTACGTAAACAAGTACTCTTCATTCCACATAATTTTTTTAATTATTATTACGGCTTAATACTTCCCTTTTCTAAAGAATACGATTTAAATATCTTGGTCATTTTGTTCCCGCGTGTCTTTTTTAAGCCGCGCTTTCTTACGGATTAACGTGACTCGTTTGTGAGCGGTAAGGCGTTTGTTTTCCAAAGCGCAAACCGTACGATTAATAGTGCGTTAGCAGCTTTGTGGCCACGCTAAAGTGAAAGCCATGAGAGCACGTTGTTGCAGACGCGCTGGAAGATATGGAGATGAGTGACACAGAAATGTAGCATCGGTGGTTCAGTGGTAGAATGCTCGCCTGCCACGCGGGCGGCCCGGGTTCGATTCCCGGCCGATGCAAATAATTTTAACACTTCGTGTATTTGAAAAATGTTGCGTATTTATTCCGGGTGTTAACATCCGTGTTCCTGTTTGGCCCCCGTGGCGTACCCAAGTGCGCTGCAGCTGTCTGGAGCAGAGCGCGGCCATTTGTGCTATAGGAATGCTTTAGCCGAGATTCCTATACGAAGAGAAACATGTCTGCTCTACGAAGTACATGAACCGAGCGATTGACAATGTTGTCACCAAGTTAGTTGTTGTTTTGGTCTTCAGTCCGGAGACATTAGATGCAGCTCTCCATTCTACCGTTTACTGAGCAAGCCTTTCCATCTCTTCATAAGAATGGCAACGCACTTTAATTTGAACCTGTTTGCTAGGTGTCCCTCTGCGATTTTGAACCCACACATTTCCCTCCACTGCTAAATTGACAATTCCATCATGTCTAAGAATGTGTTCTTTCAATCGAACTCTTTGGTTTATGTAACAATCTTTAGCAAACGTCTGTAGCATCACATTTCGAAAGCTTCCGTATCAGGCACATTCCACACAAATGCTTTCAGAAAATATTTCCTAACGGTTACATTAATATTTGATGCTAACAAATTCCACTTTTTCATAATCGCTTTTCTTCCCAATGACATTGTGTTTTTTATAATCTGTATGGCGACCATCGTGCTTTATTTTACTGCCCAAATAACAAAACTCATCTTCTACCTTATTGTCTCATTACCTAATCTAATTCCCTCAGCATTGTTTTATTTTCTTATAGACTGTATTCCTTCGCTCTTGTTAATGTTCATCTTATACGATCCTTTCAACACAGTGTCTGTTCCGTTCAACACCTCTTCCAGATCCTTTGCTGTCTCTGGCAGAATGTCCTCTACACCAGGGGCCTTGTTTGCACTTTGGTCTTTTAGTACTCTGACAAATTCAACTCGCAATATAGTGTCTCCTGTCTCATTTGCACCTACTCCCTCTTCTCTTTTTCTTTCCACCTTTCAGCTTTCCCTTCTTTTCTTAGAACTATTTTTCCATCTGAGTTCTTGACGTTCATACAGCAGCTTTTCTTGTCTCCCAATCTCTCTATTATTTTACTGTAGGTGGTATCTTTCTTTCTCCTATTTATACGTTCTTCAACAGACTTGCATTTGTCCTTTAGCTACTCCTGCTTAACCATTTTGCACTGTTTGTCAGTCTAATTTTAGTCGCCAATTAGCTGCTTCATTTACTGCATTTTTATATTTTCTTCTTTCATCAATTAAATTAAATATATACTGTGATAGCCTAGTATATTTTGTGGGTCTCGAATTTCTTCCTATTTGGTCCTCGGCTGACCTCATTATTTGATCCCTCAAAGTTACCCATTGGTATTGTGCTGTGTAACTTCCCGTCAATTGTTGCCTAAAGCTTCCCTTGAAACTCTCAAGAACCTTAGGTTCCTTCAGTTTATCCAAGTGCCATCTCGTTATTTTTCTTTCTGCAGTTCACAACGAAGAATATATAGTCTGAATGTGAATCACAATATTATTGAACGAAGAATTCGTGCAGAATCCACAACAGATCCAACAGAATTCAACCACAATCAAAAGTTTATTAATTTTCAAAATGAAATGTCAAGATCGCACATTAATAATTTATTCACTGACGACCAGTTTCGGTGAACTGTGTCACCATCATCTGGCCAAATACATATTACAAGCTGGTCATCTTGTTAAAAATTTGGGTATAAAATAACAAGTTATTTTGTATTTTGTAAGCTCTCATGTTTTTAACTTGTGTATTTTTTATATAGAGACTAAGTGCAATGTTGCACTTGTTATTTTATACCCAATTTTTAACAAGATGATCAGCTTATAATATGTATGTGATCAGATGATGGTGACACAGATCACCGAAACCGGTCACGGTGAATAAATTATTACTTGCGATCATGGCATTTCATTTTGAAAACTAATAAACGATCAGATCGCCTCCAAACCCGACTATGTCAGGTAATCTTCACAATCAAAAGGTTTGCAAAATATCAAGGCCACAACATTATTTAAAAACTTTTCTCAGTACTATCCACGAAAGGTGCAGCAAAATTCCATTGTAATGTTATCAAATATTTGACAAATTAACGCCCTAAAATATTTATAGTTAGGCTATTGATAATAGCAGTGCTCATTGTAGAAGATACTTTATCCACTTGGCTGGATTAACCCCGCCAGACCTTTATACCGAAATTGCCGGTGCTACAGTTGAGTCTCAGTAAGCTGCAGTAAATTGGCTACTGCAGCTTCATGCGCCTACTGTCAGCAGTCGTGTTGCGCGATTTGTGAATGTCTATGGCTACGTCAAAGTACTACCAACGAGTGAAAATAAGCTACGGCCTTAGCAAAGTGTAAAGCAGAGGGGCGGAACGGCCTCAGTAATCCTTCAGAATACTCTTCGCTCCTTTTAGCTCTGCCAACAACCGAACCAAAAGGCCGGAATTACGTGCACCATAAATTTAAGATGTACCTTCTGTTAACCCTTGTAATCGCAGACAGTGATCGTCAAATAGAAAATCTGAAGCAAAACTTATAGGACTGGACTGCGGCGGTAACAGCTCTTGGAAACAAGCGGGAATGAACGTTTTAGTGACATCATCATCAGGTATCTACTATATTAGCAGGTTCTTTGCACCTGCATTTTCTACGATCCATTGCTTCCCACTTAGTTTTGTAGTAGGTACTGCAATCCACGACATATAAAGAATCTGAAATCTCTTCCTCCCTAGCCTTCTCTTCCCTTCCACACAGCCAACCTTCTTTGTTACGGGAACAGAGTCGGGAACAGACTCAAAAAAATCGATATTTTTGTTTTAATCCGTGCTCCAAGTATTTAGTTACAAATTGCCATTTATTTCATGCAAATTTGACAGATTTGGAGTTTTAAATTTTTTTCGTAATGTGCGGTAACTATTGCCTCCCGTATTTTTCGCTCTATTTTGCTAAGCGTTGATTGTAGTGCAGCAAACGTTCCAGATTACGGTTGCAAGAGAGAATTGTTGCGTCGATATCTGACATCCTGTCTGCATTATCGACCATCGTTTGTCAGCTTTACATCTCTGTACAATCAACCGTCGTTTGTCAGCTTTACAGCTTTGTTGTATTTTCGTGATACATATTTCTTTTGTGGATAGCAGAATGGGTAGAATAAGAAAGTTTGGGTACAAGCCCAAGTTTCGTTGAAACAAATTTGTAAAAATAAACCATGAAACTTCTAGTTATGAAGAGAGAGAAGAAAATAAGATCGAAAGTGAAATCATTGCGAGTGTTAGCCCTGCAAGTAAAAGGCTTTTAGTTGCTGCCACTCAAATGCGTGACTGTGAAATACATGGTATGAACAGTGTTTCTGCTTCTACTGACACGAACATTCTGATTTCAATAAGTTTTCTACCATACGTGAACTTCTGAAAAATCGCACTTGCTGTAAAAAAAACTGTAGTGGAAACGTTACTTTGCACGACGATGTGGGGAAAAACCAGAGCATTGTTAATAACCTAGTTATAAATTGTTTGCTATTAAGTATGCTGCCAATACAATGTCATTTCACGTAACCAGAAGCAGACTATATGAAAACCATATAAAAGTAGAATATGCACTCAGATCTATTGGGAAAGGGCGAAGCTCAGGTGCAGTTCTTTGTGTGGTGATGAACATTCCTCCACCTCCCAGAAAGTTTTATGTATACAACAAGACTATTGGTGCAGTTGTAGCCGAGGTGAGTGAATCTACAATGCTGAAAGCAGCGAAAGAAGTAGTTCACTTGAATGATACAAAAACCCGATTCAAGGCATATCGCTGCTGGTTTGGATGACACTTGGCAGAAAAGTGGACATACATTCCTAAATATCATTCTGTCTGCCACTGCTTTTGATACTGAAAAGGCTCTGGACACTGAAATAATTACTAAGTTCTGCTACATGTGTAGCAGAAAACTCCATTACACTACATGTGTGCAAGAAGGATTATGATAGTTCCAGCGGAGGCGTGGAAGTGGCTTGTGTTAACATTTTCATATGGTCTATGCAGGTGTCCTGTATACAATTTTGCTGACGGAGACAGTAAAGCTTATCAAAAAATTGTAGAAGAAAGCCCTTATGGGCCTACAGTCAAAATTAATAGTGTATTTGTCAGGTACAAAAAAGAATGGGATCACGACTTCTGAATTGTAAGGAAAAAAGTTAGGAGGTAAAGGTGGCCTTCTAAAGGTTGAAATATGGTCCAGAATTATTATGGTATGGCAATTAGGAATAACTGAAACAATGTAGAAGCAATGAGAAGAGGTATCTGGGCTATATTATTTCACAAACTTTCAGCAGATGGGAAACCACATCAACTTTGCCCATGGGGACCTGACAGCTGGTGTAAATTCAACAACTCAGCCACATCTGCATAAAAATTCAATTCCAGAAAATGTCCTACTTGCAGTGAAACCTACTTTCAGAGACCTTATTCAAAAAGATCTTTACAAAAAGTGTCTCCATTGTAACACTCAGAACCAAAATGAAAGTTCGAATTCTGTCATTTGGACAAGGCTACCAAAAACTGATTTTTATTAGAAAAGAAACATCAAAATTTGCTGTCCAAGATGCAGTGATGTGCTTCAATGCTGGTATGTCAAACTGATGAGTTTAGACTATTGGGAACATACGATGACATCAACACCGCAAAGGGACTGGAAAGCATTGACATGGATCGTATCCATTATGCTGAAAGTTCTGCAGTTTTTATTCTGCTTCCGCGATATTTGAAAATTTGCACTTGTTCTAATTCCTCTCCATTTCCTCCAAGCACCATTACTTTTCTTTTCACCGATTTTCATTCCATAATCATTTCCTTTATTATTTTTATTATTTTTTTATTTTTAATGGAATCCACCATGTCCTGCATTTCTTTTTCATCTCTTGCTAGAAGGACCATGTCGTCAAATCTCAAACACCAGGTTCTTATTCCTCCAATTTTTACCCTTTGTCCTCTAGTAGACAGAGGTCAATCGTATCTTCGAAGTACAGATTGGAAAAGGTAGGAGACAGAAAGCAGTTTTGTCTTACTGCTTTTCCTGTTTCCATCAATTGGTACTTTCACCGCTAACTTTCACTGACGCTTTTTGAAATAAATATGTTCGCATTCGGAAGAGGAAGTTGGTGAAAGATATTTCGCGAATAGATCTCATCGCAACGAATAACGCCTTTGTTTTAATGGTTTCCACCCCAACCTGTGCATCATTTCCGTGATACTCTCTCCACTGTATCGCGATAATACAAAACGAGTTGCCCTTCTCTGTACTTTCACTAAATCGTCTGTCAGTCCCACTTGGTGGGGATACCACAATGCGCAACTATACTCCAAAAAAGGACACACAAGTATGGTGTAGACATTTTCTTTAGTAGAACTGTTGCATTTTCTAAATGTTCTGCCAATGAAACGTAGTCTTTGGTTCGCTTTCCGTACAATATTTTCTATGTGTTTTTTCCAATATAGGTTGTTCGTAATTGTTACTCATAGGTATTTAGATTAATTGACGGCCTATAGATTTGACTGTTTTTTCGTGTAACTGATGTTTAACGGATTTCTTTAAGTGGACATATGGATGACTTCACACTTCTCACTATTAAGGGCCAATTGCTATTTTTTGCACCATGCTGATATCTAAATCACTTTGTAGTTGCTTTTGATCTTCTGGTGACTTTACTAACCGATAAATGATACCATCATCCGCGAACAGTCTAAGAGAGCTACTCAGATTGTCATCTAAATCGTTTATAAAGATAAGGAACAGTATGGGCCCTATAACACTTCCCTGTGGAACACCAGATAGCACTTTTGTTCTACTCGATGACTTTCTGCCAATTACTATGTGCTGCGTTCTGTCTGACAGGAAATCACGAATTCAGTCACACAACTGTGGCGATATTCCATAAGTACACAATTTGATTAGAAGACGCTTGTGAGGTACAGTGTCACTAGCCTTCCGCAAATCTATTTTTTTATCCTTTGTCAATATCACTCATCACATCATGTGAATTTGAGGAAAGTATATTTTCTAAACTCCTTCTGCAAACAGACGTCAGTGATATAGGCCTGTAATTTTGAGGATCACTCGTATTGCCTTTCTTGAATATTGATGTAACCTGTGCAACTTTCTAGTCTTCGGGTACGGGACGTTCGCTGAGCGAGCGTTGTATATAATAACAAGGTGTGAGACTATTGCATCGGCATGGTCTGAAGGAAACGTAATTTGTATACAATCGGGACCGGGAGACTTACTTTTGTTAAGTGAGTTAAGTTGTTTTAATACACCAGGGACATCTACTTCTAAATTACGAATGATGGCAGCTGTTCTTGATACGAATTCTGGAGTATTTGCTTCGTCTTCTTACGAGAAGGAATTTCGGAAAGCTGTAGTAAGAAATTCTGCTTTAACAGAACTGTCATCAGTAGCATCACCATTACTATCTCGTAGTGAAGGTATTAATTGTGACCAGAATTTCTTTGGATTCGCTACCAAATTACGTAACAAGGTTTCGTTGTGGAAACTATTATAACTTCTGGTATTGAAGTTCTAGCTAAATTTCTGTCTTCTGTAAACTTTTTCCCACTTTATCCACAAATGAAACATCTTTTCGTCACTGAATAATTACACAGAACAAATAGTAACGGATCTACGAGACATCTGTCAAGATCTCAATTAAAATTAACTTTATTAAGTGACCACCGGTTTTTGATCCAACGAGTATCTTCAGGTGAGTAAAGCCATTATGACTTCTAATTGATATGAAAATGGCGCATTGGCGCTGAAAGCGGGCATTAAGTAAATATGATAAGGTGAAATTTAATTGCAATCTTTACCTATACGATTTTTATCCATAAAGTCGTTACACATTTTGTATCATGAAGATTTGACGCAACCTATTGACGGTGATACCGATTGGTATGTCGCAGTGGAAATGTAGTGAACTCGCATTTTAATCCCCGTACACGCATGCATATTCCGGACGCACAGGATACCGTGCCCACGGGTGCGGTTCCTGTAGGGAGATGCTTGTCCACTGTTGGTCGAGCTGATCTCTACGAGATTAGGAGAGTAACTCGTGCGTCCGATCCTTGATTGTCGTGAGTGCATTCGTGTTCTCTCGATAATCCATTTTTGTCCGGGGCAAGTCCCGGAGCTAAATTAAATTGGTCAAAATCCCCCGGCTCCGACCAAGGTTTTCGGGAGGTTTTCCTTGGTTGTAAGGCGTATGCCGGAGCTGGTAAGCCCCTCCCACTTATTCCCAATTGGGATCCCCCTTTGCCCCACTATCAGCTTGTCTGATATTGGCTGAATAGAACCGCGACTCTTTATGGGCCGGATCTCAAACAGCCCGCTCCACTCCTCGGAGTGGAGAATGAAAAGAGATAAGTTTTTTTTTTTTTTTTTTTTTTTTTTTTTTTTTTTTTTTTTTCCCATGCATATTCTGGTTTTTCAAAGCGCCGATGAATATCTATGGCGCTTTCTGTGACTGTTGGGGCGGTCCACAGGTTCAAAAGGACAGAGCGAGTGCTGGAGTAGCCTACGGATTCTCTCTGAAGATGGCTCGACGGCACGGAGCAGAAATATTAGAAGTGAAATTTATGCGGCTGCACGCCCGAAATTTAATGGAGTGCCCCCAAATCGATTGAGGCAAATCCCGAGATGATTGCTTTGAAAAGATACGGCTGATTTCCTTCGCGAGTTTCCGCTCCATCGACATTAAACCACTTTCTTCCATCTCTGTCTCTCCCAGCGCCGCTGCTATGATTTCTAGCTACAACGTCCATACTTTGTGCGGCAGTAGGTGGTGCATTGAATTCGTTTTTGTGGTATTTCTTCGTCTCAGTTAAGTTTTAATACGTTCGTTACATTTCTTACAATTAATTTCTCAGAGCCTTAAGAACGTTAGTGAAGTTTATAGATGATTTCTCACCTGCCAGTGCCAGACCAACTTTGTGAAACTAGGTTTGTTAATGTTTCGCTTGCAACCATTCACGGTAGAAGTTTCAACTTTTTTAATTCTGCCCCCCCCCCCCCCCATAACATGCTGTGGTAAAACTATTTGCAGATATTTTCAAATGTTTGGCATATACAGCACTATACGTCATTGATAACGGATGGTACTTCATAGACTTGGCCCAAACACTTGCTTACATCTAATCCCTCTCGTTGTATTAATTCAGTTGACTGATGCTCGTATCGTAATGCAAACTGATTTCGACCTGAATAAAGGAGGTAAATTATTTGCATATGTTTTCATCAGTGTGATTTACAAAGCATCTTTCATCGTTATAACATAGAGAAAGACTTCTCCTACTGACTGATTTTACTAAATGTTCTACTTTCCATTTTAATTTCCTCATTTTTTCATAGTACTTCGTTCTTCATAACCTAGATACGCCACTAGTATTATCGATAGTTTCCTCCATTGTACGGTGATTATTGTTATCTTAGAATAATACCATTGTGATGCAAACGTCTATGCAGATATCCAGGACACGTCTTAGCATCAGTATGAGATGATGCGACTGACGAGCAAGCATGAATGAGTAATTCGTCTCTCCGTTTATCATAGACTTAGGAAAGCCGTGACAAGCGAAGATTAAATTAACGGCCAAAATATAACCTGTCTTATATTAATCTGAAACATCTAAAGTACAGGATGCTTAGCCGGCCGCGGTGGCCGAGAGGATTGAGGCACTCCAGTCACGGTCTGCACGGCCACTACGGTCGGGGGTTCGAATCCCCCCTCGGGCATGGATATTTTTGCCGTCCTTAGTATAGTGTAGTTGATAAGTAGTTTGTAAGTTTAGGGACTGATGACCCCGTAGTTAAGTCCCATAAGCTTAACAAACATTTGAACAGGATCCTTAAATCGACTGCACGCAATACAATAAGCAGTATCTCCGAACTCTTCGGGAATAGGCGAAATATCGCAAGTAACGAATGAAAACGGGCACTGCGATAAAGTGTGAGAATTAGTTGAAAATTTGACGTGAAGCCCGCTGAGGTAGCCCATGCACTTATGCTGATGTGGGTGATACACGGTTATGATGTGCGGTGGTGACTTGTATTTCTGAGTCACACAGTTATTCTGAGTGACTCACTACCGTTGTGTGGTTGTCGATAACTCGTTTGCGCAATTGTGACCACTTAGCATAATTCTTGGTTCCTCGTATGCGGAATTGTTTGCTGTGTTGTGAGAGTGCATCGTCCCGCTGGTAAGGATTTGCGAAGACGATAGCGATTCCTGTGACAAATGAAAGGCAATCACAGACCCACTCGCTGGAGGCTGGCTCAATGAATGATGCATCAAAAGGCCTGATTATTCCTTCCCTCCCCCCCCCACCCCCGAGTGAGATAGTGAACATTTTCTCTTCTGTTTCCTATTTCTAACAATAAATGTATCAAGTTTATGAATGAATAGGGTCCTTTCTACAGAATGCACATAAAATACTCTTTAATATCCTTTTTATTGCAATAACACACACAACACAAGTCGTAAGTGAAAATATAATTCAGATGCAAAATGTTAAAAGGTTTTGCTTTCTATATTGGAAAGCGGAGATGGCAAAGTTTGTGGTTGGAAGGATCATAAAAAATCTCAGCGGAATCCAAAAAAGAATATTAGATGACGGATGTATTTGTTTTCACTTACGTGATGTTTTACAATAGCGACTGCCTAAGATATCAACACAACTCTGTGGAAAGTAAAATGTGAATGCTGATCACTGAAACAAGACTACACGACATCTACAAGAGTACTCCGCAAATCAGTTTTAAGTGCCTGGCAGAGGGTTTGTCAAACCACTATTATACCTTCTATCTATCTTCCATTTTCGAACAGCGCACGGGGAATAAGAACACCAAATATCTCCGAAATCAGATATCCCTTATTACAACGATCATTTTCATTAGAACTATAACCACACTTCGAAGCCAAGATCGGTATATTGGATATTTATTGCAGATAACCGGTTGCAGCAAGCAAAGTTGTCATCAACTGATCCCTTTTATCCCTTTTACCAATAATAGGCTAGCGTAAATGTGAAAAAAAGAAAAGAAAAACGTCATCTTTGCTTGCCAAAACAGGTTATCCATGACAAATATCTAATATAGCTTCCTTGGAAGTGTTTTTTCCCCCCTAGTGAATTGTAACATCGCTCCTCGACCAACATGAGGACATTATAAATGATGATTTTTCCCTAAGTAGGTGGCGGTCAACAATATTATTTTGCATTCCGGTGAGAAAGCCGGCGATCGAGATTTTGTAAGTAGATGTCGCCAGAGTGAAACGCGACGTGCTATCAATGATTTCCACCCTAACGTCTGTATCATTTCCGTGACTCTCTTTTGTATCGCGACAGAAGTATCCGCCCTTCTTTGTACTTGTGTACCTGATAAGGACCGCACACAGCGCAGAAATTCTCCCAAAGAAGACGGGCAAGCGTAGTGTAGGCAATCTGTTTATGGTCCTGTTGCATATTCTGGTACACAATTTGAACCTGTCGTAAGAACTGAATTTTCGGGCTTCAGATCTGATTGTGTTTGAAACAAAGTTTAATGGACTCCTTTTAGTACTCTTGATTGTATAAGCTTGCCAAAGTACTTAAATGTAATAAGTCATTAAAGCTCTTTTATAATACGCCACCATCTACTAGAAAGTACAGAGTACACCTTCACGGAAAAACAAGCAAACACCGAATACTTTTTAATGGACTCCCATAAGGCTCTGTACTTGCTCCTTTACTGTTTAATTCGTAATTTCCGATATACAAGGTCTCAAATCACGTAAGTTTCCATATTCCGATGACCTGGCCATCGCTCTGCAGGGTGAATCATTCGAATAATTAGAATCAGGTCTAAATTCTGACTTTGCGCAACTCCAGACCTACAACAGAATCTGGCATCTGAATCTTAATGCATCAAAAACACTGATGCACCTGAACAACAAAGCAAAAAGAACGCTGCACTTGAAAATAGCAGGCCAGAATATGACATGAAATCACCAAAATACCTGAGTGTTGAACTGGACCGCACCCTAACATTGAAAGAACACCTGCATGATATCATCCAAAAACTCAGAGACAGTCAATATTACCCAAAAAATCTCAGGGTCTACGTGGGGAAGTAATGCTACGTCACTTCGCACTTCCTCCTTGGCCCTAGTCTATAGCGTTACAGCTCGCCGTGGAGGTTCGAGTCCTCCCTGGGGCATGGGGGTGTGTGTGTTTGTCCGTAGGTTAGTTTACCTAGGTTTAAGTAGTTTGTAAGCTACGGACTGATGACCACGCAGTTTGGTCCGGTATATTTACAGACATTTGAACAGACATAGCGTTACAGAATACTGTGATCTGGTTTGCACGTGAACATAGTGGATCTTCGCCTAAATGACACCTTACGAACAATAACTGGAACAGTGAGACCTACCCCAACACCATGGCTCTCTGTGATGGCAAACATCGAACCTCCCTCACTCCGCAGATAACATGCACTCCACAGAGAAATGCAAACAATTACTGCTGAGACCACACTTCCAGGACACGCCGATATGCATGGCGCTACATGATTGACATCAAGAAATCCCTTCTGGTACCATTCTTCGAACAATCGGGACACCGTAGCCGAATGGAAACACCTACGGCAAAAGGGCCATAGTGAATAATGGACTCCTCATCAAGAACCCTCTTCCTGCGTCAACTTCCTTGCAGAACCTGGGTGGCATTAAACAGAATGAGAACTGGTGTTGGACGATGCAATGAGCCAAGTAGGGTAACGTGGACAATCCTCCCTGTGACTGCGGCAAAATACAGACGATGCAGCAGATAATTGAGTGTGAAATTTATGTTTTTTTCAGGAAGGTCAATTAGAGAATATGCATAGGCTCACAGACTGCGCTATTTCTTGGCTTTGTAATGTTAGTGATTTTGTTCAACGTTAATTTTTTAATATTGGACAGGTTATAACATGTATGCACTATATGTTTATCAGCACGGTATTCATAATTACTAATGCTTCCACATTATGGTATATTTGTATCTAAATTAAGTTTTTCGCCTGGAATTTTTATAACACTGTAAGACATCTGGCGTGTCGAACACAAAATAAATAAGTGGACGATATCACATATAGCCTATGGGACTTAACTACGGGGTCATCAGTCCCTAAACATACGAACTAGCTTCTACTAAAGACGGCACAAACATCCACGCCTAAGGGGAGATTCGAACCCCCGACGGGGAATGGGGTCGCGCGTCGCAGCATAGCGCCTCAATGCGCTCGGCCACTTCGCCGTGGTGACGATATCACACTTTTCATTATTAGCGACAACTATCAGTTTAAGCATCGTACCTAAATCTTTCTGATGACTTTACTGGACGATGAATGACATCATCTCCAAACAACCCAAGAGGGCCTCTCGGATTTTATCCCAATCGTTAACATGGATCAGGAGCCGCAGAAGACCTATAACATTACCACGGGACGCCAAATATCACCTCTGCTTTAGTTCACGCCTTTTCATTAATTACCACTTACTGTCTTCTCTGACGAGAAGCACGGATGAAGCGACTCATAGATCTTGCAGTAAAAGCCAGAAGATCAATAATTTACCCTTCTGCTAAGATTGATAGCGCGGCTATTGACTGTGTAGCTCCATGCCTGCGACTTAGTTACATCACAGTCAAATAAGTTAGACTGTGTTTACATCTTCTCGTAGCGGCGCCGAATCCTCGTTAATCTATTAATCAAAGTTCGCGTTGCTAAAGTTCTCGCCCCGAATGAAGTGAATTCTGAGTGATGGAATTCACAATAAAATTATAATTTGTTAAATTTCGCTGATCAGTACAAGGCGTAGAGTCTTGGTAGTCGAATGAAACCACTACTCACGTACTAACAGTCATATATGCAGTAACAGACGCAATATGTAAAACTGAGGTGCTGTTAGGGTCTGCAAAGGATTATCTTGGTTTGCGCTAAGCGGGTGTCTATCGTATACCATCCAGGTGTTGCATGTCGTATATAGGTCAAACAATTAGGTCTGTTGAAGACCGTTGTATTGAGCATAATCGTCACACACGTTTACAACAACTCAAGAAATCTGATGTTACTGAATACTGCCTAGACACAAGTCATTCTAACGAATATAACAAAACTGAAATTCCGGCATGCACTTCCAACTACTGGGATTTCGTTATCAAGAAAGCGATTGTAATATAACTAGCGGATAACCTTATGAACAGTGACGGAGGTTTTTGCGTAAATTATGCATGCTCTCCTGATTTCTAATTTGTCGAAAAACAGAGGAACAAAATTAAAGCCATCTCACCCGTTGAAAACTTATGTTTATTATCGATTTTTCCGACAGTTTCATCTTTGGTCGTTGTGATGGCTCTGATTGCTTGCTTTCTCGGTGTGTGTTGTCTTTACTATTATCACTGAAAACCTAATATTTCAACGTCGTTTCACATTGATTCCTCGTTGCAGTATTGCCTTTGAGAATGGCAGGGAGGTCTCCCGCTAAATATCAGCCGATGTCGATTTCTGTACCTGGTTGCATACACTTAAGCTTTTTGGAATCTAGGATGTCCTTGTGTCGCACTTGTCCAAAGTGCGCGGCACCTACTTTCGCCGCGCGCCGCCATGCACGCACGGCGCGGCGTTCTTACGACGACAGCCACGAGCGCCCTCTGCCACAACTCCGCTCGTGGCCACCACTGAACGACATCGTTCACTTGGGACTGAGTTAGGAACCAGTAAGGACTTCGGAATCCGATAGGCACCAGTGAAGACTTGGCTATCAGTTAGGCACTAGGCAGGACTCTAGCTCAACTATGTATCAACATTCTGCAGTACTATGTAAAAGTTAAGTATTGTATAAATTCTGTGCAATATATATCTCGTTCTAATTTACTCTAGTGTTTCTAGTTTCTGGCTGCTCCTCTCCGTACCTGCACCAGCGTGCTATCTTTATTCCTGTGTCGGTCTCATTCCACTCGGCCACCGACACCTACGACGGAAACGAGACACGAAAGCGGCGACGAGGCTGGGACACAAAAGTGGCGACGAGGAGGGATAGACGATCCGTGGACCAGCCCGCTTGCAGCAGCCAGACAGCAGTAGTAGTCGGAGCACACAGAAATTGCTCCCGCCCACCCACCCTTATTATAAGAATTTTTGGGGGAACATTTTCAGTTACGTGTTTGTGGACTTTTTTGTTGCAGAGCGTCCTCTTTCATATTGCATTTGTGTTTTGTTATAATTTACTTGTATGCGCGGCGCCTAATCGGTCAGCATGGCCACTACCCCGAACCCAAACTTAATGGAAATTATTCAGTTACAGACGGCGCAAATAACACAACTCCTGCAGGCTGTGGCCCAGCTCACAGCGCAAGCAGCTAACCAACAACAACAGCCGCCGCTTCAGCAGCCCACACCTGCCGCCGCAACGCTTCCTACGTTTCGCCAGTACAACGAACGTGAGGAAGAATGGAGCGACTACTTCGCACAGTTTCAAGAACTCGTCGCGGCTCATCAAATTACAGGTCAGAAAGTGAAGCATCTGCTATTATCTGTGGTTGGCACCAACACCTTCGTGTTACTGAAAAAACTTTTCCCCGACGTATCTCCTCGTGATGTAGACTTCGAACAAATAGTAGAGGCACTAAATGCTCATTATGAGAGAAAAGTTCTCGTAGCTGCGGCACGGTACCGATTTTTCAGACTTAAAAAATTACCGCAGCAGTCACACCAAGAGTGGATTACGGAATTGAAGGGCTTAACCCGCAAATGTAAATTTACTTGCTCTTGTGGACTTTCGTATAGTGACGTGATGTTGAGGGATGCGATTACGCAGAATATTCAGGACCCCAGGATTAGAGCAGCAATTCTGAAACAGTCCTACCCCTCATTAGACAGTGTACTGCAGCTTATAGTTGCGCATGATACTTTTGACTTAGCAGATGTAGAAATTCAAAGCCACAGTGTTAATTCAGTGCGCCGCAACGGTCGCTTTCCTAGCCGTAGTTCTCAGTGTAGCACTAGTGATTCTTACAATAGTACAGGCCGTGCTGAACAGACAGTGAACAGTAGCCAGTGTAAAAGTGCGACACAAAGGTCGCCCCGTCGTGTTAGAAACAGTGATTTGAATAACGGGCGCCAACGCTCATTTCAGAAAAATGTACGTAAATCTTGCCCCCAGTGTGTGTCTCGCCACAAGCGTGCTCATTGCCCTAGTCGCAACGCAACCTGTTATCAATGTGGCAAATCGGGACATGTACAGTCTGTGTGTATGCAAATTAAAAACTCAAAGGACAGTAACGTTAGAAACAGTGCTTCGCAAAGTGCGAGAGCAGTGCATACAGTAAATGTTAGAGACGCTGTGGAATTGAACAGTGCTTTAGTTGGTTCTCAATTACAAGAAAGTTCTTCTACACCTATTGCAAAACTATGTAGTGAGCCACGTCGCAAGCGCCGACGAGCGCGTAAAACAGTGCAACGGAAAAGGGTTCGGGACAAGCAAAATGACTATGAACAGTGCATTCCTGTAGTGAAAATAGTGCCTTCTGCAACTGCTCCTTGTAATAGTGCCCAGTACTGTGTAGCTAGTGACTGTAGACTTGATGTAGCTACTCAAAAGTTTAGTGCAGTAGTTAGTGAATCTGTAGTAGCCTCGCAATGCGCGGACGCCGATCCGGCGGTAGTGCCATCTAGTGACAGTGTTGTTAATCCGCTGCGTGCCGAGTCTGCGCCGCTTACTTCACTACGCGGCCCGCGCAAGCGCAGTAAACAAACCGTAGCAGACGTTGCCCACATTCGCGCACCTGTCGAGCGCCGCAAGCAAAAACTGTTTGTGACTCTCTTCATAGAAAATAAGACGGTGCAATTTCAGCTTGATACTGGTTCCGCTGTTACATTAATTAATAAAGAAACTTATGAATTCCAGGGTTCGCCAAAATTGTCGCCGTCACAGCAAGTGTTAACAGCTTACACAGGTCAAAACATTCCCGTGCTCGGAACGTGTAGCCTGCCCGCTTCTTTTCAAGGTGTAACGAAAACAGTTGCCTTTGTTGTTCTTCAGGCCAAATCTACGCAGAATATTTTTGGATTAGATGCATTCGATTTATTTGGTTTATCAATTCAAAGAGATGTGCTTCAGATTTCGTCAGTAGTGCCTCAGGACAAACTCAATGCATTGTGTGAAAAATATAGTGACTTGTTTTCGCCGGAACTAGGTTGTGCAAAAGACTTCGTGGCACATGTAACTTTAAAAGAATCTGCAGTTCCAAAATTTCGTAAAGCTAGACCAGTGCCTATCGCAATGCGTGATTCAGTTGCCGAAGAACTTAAACGTTGGCAAGACAGTGGGGTGATTTCTCCTGTTTCTGCGAGTCAGTGGGCCTCGCCTATAGTACTTATACCCAAGCCGTCAGGAAAACTTCGTCTCTGTGCGGACTTCAAATCAACAGTGAACAGTCAAACAATTGTAGACACTTATCCCCTGCCCAGACCTGACGAACTAATGGACAAATTAGGACAGTCTCGTTTCTTTTCTAAGATTGATTTAGCAGAGGCATACTTACAGATTCCACTTGATGACGAGTCAAAAAAGTTTTTCGTCATTAATACTCACATGGGCCTTTTTCAATTTCAACGCCTACCCTTTGGCAGTTCTTCCGCCCCCGCTATTTTTCAGCGCTTTTTGGAACAGCTGACAGTTTCTGTACCGTGTTGTTCGAACTATTTAGATGATATTGTGGTATCCGGACGTACAGTTGAAGAACATTTAGCAAACCTGGAGTACCTTTTCAAAGTGTTGACTGCAGCAGGTCTACGTTGTAATAAAGCAAAGTGTTCGTTTTTTCAAACTGAAATAGAGTACCTAGGCCATATGATTGATGCCCAAGGAATCCATCCCTTACAGTCACATGTTCGAGCAATCAAAGACTTGCCTCCTCCTAAGAATGTGCAGGAATTGCAAGCAGTAATGGGAAAGCTTAACTATTATTTCAGATTTATTCCCAATGCCTCTCAGATTGCAGCTCCACTGCATCACTTACGTAGGAAGAATGTTCCTTTTGTATGGTCTAAAGATTGCCAAGTTGCCTTTGACAAATTAAAGTCTGCACTACTCAGTGATGCATGTTTGATTCCCTTTGACCCAGAGAAGCCTGTAGTGTTAGCAGTTGACGCCTCGTCGTACGGTCTGGGCGCAGTAATCTCACATCGCATTGGATCTCACGATCGTCCTATTGCCTTTGCATCCAAGCTACTGACGCCGACGCAACAGAATTACAGTCAGATAGAAAAGGAGGCCTTAGCAATCATTTACGGCGTCACAAAGTTTCATCATTATCTCTATGGCAGAAAATTCTATTTGTTGCCTGACCACAAGCCTCTCACGTCGTTGTTCTCACCCACAAAGCCAATTCCGCCACGAACGGCACAAAAGCTTCAGAGATGGTCCTTGATATTGTCAAATTATCAGTATGAGATTTTGTACCGACCTACCAGTAAACATGGCAACGCGGACACACTTTCCCGACTTCCGGTTGGCCAGGATGTATCATTTGATTCTTCAGAAATGGCATGTTGTCAGATAGACTCCAGAGATGCTTCCGCTGTCGCAGACTTTCCTTTGAACTCTCGTCAGGTTGCACAGGAAACAGCTGTGGATGCAGACCTAAGTGTGGTAGCACGTTTTGTTCGCTCAGGGTGGCCTGCCAGAGCCAAAGACATTGATCGGCCTCTGGTTCGACGTTATTTTGCACAACGTCATGCATTGTCTTTAAGTCAGGGTGTTCTGTTGTTACATACGGACAACGACCAAACAAGAGTGATTGTTCCTCGTTCCCTGCAACGTGAAGTGTTACGCCTCCTGCATCAAGGACATTGGGGTATTGTTAGGACAAAGCAATTGGCCAGACGTCATTGTACCTCGGTTGGTAGGGACGCTCAGATAGAGGACATGACGTCACAGTGTACTGTTTGTGCGGAGCATCAGGCGGCTCCTCCGCAACGTTTCTCAGACTGGCCACGCCCCAAAGGACCATGGCAACGTTTACATATTGACTTTGCCGGACCTTTCTGGAATACGCGCTGGTTAATTGTTGTAGACGCTTTCAGCAAGTTTCCTTTTGTGATTGCCATGAACTCAACGACAGCTTCTAGTACAATCAGTGCCTTAACATCAGTGTTTTGCATCGAAGGTTTGCCTGAAACTATCGTCAGTGACAATGGACCTCAGTTTGTTAGTGCGGAATTTCAACAGTTTTGTCGTGTGAATGGCATTCAGCACATCACCACCGCACCTTTTCACCCTCAGTCCAATAGTGAGGCAGAACGTTTCGTTCGAACATTCAAGTCACACATGGAAAAGATGAAAGGTCAGCACTCCAGGCAGCAAGCTCTTCAAATTTTCCTGTCTACGTATCGGTGCATGCCACGTGTCGGCCCGTCTCCTGCCGAGCTGCTACACGGCCGCCGTCACCGCACTCTCCTTCACCTGCTGCAGCCTCCCACGCACCGAGTCGGTTCGTATGGCGCTACGCGTTTTCAGGTTTCCACACCGGTGCTGTACAGGGTGTTTGCTGGAAACAAGACGAAACTATGGATGCCGGGCACCATTCAGCGCGTGCTTGGTCGCAATATGTATGTTGTACGTTCTTCCACAGGGTCGGAGCTGCGGCGCCGCGCAAACCAATTGCGCTTGCACAGGCCGCGCGATCCTGTCTCCGGTTTCTTGATTCCAGACCCAGTTCACCGCCAGGGAGCACAGCCACATCGTTCGTCGACGGGTCCAGCGTCCCCGGACTACGAGATCGTCCCGATGGAGATTGACGCGACTCCGCCGCTATCGCCGCCGCAGATAACAGCGTCACCGAGAGGAACTCCGGGACCGTGCGTGCCCCCGCCGCCTGGGCCACGCACCTCAGAAGAAGATGACCTGCTGGGCGGGGGTGTGCGCCCTTCCCCAGGTTTCGGTGGGTTTCCTGGAGGATCGCAAGGCGGATGCCGGGGCGCGGACGGCGTCTGGTTCCCCGTCTCAGCTACGACGCCCCTCCCACCAGTAACGCCCCCGCCCAGGCCCTCCTCCCAGTGCCGTCGCCGTGGCCCTCAGCCCTACGCCACGACGGCGCGGCGGTTTGGGGGGGGGGGGGGAGGGGTGTGGTGTCGCACAAGTCCAAAGTGCGGGCCACCTACTTTCGCCGCGCGCCGCCATGCACGCACGGCGCGGCGTTCTTACGACGACAGCCACGAGCGCCCTCTGCCACAACTCCGCTCGTGGCCACCACTGAACGATATCGTTCACTTGGGACTGAGTTAGGAACCAGTAAGGACTTCGGAATCCGATAGGCACCAGTGAAGACTTGGCTATCAGTTAGGCACTAGGCAGGACTCTAGCTCAACTATGTATCAACATTCTGCAGTACTATGTAAAAGTTAAGTATTGTATAAATTCTGTGCAATATATATCTCGTTCTAATTTACTCTAGTGTTTCTAGTTTCTGGCTGCTCCTCTCCGTACCTGCACCAGCGTGCTATCTTTATTCCTGTGTCGGTCTCATTCCACTCGGCCACCGACACCTACGACGGAAACGAGACACGAAAGCGGCGACGAGGCTGGGACACAAAAGTCCTTTAAACCGTTCGTGAGCAACTGTGGACCAGTGACGTAATGCAGTGTCCTCCATAAAAATTCTATCCTTGTTTGTGAAGGACATGGTCGACTGCAATTGGTCTCTATCAGTGGCGGCGCGTCTTGTGTGTTCACTGTTACAGTGAACCCCCGGAAAAAAGTCGTGAAAAAATAAATAAATGAAATAAAAACTCATGTTTATGGAATATTCCGTCGGTACTTGGAGGAACAAAGACATATAAAAAACTTAAATACGTAGTATTTTTGTTCCATAATATTATTTATTTGCTTTTTATTAGCAGCTTTCGGCTTCTTAGGCCATCGTCAGGTAACTTCATACTAAACAGAAATGCCACGCGTAACATTGAGGTTACATACACAAAGATGGTTTTTCAACCCCGTCAGGGGTTTGAATCCCCCTCGAGCATGGATGGTTGTGCTGTGTTTAGTATAAGTTAGTTTATAAGTAGTTTGTAAGTTTAGGGACTGATAACCCCGCAGGTAAGTCCCACAAGCTTAACAAAGATTTGAACATTTTGACTAACTTATACTAACTATACCTAAAAATGATTAAGATACGCCATGGGCGTATTCTGATCACTTCTGAATTACCTGAGTTCGGAGTAGCATTACTAATGAGTTAATGTTAAGGAAATAATCCGCTGAAATGCCAAAATATTGTTGGAAAGAAAACGAGTAGCTGGTCAGTACTTACCTCTGTTTAGTACCGCCGTTAGTCACACACAAAAAAGAGACAAATGTAGACGAAAAATATTTGACATTAGGTTTCATAAATACACTATTTTCCTTCTCCAGCTAGGAGAGGAGAGAAGAGAAAGGGGATAGAGGGGAAACGTTACAGCCTATGCCATTAGGTAAGGATGGGTGATATGTGGAAGTCAGACATATTGGATGATAAGCCGTACCAGTAGCAACTACCAAACCAAAGAGGATAGATCAAGGAGTGAACCGCATAATGTTGACAAGGGTCACCTGTGAGCGAGAATGATCGGAACCGCACGAAACCATGCTCAGAACAAAAAGCAATCATAAACAAAACAGTAGTGTGCAAACAGCCGCACTGTCTGCTAGCGCCACTAGAGGGTGACATAGTGTAGCTGCGCTAAGCAGGTCTGCATTGCGTGACTGGTATAGCTGCAGTACGTATTTCTTTCTTGTAGTGTTCGCAAGCGAGTTACTGTGTAAACTGTGTACAGTGCAGTGATATCACGAAGAGAATTAATCCTATGCACGTGGTCCAAATATTAGGGACCATGTTGTGACGAGCTTAATATGGAAATGATATCGGGACGAGGATATCCCCTTCAGACCCAAGCTTGTAGTTGATGTGACATTAATATAAAGAGGGACGTTTAAGAAACAACGCATACAGTAATTCATTACAAAAAGAAATTAAATTAATTTTCCCAAATTTTGTACCACACAATTATCTGTTTTTGGCCTTCACTACAAATTTTCATGATTTGCACAATCTTACAGTAACATGCCTTTGAAAGAAATGACGTAATAACATCACAGGAGCATATAAAATCAAATGGCTGTCGGATATGATAGCTTCACATGTCAAAACAAGGGTATCGACACCTTGTGAACAAGTCTTTCTTGCCGCCATTGCATATGTACTGGAAGTTTGTCGACTTTGCTGACTGCTGATGTCACCCAGTGAAGAAACATGGATGTAAAACACGTTGCACACGTTACCACAGTCCATCCACGATTACCTGATGCGAGGCCGAACTTCCGAGCGTGAATCACAAGGAAATAAAGCGAGCAAAACCAGAACCGCAGAATTGTGCGTGCAGGGCCCGAAAGGGATATGGAGTTCGAGGGTATAACATAATAATTCAGAAATAGAGTGGTGACGACACAGAAATAAACGACGTTACGCTGGATAGATTACGGAATTTCAAGGTCAGTAAGAACCTGAATCTGAAGGTGGCTCTTCAAGCAGTACAAGACAGTCATCTCCAGAACATCTGCATATACATATACATACATACTCCGCAATTCACCGTAAGGTGCGTGGCGGAGGGTACACTGTACCACTACTAGGCATTTTCTTTCCTATTCCACTCCCAAATGGAACGAGGAAAAAAAGAATGGCTATATGCCTCCGTACGAGCCCTAATTTCTCTTATCTTGTCTTTGTGATCTTTACGCGAAAAGTAAGTAGGCGGCAGCAAGATCGTACTACACTCAGCTTCAAATTCCGGTCCTCTAAATTTACTTAACAGAAATTCACGAAAAGAACGTCGTCTTTCTTCTAGTGATCCCCAATTGAGTTGCCGGAGCATTTCCGTGACACTCGCGCATTGGTCGAACCTACCGGTAACAAATCTAGCTGCTCGTCTCTGAACTGCCTCTATGTCTTCCTTCAAACCGATCTGCTGCAGGTCCCAAACACTTGAGCAATACTTAAGACGTGGTCGTGCAAGCGTTTTATACGCGGTCTCCTTTACAGCGAAAGCGGTTTGGAATATAAAAACGTGGATTTACTGAGGTGTGCACATTGTTGTCTCCCACTTTCTTTTACCCACTTCATCGAAAACCCGCATCTACAGTTTAAGGACTAATATGTGCAGTTTCAGATGTGTGGCACTGCTGTATATGTACGTTTTGCGCTATTGTAAGTCCTTTAAGTAGAGAGTTTTTGACGCTGCTGATTGAATATGCAATGTTGCACCGAAGCATTTAAATTACATAAAATTTCCTTCATATAGTATTGACATCTTGTTACTTTGTTTTTCTCTGTTGGAATGGTACTTGAGGTACAATGCAACGCTTTGCTTGATAGTGATGCACACCCCAGTCCTGTTGACTGTTGTCTGTCATTTCAAGCATGGTTTCGTGCGGTTCAGAGCGTTCGAGGGCAAAGGTGTCACCTGTGAGTTGGGAGGGAAGTAGTTTGAAATTAATTAAGGGGAGGTTTAGGAAACACACAGTCAGAAATGATAAATGAATAAGTGAGTTGAGGGTGGCAGAGAGAGAGAGAGAGGCGACCGCGGTGGCCGAGGGGTCTGAGGCGCTCCAGTCACGGTCTGTACGGCCACTACGGTCGGGGGTTCGAATCCCCCCTCGGGCATGGATATTTGTGCCGTCCTTAGGATAAGCTAGTTGATATGTAGTTTGCAAGTTTAGGGACTGATAACCCCGTAGTTAAGTCCCATAAAAAATTAAAAAATAAAAATTAAAAAAAAAGAGAGAGAGAGAGATTAACCTCCCCTGAATGAATTCCCCCCCCCCCCTTCCCTCCCAACTCAGCATCATTCGATTCATTTCTTGATCTAGCCTCTTTGATGTGCTATTGGCACGGTTTATCATGTAATATCTATGACTCCCACATTTCACCCATCCCTACCTCATGGCCTATGTTGTGAGCAACGTTTCCCTGCCGCGGTGGAGTAGCCGACCGGTCTAGGCGCCTCGCTGCGGAGCGCGCGGTTTCTCGCCGTCGGAGGTTCGAGTCCTCCCTAGGCCATGGGTTTTTATGTTTGTCCTTAAGTTAGTTTACCGTAGTTTAAGTACTTTGTAAGCTACGGACTGATGACGACACAGTTTGGTCCGACAGATTTACAAACATTTGAATTTTTTTTGAACCGTTCCCTTGTGTCCCCTTTCTCTTTTCTCCTCTCCTACCTATAAGAAAAATATTATAATCCCCATTCCAAAGAAAGCAGGTGCAGACAGGTGTGAAAACTACAGAACCATCAGTTTAAAAAGTCATAGTTGCAAAATATTAACACGAATTATTTACAGAAGGATGGAAAAGCTGGTAGAAGCCGACCTTGGGGTTGATCAGTTTGCGATCAGGAGAAATGTAGGAACACGAGAGGCAATACTCACATTACGGCTTATCCTAGAAGATAGATTAAGAAAAGGCAAACCTACATTTCTAGCTTTGGTAGATTTGGAGAAGGCTTTTGACAATGTTTATTGGAATAAACTCTTTCAAGTTCTGAAGCAAGCAGGAGTAAAATATAGGTAGCGTAAGGTTATTTACAACTTGTACAAAAACCAGACAGTGGTTGTCAGAGTTGAAGGGCATGAAAGGGATAGAGTGGTTGGGAAGGGAGTAAGACAGGGTTGTAGCGTTTCTCCAATGTTATTCAATTTGTACATTGAGCAAGCTGTAAAGGAAAGCAAGGAGAAATTTGGAGAAGGAATTAAAGTTCAGGGTGAAGAATTAAAAACATTGCGTTTTGCCGACGACATAGTAATTCTGTCAGATGCAGCAAAGGACCTGGAAGGGCAATTGAACGGAATGGACAGTGTGCTAAAAGGTGCATATAAGATGAACATTAACAAGAGCAAGACTAGGGTAATGGAATGCAGTCCAAGAAAATCAGGTGATGTTGAAGGAATTAGATTAAGTAACGAAGCAATAAAGGAGGTAGATGAGTTTTGTTACTTGGGCAGTAAAGTAACAAATGATGGTCGCAGATCAGAGGATATAAAATGCAGAATGACAATGGGTAGAAAAGCGTTCTTGAAAAAGAAAAATTTGTTAACATCGAATATTGATTTAAGCCTAAGGAAGTCCTTTCCAAAGTCATGTGTATGGAGTGTTGCCTTGTATGGGAGTGAAACATGGGCGATAAACAGTGCGGACAGGAAGAGGATTGAGGCTTTTGAAATGTGGTGCTACAGAAGAATGCTGAAGATTAGGTGGGTGGATCGCGTAACTAATGAGGAGGTACTGAACAGAATTGGAGAGAAAAGAAATTTCTGGCATACTTTGACTAACAGAAGGTATAGATTGGTAGGGCACATTCTTAGACATCAAGCAACTGTGAATTTAGCGTTGGAGGGAAGTGTGTGGGGTAAAAACCGCAGAGGAAGACCAAGAGATGGATACAGTAAGCAGATTCAGACAGATGTAGGTTGTCGTTCTTATGTGGAGATGAAGAGGCTTGCTCAGGATAGGGTATTGTGGAGAGCTGCATCAAACCAGTCTCCGGACTGAAGACCACAACAACAACAACAACAACAACAACAACAACCTGATGAAGGAAAATACTGTATTTCTGAAAGCTAGTGTCAACATTTATGTTCGTCTATATTTGTGTCTCTTATATGTGTGACTATCGGAGGTACCAAGCTAAAAACTGGCTAGTATTTTTAGAGATAGTAGAGGCTAGTATTTTTAGAGATAGTAGAGGCCTCTCCAACTCGGGTGCTTCGCGAGCACTGGCAACACCACCTAGAGACGAGGCCTGACAACAGCCCGTGCTACGTCACACTGACCAATAGAGCACTGTACAGTACAAGCAGAACAAGCCGACATTTTGAGTCCCACGATGAAGGCGCGCGTTTAAAGACTACGGAACACTTACGCTCTTTAATATATTCTTGAAGCGATTAAATATATTTTCCGAACCAAGAAAATATTAGTGCATAGTAAATTTATTGAGTTACATTTGACAGTGAGAGGTAAACAACTTAGGGATTAGATGGATATTTAGATATATGAAACATTCACTTACATTCGACATTAAGGTATATGATGCCGTAAAATACGTTACAATTATCGTATTTTCTGGTTTATATACGGCACATCCACATACATTTACGTTAACTGAGAGTTGCATTTGGAAACAGTTAATAATAATCTTAAACTGCAATAATGTACTTTCCGTGTAGCCCCCTCTAATGTCTCGCAAGTTTCAGAAGATTTTAGGTCAAAATGTGTTTAATAACTTTGAAAGTCTGGTTTCGTTAGATAACTACTAAATAAAGTCTCTTTGGTAGCATGCACTTTGAAATAAAGTCAATGGTGCACGCCAAGTTTTGAATTTAATGCCTTTCATGTGCGACTTTTTCCTGTTCCCATTCGTTGCAGAGTTCAATTTATTATTATTATTTCAGATATCTTCTTCACTGTTCGGCTTAGGCCTACATATTCCCGCGTTAAGAGTAATTTAAATTAAACACAGAACTAATGCGAAATAATACTCGTGTAATTTAAAAAACACTAGCTGGCAAAGGCAGCTGCACTCAAGCATCACTTAAAATACAATTAACAGCCCGTAGAAAAACTCCTTATTTGATGTAAATAAAATCAAGAAAAGTAGCTTACTTTAAACACGCTGTATGTCATGTTAATAATCTGGAGCAAAATTAAAATAACTATTGCTTATATGTTGTTGTTGTTGTGGTCTTCAGTCCGGAGACTGGTTTGATGCAGCTCTCCACAATACCCTACCCTGAGCAAGCCTCTTCATCTCCACATAAGAACGACAACCTACATCTGTCTGAATCTGCTTACTGTATCCATCTCTTGGTCTTCCCCTGCGATTTTTTCCCCACACACTTCCCTCCAACGCTAAATTAACAATTCCTTGATGTCTAAGAATGTGTCCTACCAATCTATCCCTTCTTTTAGTCAAGGTATGCCAGAAATTCCTTTTCTCCCCAATTCTGTTCAGTACCTCCTCATTAGTTACGCGATCCACCCACCTAATCTTCAGCATTCTTCTGTAGCACCATATTTCAAAAGCCTCAATCCTCTTCCTGTCCGCACTGGTTATCGTCCATGTCTCACTCCCATACAAGGCAACACTCCATACAAATGCCCTCAGAAAGGACTTCCTTAGGCCTAAATCAATATTCGATGTTAACAAATTTCTCTTTTTCAAAAACGCTTTTCTACCCATTGCCATTCTGCATTTTATATCCTCTGTACTGCGCCCATCATTTGTTATTTTACTGCCCAAGTAACAAAACTCATCTACCTCCTTTATTGCTTCGTTTCCCAATCTAATTCCATCAGCATCACCTGATTTTCTTACACTGCACTCCATTACCCTAGTTTTGCTCTTGTTAATGTTCATCTTATATGCTCCTTTCAGCACACTGTCCATTCCATTCAATTGCTCTTCCAGGTCCTTTGCTGTATCTGACAGAATTACTATGTCATCGGCAAAACGGAATGTTTTTAATTCTTCCCCCTGAACTTTTATTCCTTCACCAAATTTCTCCTTGCTTTCCTTTATAGCTTGTTCAATGTACAAATTGAATAACATTGGAGAAAGGCTACAACCCTGTCTCACTCCCTTCCCAACCACTGCATCCCTTTCATGCCCTTCAACTCTGACAACCGCTGTCTGGTTTTTGTACAAGTTGTAAATAACCTTACGCTCCCTATAATTTACTCCTGCTTTTTTCAGAACTTTAAAGAGTTTATTCCAATCAACATTGTCAAAAGCCTTCTCCAAATCTACAAAAGCTAGAAATGTAGATTTGCCTTTTCTTAATCTATCTTCTAGGATAAGCCGTAAAGTGAGTATGTATAGGTCTATATTTTCTTTACTACATCTCTGAGAGCATAACTATTTCTAATAAAAAAGTTTTGTTCTTAACGTTACACAGATACTTACTCGACTTTGGCGTCCATACTTAGCGTCTGGAATTTACAAGTCATATATTACGCCGCTGTATGCTGAAGGAAACAGATAAAACCTATAGCGACCATGTCTGCTATTATATGATCAGTTTGGTGCCGCACAGCCGACCATTTCACACCGTGAAACAAATAAATCACAAAATATTCGCTGATTCACTTCGCATCACCACATATAGCATAAACACCGTCACCGGATCGGGATTCGAAATAGCGGATTGTTCAGCTCGGTGTATCTAGTGCTTTCAGACCTGGCCGCGGCTGCCAGCTTAATGCTGGCCGCTGGGGCACAGCACTCTGCCTCGGAGCGACCAGCCAGTAAGCTGGACGTAGCACGGGCTGTTGTGAGGCCTTGTCTCTAAGTGGTGTTGGCACTAGAGGTCTGCACCTCGCTCGGTTGCTCGCTCGAATCGCGTGATACGTGTCGTTCTATGGCAGTCCGTCAGGTGTCGGCACTGCAGATTGCGGCAAGGCGTGTGGCTGCGCTCGACTTCCTCCATGCTCGTTCGAGCGGGGCACGCTCGACTGGCCCGACCATCCACACTGCTCGCTCGCCACTCGGTCGCCCACCGCAGCGACACTCGAGTCCAAGGCGAGTGTCGGGAGCAAACTAGATGCTAGAGAATACATCCTGATAGCGAAATTTGGAATACAAGTCATTATACGTGATTAATATAAAGTTTCTGTGGTAAGATCATTTACTACATGAGTTATCCATGATCATTCTTTCTTTCTTGCTCCCGTGTTGTGGACTGTTAGTTCCTGTTTTAGTGGTAGGTGTTACTTGCCGTCTTAACGAGGAAATGTTTGTATTTTATATCCATTCCTCTTATCACTCTCAATTCCTGGAATAGTTTGTCCGTCTTTTATATTGATATGAAATACACGATATTGATATACACCCGTTGGGTTAGGTTTGTGCATCTCTCTCTGTTGCACCCCGTTAATACATTTTTTTTTTTTTTTTAATGGGACTTAACTACGGGGTCATCAGTCCCTAAACTTACAAACTACTTATGAACTACTTACGAACTAGGACGGCACAAATATCCATGCCCGAGGGGGGATTCGAACCCCCGACCGTAGTGGCCGTGCTGACCGTGACTGGAGCGCCTCAGTCACCTCGGCCACCGCGGCCGGCTAATACATATTCCCGTAGCATTTTGGAACTGTGCGTGCTGCTGCGCCTCTGCCTTTTCCGAGTGAGTCCTTTAACGGGAATTCTTCCAATTGCAACATTCATATATTCCCCACTGCCACTGTCGTCTTTCTTATCTATATAATGAAGAACGCATGCAAGCTCTTGTCCAATATCCGCGCTTTCCTCCGTCGTCTGGGTCATATGCCGGTCTACTGCTCACATATCCGGTACCTATTTTAAATCCTCTTATTCCAATTGTTTACTTTACACATATGTACGAATATATGGTGCACTTGCTGTTTCAATGATATCTGTATTTATTTAGGGCCGTCTGTAGTATGTCACCCGGTTCCACCAGCCAAAAGAATGAACTGCATGTTTTCGGAATGGCTGGATAAGAGATCGGCCTAGATACATTGCAGGGGGAATGACAATTATGGGGACAGCTACCCATAAAGTGGCCAATTTTTTGTGCTAAAAAAATTGTTTTGATTTAATCGAAGTTGAATCTATGAAATTTCTCTTTTATCAAAAGATACATTAATACCAAAAATCATTACAATAGCTTCCCTAATCTCTAAGTTATCGCCATTTTTCTATTTTAGCCCCAATTTTGGAGAGACAGTTTCAAGCCTTAAATATGATTGTCCGCCGCTAAAAAAATTACGTGTCCCACAGCTTTTCATGTATTATAACATATGCAAATTTCATAAAAATCGGAGAGTGACTTGGCTGTGCTGTCCCTGCCCGCGCCGCCCCACGTCGCCTCGTTCGAGCGTCAACACGCTCGCTGCGAGCGTACACACTCGCCGCGCCACCACCGAGCGTTGCACACTCGACAGAGTATGAGCGAGCGAAACCGGCAATTTGCAGACCTCTAGTTGGCACCGGCAAAAGCACCGGTGCTCTGCTGCAGCGCCGGTGGGGTGGGGCCACAGACAAATATATACTCTGTGGTGGGACGCGTGACGTGAGTGAGGCAGGCACAGCGCTGTCATGGCAGGGGGACGTGTTGTCGACGCGAGTACCGAGGCAAGAGTCGTGTTGTTTGTGAATTATTAAAACACATAATAACACAAATTTTTATAGACAGATAGAATAGTTTCATTGTGCTCCTTGTTTTGCAAACATTTTGAACTTTTTTTTTTTTTTTTTTGTTAATCTTTGAAACCGCATTGAAGGCACAAATTTTCTCATATTAGGCACAATGGTTTTGGCAGTTGCAGTTTCAAATACAGCATGTAACGATTCATTAAACTTGACCTTGTTTTTGTTCCGTTAATATTCACAAAGGAATGTTGTTTAGACTATTGCAACACATTAGGGCAAGGGCATGAATCCTCGGGAATTCTTATTCATCAAAGCCTTTATACAAAGGAATTTAAATCACTATTGTTATGGTAATGTTCAAATGTTTGTATAGTCTATGGGACTTAACTACGGGGTCATCAGTCCCTAAACTTACAAACTACTTATGAATTACTTACGAACTAGGACGGCACAAATATCCATGCCCGAGGAAGGATTCGAACCCCCGACCGTAGTGGCCGTGGAGACCGTGACTGGAGCGCCTTAATAGCGGTCGGTCAAAACTGAATTGTACTGTAGTTCTGTCAGCTCAATTTGCTCTGCATGCACATAAAGAAGATGCATCAAAAAAACTCTTGAGATCAATTTTATTTCTCCATATTTTATGTAATGACTGTGAACTCACGGATCTGGCCATAAGTAATTAATTTCAAGGATTTTGGAGAGGGAAAATTGTCCAAATTTCCATATTGAATCTGACTTTTAGAAAGCAAAACCTCCTTTGGAACTTACACATGTTGTTGTTATGGTCTTCGGTCCGGAGACTGGTTTGATGCAGCTCCCCACCCTACTCTATGTTGAGCAAGCCTTTTCATCTCCTCATAAGAACGGCAACCCACATATACTTGAATCTGCTTACTATGCGCGTCTCTTGGTCTCCCTCTGCGATTTTTACCCCACACACTTCCCTCCAATGCTAAATTTACGATTCCTCGATGTTTAAGAATGTGTCCTACCAAGCCATCCCTTCTTTTAGTCAGTGTATGCCAAAACTTCCTCTTCTCACCAATTCCATTCAGTACCTCTTCATTAGTTATGCGATCTACTCACCTCATCTTCAGCATTCTTCTGTAGCACCACGTTTCAAAAGCGTCTATTCCCATCCTGCCTGCACTGCTTATCGTCCATGTTTCACTTCCGTACAAGGCAACACACTACACAAATGCCTTCAGAAAAGACTTCCTTACACTTAAATTAATATTCGATGTTAACAAATTTCTCTTTTTCAAAAATGCTTTCCTTCCCATTGCCATTCTGCACTTTGTATCCTCTGTACTGCGACCATCGCATGTTATTTTACTACGCAAATAACAAAACTAATCTACCGCCTTCATTGTTTCGTTACCTAATCTAATTCCTTCAGCATCTTCTGATTTTCTGAGACCGCATTCCATTATTTTTGTTTTGCTCTTGTTAATGTTCATTTTATACACTCTCTTCAACACACTGTCCATTCCACTCAACTGCTCTTCCAGGTCATTTGCGTTCTTTGACAAAATTACAATGTCATCACCAAAACGCAATGTTTTTATTTCTTCCCCCTGAACTTTAATCCCTATTCCAAATTTTTCCTTGCCTTCATTCACCGCCTGCTCGATGTACAAATTGAATAACATCGGAGAATAGCTACAACCCTGTCTTACTCCCTTCCCAACTGATGCTTCCCTTTCATGCCCTTAGAGCAGGGCTGGGCAAATGCCGTTTCGCGAGCGCGAGCGCTCTCAGCGGCTCACGCGGCCTGCTCGCGGCTCCCCCCCCCCCCCCACTCCGCCAGCCAGCAGTGCCCCCCACTCATAGTGGACTAGTCGCGCACCTCACTACTTTCATCGATTGCAACAGATGGGGCTCCTGCAATGATTGGTCGCAAGTCTGGAGTGGTTGCTTTGATAAGAAAAAAGTTGAAAGCAGCCGGTGTCCATCCTTTCCTAAGGATGTAATGAACCTTAATAATTGTTACCTTCTCACCGACCACCCAGTTTCTCGTCATTGTCATGAAGCAAGTTTTTAGCTGCAGAAAGTTCAGTTTTGTTACATTTTGTTAAAAAAAAATCTACACAATTCTGTGAAAATATAACGTAAAATTTAGAATAAATAGTCTTTTCTTAATTCTTTACCTCTATGTCCTATTTGTGGACACGAAAGTAGGTTTTACAGTGGTTCGAAACCGTGTTTCATCCTTACATGAGCAACTGTTGCATGGTACAGGATACACAATTTTCGGGTAAGCACCATTAACACTTACTTCCCACTCAAACATGCTGTGGCAGATATGATTGTACCGGTGCCCTTTTCACGGAAGCCGCATCAGCTTGACACGCCCTCATGTGTTTTCTACGTGCCGTAAGTATTTCAGATTGTCCTTACTCAGCGCCCTGACAGCTGCACAATGAGTTTGTGACACTTGCGGGGAGTGACACTTGCGCGGAAAGGGAATGTGTAGACACTTGCGCGGAGACCCGGACGCTGCAGGTAGTGAACAGGGTGTTCCAGAAGTAGCGATACACCACCCATACTCCACGCCCTCCAGCCGCTACCTGTGCCGTATTCAGGGAAAGGCTTACCGAGCGAGGTGGAGCAGTAGTAACGGGACGTTCGCTAAAAATAGGGTATATTACAAGATTCACGTCTCTCGCGTTCCGGCCCAAAATTAGCATGGGCCTATATTTCACATTCATTGAAAAATGCGAATTTTTCCGGTACCTACTGTTTACTTTGTACATTTAAGGGCAGAAAATAAAGTTATCTCCCAATATTTCTGATTAAATAGTGTTTCACACCAAAATACCATTTATGACAATTTCGGATTACTGCATATTGAGTCAGAATTCGCATCTATATTCGAATTTATCGCAAATACGAATTTTTTCTGTCCCTAGAATTACCTCTAAAAATAAACAGCTGATCAAGGCACTAAAAGCAAGGGCAGATCTTTAGGTGTATTTCTACAAATAACTAAAACACAATTTGATCGTGGAATTATATACAATCTCATTATAAAGGTTTTTTGTAGGTGGTTTTGAGCAGCTTTTAAATATATTAGAAATTGCATTATGAAATATAGAAAGCTACACGTTATGTTTATTATGAGATATCGATTTCGGCTAATTTGAGGTCATCTTCAAGTCTCAAACAACAGGTGTTACTTATGCATTTTTCCAGTGGCACTCATAACCTTTAACTATTTACACACAAAGTCTAACGTTGTTAATCGCGTTAGCGATGAAAAGAGAACCCAGAATCTTTGCGTCTAAATGATACATATATTGGTGTGATATCTTATTTCGAAAGAACAGACATCACACCAATACATACATAGCTCTCCGTGAAATGGAACGGTATGATATCGTTACGTACCACAGCACGGCCGCCTAGAAACGCAGGAGAAGTGCAAACAACGTTCTCTCCTCAGAGGTATGATTATAATTGGGTTCGGCGTAGACTTCTACAACATACAGTCTACATGGCGAAGATTACACCAAAAAATTTAACTTTTCGTCTACTTTGGCGATAGCAACCAAATTTTAGAATCGTGTCTACTATGTAAAGATTTAGCAACACAAAACGCTTCAAGTCCATAACTTCACTGGTTTTCGAGTTCTGAATTTTTAATATGTTTTTAACGTTGTTAAAGAAAAAACAAATTTGGGACTCACACTACAATTTTCATATGGCAGATTTTGTAGGTACATTCACAAGACATAATTCAACGGTTGTGTGCATTCATCTTATGAGAAATATCAATCATTTGTTTTCAGTGTTTATTTGAAATTTCTACATTTAAGTTTCTTTAATTATTAGTACTTAAATGTGGTTATGAAATAAATAAATTACGTATATATGTGTTGTCTTATGCGGCCAAACTACTTAGGTCATTGGGCGCTAGAGTTACACACTACTTAATCTTACTTAAAATGTCTTAGGCAAAGTACAAACAAACATACCCATGTCCGAGGAAGGACTCGAACCTCCGACCGGACCGGCTGCGCAATTTGTGACACAAATTACATGTTTGATAATATTAATGCATAGAAGTATGAAATCACGTCAAGACCACTTCCTGCAAAAATTTTGACAAAAAAAGTTGGCACTGACTTCAGAAAAACAAAATTATGGTATATTGGATTTTAAAATTTTATCAATAAATGAATGTTACTTTTTTTTTTACTACAAGAGTTACACCCATTCAAATTTACGGCTACCAGAACGTTTTCCCTTCCTGAGTAAATGAGCTGCTTCTTGTAGTTTCAACACCTTTTTCTTGAATGTTCTGAATATAAATGTTCACACAGACTTCTTGAGGAGAAGAGTGATACGGATATCTGATTGTAAACCACTGCCTATTACCTTAGACCTTTTTGACTGTACTGAACAGTAATTCCGCGTATTCCGTAATTTATATTTATACAGTTAACAGGCAGTGTAATTTGTAACCAACTATTGGCTGCCAATTTCGCTTCATTTTTCCTGGAAGTCTTGCAACTTGTTTCTCCCTGTTGGTTTATGCCGAGTTCGGAGTAAAAATGGTTCTATATGACGGTGATGGAAAATAGAATTTATCTTCAGCAGATTTCGGTGTGTGACATTCCCTTACACATTCCGTATTTCATATATTTCTTAGATGTATTTGTAATTCGAATACAGCCAAATCGTTTTGGGATCTACGAATAAACGCTTTAAGTATGTAAAATACTCATTGACTTATTATTAACGTTTTTTAATTGAAGGTTTAAGGTTGCGTCTCCTATTAAAAAGCATAGTAGCTATTTTTAAAGAGATGGAAGTTGCGTGATGGTGGGTTTAACTACTTAGCGGTCAATTACATCAACGTATCAACATTTATTGCTTGCACAGGTGTCTTGATATGCTTATTGTTCTGAATAATATGCTTTTAGGAGGTATGACTGTGGAAAGTCATCGTCTTGTAGTAGCAGAGACTGTCTTAATAACTCTCCAAACATTATCACTATTAAAATACCTTTTTTTTTTTTTACAGGAGGAACACTCAACGGATTAACATGTAGTTAGAACAAGTTACTATATTGCTTTTCAGCTCTGAAAGGGTTGTGCAATTTCACTGATTTTCGTGTTATGTTGACAGTGTGGAAACTTGACCACAGCAGTGCTACACTTCTTGGTGTGCCTGTACCCAGGAAAAGCCGTCAGCCGCCCCAAGGGCCCCGGGTTTCGCGCAAGTGTCACTCCGCGCAAGTGTTCCAACCCCCTGCACAATTGCCCTAGCCAACCGCACAGCCCTGCTAGCCGCACTGCTGGCTCTCGAGGCCGCTCAGCGCTGCCCTCGTGGCTCTCGCTGCTCGCGGGCAGCCGCGCGAGCAGCTCTCGTGCCCACCCCTGCCTTAGAGTCTAATAATTGCGGTCTGGCTTTTGTAGAAGTTGTAAATAACTCTCCTTCCCCTTTATTTTACCCCTGCTGACTTCAGAATTTGAAAGAGTGTATTCCAGTCAACATTGTCAAACGCTTTCTCCAAATCTACAAAAGCTAAAAACGTAGGTTTGCCTTTCCTTAATGTATCCTCTAAGATAAGACGTAAAGTGAGTATTGCCTCGCGGGTTCCTACGTTCATCCTGAATCCAAACTAATCTTCCCCGAGGTCAGCTTCTACCAGCTTTTCCATTCTCCTGTAGATAATTCGTGTTAAAATTTTGCAACCATGGCTTATCAAACTGATGGTTCTGTAATCATACAATGTAAACATTCACGGCCGGCATCAACTTCATTTAAAATTTCCGGGATGATAAGCCGTGGTCGATTTATAAAACTTTCCCCTAACGTTTCATCTTCGGCTGCGGAAGACATCTTCAGAGGTAGAGTGGCGAACTGCGATGAGAACTTGAGGGAGCGCCGTATATATAGGCAATGTAGAGGGCACCACAAGACATCACGTGATGTCGGCTACGACACTATCTCTGGTATTGCCAACATTCTTGGCAGAGAAGAATCGATTGTCATTCCGCTGATGTAAAGCAGAAGTCCAAATTCTGTCTAATTTAACAGCTTCCTCTTTCCTGTTAAAATTATTGCGATGTTTATGTATCTCGATTGCTTCTAGATGTGCGCACATGATAGTGTGAAGTTTTTGAGATGACACTAGTCTCATTAAATTTAATTTCATGGTTGCCTTCTTGGTATACATGTTCCGCTACGGCCGATTTCTCCGTGTGCTCAAGGCGGCAATTCCTTTTATGTTCGACCAGACGAGTATTGACGCTTCTTTTAGTAGTTCCAATGTAGACTGAACCACAGCTGCAGGGAATTTTATATACACCTGGTGTATTCAGCGGATGTCGTACATCTTTTGCAGATCTTAAATATTCTTTTATCTTCCTTGTAGGTCTGAAAATGGTTTCTACCCCATACTTGTCCAGCACTTTTCCAATACGGTCTGTAACCTTATTTATGAACGGAAGAAAAACTTTCCCCTTGGGCGGTTGTTGTTCCTTGTTGACGTTAACTTTCTTCCTGGGACGAAGGGCTCTCTCTATTTCTTTGGTAGAATAACCGTTCTTCTGGAAGGTGGATCGTAAATGCTCCAACTCATCTTTTAAATAAGTAGGTTCACAAATTTTATGCGCCCTGTCAACTAATGTTTTAACCACACCTCTTTTTTGTCTGGGATGGTGGTTAGAGTCTTTATGTAGGTAACGGTCAATATGAGTAGCCTTCCTGTAGACCTTGTGGCCCAACGTCCCGTCCACGTGCTTGATTACAGACACATCGAGAAAATTCAGCTGCCCGTTGCTCTCCGTTTCCATCGTAAATTGTATTCTGGGGTTGATACCATTGATATGCGTTAAGAAGGCATCTAATTCCTCTGCACCGTGTGTCCATAGCACAAAAGTGTCATCGACATATCGATACCACCTAGCGGCTGGCTTTTTATTAGCAGTCTGCAACGCCTGTTTTTCAAACGACTCCATAAATAGATTGGCCACCGCTGGACTCAGTGGACTGCCCATAGCCACTCCGTCAATCTGTTCATAGAACTCGTTATTGTACTGAAAGTAGGTAGTGGTGAGACAGTGTCTAAAGAATGATACTATGTCAGGTGGAAAAATATCCGCTAAGCAAGAAATAGCTTCATTCACTGGAATCATCGTAAACAGAGACACCACGTCAAAGCTAACAAGAATATCTCTATGGGCAACATTCATCTCTTTTAGTTTTTCAATGAAATGAGCCGAATTTCTTATATGGCTTTCAGTTTTTCCAACATAGGGTTGCAACAACGAGGCTAGATGTCTGGCTAACTCGTGAGTGGGTGACCCAATGGCACTCACAATTGGCCTTAGCGGAGTCTGTTCTTTATGCACCTTTGGGATTCCATAGAGCCTTGGTGGATACGCTTCCGTTTTGCAGAGCAACTTATTGTCGTCAGAAGAAAAGGAAGATGCATTAACCAGTTGATTAGTCGTCTTTAAAATCTTCGTAGTTGGATCCTTCTGCAGTTTTTTATAGTTGGCTGGGTCCAAAATATCCTTAATCTTGTTATGATAGTCCTCACTCCTCAATACGACAGTTGCATTTCCTTTATCTGCGGTGAGAACCATGTGTTGGTATCTGCGTTAATATCTCTCAGCGCCTTCCTTTGTTCGTGAGACAAATTAATTTTTGGTGATTTACATTTACGCAAAATTCTGGCTGTTTCCATTCGAATTCCCGGTGTCTCCTGGTCTCTTCCACGTATACAACCTTCTTTTATGATTCTTAAACCACGTGTTTGTTACGATTAAATCATGTTCCGTGCAAAATTCTACCAGGCGATTTCCTCTTTCATTCCTTCTGCCCAGTCAATATTCACCTACTATTTTCCTTCTCTTCCTTTTCCTACTACCGAATTCCAGTCTCCCATCAAAATTAAGTTTTCCTCTCCCTTAATTGTCTGAATAATTTCCTTTAGCTCCTCATATATTTCTTCGATCTCCTCATCATCAGCAGAGCTAGAGAGCTAGTTGGCATATAAACCTGTACTACTGTTGTCGGTATTGGTTTCGTATCTATCTTGACAATGCGATCGCTGTGCTGCTCATAGTAGTTTACCCGCATTCCTATTTTATTATTCATTATCAGTCCTACTCCTGTGATACCCCCAACTGATTTTGTATTTATAATCCTGTACTCGCCTGACCAGAAATCCTGTTCATCCTGCCACCGAACTTCACTAATTCCCACTATATCTAGCTTCAACCTATCCATTTCCCTTTTTAAATTTTCTAATTTTCCTACCCGATTAAGGGATCTAACATTCCACGCTCCTATCCGTAGAATGCCAGTATTGTCTTTCCTGATGACAACATCCTCCTGAGTAGTTCCCGCCCGGAGATCCGAATGGGGGACTATTTTACCTACGGAATATTTTACCCGAGAGGATGCCATCATCATATTTTCATACAGTAGATCTGCATGTCCTCGGGAAAAGTAACGGCTGTAGTTTCCCCTTGCTTTCAGCCGTTCGCAGTAATTGTGTGGCAAAGCCACATTAGCTGATGTTACAAGGCCAGCTCAGTCAATCATCCAGACTGTTTCCCCTGTAACTACTGAAAAGGCTGCTGCCCCTCTTCAGGAACCACACGTTTGTCTGGCCTTTCCACAGATACCCCTCCGCTATGGTTGCACCTACGGTACGGCTATCTGCATCGTTGAGGCAGGCAAGCCACCCCACCTCGGCAATGTCTGTAGTTCACGGGGGTGGAACTTACACATAATACCGATTATTTTTATCTTGCAACGTTTTATTTAAGTCATCTAAATACCTCATGTTGTCTTTCTTGAAAGGCAAGTCAGCGATGCATATGTTCAAATGTTTGTAATCCTACGGGTCATCCTGTGGTCATCGGTTCGTAGGCATAGAAAGAACTTAAGCTGCTGACAACAGACATATGCATACCCAATGAAGGACTCGAACATTAGCTGCGAGAGGCTGCACGATCCTTAATAAGAACAATTAAAATAAGGTATATTTTTCGTTCTCTTTTAGAATAAACATAACATACCTCTGCCGATCGCTGCAATAGCGCTTTTAATGTAGTAATCAGTTCCCTTCTATCTGGTCCTTCAGTCTCCTCGGGGTGTTATGGAATGTTTATTTTTGTAGTGACGGCGCATTGATATTTACGGTAGAGTGGCATGTTAAGCATTGTGGTTTCCCATCAGCCTTAAAGAATGATATTTATCTCGGGTTTGGAGCCGGATACGATCGTCAACTAGACACAATATTTCGGCAGACCAACTGCCTGCCATCTTCCGAAAGTAAGTGGCGAGCGTGGCGAGTAAGTTTAATCAGAGCACTCACATGAAGATGGCAGGCAGTTGCTCTGCCGAAATACTGTGTCTAGTTCACGATGGTATCCGGCTGCTAACCCGAGATGAATATTATCAGTTATTACGCCGGCAAAGTCTACGCAACCATAGGCGTAAAAAATCTTCCCATTGCGCTTAAAAAATGTTACACATAAATCCTAACCTTTTGTGCTCAAGATAAACTAACAGTGTTCTACTTGATAATATTGAGGACGGATATTCAGCGCATCCAAGATGACGCGACAGCGAGCGTTGTCTCTGTCACACACGTGCTGCGACACGGCGAGGAGGCAGTGATGGCGTTGGGGGGGGGGGGGGAGATTAAATGACCGGTGACGCTCGGCGCGACACCGAGGCGCCCAAGCTCTGAGTGGTCGAACTCCAGAGATGTGATAAATCGCCATTTTCCGATAACAGTTATTTCCGTTATCGCTACTTTTAGATCACCGTGATTCTTAACCGTGATTAATCACGGTTTAGAATCGCTGTGTGAGGCATTCACGAAATGTATCCCTCCGCGATTTTTGCCATTCCGTGATTTCTGCTCATTCCGCTATTTCGTGTCTGAATCGCAGCGATTCCTCGCTTTCCCTAATCGGCTATTTGCTGCTACATCCGCTCTTCGGCGATTCGCTGCTATACCCGCTATTCGCTGCTCTGATATTAGTACAGATTTCGGCCAACAGATGGCTCTTTCTATAGTTAGCTGCTGTCGCTGCTATTACCTGCTCTTCGCTACTCAACCGTGAATGAATCAAATCGCTGTCAGATTCCAGATCGCCGCGACCGTGAAAACAGCTTCTCAATCACCGTGATTTCTAACGAAGACGTGATTTCTTTCCCATCCCTAAGCTGGAGTGAGTTTGCGACACTTGCGGGGAGTGACAGTTGCGGGGAGACCCGGACGCTGAAGGTAGTGAACCAGGTGTTCCAGAAGTAGGGATACACCACCCCTACTCCACGCCCTCCAGCCGCTACCTGTTCCGTATTCAGGGAAAGGCACACCGAGCGAGGTGGAGCAGTAGTAATGGGAATGCGATGTTTTCTTGTCCCTAGTAATACCTCTAAAAATAAACAGCTAATCAAGGCACTAAAAGCATGGGCAGATCTTTGGGTGTATTACTACAAATAACTAAAACACCATTTGATCGTGGAATTATATACAATCTCATTATAAAGGTTTTTTTGTAGGTGGTTTTGAGCAGCTTTTAAATATGTTAGGAATTGCATTATGAAATATAGACAGCTACACCTTATGTTTATTATGAGATATCTATTTCGGATTATTTCAGGTCATCTTCAAGTCTCAAACAACAGGTGTTACTTATGCATTTTTCCAGTGGCACTCATAACCTTTAACTGTTTACACACGACGTCTAACGTTGTCAATAGCGTTAGCGATGAAAACAGAACCCAGAATCTTTGCGTCTAAATGATACATATATTGGTGTGATGTCTTATTTCGAAAGAACAAACATCACATCAATACATATATAGCTCTCGGTAAAGTGGAACGGTACGATGTCGTTACGTAGCACAGCACGGCAACTGGAAACGCAGGAGAAGTGCAAACAACGTTCTCTCGTCAGAGGTATGATTCTAATTAGGTTCGGCGTAGACTTCTACAACATACACGGCGAAGATAACACCAAAAAATTAACTTTTCGTATACTTTGGCGATAGCAACCAAATTTGAAAATCGTGTCTACTATGTAAAGATTTAGCAACACAAAACGCTTCAAGTCCATAACTTCACTGGTTTTGGAGTTCTGAATTTTCTATATGTTTTTAATGTTATTATAGAAAAAACAAATTGGAACTCACACTACATTTTTCATATGGCAGATTTTGTAGGTACATTCACGAGACTTAATTCAACGGTTCTGTGCATTCATCTTATGAGAAATAAGAATCATTTGTTTTCAGTGTTTATTCCAAATTTCTACATTTAAGTTTCTTTAATTATTAGTACTTACATCTACATCTACATGGGATACTCTGCAAATCACATTTAAGTGCCTGGCAGAGGGTTCATCGAACCACAATTATACTATTTATCTCCCATTCCATTCTCGAATAGCGCGCGGGAAGAAAGAACACCTGAATCTCTCTGTTCGAACTCTGATTTCTCGTATTTTATTCTGATGATCATTTCTACCTATGTAAGTGGGAGTCAACAATATATTTTCGCATTCGGAGGAGAATGTTGGTGATTGGAGTTTCGCAAGTAGCCCACGCTACGCGATAAGCGCCGTTGTTGTAGTGATTCCCATCCCAGATCCTGTATCATTTCCGTAACGCTGTCTCCCCTATATCGTGACAATACGAAACGAGCTGCCCTTCTTTGGAATCTTTCGATGTCCTCCGTCAAACCCACCTGATAAGGAATAGCAGAGGACCAATAACACTACCATGTGGAACGCCCGATATCACCTCTGTTTTAGTCGATGCCTTACCATCGATTACTACGAACTGTGTCCTCTCTGACAAGAAATCCCCTATCCAATCGCAAATTTGGGGCGATATACCATAACCACGCAACTTAAATGTGGTAATGAAATAAATAAATTACGTGTATATGTGTAGTCTTATGCGGCCAAACTACTTAGGTCATCGCTCGCAAGACTTACACAATACTTAATCTACTTAAAATAACTTAGGCAAAGTACAAACAAACATACCCATGTCCGAGGAAGGACTCGAACCTCCGACCGGACCGGCCGCGCAATTTTCGACACAAATTACATGTTTGATAATATTAATGCATAGAAGTATGAAATCACGCCAAGACTACTTCCTGCAAAAATTTCGACAAAAAAAGTTGCCACTGAGTTTAGAAAAATAAAATTCTGGTATATTGGATTTTAACAATTTATCAAAAAGTGAATGTTACTACAAGAGATACAGCCATTCAAATTTACGGGCACCATAACGTTTTCCCTTCCTGAGTAAATGAGCTGCTTCTTGTAGTTTCAACACCACAGTAGCCTTTTTCTGGAATGTTCTGTATATAAATTTTCACACAGACTTCTTGAGGAGGAGAGTGATACGGATATCTGATTTGTAAACCACTGCCTATTACCTTAAACATTTTTGAATGTGCTTAACAGGAGTTCCGCGTATTCCGTAATTTATATTTATACAGTTAACAGGCAATGTAATTTATAACCAACTATTGGCTGCCAATTTCGCTTCATTTTTCCTGGAAGTCTTGCAACTTGTTTCTCCCTGTTGGTTTATTCCAAGTTCGGAGGAAAAATGGTTCTATATGATGATGATAGAAAATAGAATTAATCTTTAGCATTTTTCGGTGTGTGACATTCCCTTACACATTCCGTATTTCATACATTTCTTAGATGTATTTGTAATTCGAATACAGCCAAATCGTTTTGGGGTCTACGAATAAACGCTTCAAGTATGTAAAATACTCATTGACTTATTATTAATGTTTTTTAATTGAAGGTTTAAGGTTGCGTCTCCTATTAAAAAGCATAGTAGCTATTTTTTAAAAAGATGGAAGTTGCGTGATAGTGGGGTTAACTACATAGCGGTCAATTACAGCAACGTATCTGTGCAGGATGCCTAATACATTTATTGCTTGCGCAGGTGTCTTGATATGCTTAGTGTTCTGAATAATATGATTTTAGGAGGTATGACTGCAGAAAGTCATCGTCTTGTAGTAGCAGAGAATGTCTTAATAACTCTGCAAACATTATCACTATTAAAATACCTTTTTGTTTTCAGGAGGAACACTCAACAAATTAATATGTAGTTAGAACAAGTTACTGTGTTGCTCTTCAGCTTGCAAAGGGTTATGCAATTTCACTGAGTTTCGTGTTATTTTGACAGTGTGGAAACTTGACAACAGCAGTGCTAGACTTCTTGGTGTGCCTGTCTCCAGGAAAAGCCATTAGCCAATTCAAAATGTTCAAATGTTTGTAGAGCTTATGGGACTTGACTACGGGGCCATCAGTCCCTAAACTTACAAACTACTTACGAACTAGACGAACTAGCTAAGACTACAGACGGCACAAATATCCATGCCCGAGGGGGGATTCGAACCCCCGGCCGTAGTGGCCGTGCAGACCGTGACTGAAGCGCCTCAGTCCCCTCGGCCACCGCGACCGGCAGCCATTAGCCGCCCCAAGGGCCCCGGTTTCCCCGCAAGTGTCACTCCTCGCAAGTGTTCCAACCCCACTAGAGTGGCGTGAGTTGGTAAGATGTGGGTAATTTGTGTTTAAAGTCGAGCCGCCGAAAGAACGACTCTGACAGCTAGCGGCTATGTTGCCAATGTTGCTACACGGCTGTTGTCGCCGGCATACGATTATCACGTTCGAATATTTTGAAACCTTTGCTATGTACTACTGAAGTGTGAACGAACGATAACAACCACGAAGTGATGAAAAACATTTTTTTTTCAGTTAAAAAGAAAGGTTTAGAAATATAAGTCAAATTAAAGTAAGGCTTCATATGTTCCAGTATTCAATTAAATATAATGTATAATTTAGTCTTCAGCCAAAGATCGCTAGTTGAAGAATTTTGTTTATGTATTTCATTTTCTATAACCATTTTCCACTAACTCGGTGTTATTACTCGGACACTGTATTGTGGCAGTCTGCTGAGAGGGTAAACAAATAAGGACTACCACTTTACAAGTAGTAAAATCGCCTCTTCCAGTGAAATGATTTGTCTTTTTACATAAAAAGATTTTTTTTTCTCTCTTCATTCGTTTACGGTCGCTGTTGACTGCCATACTATAGTGCCCGAGTAATATCATCAGATCAGTTTCGACAGCCAATCTATTGGTCACAGAAGTGACTTTCTTACGGTTAGAGGAAGAAGCCATCTCGCACACGTCTGAAATTAACGACACCTAACTCGGCACGAACAAAACCGGTAACGATGAACACGCGAAAGATGCTTTGCAGCGACTGAAGCATGCCACCCCGCGCGACCTTGAGTGTCTGGGTGGCAACGCGTCACCGTTACCCTGGCAACGTTTACGAATTCCAGAGCTCAGGTTGGTGGTTGAGTGTCCCCCCACCCTCTGCGGCCCACGTGCGCGAACTGTCAGGTCGTTCTTTCGGCGGCCCGACTATAGGTTTCTGTCGTGTTGCTCTGTGCGTGGACTTTCGTGATGTCAGAATTTCGGTGTTCTCGGGTCGAAGAAGTTCGTCGTGTGTGGCACTGCACTGTAGACTTGCGCATAATGGTTCGCGATCGGGAGCGCTCACTTTTGTTCACGGCTCTGCCGCGAACTAGTTCGCTCTTTTAGTTCGTCCGCTCCCAGTAACGGCTGAGCGGCGTGGTTTGTGCGTGCAGGTGGAGGGGGAAGTTCCCCCACCTAGCTGCTTCATGCGCTTGCTGCTTGAGCCGCTAACGGTATCACGCAAGCCAAAAGAAACAGTTTGTGGATAATTTCTCGCGTTTTAAGTTTAGAGTTATCTCTATATCTTGGCATTATGGGATTTATTAGTCAGATATTGCAGAGTGCAGAACACATCAAAACAGAAATTTTGCAGTACTGAACTATGTAATCTAGCAGGCAGACGCTCACCTCGAAATGACTCATCAGCAGAAGGCAAATACGTGATTTTTAATTCTGCTAACCGCGCTCTCGCTAGTGCCCGTCGGTCTTCGGAAGATAATCCAACAAACTATGAAGCGAGATACGTTTGGCATAATCGTCCGCTGCTCCTAGCTCGTGCGCTGCTCCTAGTTTGTCCGCTCCTTCTAGTTCGTCCGTTCTTTTTGGCTTTTGCTACCGCTACTAAAAGAGCTCTTTTTTTTTTTTAGGACAGCTTTTTCCTGTAATGAATCAGTGTTGCCAAAGCGTGTGCTTTTACCCGTATTTTTGGGCAATTTGACATCAAATAGTTAGGCAAATAAACCAGTAAATAATAATAATGTCGGGTGCCTCATTTGCCTGTTGCAAGTCTTTCAATTGGACGCCACTTCGGCGACTTGCGTGTCCCTAGCCTACCCCAGTTATCCAACCAGGGAAAGGGGACCTACAGCTTAACATGGAATCCGAACCACGTGTCGTTATCATTGAGAGGTGAAGGATGGGTTAAACTGCAGACTGAAAAAATCCGAGGTCCGACCGGGTTTCGAACCCGCGACCCTCCAGTTTCCAGTCGACCACTTTACCCCGACAATAAACCAGTTATTTACACGAATGGGTGATACAATGGCATTCAACTACTCTGCATGCAGAGTACTCGTAGTAGTTTATTTTGAAAATAGATTTCTTGTGGCAGTGAACTATGAAACTACAGCTGAGATGCATTTCATCTCGAAATGAAGGTAACTGGCAGTAGGGAATCACGCGATTCTTCGCGCTCTCGCGTCCTCTCGCTGTTCCCCGCGTCTTCGGAAAAGGAGCGGACGAAGTAAGAGGCGAGGGATCTGCGAACTAGTTCGCCTGTGGGAGCGCTCTTCCGAACTAGTTCGTTAGCGAACTACACAAGACTACTGCGCTGCTGTCTGCTGGTGCCTGCTGTGCTGCCTGGCGTGACAGCCGCCGCAGCAGTGTCATCAGCGCCGCTGCCACAGCAAACAAGTGCACCGCGGCCGGTGTCGGCTGTTGCGGTGAGGAGGCGAAGCTGTCGCTCGTTTCACTGGCGCGCTTGTTTATTGCCCCGAATAAACAGGGGAAGAGGCCGCGGCGGCCGCCCCTCGGGGAGAAGAAAAGACTTTCGGCTGTCGCAATAAACGCAGCACGCGCCGTGTGAAGGGAAAGCCACTTCCGGCGCGCGCGTCGCCGCGTGAGAACCGGGCCTAGCGCGCGCTGCGGCGCTTTCTGACTTTTTGTACACACCGCGGCGAGGCCACGGGGCCGTGGCGGCGGCCTTGCGGATGCGCCCAACTGCGCCGTTAAAGCGGCAGTCCAGGTGTCTGCGTGCTTTCCTCCGTTTGCTCACTTTTCCCGACACGTTGCAGAAGCTCTTGCCCACGGCCGGCCACAGAATTGGCCCTCATCGCCTGGCTGCACACTGCCGCATTGCAGTCTCAGCGGGAACTCTGCAGGAAATTGCAGAGTCGACGCTTATAGGCGCCTGAACCGCGCGCACGGAACACGAGGCCGGCTGGCTCATTTATAGGACGCGGTTCCACCCGTCCGCTTTGACCCGTGGTATCGGCTGGTGTGTGTGACGTCATCGCTGAGCAGTCGTTTTCAGGTGCGTGCGTGTTTGTACGTGGCATGAGGAGTGGCGTTACTATGGGGGGGGGATGAGGGGGATAGAACCCCCCCCCCCCACCCGATAAAAAAAAAAGGAGAGACAGAGAGAGAAAGAGAAAAGAAAAAAAGAAAATAAGAAATCGTATAGGGTAAGGTGGTACAATTTCGATCATTTCGGCCAAATGTTATTGTAACTGGAAATATACTGAGAAAAGATGTAATTTTAATTATAGCACTTGTTCTTGGATGTTTAACTAACATGTAATACAAATATTAGACAATTACAAATGTCGGTATAGACACACAAAAAAGTTACAGAATTGAGAAAAATCGATCGAAAATGTACCACACTAGGTACGATTGTGATCACTTCCTAGTAGGATTTTGACTAAGAGCATCTTCCACATAAAAAAACACTTTTTCCGTCAGGCACCAACGCATACTTCGTTGTACCAAACATTGCATTTTCGGTAGAGAATCTAGCCATCCTTAAATAAAAAATTTATAAGAGATCATTAGACTAAGTAGCTTCACTTACCTCCTAACGTGAAAAAATGTATCTCTCCTTAGCACAAAGTGGTATATTCTTGGAAAAGTCATGAGAAGCTGTAGAAACCTGCTACGCTACAATGCCACAAAACGAGACACTACAAGACTGAGAAATGGCGCGAAAATTTATGTTGATCAGAATTGTACCTATATCGAATTTGTACCACCTTACCCTAAAAGCAATCTGGTAAAAGTAAAGATTGGACACTTGGGGTGTTTTACCATAAGCTTTCATTGGATGGTAGTGAATTAGTTTCTTCAACGGGAGTGGTAGATTGTCTGGAAACTGACTAAAATTTTGCTCGTCGAGCAGATCTTCCCCCCCCCCCCCCCCCAAGTCAACCATCAAATGTTTGTATAGCTTATGGGACTTAACTATGGGGTCATCAATCCCTAAAAATGCAAACTACTTATGAACTAGCTAATACTAAGGACGAAAAAATGTTCAAATGTTTGTTAAGCTTATGGAACTTAACTACGGGGTCATCAGTCCCTACACTTACAAACTACTTATGAACTACTTACAAACTAGGACGGCACAAATATCCATGCCCGAGGGGGGATTCGAACCCCCGACCGTAGTGACCGTGCTGACCGTGACTGGAGCGCCTCAGCCACCTCGGCCACAATACTAAGGACGACACAAATATCCATGCCCGAGGGGGGATTCGAACCCCCGACCTTAGTGACCGTTCAGACCGTGACTGGAGCGCCCTCAGTCCCCTCGGCCACCGCGGCCGGCCCCCCAAAGTCCAGTCCTAGTTACGCCACTGGGCATGAGTAATTATATGGTGTCTCAGTTAAAGAGGATAGTTTGTTTACAAGCATAACGTAGGTTGTAGATTAAAGTGTATGTTTAAAAAGTGGTCTGTAGCTTCACTCTGTTACTGAGGTGTAGATTAACAGGGAAATTCAAACAACTTACGGGTACGCTCCCGGGTGACGTCGTCGACAACCGCCGATATTTCGGCAGGAGGACACCCTGCCATTCTCAAGGCACAACTGCACTTAACCCACGAGAACTCGCGCCTTTAAAAGTTACGCGATCGATCGCGGGCATAGCATTTTTCTGACAGTCAAAGAAAAGTTTGTAATGTACTTAATAGGTCTAAATAAGTATTTCTAGTTGCGTTTATAAGACAACACAAATATTTGACTATTTACAATTGGTAAAATGCCGATTGTTTGATAATTACTGTGCGCAAAATGCTCATGGGTGAGTCCTCGCGAGTTAAGGAAATGCAAGCGTATTTAATACCTCGGTTTGCAAAGGGTAAACAAGGAAGATAACACACACACAGTACAAGTCACTGTAAACACAACCAAAGATGACCAAACATCAAAAATATCGATGTTGTTGTTGTTGTTATGGTCTTCAGTCCGGAGACTGGTTTGATGCAGCTCTCCACCCTACTCTATCCTGAGCAAGCCTTTTCATCTCCTCATAAGAACGGCAACCCACATCCACTTGAATCTGCTTACTATACGAATCTCTTGGTCTCCCTCTGCGATTTTTACCCCACACACTTCACTCCAATGCTAAATTTACGATTCCTCGATGTCTAAGAATGTGTCCTACCAAGCGATCCCCTCTTTTGGTCAGGGTATGCCAAAAATTCCTTTTCTCATCAATTCTGTTTAGTACCTCTTCATTAGTTATGTGATCTACCCACCTAATCTTCAGCATTCTTCTGTAGCACCACATTTCTCTTCCTGTCCGCACTGCTTATGTCCATGTTTCACTCCCGTACAAGACAACACTCCACACAAATGCCTTCAGAAAAGACTTCCTTACACTTAAATTAATATTCGATGTTATCAAATTTCTCTTTTTCAAAAATGCTTTTCTTCCCATTGCCATTCTGCATTTTATATCCTCTGTACTGCGACATCGCATGTTATTTTACTACCCAAGTAACAAAACTCATCTACTACCTTTATTGTTTCTTTACCTAATCTAATTCCTTCAGCATCGCCTGATTTTCTAAGACCGCATTCCATTATTTTTGTTTTGCTCTTGTTAATGTTCATTTTATACGCTCTCTTCAACACACTGTCCATTCCATTCAACTGCTCTTCCAGGTCCTTTGCTGTCTCTGACAGAATTACAATGTCATCAGCAAAACGCAATGTTTTTATTTCTTCCCCCTGAACTTTAATCCCTATTCCAAATTTTTCCTTGCTTTCCTTCACCGCTTGCTCGATGTACAAATTGAATAACATCGGAGAAAGGCTACAACCCTGTCTTACTCCCTTCCCAACTGATGCTTCCCTTTCATGCCCTTCGAGTCTAATAACTGCAGTCTGGCTTTTATACAAGTTGTAAATAACTCTCCTTTCCTTATATTTTACCCCTGCTGCCTTCAGAATTTGAAAGAGTGTATTCCAGTCAACATTGTCAAAAGCTTTCTCCAACTCTACAAAAGCTAAAAATGTAGGTTTACCTTTCCTTAATCTATCTTCTAAGAAAAGACGTAAAGTGAGTATTGCCTCCCGGGTTCCTACGTTCCTCCTGAATCCAAACTGATCTTCCCCGAGGTCAGCTTCTACCAGCTTTTCCATTCTCCTGTAGATAATTCGTGTTAAAATTTTGCAACCATGACTTATCAAACTGATGGTTCTGTAATTTTCACACCTGTCTGCGCCTGATTTCTTTGGAATGGGGATTATTACATTTTTCTTAAAGTCTGAGGGTATTTCGCCTGTCTCATACATCCTACACACCAGTTCAAATAGTTTTGTCATGGCTGGATCTCCCAGAGACTTTAGTAGCTCTGAGGGTATGTTATCTACTCCTGGGGCCTTGTTCCGACCTAGGTCTTTCAGGGCTCTGTCAAATTCATCTCTCAGTATACTATCTCCTATTTCATCTTGATCTACTTCCTCTTCCCTTCCTACAACATCGTCTCTAAGTTCATTTCCTTTGTAGAGCTGCTCTATGTACTCTTTCCACCTTTCAGCTTTCCCTTCTTTGCTGAGAACTGGTTTCCCATCTGAGTTCTTGATATTGGTAGAGTTGCTTTTCTTGTCCCCAAATGCCTCTTTTATTTTCCTGTAGGCGGTATCTACTTTTCCCCTTCTTATACATTCTTCTACAGATTTGCATTTGGCTTCTAGCCATTCCTGCTTAGCCATTTTGCACTTCCTGTCAATCTCATTTCTTAGTCGTCTGTACTCCATTTTGCCTGTTTCATTTACTGCATTTTTATATTTTCTCCTTTCATCAATTAAATTTAGTATTTCCTGTGATATCCAATGATTTTTTGTAGGCCTTGCCTTTCTACCTATTTCGTCCTCTGCTGTCTTCACTATTTCATCTCTCAATGCTACCCAGTCCTCTTCTACTGTTTTATTTCCCCCTGTTTCTGTCAATTGTTGCCTAAATCTCCCTCTGAAATTCTCCAGAACTTCACGTTTCTTCAATTTATCTAGGTCCCATCTCCTTATTTTCCTATCTTTCTGCAGTTTTTTCAGTTTCAGCCTACAGTTCATGACTAACAAGTTATGGTCAGAGTCTATATCTGCCCCTGGGTATGTCTTACAGTTTATAACTTGGTTCCGGAATCTATGTTTTACCATTATAAAATCTATCTGATACCTTCCGGTGTCTCCTGGTCTCTTCCAAGTATACAACCTTCTTTTGTGATTCTTAAACCAAGTGTTTGTTATGATTAAATCATGTTCCGTGCAAAATTCTACCAGGCGGCTTCCTCTTTCATTCCTTTTTCTCAGTCCATATTACCTACTATTTTTCCTTCTCTTCCTTTTCCTACTGCCGAATTCCAGTCTCCCATAACAATTAAGTTTTCCTCTCCCTTAACTGTCTGAATAATTTCCTTTAGCTCCTCATATATTTCTTCGATCTCCTCATCATCGGCAGAGCTAGAGAGCTAGTTGGCATATAAACCTGTACTACTGTTGTCGGTGTTGGTTTCGTATCTATCTTGACAATGATAATGCGATCACTGTGCTGCTCATAGTAGTTTACCCGCATTCCTATTTTATTATTCATTATCAGTCCTACTCCTGTGATACCCCCAACTGATTTTGTACTTATAATCCTGTACTCACCTGACCAGAAATCCTGTTCATCCTGCCACCGAACTTCACCAATCCCCACTATATCTAAATTCAACCTATCCATTTCCCTTTTTAAATTTTCTAATTTTCCTACTCGATTAAGGGATCTAACATTCCACGCTCCGATCCGTAGAATGCCAGTATCGTCTTTCCTGATGATCACATCCTCCTGAGTAGTCCCCGCCCGGAGATCCGAATGGGGAACTATTTTACCTCCGGAATATTTTACCCAGGAGGATGCCATCATCATATGTTCATACAGTAGAGCTGCATGTCCTCGGGAAAGGTAACGGCTGTAGTTTCCCCTTGCTTTCAGCCGTTCGCAGTAGCTGTGTGGCAAAGCCACATTAGCTGATGTTACAAGGCCAGCTCAGTCAATCATCCAGACTGTTGCCCCTGTAACTACTGAAAAGGCTGCTGCCCCTCTTCAGGAACCACACGTTTGTCTGGCCTCTCCACAGATACCCCTCCGCTGTGGTTGCACCTACGGTACGGCTATCTGTATCGTTGAGGCACGCAAGCCACCCCACCTCGGCAATGTCTGTGGTTCATGGGGGTAGTGACTGTTAATCGATAGTGACTGTTAATCATCAGGTGAGGCAGCATTAATTTTGTCCCTCTGTTTTTTGACGAGAGACAGTGCCGGATTCCAAGCTGAATTTAAGCAAAAACCACCATCTCTGTTTATAAGGTCGCTTGCTAGTTTAATTTCAACAGCTTCTTTAATGACACTATCCCAATAGGTGGAAGTGCATGCCACAATCTCCGTGTTGTTGTATTCCATAGGATGACCGGTGCCAAGACAGTGTTCTGCAACAGCGGATTTGTGTAGCTGTTGTAAGCGCGTGTAACGTTTATGTTCAATACACTGGTCTTACACAGTCCTGATTGTCTGACCACTATATGACATGCCACAACTGCAAGGGATACGATATACACCAGCCTTACGCAAACCAAGATCATCCTTTACGGACCCCAACAGGACCTTTATCTTAGAAGGTGGTCGAAAAACACATTTCACATCATATTTCCGCAAAATACGACCAATCTTGTTGGAAATGCTTCCTGCATAAGGCAAAAAGGCCTTAGGCTTAGGTTCCACCTCATTACTATCGTCATTCACCCGTTGCACAGAAGGCTGATATCGCAATGTACGTTTTATTTGTCTCTCACTATAACCATTCTGACGAAAGGTCTCCTCGAGATGGAACAACTCAGCTGACAAACTTTCACGGTCTGAAATGACATGTGCCCTGTGAACCAACGTACGAAGTAATCCTTCACCCTGAGCTGGATGGTGACAACTATGAGCTCGCAGATACAAATCAGTGTGAGTAGGCATCCTATAAACAGACTGTCCCAATGTACCATCAACGTTCCTTCTGACCAACACATCAAGGAAAAGGAAGACGACGTCGCCTGGCAGCTTACCCGTAAGTTGTTTGAACATTCATTACGCCGGGAAATGTTAAGGTTTCACAACAGTAAGGTTGTTTATCGCAAGTAAAACAGAGTCATGAATCATGAATCGAAGTGTAATCCATAATACCTAAAGATGATTAAGCTACACCATGAACGTATTCTGATCAATTCTGAATAATGTGAGTTAATGTTAAGGAAATACCCCACTAAAATGCCAAATATTGTTGAAAAGAAATAGACTGGCTGGACAGTACTTCCCTTTGTTTAATACCGCCGTAGACACAGAAAAGACACAAATGTAGACGAAAAAAAATTTACACTAGGTTTCAGAAATACACTATTTTCCTTCCTCAGCTAGGAGAGGAGAGAAGAGGAAGATGGGAAAAGTTACTACCTATGGCATGAGGTAGAGATAGGTGATATGTGGAAGTCAGAGATAATAAAAGATAGGCCGTACCAGTAGCAACTAGCAAACCAAAGACGATAGATCAAGGAGTAATAGGATTATATTAACAAGGGACACATCTGACCTCGAAAGCTCGGAACCGCACGAAACCATGCTTAGAATAACAAGCAATCATAAACAAAACAGTGGTGTGCGTCATTTACATGCAAAACGCCGCACTTGTCTGCTAGCACCACTAGATGGTGGCATAGTGTAGCTGCAGTAAGCAGACGCGAATTTTTAGACTGTGACCTGTTACCGATGGTACATTCTGTTTCGTAATCTCTAGTTTACGACGATAACCATACATTATTTATTTTCTGCAATACATAAAAATTAAGATATTATCCAGCATACGGCTTTTGTGTGAGATGTGATGTCATGGGTCAAAGCAGACGTGTGGAATCGGGTAGTAAAATAATGCCGATCGGCTTATGTGCTAGCTTTCATATTATGCTGTATAACGAAATTCAAAAAACTGAAGCTATACATCGTAAAAATCGTTATTACAGCTTTATTGACTGTCGGCACAAAATAAAATAATTAATATACAACTGTAATAAAACGAATTTTTTGCTATACGCATTTCGCCTTGATTTGCAAGGCGTCTTCAGTGGCAGTTTCGAAGATGCTATTCTGCATGTGTGGTTTGCTGCCTCAGGTTGCTGTTTTTTTTTTTTTTTTTTTTTTTTTTTTTTTCCAATCGGGATATTTCAATCCAGCACTAGGCACATTCCATTATGTTTCTGTGACGTCACACAAACAAAATGGCAAGTACCTAGTGCTGCAATGAAACATCACAATGGACTAAAGGAAAAAAGAAAATGTCGGGGAGGAGTGGCCGAGCGCTCTAAGGCGCCTTGGTGCGGTGCGCGCGGTTGTTTTTCGTCGGAGGTTCGAGGTCTACCTCGGGCATGGGTGTGTGTGTTGACTTTACGTTAGTTTAAGTACTTTTTAACTCTAGGTCTTTTAACCGCAGTAGTTCTGTTCCTTAGATTTCCAAACACTTGAACGGTTTTCAAAGGAAATGGAACAACCTGAGGCAAAAAAAAAAAAAAAAAAAAAAAACCAAACAAACCCACGCGCATAACAGCATCTATGAAAACTGCCACCCCTGACGCCTTGCAAATAAAGGCGAAACGCTTATGGCAAAAGAAATTTTTTTTCAGTACCATAGACGGTTCGTATAAATAAATGTCTTTATATTAAAATAACAAACAATAGAGGAAAGAAAGGACAGAAAGCAGATGACAATGTAAAGTAAGCTTGTTTTGCTACTTCATTATATTACTAATATTGTGCGAGCCACGATGTTTCATATAAAGACTTTACTTTTTAACTGAGGAAAAATAAAATGTAATCTCTATACAATGACCTTAGTGATGTAAAACACTGCTTGAGAACGAAGGAAAAAATATTACCTACCAGTTTCGTATCGACAGTTTCATGTCTACAGTCATTTACAAAACGTATCACAAACAGACAAAATCGTATTCAATTACTTTTGATTCCCTGAAGACCTAATAACATTGATATCTCTTAGAGACTCTGGGTCACCGACAGGCCGAGGTGATTTATTAGATTGTCAGCACTCACGCTTCCACGTAATCATGACTTATTTAATTTTAATACTGAAAAAAAGTAATCGTTCACACACATACGTTTAGCTAAACACGGACATAAATTTTGCAGCCTCATTAAGTAGATGTGGAAACTGTTCTTGAGGAAATCTTTCTTAGAGCTTCTGAACAGTTTTAACGTATAATAATTTGATACACACCTCCACGATACCCTGTCCTGTACAAGTCGCCTCATCTCTGAATAACAATGGCAACCTTCATCCATTTGAACTTGCTTATTGTACTCATCTCTCGTGTCTCCCTCTGCGACGTTTACCTATATACTTTCCTCCAATGCTAAATTGATAATTTCGCAACGTCTCAAAATGTATTCCACCAATCGGTCTCTTCTCTTATTCAAGATATGCCAGAAATTTCTTTTCTCCCTCTTTAGGTACGCGATCTTCAACATTTGTCAGTAGCACCAAATTTCGAAAGCTGTTATCACCTTGTCTACAATCCTTATCGTCTACGTTTCATACCCGTACAATGCTACACTTCAGACAATATTCCATGTCAACAAATTTAGCTCCTTCAAAAATCCTTTTCTTCACATAAACATTCTTCTCTACTTAGGCCATCATAAGTTATTTTACTATTAGTAACAAAACACATCTACTCCTTTAATGTCACATTACCTAATCTAATTCCTTCAGCATCACCCGATTTTATTAGATTACATTCCATCACCCTTATTTTGTTCTTTTTAAGACTCAGTCAATTGCTCTTCCTGGTCGCTGTCTGTCAGTATTACAGTGTCATCTTCTCTGTGAACTTTAATTCTGTTTCTGAATTTCTCCTTGCTTTCCTTCGCAATTTTCTCATTGCACTGAATGAACAACAACGGGGAAAGGCTACAACTCTGTCTTACTACCTTCACAACCAATGCTTATAGGCCGACTGCTGTCTGGTTTCTGTTTCAAATGTTTGTTAAGCTTAAGGGACCTAACTGCGGGGTCATCAGTCCCTAAACTTACAAACTACTTATGAACTACCTTAGACTAAAGACGACATAAACATCCATGCCAGAGGATGGGATTCGAACCCCCGACCGTAGTGGACGTGCAGACTGTGACTGGAACGCCGCAGACCCCTCGGCCACTGCGGCCGGCTCTGGTATCTATAAAATTTGTAAATAACTTTCCGTTCCCTATATTTTACCCATGCTGACTTCAGAAATTGTCAAAAGATTTTTCGAGTGTACAAAAGCTATACTCTAAGGTCCGCCTTTCCTTAACCTAACTTCTACGATATTCATACAGCTGCTTTTCTTGTCTCCAAACGTCTTTTATCTTCATGTAGGCGGCGTCTGTCTTTGCGCCAGTTATGTATTTATCTCCACACTTGCCATTGTCCTCTAGCCAGTCCTGCGTAGTCAATTTTCATTTCCTGTCAACTTTATTTTTAGCCGTCTACACTCCATTTCTCCTGCTTCACAAGCTGAATTTTTTCAGTAGAATTCAGTACCTCTACTAGGCATGATATTTCTGATTGATCCTCTGGATCCTTCACCTTTTATTGTGTTACTTTCCCGCATTTTAGTCAATCGTTTACATAAGGTTCCCCCTGAAACTCTGGACAACCTCAGATTCCTTCAATGTTTCAATTTATCCAGGTTCCGTCTACCTTCTCTGCTGTTTATTTTACAATCAGCACTTCACAACCAATAAATAATGCTCAGTCTATATGCCCTTGTTATGTTTTACATTTTAAAATCTGGCTCCGAAATGTCTTACCATTGTAACATGTGTCCTCCACGAAAAACAACATTCTTTAATTAATATTAAACTACATTATTTGTAACAATTAAATTGTACTCTGTGCAAAATTCTACGAGGAGAATTTCTCTGCCATTCCTTGTCCCCCGGCAATCTTCACCTACTACTTTTCATCCTCTTCCTTTCCATATAGCCGATTTCCAGTCCACAATCATAATCAAGTTTTCCTCTCGTTAACAGTCTGAATAACATCTTTTATCTAATCATACTTTCTTTTTCAATCTCCTCGTCATCGGCAGAACTAATTGCCATATAAGCTTGCAGTACTGTGGTAGATGTTGGCTTTGTGTCTATCTTGGCTATGATAATGCATTCACTATGCTATTCATATTAGCTTACTCGCGTCCTGCTTTTCTTATTCATTATTAGACCTATTCTTGCATTATCCCCAAATTGGTTTTGTATTTATTACCCTGCACTCACCTGGCGAGAAATACTTTTCATCCTGACACCAAACTTTACAGTTGTCCACTATATCTAACTTCAGCCTATCTATTTTCCTAATTTTCTAATCACCTATCCGATAAAAGGATAGAAAATTTCATGCTCCACTCCATAGAATGCCGGTTTTATTTTCGTAATTACGACATCCTCCTGAGCAGATACCACCCTGACATCCGAATGGGAGACTATTTTACGTCCGGAATAATTTACCCAAGAGGATCCCGCGTTGTATTCACACAGAACAGTTGCATGACCCTGGGAAAAGTAACGACTATACTTTCCCTTTGCTTTCAGATGTTCACAGTAATTGCATAGCAAAACCACGTTACCTGATGATGTTACACGGCCAGATCAGTCAATCGTTCTAACTGTTGCCTCGTAACTACTTGAAAGGCTGCTGCCCCTCTTCAGAAATCAGACGTTTGTCTGATCTCTCCACAGATTCCCCTCCACTGTGGTTGCACTGACGTTACGGCTATCTGAGTCGTTAACGCTTGCAATCCAACCCACCTCTGAAGGAAGGAAGCTTAGGTTCTAACGTCCCGTCGACAGTGTGGTCATTAGAGACGGAGCTTACGCTCGGATTGTCGGGGAAGGACGTGAGAGGAAATCGGCCGTGCCCTTTGAAAGGAAGCATCCCGGCATTTGCCTGGAGTGACTTGGAGAAATCACGGAAAACTTATATCTGGATGGCCGGAGGTGGATTTGAACCACCATCCTATCGAATGCGAGTTCACTGTCTTACCACTGCGCCACCTCGCTCGGTCCCACCTTGGCAATGGCTGTGGTTCTTAGGAGTAATACTTACGCTTCATTGGCCTGCATAGGAAGACGATTTGCAGCTTTGGCGTCAGTTTTCAGCCCGAGTCAGGAGCAGCAGCAGCGATCTCATATAGATGGTGGACTGATGGATCTTCTAAGGACTGAGTCGTTTTGATTTGACAACAGGACACCAAACTCGGCGAGATTAGAAAGATCTATTACGTCGGGAAAGACCACGCAATAGTTCTTTGTAGTCTCTCAGACTTGGCCGCGCCATCGTAAAATTAAAAACATTCAATATTTCCGCCATCTTCGTGAGAACACTGCTGCTGCTGCTGCTGCTGGTGGTGGTGAGTCCCACTGAAAAATGATGCCAAGGCTGCAAATCGTTGTCCTATGAAGGTCTCTGAAAAGAACGTGGCTAAATAAGCAATGAGTTTCTTATGAGGGCCAGTTACTATATTCTAAAAGTCACGTGTGTGATGACAGGGTTAAAAAAAAAAAAAAAAAAAAATGTGTTGCCTGTAAATTTAAATTAACGTAATATAAGTGCAAGAGCAATTTTTCCATTTCTTTTAGTATGGGTAGACTCTGTTACTATGGATAATCTGCCAACAAAGTAACTATTTTCATTGCTTAATTTTTGCTTGTATCAGTATAGCATCGACATTCACACGATCAGTCTGCGGTTTCCACTGAAGTGCCTGGCAGAGGGTTCATAGTATCATTTTCAGACTCTTTTTCTACCGTTGCAATTCTCGGAGAATGTGGCAAACAGAAACAATCATTCAGTTCGAGCTCTGATTTGTCTTATTTTTACTATAATTCACGTGATGGAGTTATGAGAGTCAGCTATCACACTATAAAACAATTTATTATATTTTATTGTCAGCCAACATTTGCGAATGTTTTTTTCGTTGACATGTTTCAATCCTTTTGGATTATCTCCAGAATCTTGTAGTTGCGTCCGCACTTCGTCTCGTTTGTTGTCACAACTCAGACAAGACAGATTCCGGATGCAACTACAAGATTCTGAAAATCTTCCGCAAGGACTGAAACCTGTCACTGGCAATAAGAGATAATAAATTGTCTTATTTTAGTCTGATGGTCATGTCTCCCTATGTACGTGGGGATTCAAAAAATATTTTCTAATTCTGGAGCAAAATCTGCTGAATGAAATTTCATAAAAAGATCTCGCTCTGTCTTTAGTGTGTTTGTTGCAAGCACGGTCATTGCTTCTCTTCCTCACAATATTGTCTACGCGTTCTTGTCGATTAAAATAATGTGTTCATCTAATTCGTAAGTGTTTAGTTGAGTGGACAGCCTTCATATTAATGCGATTTACATGCAGCTGAAATTTAATGGATTTGAGTACTCATATGTATGTACTTCCACTTAATGAAGGATCAATTGTCATTTTTAATACCACACGAATATCTTTGTAGATTCTTGTAGATGATTTGATATGGTAAAATGCGTCCATCATCAAATGTTTGTAAACTTATGAGATTTAACTACTGAGATTATCAATCCCTAAGCTTACAAACTCCTTACACTAACTTAACGACAACACACACACCCTTGCCCGAGGGAGGACTCAAACCACCGAAAGGGGAGTAACTGCGTGCTCCGCAGCAAGGCGCCTTAGAGCGCTCGGCCATTCCACCGCGTCTCGTCCATCATAAAGACCTTTGCAGTTAAGTGTACGTACATTGAGCTGAGGTGTGATGCGGCTTATTTTCTGGTCATGGTTGGGACTTTTTGTACCGAAATGTAACAACGAATTGAAAGATTCATGTTCTGTTTTCAAATCATTTAATTTACATATTAATTTACATTTTTGCTGAACATTTATTTGTCTAGCACAGAAAGAACAGTAGAATAAGTACCAGTAATTACGAGGTGTTTGGTACTGAGCTATGTGCCGAAGACAAATTTTCAGAAAAAAAAAGATATTGGTAAATACATTAATAAAATGGTTTTAAACGTACGGCTCACTGCAGGTATGCATTAAGCAAATATTAATGTAATGGATAAATTTCGCTACATAACACCATTGACACGCGCAGTAAATAATCGTGTGCGTGGCACTGAACGCACCTGGGCATTCAGTCAGAGGGCTTGCCACTCTGTGTGATTAAAAAAAAAAAAAAAAAAAAAAAAAATGAGCCAAGAACTCACCCATATATTAAGAAAAAATAAAATAAAAAAATTGGAAACAAAAATGATAGCATGCATTCTGCTGTGTTACTGTAACGAGTGTCAGAAGTTACAATAGAGTCGATGACGTCAACCAATTGTCTACAGGATCGATATATTGGAACTCTACTTCTTGCATAAAGAACTGATACAGAATGCAAAATAATGCATCGGCCGGGAATCGAACCCGGGCCGCCCGCGTGGCAGGCGAGCATTCTACCACTGAACCACCGATGCTTGTGGAGGACTAGTCTCTCTCAGCTAATGGTCTCTACCGTTAGACAGCTTTCCCTCAGCCGAGCCCGCAGCAGAAGTAGATGAGTCAGCGCTTCGCGCACTGTTATCTTCTGTCCAGCTCTCTGTAACACAACGCAGCTGCCTGGAGAAAAGTCAGTCGTATGCAGTGGAATTCTCATTACTGGGAAATATTGACTATTTGGTGGTCTTGTAAGAAGTTTTTACCAACATTTCAGATGGACAAATGTTTGCTAAGCTGTGAGACGAAATGCCGTGATATGTCTGAAGACTTACATGCTACTAAAATTGGGTAATGCTAGGGCACGCACACACACACACACACACACACACACACACACACACACACACGTCAGAGAGAGGATTCGAACCTCCGACGCGTACTCCGCAGCAAGGCGCCTTAGAGCACACTAACATTTCAGAAACTTAGAACTCCTCTGTGGTGGTTACACAGTTATCGGTCAAAGAAAGCCGTTCTCCTTTATTCTATACCGGGATGACACCAGAATTTTTCTTTCGAATATTGCATGTACTTTGCTGCCTGGTAATTACTGCGAGTGCGAAGAATCCACCTACTGCAGTTCGTTTTATTGAAATATAGCGCCTCCCTTCCATCTATAAGCCTAATTCAGTTGGGTAGCAGATACATGCTCATCAAATTCTAGTAACAGATAGCACAAGAAAGGAAGGACGCGTCACAGAAAGGTTTATTGTTAAAATTTCAGCCTTCCTTACACAATTTAAGGGCTATAGTATTCTCTACCAGATACATCTCACGAAATGAAAACGGTGCTCAGATAAAGAGAAATTTGAGTCAATGTGTAGCTTTAGCGGCACTCGTTCTTAGCACGTGTTTGTGAATAAACGAAGGGCCGAGGAAAAAGTTGTGACGTCCGGTGTGCTCACCACGCAGTCAGGCGCCTAACGCAAATGCTAATTAAGGACCTTGAATATTGCGCTTTCAATATTTCCTCCCAGTTTGCGGAGAAATATCATTGTTACCGAGGCTTACCTCGTCTCACGCACAGAAAGGGAGCTGTAAAGCAGAGCCGTGCAGCGCGCCACTTTTACCCGCCCGAGCTCGCCTGCGCCCGGCCGCTGCGGTCTGCTGCCCGCACCGCGGGTAGTCGAGCTCCATTGCACCGCTATACACAGCGAGCGAGCTGCGGTGCGCCGTCGAGTCCCGACACTTGCCGGGCGAGCGGGTACCCGCCGGGCCCGTGCAACGGCGCTACACAAGGCGCTGCGAGCGGGGGAATGCAGGCAGTTCTGGGCAAGACGTTATAATAATCACAGCGTAGGCTTCACGCACCTTTTGTGTTACCTACATAGCAATTTATAAGCTATCGATCGTTATGTCTGAAATAAATAGCGAACAGGACAGATCGTACCAACGTGCAAGAAGTAGACGATCCGAGAAAGAAAAAAAAAAGACCTTTCCAGGAAACTCGCGTTTAATGATATCTGGAGACAGCATTGTATGGGAGTATTTTATGTTGATTCTAGGTAATGAAAATAAAACTGTGGGTTTTGCAGAGTGTAATGGCTGCCGTAAATTATTGTCGTTCCGTGATGGCAGTACCACTACGCTGTTATGGCACCTGAATAGCTGCAAACTTATCTGAGTACTGATTTGAACGGTTGTAGCAATAATCCAGGGTCAGCAAAATCTTTTGTGCTGGAGAAATAAGTAAGAATGTGTGCAATAGATTTGCGGTCCTTCAGCACAGTTGCGGGAGAAGGATTTCGAGACCTCGCACAGACTTTGATGGAGATAGGAGCACAGTACCCCACTGCAAGTGCCAAAGACGTTCTTCCTCATCCTCCAACAGTTTCTAGGAACGTAAAAAGAATAGCAGACGAATACGATTCGCAGACTACTGGCTTTTTAAAAGATTTCCTGTTTACCTTGGCAGAATTTTAGCTAGATTATTAGTTGGACAACCTTGAACAAAATTAAATATCACATCATCGTAGGGCATATAATTTTTTGTCACATACATGAAATACGTAGATTTACTAGCAACAAGGGACTGAAGAGATTTAAGGAATAATCTTGTTCTTTATGTTAGAGCCATCACTTAGTTTAACATGAAGTGAAAGTGAAACACAGTGTAAGTAAATACTGAGCAAAGTATAAAACTACCTACAAATTTGCTGGAGCCGGCTAACGCGAAGCCAACGACTTTCAACATGTTTAATATTTCAGGCGCGAGCCGATTCGGCTACCGTTTTGCTTCTGCACCACAAAATTGGACGTTCTGCTCTTACCAGGTGCATTAATGCACACGTCTACTTTTTTTTCTCGCAACTGATAGTACACTGACAATTAAGTCAGTGAGGAAAAATCCCTAGTGTTTACAAGATATACGAGAGACTGTCCAGCGATACAAAACTGATAACTGCGACCTTGAATGTCACCTCTCGAATAGTGGTGACTCCCTTGGCGCTGCAACTACAAAATGTTCAAATGTTTGTAAATCTATCGGACCAACCTGCGTGGTCATCAGTCCGTAGCTTACAAACTACTTAAACCTAAGTAAACTAATATAAGGACAACACACACACACATGCCCCAGGGAGGACTCGAACCTCCACGGTGAGCAACCGCGCGCTCCGCAACGAGACGCTTTAGACCGCTCGGCTACTCCACCGCGGCTGTGTTTTAGCTACCCCCAGCCAAAGGGAAAAGGGGGAAATATAAAATAAAGTAAAACGACAACAATGGACCACACACCTGATCGTGGAACAGTAATTATTTTACTTTCCTTGGAGTGGTTAAGCGTAAGCTGTATCTTCTAACATTCTACCAGTTAATCGTTTCTAATGACCTCGATTGCAACTGATCGTTTGTTCTTACTTTTATTTATTTACTTATTTTTTTCTTAGCAGCAAGGAAACATCAAGTAATTTTGCGAAATGTCCACAGAAACGCTGTTCGAACACGCGCTGAATGCGTATACTTGCTAACGTAGCATTGATGCTGCTCATTAACTAGCAATTACTCATGATTTGAGACAGCTCTATTGCACTCGCGTTAATGTGTGTTCTAAAATGCATCGGTCAGTAAGCTGCCCAGTATCTAACTTTTTCAATACATGATTTGTAAATGAAAGGTTTAATGCTTTGTTAGAAAGCTAAGTTGCTGTACTATCAGATGTCCTAAAATCAGATTTTTTAACCCTATAGTTTCTTCAGAATCGAGTGAAAAGCATTATGAAACTAAAAACTCACGCGGAATGAAACGCAGACATGTTACTTTTTCCAAGGAAAGTAAAGTTTGTAAGGAAAAACTAAGTTGATAAGCCGATGTGGGATGTTCGTTTGTAACGTGAACAGTTTTTACAGTGTGAAAATCGGAACAGTGTATTTCCCGCTAAGAGTGTAGCGGCTGGCGGGCGCTAGCAGCAGAGCGGCACGGGCGGCCGGGCGGACCGGCACTCTTCGGGTAGTTGGGGTACCCGCGTTGCCCGACACCGTCCGGTGGGGCTCGTGCCGGCAGGGCGGGCAGCGCGTGGCCAGGCCCGCCCGGGGGGCGTGGCTACGAGCCCGGGCGAGCAGCGCAGGCTCGCTGCACGCCTCTGCTGTAAAGTGTAATGTACATGCAACTCAACTCTTGATACAAGTGCGGCAAGAGGATGCACGTTCATTGAAAAGACGACGACCGTCAGAATCTATTATGCTCTCTCCGAGCTCAACGTTTCACTGATTGAGCAAATGTTACGCAAATGGAACATTACACGGCACTCAGGAAAGCTTTCGTTGTACGGTCAAAATCGTTCTTACCGGGCCATGGACCTACAGACAGTCAATAATATACTGGTCCCGCAGCACACACAAGGTCAAAAAGTGGCATTATCATAGTAAACAATTAGTCCAAGTTTGCTGCAATTATATTTATTCAGCTTGTGCTGGTTGGCTCCACTACAAGCTTGTTTCAGTTATTACCATTGTCAAGTAGACCTGTTCATGTTTTAATAATATAATTACCTACGTCTATGAACTACATTTTTGAATAAAAAATTCCGTTACTAATTTACTTAATAGAGGATTTTAGAATCCTTAATAAAGGATTTCAGAATCAGTGTCTTTTTTGTTACAAGATCTTGTAGTCACGTTTTATCACTTATTTCATAAATAAATACACTTTTTACTCCTTTAATGCTTTATGTTTACATTTAATCTTTGTCGCTCAGAGGGTGTGGTCGTGTGTCATAGATAATAGACTTGATGTTAAAACTATGGGCTTATGATCGTTTGTTTTTCGTGTGTGAGACTTCAGACAAGATTTCTTGTAGCATCAGTGCAGTTTTGATATTAACATGTCTGAGATTACAAGTGAGACAGCAAAAACCGAACGGCATCTGGAAGCTTATAATCAATAGTCTGCACTGCTGCACTGTTAAGCCATTGTGAATAACAGTCGCCAGTTTCGGTGCTTCAGTGGTTAACGGCCATGGCTAAAGCCGTGTGAGGTGTTCAGCGTGCCCGGACAGAAGGCTAGATGCTCTCTGTAATAATAATAATAATAATAATAATAATAAAATAATAAAAAACAAATTAAAGTAAACTGATCCAAAATATTCAAGAAACATGAACTAACGAATGGATCTACCTGAAGGACACACCGTTTCCCGGCAAATCATCTAAGTTAAACACCGTCGGGCATGGTCAAAATTTGGATGGGTGACCGTTGAGGTACGCCTCGTGCTGTCGATAAAGCAAGGTAGGGAAGTAAAGTCCCTGGTCACCAGTCTTTGTGCCAATGTCCCGCATTACAAAAGCTGCAACAACATGAAATATGTATTTACACATGGACGCAATACCACCCACCGAGCGAGGTGGCGCAGTGGTAACGCACTGGACGCGCATTCGGGAGGATGGTGATTCAAATCCTCCTCCGGCCATCCAGATTTACGTTGGGACGGTTCCTTTCAAAAGGGTACGGCCAATTTCCTTCCTTATCCTTACCCAAAACTTCGAGCGTTAGTCTCTAGCCGCGTTGTAGTAGCCGAGCGGTCTAAAGCGTCTTGCTGCGGAGCGCGCGGTTGCTCGCCGTAGAGGTTCGAGTCCTCCCTGGGGCATGGGTGTGTGTGTTTGTCCTTAGGTTAGTTTACCTAGGTTTAAGTAGTTTGTAAGCTACGGACTGATGACCACGCAGTTTGGTCCGATAGAATTACAAACATTTGAACATTTTTTGTCAGTCTCTAATGACCAAGTTATCGACGAGACTTTGAACCCTAAGCTTCCTTCCTTTTTTCTTTCAATTCCACCAAAATTATTAACGAGAAAACAGATTTAAACCACTAACGATATTTGTAAAATTTTATTGATTTCATAGAATAAAAAAGGATAACTTTCGACCTTCAAGTCGTAAACAGCAAAGATATTAATATAAATTATATACTTGAAAACAAGCACAGAATATTACGAGCTTTATACATTGATGTATGTCTCCGTATACAGCTAACATTACTGAAAACAACATAGATATTAACACAAAATATATCGTTGCTAAATAAACTTCATACTTATTGTAGACAAATGTCACTGGAAGTTGCTCAATAAATATTCCAAAAACTGTCAGCACAAAAACTACAAGACAAAGCACTCCAGGACGTTATGCTGTAACAAGAAAACGTAAATAAAAAGACCCACTATTATAAATTGTACCTACAGAAAGAAACACCCTGTCTTTTGCGGAAAAGTGGCAGTGCCTCAGAAGCATGCTATACAGTTCGAACGAAATTTGAAATACTTGGTATCAATCTCTCAATAACGCAAAGATTGGTAGCAGTGGTAAAAGGATCGATTATGAAGTATAGTGACTACTACCGAGTGGAACTATGTTAATGAAGTTATTATCAACTATTAGGACCTCTCTACAATTCTATCACATAACTAGGTAGTGCATTGTAAACTATAATACATATAGTTTTGACGAGTACTTATATCTCTTTTACATTAAATAAATTGATAGTTTTTAGAGTAAAAAAAGGGATTCGATTGTATGTTGTTCCATGGCGTTTGGCATGCATCAGAGAGAAATTTTTTCCTTAATGGTTTCCCCCTCCCCATTCTGAACCGCGCAATTTTTCTGAAAAGGGAAATTTTCCACCCAAGTGGAAACGCTGCACTGCACACTATTTTGACTAGTATAGGTGTCCAACAGTAGCTTTTTCCCACATCTTTGCTTTTCGTGGTTAACTGCTCTACCTATTTTTTTTTTTTTTTTTTTTTTTTTTTTATATTGCCTTTAAACGAAATAGTTCCTAAGAGGTGAAATTAAACTGCTTCTTCTGCGGTAGCTGCCCGCTGCAGTGTGATGTGACCACCGTTGTTTCCTTCCCAATTATGTCATCAGCGGTTAGCTTCCATAATTGTTGTTTGAAAAGAAAATAAAACAAAAGGAACTCCATTCTAGAAAACGAAAGTAAATGTACCTCCTCTGTTTTTTCCTTGGTGTTCAGCTGCACGGCTCGGTGTTCTAGCTGCTTCAAAGTTCGTCTTCTCAAAAAGATTTACTAACGCAGAGTTACCGTGATTTATCGTTTCTATATCTTCGTTGTTGTTAGGGTGGTACTGAGTCGTCTTCTCATTTAACTTCGAAGTGCTTGTCACCGTTACCTCCGTTCTTACCGACACCAGGAATTTGTGTAAAACGTTATTATAATTTAGTTTTTGAAGCAATAAGAGAAGCAAACAAAACATTCTGCAAAGGTTGTTTCTTCGTTTAAATTAATGTTCTATGTAAAAAACATGCATATTTTTCTCGGTAATTTTCAAATCGTTGTAACTTCTGATGTTCGGTCTGCAGTGTTAACCAATAGTCGTTTTTACTTTTTTCGCATTCTGAGAAAACATAGTGTACTGTCTGTCCCTTTATCCAGTTGACTGCCTTTCTCTTGGCGTTAGGATAGGGAACTTCTTCTGGGTTGAGTAGTCGTGTTGGTGTGATTGTTCTGGGAGACGTGCGTAATATACGCGCGAGTTTGTCCGTGCAGAGTTGCCATATGTCTTTGACGGGCTCACATGTAAATCGGTGTTCCTCCGTATCAACTTGATTGCAGTTGCTGCAATTTGGTGTGTCTGCCAGATGAATCGCCTGTAACTTTACATTGGTCGGTATTTTTCTATTTACCGCCATATACCACGTGGACCGCACATTGGATGGTAAGTGTGGGTCATGTATATTCTGCCAGATGTTACGCCAGTTATATCCTTTATATTTGTTTTCTACGACGTTACCCTGTTTGCATTCCATCATATTGTTATAGATTGTTTTTACCCTGTATCGATCTTTCTCAGGAGTATTCATTATAATATAACTGAGTTCTAAAAAGAAATATCTGAGATGCCAGAGCGCGTTCGGTATGTGATGGACGTCAACAGGTGGTTCCATAGTGGCCGGTGTTATTTCATTCAGGAGGTGAGCCGTGAGAGTATCCGGTGATCGTCGCCATTGATTGTACATATTTCTGACGAAAAGAGCTTTCGCTTTGAGGTAGATGTCTGTGAGATGAAGGCCTCCTTTTTCTGTTGGTAACGTCAGTGTGTCATATTTTACTTTGAATATTTGGCCTCTAGTGACAAAGTGACCGAGAGCTGCTAATATTTTTTGAGCTATAACCTTGGGCAGTGGGAGGACCTGAGCGACGTAGTTTACTTTCGCTGTGATAAAGATGTTTGCTAGCTCCACTTTCTGAATGATGTTTAAGTTCCTCAAACTATGTTGCTGTATTGCAGCCCGTATTTTTGCCAATAGTTTCCTATAATTAGTGGCCGCCGTGCGGCGGATGTTACACGTGAATTCTATGCCAAGACATTTAAGTGTTGCTATGCTTTTGATTGGTGCGTCAGTTGGAAGGTCTACTCCTCGACCAACGTTCATAATCCCAGATTTATTTCGGTTTAATTTCGCTCCAGACGCGGCTTCGTATGTTGATATAATCTGGAAAGCTCTTGTTATCTGCTCGGCGTCCGTGACCAGGAAGCTCACGTCATCCGCATATGCCTGGCATATGATTTTGTGACCGTGTATTTGCAATCCTGGCAAGGTTTGAGTCAGGGAGATCAAGAGAGGTTCGAGGGCTATTGCGAAGAAAATCATCGACAGAGGGCAGCCCTGCCGAACTGAACTCATGATGGTGATCGGTCTACTTAATTGCCCATTCACACTGATTCTTGATGTGCCATTCGTCAGAAGTGTATGCACTGTGTCAATTATTTTCTTCGGGAAGTGCATTGTCTCCATGGTCCGCAAGAGATAGCAGTGGCTCACTCTATCAAAAGCCTTTTCGAAATCAAGCGACACTATGGCGCTTTGGATGTCGCATGCTTCAGCCGTCGCTATGATGTCGCGGTATGCATTTAATGTCTGGGTTATTGTCCTGTTCTTGCCGACACTCGTCTGATAGGCACCTGTAACCTTGTCAATCACCGAATTAAACCGTTGCATGAGGATGCGCGCGAAGATTTTATAGTCACTATTTAGTAAGGTTATTGGCCTGAGATTGTCTACAGTCTTCCCTCCTGGTGTTTTGGGCACTAACACCACGATTCCCTCGCAGAATTCCTTGAAGGAGTCATTCTTGTGAGTCATGATGTCGTTGCATACGAGAGTCAACTTGCTAACCAGCTGTTGTCTGAAGGTGTCGTAGAACTCAGCTGGCAGTCCGTCGGGGCCGGGCGATTTGTTTTTTGGGCTGTTTCGTATGGCATCTGTTACTTCTTCCTCGGTGATCTCTGTCGCCAGCTCTTCAGCTTCTGCAGTAGTTAATCTCGTCGACGAACGAGCCAGAAGAGCGAGTTGTGCCGTTTCGTCTACTGGTTTGTCTGCTAGCAGTAGAGAAAAATGGTTGTAAATTTCCTCTCGTATATCAGATTGGGTGGTCACACACCTTCCGTCTGTAGTTTGTAGCGCGGTCAATATTTTCCTGTTTCGTTTCTTTTGTTCTTGTATCACGTGATACATTGACGTCGTCTCTTCGTGTGTGGCATTTTGTAGGCGAGTTCTAACTTGGCAACCTGCCAGTTGTTTCCGTTTAATTGTTAAAATCGTGGCCTTGATTCTTTTGATCTGTGCGAAGTTGTCCGTAACTGCTGCATCCTCTTTATATAAATCTCTCAAGCACTGGAAGTAAAATTCTACGGTTCTTTTCTGCCATGAGTATTTCTCGCGGGAGTGCTGTTTCATAGCTTTTATTAATGAAGGTTTTGCACATTTTATCCACCATTTAAGTGCCGAATCGTATCTCGGAAACTTTCTTTCACACTCCGCCCATGTATTGCGAAATATGGCATGACACCCTGCATCTGACAGGTGTGATGTGTTCAGTTTCCACAATCCTCTTGCTCTATATGTTCCCTGTTTTTCTAAATTTATGGTGCAGATGTACGCGGAGTGGTCTGAAAACACCGTCGGCCATCTCTCTGCTTGCAGAATGTGTTGTTGCAGGTTCGATGTTGTGTACATCCTATCGAGGCGACTGGCTGAATGATTGGTTACATAGGTGAAACCGGGCGCATCTCCATGTTGCAACTCCCATGTGTCTACCAGATTGAGTTCCCTGATTATGTTCTGAAGTTCCATGGACGTATTGAAATTGGGGGTCTGGTCTTTTCGGCTAAGGACGCAGTTAAAATCGCCTCCAAAAATTATGTGTTCAGTCTGCGATGCGAAGAGAGGCACTATGTCGCCTTTAAAGAACTCCGCCCGCTGCCGCTTTTTTCCTGTTCCGGAAGGTGCATAAACATTAATAATCCTCGTGTTATTGAATGTAACGGCAATACCTCTGCTATTTGCTAGTTTCTCCACGTTACTGACAATAATTCCTTCCCTGGTCATGATGGCAGTCCCGTGTTCACTGCCATTACCGGGATTAATTAGCGCATTGTAGCCTGCTATATGTTCTAGGCTAAGTTCTGCAACTTCTTGCAACAATGCGATGTCTATCTCAGCCGCGTATAGAAAATCTTGAAGATTTCTCAAGTTAAATGTGCTACTGATCTTGTTGAGATTTATCGTGGCAATGCGGTACGCCTGCAGAGGTGTCATGTTGCCAGAAGTGTGTTAGGTGCTATGCTCCTTCCGGGTGAATACCGTAGTGGAGCATTTAGAAAAAGTCCGAGTCGTCCTCTGCTTCAGGAGCAAGGGTCGTGGACTCCCGTTGCCGGATGCCGTCTGCCTTCCGGACTCCTGGTGAGGTCCCTCTTATATGTTCCTGTAGATCAGACATCACTTCATCTGTAGTACTGTCTTCCATTTCGTCTGCCCAATTGCCTGTAGGGTTGCGGTTCCTTGATGCTGGTTTTCTTTCTGTTGGGTGTTTACTTTTGTCATCTTGGCCCACAATGTCCATCTTCGTTTGTACTGTTGAGGTCTGTTTCCCCTGGAGAGACTCGGGGTTCTCAGTCCGAGACTTTTTTAGGGCCTGAGAATTGCCGGAATGATTCCGAGTTGTTGTATCCGTCAGTTTTTGGCTTATCTGTTTTGCCTTTTCGCGCAGTATTTGCGCGTTTACGTCTGCTCCGTCGTGTGCCTTCCGTCTTTTGTTATGTTTCTTCGGAGAGGTGGTCTCGGCCTGCCGTTCGTTGTCGTCTTCGAAACCAGATTGTTCGTTCATGTGCGTGCAGTTAGCAACGTGCACTGCCTCGGAAAGTCCGTCCCCTTGTTCTGGACTCACTTGTCTACTCTCCTCCACTTCCTGCGGGGCAGTTTGCGGAGTGACTGGTGAAGTTTCCGCCTCCATGGGTGTGTGTTGTTCTTTTAGCTCCATGTAAGACTCTAATGTGACATCTATATTGGGCTCCGGTTCGGTGTTTACTCGGGCGGCAGCTGCGAAGGTTATCGGCAGCGTAGACATAGGGCCCTGCCTCTCTCGCTCGCCTGTCGGTATTTGCGCCACGCGCCGCTGTACACACTGGGCGCGGACGTGCGTTGTGGAACCGCAAGCCGAGCAAGTTCGCGGTTGGCCATCGTAGATCACAATAGCTCTATAACCGCATACCGTAATGTAAGATGGAATGTGTTTTATCATTTCAATTCTCACCTGGCGTACACCATTGAGTACCGGGAATATGTGCTGCCCGGACCATTTTTCGGCGACGTTACTTATGACGTTCCCGTAATCTTTCAGCTTCGCATTAATTTGCTCGGCAGTTACTTCAAAAGGAAGTTCGAATAGTCTGACTGTTCGTACTCCAAAACCAGCATATGACACTCGTACTTCACCAACATGACCATTCGAATGTTTAAACTTTAATGTACCACTACAAGATTCTATTATCTGCTCGCATTTCGTCGGGCTGACTAACTTGAGGTACACCGTGCTACTGACAATTGACAAATGGATGCCAATGATGTCATCTATGGTAATTTTCATAACATCTCGCAGAAATAATTCAACTTCGAAGGATTTCGGTCTCGGTAAATTCGGGTCGAAACTCAGTTTCAAAGTATCTATTCGTTCTGGTTGATTATCCATTTCTTTCGGTTAGCATTCCTCTACAATAGCAACGCTGAAGCGCGCACTCACCTCACAGTGCTCGGCCGCCCGCAGCGACGATGTAAACACACGGTCGCTCCACACTTCCGCACAGCACGACCGCCGCCGGCGGAATGGCCTATTGAGCTATCGTAGCACGCTACACGGATCGTCCTCATAGCTTTACTTTCGCCAGTACAACGGCTTCTACTTTCACAGAAGTTCTGAGAAACTTGCAGGATTTCTACTCCTGGAAGAAATGATACAGTGGAGACATGGGTTAGCTGCAGCCTAGGGTATGTTTACAGAATGATATTTTCATTTTGCATGGGAGTTTGCGCTGACATGAAACTTCCTGTCAGAGTATAACTGTGTGCCGTACCGGAATTCGAACCGGGGACCTTTTCCTTTCGCGGGCAAGCGCTCTATGGACTGAGCTATCCTGCCACGCTTGATGGGCCGTCCTCACAGCTCTATTTATTGATTGCTTAGTTAGCCTGACCAGATCAGGGTCTTGAGGCCCTCTCTTACATCTGACACAAAGAAACACCTAGAAAAAAGGTATTACAAAAATTACAGTAACAATAAAAAATAATAATTTTTGAGAACATGTCTTCACAGGAGCAACAACGGTCTCAAAGTTCTTAATGTTGAACAATAAACAGTTATTGAGCACATTAAATACTTTTATTTCGGGACCGGTTTCAGTATATTTCAGACAATCTTCAGTCTGTACAACAGATATTACTGATTTAGAGGGAGCTATGAAACTAAGGTACAAGGAGCAGACATAAGAAGAATAAAAAGCGAATTATACCTTTAGCTGGTGGTGGTGACTGTTAGTGGAGCAGGCGGCATGTTAGCACAAAGTATGTACTGCTGAAGAGAGTGGGAGAAACACTACTTACATCAGTTCGAGACAATAAGACATTGCTTCTTGCAATAAAATGGATATGTATAATAGTTTCATTAGAACAATGTTTCCCAACCTTTTTGAATACGTGACCCCTCTTTCAACTAAAAATATTTTGGCGACCCCCACCCGCTCCCCGGACCATAACACAACTGTAATTTCAGAGGCAAAGAATTTAATTTTGATCTGTTGATACAACTTTCTTATAAAGAAAAACAATAAAAAGTAAAGTAATGTACATTAAAATCACTCCACTCCGTATTTTCGTGGCGCTGGCACTGCAAACGTAATTGATATTTTCGTAAAAAATAGTGTTGGTTGCATAAACTTGATGTTTCATTTATTTAAACATGACGCGTTTCGCCTCTTCTCGGCATCATCAGACGTTGAAAGGTGGGGGAGAGGGGATTTACAAACTTGTTTAAAACACAACCAAACGTATGTTAAATCTCTCTTAAGCAAGAAATATTACAATAGGAAGGGTGCAGACTGAAAAAACAGTAAGCCACATTACCACATTCACGTTTTGACGTTTTAAGTTACCAGCAAGACACGAGCGCGGAAGCAGTCTAGGGTCGTGGCAAGGAGCGGCTCTTACGTGAGTAAAGCTTCGCGCGGCTGAATTAGGTTTTAACTTTGACTTCGTTGCCCCCCCTCCCCCCATTATTGAGCAACAGTTACATCTATTTTTATTGAATTTTAATAATTTGATGCTCTACAATCTGAGAGTTAAGTAATTTTATTTATTAAGCTATGCCCTTTAGCGGTATTTTATTAGTTCAATTTTCATTCCCCGCACTTCAGAACGTGAATGTCGTCATGTGGCCTGCTGTTTTTTTTATCAGTGTGCACCCCCCTTATTGTAATATTTCTTGCTTAGGAAAGATTTAACATATGTTTAGTTGTGTTTTAAATGAGTTTGTATATCTCCCCCTCCCCTCCCCTTTCAACGTCTGATGATGCCCAGAAAACGCGAAACGCGTCACGCATAAATAAATGAAACATCAAGTTTATACAACGAAGACTGTTTTTTTACCAAAAGTAATGTAAAGTATGTGTTAGGCCGCGGCCTGCGTGGCCTACACACTCTAGCGACAGCGCGCGACATCCAGCGACGCGACCCTGCTGCTACAAGCGGCCACATTCGGCGACATGGCCGGGCGTCCTACGTGAGCGCGACAACTTCTCGCTACAAGATGGCCGCTAGGACCGATCAGCTGTTTCTAAAGTTTGCCATCCGTAAACCGTAGAATACAGATAGCTCCACAGTAAGGCTATAAAGTTTTATTAACTTTACGAAATAAGGCGTAAAAAGAATGCTGTGCATTACATTTACAAAGCGAGGAATGTTCGTGTACTATTTCATTCGGAACTTCAAATACGTAAACACACTATGAATATCACCGGCCAAATTCTTCGAAAGTACAACGACGAGGACAGCTACTTTCGACTACGTTCTCAATGAGTTTTGAGATTACAAACCATCAACAACTGAATAAGTTCGAAATGTTTTATTGGAAGGCTATACTAAATCACTTAGCACGTATTAACCCATTGTTGGTAGGCGTAGCGTAGGGGTAGCGATATTTACTATACCAGTATTTTTGCGGTCGCTGGTTCGCTTCCCGTTCCACCTTATATTTTAATTACTGTAATTACAACCCTTTCACCTTTTATTTGTGCAAGGTTTTATGTATTATCTTTAGAAAGCACCACAGATTATTTTTTTAAAATTTTTTACCCTTAGTTCATCTTTATTGCAAACACACGTACCCAGCTGTACACCTACCAAACACATTAAATTGCTACTGAAACATTATATCCTGACATTTTACTCAGAAACGTAATTTACACGCATCTCCTTTGACATCCCAGAGTTACCTCTCTCTCTCAGGAGTACTGTAACTTTCTTGTTAGCGGTACTGTAAATGTATAAAGCACACAAATGCAAGTAATTCTTCAAATCACGTTCATCGTGGTGTAAATGAAACTATCACTCAGAATAAAAATACATAAGACTGATATATTAGAAACAATTTAAAAATTTAACTTTAGTCGTTTATAAAAGCCAAAAGAAAATTTACGAGCTAGTTATCCAAAACAAAAAACTTCATTGTATGTGCAAGGAGAATTTTATTTTCTGTTATTTCACAAACAGTTCCCGTTTCATAAACTTCAGGGATTATTAGTTCGCAGAAATTTTGCAACAACCTTCATAACCTCTAAAAGCAGTCGACTCTCAACGAAACTCGGCACTTTGCAGCGCGTGTGACAGCGACAAGATTCAAACAGGTTTGAATCTCAAACGTGGCTGGTTGTAGCGCGCGACACGCAGCGACAGGCAGCGCCACAGTCGGCGCGAACGCAGGACACTGCCGTAGTGAAACATGTGGCCCTCTTTTGTCGCGTGAAGCTGTCGCGCGCTGTCGCTAGAATGTGTAGCCCACGCAGGCCGCGGCCTTAGCGTCCGGAACGTAAATGCAAAGTAAAATTAATTTCGGAGGACCAGAAATATTACATGGACTGTAGGATTTGGTTCGGATCCATTCAGACTGTAATGACTGACGACTTGTGCTGTTAATCACTTATTACTCTCAACTTAACATATTACATTATAATGTCGCGTACAAGGCGGGCCACGCACACAGCTACAGCCGCTGACCGACCGGCTACAATCACAAGGACCAACTGCCGTCGGTCGACCCCTCGCAGGGGCGAGGTAGGCGCCCTGGGAGGACTTACCTGCCGGCTCATGCTGCAGGTCAGTGTCCCACAGGTCTCAAACAGGTCAAGAGAGAGGGCAGCACATTCCAGCATCTCGGTCGAATGCAGAGATCAAGCCGGCCGCGGTGGCCGAGGGGACTGAAGCGCTCCAGTCACGGTCTGTATGGCCTCGACGATCGGGGGTTCGAATCCCCCCTCGGGCATGGGTATTTGTGCCGTCCTTAGGATTAGCTAGTTCATAAGCAGTTTGTAAGTTTAGGGACTGATAACCCCGTAGTTGAGTCCCATTAGCTGTACAAACATTTGAACATTTGAGCAGAGACCAAACAGTAAGGGCAGGGGTCTAAAGCGTCTCGCTGTGGAGAGCGCGGTTGCTCGCCGTGGAGGTTCGAGTCCTCCCTGGGGCATGGGTGTGTGTGTTTGTCCTTAGTTTACCTAGGTTTAAATAGTTTGTAAGCTACGGACTGATGACCACGCAGTTTGGTCCCATAGAATTACAAACAAACAAACAGTAAGGGTAAATTTTAGTCCATTTTTATGACTGGAACACATCCAATTATTACCTGAATTCCGAGAGAAAAATGTATGTTACATAACGAGATTTCGCATTGCTGGTAGAGCTCAGAAGCGATTTATGTTCGTTGACTGTGTAGTCAATTTGTGAACAATCAAATTTCTCAAATGTCCAAATGTTTGTAAATATATGGGGCTCAATTACTGCGATCATCAGTCCGAAGGCGTAAAAACTAACTTAAAATAACATAAGGACAACACACACACACACCACACACACACACACACACACACACACACACACACACACACACACACATGCCAAAAGGAGGACTCGAACCTTCGATGGCGAGCAAGCCGCCTTAGAGAACTCGGCCACTCCACAGTGGTCTCGAATTTTTCAATATTAGTCATTGTATCTTGTAAATTTAGGTACCACCTGGTACCTGAAAACAGTTTTCAGGCCTTTATTCATTCTTAACATGGTGTATTAGTTATAAAACGAACTTTGTTCTATTCAACTGAGAATTTGTTATCGATAAGGAATTGCATATTTTTAAAACAAAATACATTTCACTTTTCTTAAGCCTAAGTTTTTACATAACGGAACCCCTAGTATTGAGGAAAGCTACTGGCTAGCTGTTTTGTGGTGCAACTACTTCCTCTAGTGACGGCAACCCCCGAGCAAAACCTTGTGGGTTCCCTGGGGGTCGCGACCCTCAGGTAGAGAAACACTGCATTACACGATTGAAGACAAAATATAAAATAGATTACATTATATTAATTAGCACAATTTTATATCTTGTATGTAAATGATTGCGATAGTGAACACAGTATTCACAATACAGACACATCATATATGATATGCGTGTCTCAGAGGACAAAAACTCTGAAAATAATTTTAGTAGTGACTACAAACGGGAAAAACAGATTAAAATGGTCGCAAAACCCGCCCAATAGTTCTAGAACGTGAAATTGAAATTAATGGCTGTTAATTTCTGTACTGTGTATTATAAAATTACTTTTCTCTTTTCAGAGATTAATAGGTTCCTAAATTAACACCAGATGAAGCAAAATAGAAGAAATACTAATAAAATTAAAAATATATTACTTTAAACTTACTTATGTATGTAGAATTGAAGAAATGTAGACATTAAAATAAAGATACAGGTGGGGGGGGGGCTGCGTGCTATAAACCGCCCCCCTCCCCCAGAAACGCCACTGAGCATAACCCAAGATGTTTAAAAGTGGGCGCCTATGATATGTTGGAACTTAGAGGCTGCCATCTATGGGAAACCGTCGAAACTTGGTGGTTGTGTGCAGTCAAAGGTTGACCTTGATTGACACCGTGGTTTCCAAGGAAATGGCGTGGCTTTATCGATATTTTCCAACCTACATGAGGATCTCTGCTGCCGACTGGCGTGGAATTATGTAGACTGCTCCTGATACTTAACGGAAGAGCTATGCCTTATTTGGTACCTAAATAAAAATATTGGATGTGGCCAGTGACTGTTTATTATTGGAGAAAAATATTAACTGTTATAATAATAAAAATTGTGGTAGTTATAACAATATTCCAGGATTTACATTAAAAATTGAAGTAATATTTAGTGTTATGGGAAGGGAGAGGGTTAAGTGTAGAGGAGGAGGAAAAAAGCTTTAATTCCACCAGTACTTCGGCTCCCAGTCAGGCACAGAATGTCAGTCTGCCAGGATGCTTCATCTCAGTGGATTCTCCGCTGCAGAGTGAAAACATTGTTCAAGTAACTTTCCCCTTTTCAGAGTCTGTAGACCTGGTAGTCAGTACGGTCTGTGGCACGTGTCGGAGCTGCAGCGAGGCTGCTGTGAATAGCAGGGAGGCTCCACAGTGCAGGCGGCAGCGGCAGGCACGTGCTGACAACGCGCCCCACCTGCTGACTCGGCAAGTGTGCGGCCTCCCACCCTCCAACTACCTGCAGACGGTTCACGCCCTCGCGCTTCCGCAGATTCCATTAAAAGTTGGCGATCCGGGGGCGCTGTTTGTCCGCTCCAGCGCTCTTTTGCCGCCGGCGCTGCTGGGGTCGCCTTGCCGTTCTTATACAACTATAGTCTAGTTAACATTACTTGCTGGTTGAAGGTTTGTCACGTGTCGTTACAGTGTTGCCACATTAAACTGCCGGCCGCTCGGATACAGGCGACACTCAAACATGGTGCATCATATCGAAATTCTTTTAATATAGCCTACTGCATAACGCGGAGCAGTGCTGGAAGCGTTCGCTGCAAGTTAAGTTGCAAATACGACAGCTGATTTTAAGTGACCAATCATTCAATAATGGAAGGGGACGCTATTTTCAGTTATGAATTTAAACTACATCTACATCCATACTCCGTACGCCACCAGGCGGTGTGTGGCGGAGGGTACCTTGTGTACCACTATCGGTTCTCTCTCCCAGTCACCTATTGTTCTGTGTGGGCTCCAATCTCTCTGATTTTTATCTTCACGATCTCTTCGCGAGATATACGTAGGAGGGAGCAATATACTGCTAGACTCCTCGATATAGGTATGTTCTCGAAACTTCTACAAAAGCCCGTACAGAGCGACAGAGTGTCTCTCCTGCAGAGCCTTCCACTGGCATTTCTCGATCATCTCCGTAACACTTTCTCGATTACCAAATGATCCTGTAACGAAGCACGCTGCTCTCCGTTGGATCTTCTCCACTTCCTCTATCAATCCCACCTGGTACGCATCCCACACTGGTGAGCAGTATTCAAGCAGTGGGCGAACAAGTGTTCTGTAACCTACTTCCTTTGTTTTCGGACTGCGTTTCCTTAGGATTCTTCTAATAAATCTCAGTCTGGCATCTGCTTTAACGACCATTAATTTTATATGGTCGTTCCATTTTAAATCACTCCTAATGCATACTCCCGGATAATTTATGGAATTAACTGCTTCCAGTTGCTGGCCTGCTATAGTATAGCTAAATGATAAAGGGTTCTTCTTTCTGTGTACTCGCAGCACACTACACTTGTCTACATTGAGATTCAATTGCCACTCCCTGCACCCAGTAACAATAACGATAAGCGCTAGGTTGGAGTCCCAGGCAGTTCAGAATCGTTGCGTTGTCTTTAACCAAACGTGTGCACTTCAGTCTGCTAATGGAGGAACATTTTCACCTCTGGTCACTGATAGAGTACGATTGCGGAGCCGCGGTGGAGTAGCCGAGCGGTCTAAAGCGGCTCGCTGCGGAGCGCGCGGTTGCTCGCCGTGGAGGTTCGAGTCCTCCCTGGGGCATGGGTGTGTGTGTTTGTCCTTAGGTTAGTTTACCTAGGTTTAAGTAGTTTGTAAGCTACTGACTGATGACCACGCAGTTTGGTCCGATAGATTTACAAACATTTGATCAAACGATTGCGGAATGTACCGGCTTGGTGGTGGTGGCCATACTCAATACTGATTGTGTTTAGTTAAAAATTTATATACTCCCATCCAACTTCACTGCTTGGCGTCACATACCCCTGGGTTTCGCTATAATACACACCTTTAGTTATTACCTCTCAGAGACAGTATAAGGTTCGTGGGTACCGGGTGTAGTCCTAAAATTATAATTTATTTCCATGTTCAGTCACTCGGCCTTGTAAACCGAAACTAGTGCAAGCTTTGATATTTTATCTGTCTTCATGCCTCGTGATGTCTTGATCAGACAACCAAGCTTTCTTTGGTTAACAGTAGGCTTAAAATCAGATTGTTACTATTGCTACAGGATTAATTAATACAAAGATTAATTAAGAACAACATTTTATTATATTCCTGTTATCTTCTGCCTAGGCTTTTTATCCGTGGCATCTTCCGCGACGCTCGGTTGTTTCATTTATGTCGTCCGACCAAGAACGTCATTGTCTGCCGCGTTTCCTTTCATAAATTTTCTTTGGTCACCTATTATCTGGCATACTCAAAATTTGTTGAATTCTATCACCGTTTTCTAACTTCATCATTAGCTTTTTTCGATTGTATATATTCTGGCACTCCTATATGAATATTCCATTTCCACAGCTATTAGTCTTCATTTGAAATCAGCTTTAAGAACCATAGTTCTTATCCACAGCACAGCATTGATTCCGTCATTATCTTAGCCACTCTTTTCTTATTGCTGTTAGAGACGCTCTTCTTTCACCAAAAAGAATTCATACACCCTAATTTTTTCTGTCTTTTTGTATTCTGTGTTTGACTTCTGTACGGCCCTATTCTTTTTTACCTATATATGCAGCAAGATATTTAAATTTTTCTGGCGTCTCTGGTTCCTTTTTCGTTCCTAAATCCAAACTGGTCATTTCCCATTGCTTCTTCAATTTTGTGTTCCAGCCGTCTGCAATGATATTTCCCATATGTGAAACAAGACTAATTGTTCTGTAATCACAACATTTCTGTGTTAGCTGTTTCTTCTGTGACGTCCAAAAAGTCCTGGGGCCATTCTCCAGTTTCATAGACTTTGTTGCAGTTGAGTCAGCACTTTCAAACCTTCATTTGCGATTTCTTTCAGCAAGTCCATTGGTATGTCGTAATATTCTGTCCTTTATCGCCTGTTCTACTTCCATTGACAGTATGCTGGATTCTTTTTCGTCTTCATCAATTGTCTCCTCCATTTAGATGTCTTGGAGGCATGTTCCTTATTCTACAGTTCCTTTACATATTATTCGCATATTTTCAGCACCTCCAATTGTTCACTAACCATTTTCCTCTAGAGTCTTCTATTTCGAAGCTTCTTAAGTTTTTGTTCTCGCTCTGTTCCAGTTCCTTTGTTTCCTGGTACAAGAGGTTGTGACATTACAGATACAGGGGGAAGCTGATTGTTTCCAAGTGAAAGTCATTTCAGTTACGACTGCATTCACTTGAAATGGTCATATTTCGATCATTTTTCTCTTCCTTCTCTTTTCTGGAACAGGAGTATCTTCAGTTGGAAGACTTGTACAATGCTTTTTCCTTTCCTTTAAAGGAATTAAGTTGTCTAGTGCCTTGTTTACGGGTGATTTCTTTCATACTAGTAGTTGATCTCAGTACTCCTGTTGTTTGTGAACCACCTATTACACACTGTCACATCTTGTTCTTTTCTGATTTAATTCTGCTTTTTAATTCGTCATTTTTTGCCTGGAAATTTTGCCTATCTTCCTGTGGTTTAGTTGATAACCATTTTAGTATAGATTTTTCTTTTCCGTAATCAACATCCTTAGGTCATTAGACATCCATGGAGGATCCTGTTCATATATATTCTTATTCTCAGTCCCTAGAAAATCTAGAGCAATTTTGGTAAATGCTTGTTTAATATTTTCATACTCTACTTCAACACTGTCATCGCCTGGAATCGATTTTAGTTTCTTTTCTAAGCTTTGTTGAAATAAAGCTAATTTAAACTGAATGAAGGTTACAGAACAGTCGTGAATATTTACAACAGGCAAATGAAATGCTACTTCCATACAATATTATCGTAAAAGTTGGAGAAAATCTCTTAAATGTGTTACAAACAATATGTACACTTGCTTAATTAATTACACGAAAAAATGAGATTCTGAAGCTGTTATAATTTACAGTGGTTTTTAATGACATACATCAGTTTTAATTGTTCATCCAGTTCGTGAATTTATAACTTCTAGCTCGAAACTAATAAATGTGCATTGTTTAGTTACATAGAATTTTCTAGACTCGTACTGGTTTAATTAATTACTCATGCTAATTGCTGACTATTTACATATTTGATCGTACTTCTCAAGGTCTAAAAGTGTTGTTAACATACATAATTAGCTGCTAAAAGGCGCGTGAAATTTAAAGAATATGAATAAACGTAGCGAATGTTCTATAACCTTAATAATTGAAGTATTTGATAACATTCTTTTGTGAATGAATACACACCTTGTTGCGCATCCATATGTCTAAAAACGTACTTTATAAACATACATTTTTTTTCTAAAAGAATATCCCCGTTTCGGTTCCCGTTCGGGTCGGGGATTTTCTCCACTCGGCACTGAATGTTCTGCCGCCCTCACAATAATCGACATTTAACTCACCGAAATGGCGCCACGTAAATAAACAAGGCACCGGTCAAAAATGACACACGATCATCATCATCATCAGTGAGAATCTTAAAATTTGAATAGAGAAGGGGAAGAGGTAACTGGATGATTTGATAGTAGATCAGTTAACAAACTCTCCTGCTAGAATGAAGGCCTAATGCTAGAAACGGTAGTACGTGGATATATGTCGGTAGTCCTCAACGTACACTAAACATGAATAATGGTAATGGTGGTGATGGTAATGTACTGAGAAATCTCTGATCACTAATAATCGAACGAGGGGTCTTAGTGGTCAGCACACTGGACTACCATGCAGGAGGATGGCCGCCAACCCCGCCTGCGGCCGATCTCATTTAGGTTTTCCCTCATTTCCTTAAATCACTCCAGGCAAATTCCGTTATGGTTACTTTGAAGGGACCGTGCCGGTTTTCTTCTCCATCCCTGAAAAAACAACACGAGGGCGAGCTCCGTCCCTATTGACCATGATGTCGACGCGACATTAAACCTTACTCCTGCTTCCTTCCTTTGATCGTTATAAAACTAATCACTATCCAGCAAGCGATCAATAATGGCCTGATAATTGTACTTGAACTGCATGGTGGGTGACTTTTTAAAAAAAAATTTATTGACATTTGAGTAGTCCCCTTACAGCCATCCACATAAGTAATGATAAGGACATCCTCTGGTACAGTTACGTAAGCAAGTTGGCAAAAGCAACTATACAAACATCAAAGATGTGACAGAAAACAATTAAACAGAAAGATCAATTTGAAGTAACATAACAAACATTAAATATATGACACAATATAGTGATTAAACATGGTTTTATCTTTTACATAACAGTTCATAACTCTTTCTTCGCCGCTGTTAGAAAGGAGATAAGTTCTTTGTACACTCCAAAGTCTTTGGTTGCCAATAATGTTGATAGAGATATTGCTAACTGGTAGTCCCTGCTAACAGTATAACTTAGCAACTTTGATGAGAGCTCCCACCTGTTCATGCATCCAAAAGAAATGTGATTTGTGTCTTCTGCTTCGCCGTAGTCACAAAGTGTAGATGCGATGTAGGTGCTGCGCAGTTGGACAGTGGTTCAACTTCAGCCTTGCTATGGTGACTGCCAGCTTCCGAGAACACCTCAGTCCCTTGTACCAAGGGCCGATTGGCAGCATTGGCGTTATTTGTGCATAGTATTTCCCTTTAGTTGACTGGGAAACTTGTCATTCTTTGTCCCATTCAGTCCGAATTTTCCTTCTGTAAACTGGTAAAAGATCTTCCGCTGGAACCTAACTATATTCTTCCACACCACTGGTAACCGCTTCCTTGGCAAGTGTGTCAGCGATCTCGTTCCGCTGAACGTTGTTGTGTGCTTTAATCCAACACATGGGAACACTGCGTCCATTCCTTTCCAGGTGGTTTATGTGTGCCATTATCTCGTAGGCTATTGGGTTTTTATGCCCTCGACGAAAATATTTGAGAAGTATGAGCGCAGATTTAGAGTCCGAGAAGATGACAATATGCTCCTCCGAAACCGTAAGGCAATACTTGAGAGCTTCCAAGATGGCTGTGAGTTCAGCGTTCATTATTGACATGTCCTTTGGCAGTTTGTATTTACATCCTATTTACGCATTGGAATCCCAAAAGGCGCATCCAGATCCGTCCTGGGTTTTGGAGCCGTCTGTGTAAAGAATCCTCGCCTGTGAATATTTGTCTCGGAACTCTAGTAATGCGTAATTTGCCAGAGTCGAGGAAGCTGGGAGATCACATGTCACGTCAGGTTCAACAACAGTACATAAAATAGCTTCGTTCGAACATTAGCAGTCGCCGATTTGAGATGGCTAATCGGATGTTCTGCGCTACCTCTAGATATTCCCTTGCAAGGGGAGGCAGATTCTTACATAGCCAATAATGAGCAGTGTAACATATGACAGAAAGTTCCTGTATGTGAGATAATAAGGCGTCTTCTGAAAGTGGTGCCCTCTTCATTAGAAATTTTATGCTTAAATATTTTCGTCGTAAATGTAGAGGTGGTTCAATACTTTCCACAAGTAAAGCATTAGTTGGGGTTGACTTCATGGCACCAAGACACACTCTGAGCGCTTTGTATTGTACGGTATTAAGTTTTTGTAGGATGATGTCAGTTGCTGATCCGTAGCATATACTTCCGTAGTCCAACCGCGACCGCACTATGGCACGATGCACGTTCATACATGTGTAGGAGTCCGCACCCCACGTTACGCCTACCACTGCTCGTAAAAAGTTAATATTTTTCTCACATTTTGCTACTATTTGATTTATATGTACTGTCCATCGTAGTTTACTGTCAATGTGTAGGCCAAGATATTTCACCACTGGTTTCACCGGAAGAACGTATGCTCCTAACATTAGGGATGGGATTTCTTCCATCCGATGTCTGTTGTAGATGCTCACCGCAGACTTGGTCTGTGAAGGAGACAAGCCATTTTCCTCTAGCCAGTAGCCGAGAGCTGTCATTGCTGCAATCATTTTGCGCTGTCCTTCTTCTAGACTGTCGCTTATTGTGTATACACACAAATCATCAGCCTATTGTAATATTGTGACATCACTGTCGAAAATGGTGTGCATGTCTGCGTTGTAGATATTAAACAGCGTCGGTGAGAGAGCTGATCCTTGTGGGATACCTTTACTCGTCCTCTTCGGTCCCATACTCGTCCTCTTCGGTCCCATACTTTCATACAAAGTTCTCTGTCCTTGAGTAGAGAAATAAGATTGCCAATGAATTTGTTAGGGATATCGTGTTTCTCCATCTTTCTGGTTAGTAACCATAGGTCAACAGCGTCATAAGCATTTTCAATATCCGTATAAACTGCTATTAGGTACTTGTTGCTAAGACACTTGATTGTAAAACACAATTTAGGAAATACACTACTTTCACATAAACTGAAAAAAAAAATGAAAAAAAAAACTATTGATTTTTCTTATAAAACATAAGCAGCAATCCAGAACTTTATTGCAATGTCTAAAAACTATTGATGTCTAGCTTTGTTAAATGGGCCGCATACAAAGATGACAGTCGAGAGAGTTTGCGAAAATGGGGCAGTTTTACAGGTACAGAAAGTCTTCCTTTCATATTAAAATAAAGCGTATCGTTTATTATCTGTCTTCTGCGAACTATATCTGATCTCATCGTAAAATAAATTTCAAGCGGAAAATAATTCCTTTTAAAGTGTTCTACTATCACAGCTTAAACCTGACAGAGATTTGAATCATGGAAAGATTAAACAGAAAATGAAGAAAAAGATGCATCGGCCGGGAATCGAACCCGGGCCGCCCGCGTGGCAGGCGAGCATTCTACCACTGAACCACCTTTTTTTTTTTTTTTTTTTTTTTTTTTTTTCCTCTTGGTAGTTCTCTTCGTTGCGGACGCTGATCGTTTTTGTTCGAGGTTGTTCGTTGAATATTTGGCTCAGCTTTTTTTTTTTATTACAGAGGGCGTGGAGCCCTCTGACCGGGCGCGCTGAGCCACGGCGCCCGGCGCCACCGATGCTGCTGAACGACACTGTTATCTCACCGTATCCTCTCCAGCGTCTCACAGCTTTCACTCCGGCAGCGCGCGCAGCAAAAGCAGATGAGTCAGCGAGTCGCCCAACTGTTTCTCTCCAGCTCCACATTACATAACGTAGCTACCGCGAGCGAATTCCGTTCTTAGTAAAGGAATGATGGCTACAGGCTAATTTGGTGCCCTTGTTTGCTGTCTTTACCATCATTTGTTTTAAATGTAGCACTTTAAGAGGGAGGGAGACAAATGAAATCATATCTTTATGTACTGAAAGCAGTAGTTAAAACAGAGCAAAATTCTGTTACATGAATGCAAACACGAAATAAATAAAATACTATAAAACACAAATTCAAATTAAATTTATGCGTAGCAATAGTCAAAATAAAGTCACTCGTAAAGTATTACGTTTCGTACGTGGTGTTGCTGCATTTACAGTAATTAAAAATTTGCATCAGCGCAAATACATTTAAGTACTGATAAAAAAAAGCATAAAACAAAAACAAAACTTATGCTGATACTAAAAATAGTAAGCAGTGCCCCACAATTCAAAAGATGGTAACACGAGTATGTTGGCAATCGCGGAAGAAACAAACCTTTGGAGTGCAGATTGCCGATTTATTGAACATTAATCACGATTATCTCAAAATCACAAATCCCGACAAAAATGTGTTGAGTGAAATAAAGTGAAAGAAATATCTTTTGTATATTCCGTAAATGGAATCCTTGTTATTGCAAAACACAACTCCAACAACTATCTTCGTTCGGCTCCAAAATAGAGGTCGGCGTTTAGCTGAAATAAAATGGATCATATTATATCACAAAATTTGCTGAAATATGAGAAGACCGAGATATTAGGTAAATCATGCACGCAAGTCGAACTATTTTACTTGAATAATAATAACTATTAAACCATTAAGCAATCAGTCACATAATTAAACATCCTCCACGATATGCCCTACCTAAAAATATGTCAGGAGAAGATAGCAAAAACATCCAATCATGACAACGATCCAAACGAGAAACAGCAATCTTTTCGTCCGCGCTCCTGGCACCAATGCATTTAGGGACTGATGACCCCGTAGTTACGTCCCATAAGCTATACAAACATTTGGGGGAAAAAAAAAAAAAAAAATTCAGTCAATCGATGACTAATCACATTCACTTTTCATCATTGTCTTATTTCTCTCCGCCTTCCTGTTAATTGAAATAGGTGTTTGACACTGGCGTTATTAAATTAATTAAATAAAAAAATCTTGCACAGTTTTTGGCAGTATTCACATTTTATATTAACCTTCGTCTCCCATAAGCAATACAAACATTTGAACATTTTAGTCAATCGTCATTTAAATTATTGCTCATTACCAGTAATGCAATATGTCCCTAGTTTCAAAAATGTGGAACTCAATTGTGTTTGCGCTATTATCAGTCTAAGAAAGCTGTTGTCCTATATGCAAGACTCGGGTGACATCAGTAACTCGCTTTCGAACATTAGCCTATCGATTCTCATGAAGCTGTAGTTTCGTTATCCTGTCTTGGTCGCTCTTCAATCGTGACAAAAAAATTCCATTTCGGTTGGGACTAGTGGCGGTAATTAACGAAGGCTTGCGCGTCACTGGATTGCATCTGCTGGCTTGCGGCATATTGTTTCGTATCGCGTATTTTTTATTTATTTATTTTTTTTTTTCCAGAAAACTTTATCCATCGCTTTCCGACTTCTTCTTTGTGTTAGTAAATCTATTATTTGATGAGTATCCTTGAGAATGATTGCAAAATTATAACACGAATTTCTTACAGAAGAATGGAAAAGCTGGTAGAAGCCGACCTCGGGTAAGGTAAATTTGGATTTAGGAGACATGGAGGAATACGCTCACGACTTAGATTAAGGAAAGGTAAACCTACATTTCTAGCCTTTGTAGATCTAGAGAAGGCTTTTGACAATGTTGATTGGTAAATATGCTTGACGTTATTCAAGGCCAGAGGGTGATTTAAGTTGTTGCATGTTGCAACATATATGCAAAGACCGCTGTTCAGTACTTTATTCAAAATTATCGGTTTCGGATCTGCAACCTCATTAATTCTACATTTCAAAATACAGCTCTTCTACATACATCTTCAACAATTACACAGCACGATTGTACTGTTGAACTGTTGATTGTTAATAATTTAAAACTTGTATAGAAACCAGACAGTGGTTTAAGATTCGACGGGCATAAAAGGGAAGCACTGGTTGCGAAGGGATTGAGACGGGGTTGTAGACTCCCCCCAATGTTATTCAATCTGTACATTGAACAAGGTGTGAAGGAAAGCAAGGAGAAGTGAGACGGAATTAAAGTTCAGGGTGAAGAAATAAAAACTTTGAGGTTTGTCGATGACATTGTAATTCTGTCAGAGAGAGAAAAGGACCTGGAAGAGGAACTGAACGGAATGGACAATATCTTCAAAGGAGCCTATAAGATGAACAAGAGCAAACCAAGGGTAATGGAGTGCATTCCAAAAAAAAAAAAAAAACAATGTTGAAGGAATTACGTAACGAAACAATACAATTTCAGATGATTTTGTTTTCTAGCATAGTTGAAATCTAAGGGACCAAACTACTGAGGTTATCCGTCTTTGGACTTGAAACTACTTAAGCTAAATTATGCTAACGACTACAAGTTAGTTAGATAAAAGTGAGAATAGTTATGTTGGTTACCGCGTGAAGTTTTGAAGAAAAATGTGACTTCCATAGCAGGTCTCCCCTACTAGAGGAAAAGGGGGGGAGGGGGGGGGTTGCAGGTAGTGGAATCTAGTAACACCCAAATTATAATATCGGGGCCATGACCAATATGGTGTTGTGTAAGGGAACAGTCTCACTGCACGGTGTTTTTAATCCGACCATCACGGTGGCGCTGACAGAATCGGGACTGGAATGGCATTACTTTTATAGCAATAAATTCCAGTTCTACCTGCAACACGATGATGTTGGTATTAGAGTCTGGAGACACGTCTTGACAGGCAGTTGGACGGTTGCCTTATGCATCGCCATACTGACATTCAGCCGGTACTACAACTGGAGTGGATATTGAATTCCATCCTGCACCCCTCCAGTGCACATTGCCGATACCAGTCAGCCTTACATCACTGAAGCTTTCAATATGTTCAAATGTTTGTAAATCTATCGGAGCAAACTGCGTGTTCATCAGTCCGTAGCTTGCAAACTACTTAAACCTTAGGTAAACTAACCTACGGCCAAACACACACACACCCATGCCCCAGGGAGGACTCGAACCTCCACGGCGAGCAACCGCGCGCTCCGCAGCGAGACGCTTTAGACCGCTCGGCTACTCCACCGCGGCTGAAGCTTTTGAACCTCCTCTCCTCCCATAGCTTTAAAGCTTGTGAAGGGCATATCGCTACAGATAATGTGCGATCCAAACTTGGCAAGCAATGTTTAAGACTTCTTCGACACTCATCAGATTTCATTACTAGTTGGCCTCCTACTTCTACCGATATCTTGCTTGTCAAATACGTCTGGTTAATGATTACAGAACACACTTCTACGCCAGATCAACTTTGCCAATATATGGAAATGGACTGTTACACTCAACAACACATCGACAGCCTCGTACATTCAGTGCCGACACATGTAGCCGTGGTTTCAGCGGCAAGACTCAGGAGTGATTTCATCGTCTTAACTTTTCAGTCATGTTATCTTTATACAACATGTTGTGACTCAAATAAATTTGACTGTGACGTCTACGGTCGTTCTTGTTGTTGCATTGGCCAGGAGTATATGATTCTAAACTTTTGGTGTATTTGTACAAGATGAAAATCTGTATGACTGATCAGTGAAAATGACTCTTTCCCTAAAGCACCTCGCTGCGGAGCGCGCGGTTGCTCGCCGTGTATGTTCGAGTCCTCCCTGTGGCATGGGTGTATGTGTTTGTCCGTAGGTTAGTTTACCTAGGTTTAAGTAGTTTGTAAGCTATGGACTTATGACCTCTTTAAGATTAGATTAGATTCATGTTTTCTATCTCCGATAGTTTGTGTTTAAAGTCTTATGTTACCGTGCAGCGCCCTTATTAACATTCTGGATGTTTTTCTCAGAACTCCAAAGGACGAAATATGTCTAGTACTGCCTTGTGAACCCTTGATTTTACTCGCTTGCACATTCTTGAAGCAACCCCTCTTACTGTATTCAAAGGCCTTGCAGCTTCAGACACGTTCATTCAGGCCAAATTCCTTAATCTCTTCATCGTGAGTTACATAATGACGTTCTTCCATCTTTAAATTTAGTTCAGATGTCTGCAAAGTTATGCAACCTAACTGCAGTGGTCATCGGTCGCTTAGGTTTGACTGTTTATTGCGATTTTACACAGTTTTTAATTACTTGAATCTCTTATAAACATATAATAATAATAATAAATCTTATTTATTTCCAGTGTAATAATACGATGGTTATTTATTTTGCCGCTGTGGCCGCGGTGGACTAGCCGAGCGGTCTAAAGCGTCTCGCTGCGGAGCGCGCGGTTGCTCGCCGTGGAGGTTCGAGTCCTCCCTGGGGCATGGGTGTGTGTGTTGTCCTTAGGTTAGTTTACCTAGGTTTAAGTAGTTTGTAAGCTACGGACTGACGACCACGCAGTTTGGTCCGATAGATTTACAAACATTTGAACATTTTTGCCGCTGTGGGGTGGCCGAGCGCTCTAAGGCGCCTTGCAGGGGAGCGCGCGATTGCTCGCCGTCGGAGGTTTGAGTCCTCCATGTGGCGCGTGCATGTATGTGTGTTGTGCTTAGGTTAGTTTAGAGGTAATTTAACTTGTTTGTAAGTCTAGGTACTGATGATCACAGCAGTTGGTCCAATAGATTTATAAACCTTTGAACATTTTAGTTATTTATTTACATGTTACATAGATCTTTGGAACAATTTGTTTATGGAAATGATGTAGGACAACTCACATCCATCTCATACCAATGTGCTGATATATGATGGGTGTTGATGATTATATAATTATGTTTGAAACTACCTGGCAGATTAAAATTGTGTGCCGGAACCGGGATTCGAACCTGGGACCATTGCCTTTTGCGAGGAAGCGCTCTACCGTCTTAACTATCTCGGCACGTTTCGCGGTCCGTCCTTATAACTTTATTTCTGCCAGTACCTTGTCTCCTATAAATCGGAGGAATTAGAAAAGAAATTCATGCAAACAAACTAAGATGCCAAAAATTATAAACAAAGCGGTCGCGAACACTAGAAGGACCAGAGCAGAAGAAAATACGAAACTCGATGCGAGAGCCGCCACGGTTCATGCGGAATTCAGAAATTATTACTTTCTGATGGGTGACAGTTTTTTTTTTTTTTTTTTTTTTTTTTTTTCCATTTAATTTTCAAATCAAATGTTCAAATGTTTGTAAATCTATCGGACCAAACTGCATGGTCATCCGTCCGTAGCTTACGAACTACTTAAACCTACGTAAACTAACCTAAGGACAACACACACACCCATGCCCCAGGGAGGACTCGAACCTCCACGGCGAGCAACCGCGCGCTCCGTAGCGAGACGCGTTAGACCTCTCGGCTACTCCACCGCGGCCATTTAATTTTAGTCCCAGGTTTTTCACCCATGCCACGACTGAAGACAGATCATTATTCATCTGAGGAATGGCAGTGTTTATATGTTCAGTTCCAGTACTCTGGTACATTTGGTAGTCGTCTGCATAGAAGCGATATTTACATAATGTCAAAACCAATGAAATATCATTGACATACAATAACACAAGTGTACTTAACATTCCGGAAAAGAAAAAAAAAAAATTCCCAGAATGATTTTTCATTCTCACAGACAACACTGAGTTATCTTTATTTATTATTATTATTATTATTATTATTAGCTATCTATTTGAGAACTTTAGTTGTAGCATTTTATCCAGCAGTATGTCAAAATAGACCATATCAAAAGCTTTGGAGAAAGGTATATTAGCTTCGCAGTTGTTCGTTGCGAATTTCAGGTCATCAGTTACCTTGATTAGTGCAGTGTTTGTGCTACGGTGTTTACGAAAGCTGGACTGATATTTATCAAATAAGCTGAAATGTTGAAATTGATGTGAGGTCTTATGCGACCAAACTGCATGGTTATCAGTCGCTAGTCTTACACACTAATTATTTGACTAACTTAAACTAACTTACGCTATAGACAACACAAACACCCATGCCCGAGGGAGGATTCAAACCCCCGACCGTAGCGGCCGTGCAGACTGTGACTGGCGCGCCGCAGACCGCTCGGCCACTGCGGCCGGCCTCAAACAAGCTGAATTTGCACAAGTGCTCAGTAATTTGGTCGTGAACGATGAATTCAGGGGCTTCAGAAACGGCAGGTAATATACTGATTGGCTGAAAATCACAAGGTGACACTTTTCACCTAAAACAAGTAACAATAAGCACAACAAGGAAAGCAGTAATGAGAATCTCTTTTGAAGCGATAGACAACGACGGTAATATAACTATGAATAAGAATGTGGCAGATAGCTTCGTACCTGACTTAATCATATATTTAATTTCTCAATCGTGAATGGATTTTAACCTACCTCTTGGAAAAGAAGCATAGCCTGACCTATCCCCAAAACAGAATAATAGAAATGTATATCCTGGGAGATGAACAGAATCGGAGGATATGTGTGGTTTTATCCATATTTCGGAAAGGAGAATTACGTGAAACATGAGCTGGTTAAACAGAACACTCATTTCAGCGTGATTTGCAAATAAAGACTGGATGTTTGAATAGGTGACCAAGAATTATTCAACTATATGAAATAAAATCTTTGTTAATTTCTGAACGCTTTGCGTTAGGATGTGCAAACTGCACAGGTGGTCGCGGAGCATGGTGGCAATTAGTATGCGGACATTAATTTGAAAAAGTTTCGGTTTACTGACGAAGCCCACTCTCATGCAGAGGGGTTCGTGCATTGCCGCGGCGGAGCGGCCGAGCGCATTGAGGCGCTGTGCTACGATGCGCGAGACGGTTCCCCGTCGGGGGTTCGAATCCCACTCGGGCATGGATGTTTGTGCCATCTTTAGTATAAGGTACATCATAAGTAAACATAACACCCAGAAGATGGCCGCTTGCAATAGCGGCCGAAACGTTGGTGAAATACTTGATATATTGACGATGCGGTCCAATACCCAGAAGAGTTTTATTAACAACTACATCATAAGTAGTTTGTAAGTTTAGGGACTGTTGACCCCGTAGTTAAGTCCCTTAAGCTCTACGAACATTTGAATATTTGGGTTCGTGAATTTGCAAAACTAGTCCATTTGGGGGATGGAGAATCCGCATTTCGTGATCGGGAAGTCTCTTCATCCTCAACGCGTGACTGTGTTGTGTGCAACGCCCAGCTCCGGAATAATCGGTGCGATATTCCTCGATGACACGATGACTTCCGAAAGGTACTTGAAGATGCTGTAAGATGATTTCATCGCCATTATCCAAAGTGACCATGACCCCATCGAAGCAGAAGAGTGTTTGATATCTTGGAGGAGCACTTTGGGGGTCGCATTCTGGTCTCGGGTACCCAGAAGCACTGGCATGAGCCTTGATTGGTCGCCATATTATCCAGACCTGAACATACGCGATTCCTTTTTGTGAGGCTATATTAACTAGAAGGTGTACCATTGCTGAGCTGAAGACAACCATTCAGGATGTCATTGACAGCACCTACGTCCCGACACTTCACCGGGTCATGTAGAATTTCGCTACTCGTCCATATCATCAACAAGGAAGCCCGACATATGGCACATGTCATAACCTAAATACGAATATTTGTAGTGATGTTTAAATGTTTAATGAAGTGTGTGCACGCCGTAGATTTTAACTAATTTACGTCTTGTTTCATATAGATCTATGACTTATTCTGTATATGGTCACGAGTTGCCGGCTTCAGTCTTGTTGTTGTGAACGGAAAAAATTGTAGGTGAGCTTTGGCTTCAGTAGTAGGGCCTATCACAGATATTTTGATTTTTTTTTAAATTATGTCGTAAAGTACAGTTTTTGTGTGATTTAAGAGGTGGGAATTGCTGGTAGAGCATGCGTTAGTTGTGCGTTTGTTGAGTGATGAAAGATGTAATTTAAGGCCAAAATGATAGTATTTCATTTCACGCATAGTGATTTCCACTTCCCTGGGAGGGAGGGGGGCATGGGTGTGTGTGTTTGTCCGTAGGTTAGTTTACCTAGGTTTGAGTAGTTTTAAGTAGTTTGTAAGCTACGGACTGATGACCACGCAGTTTGGTCCGATAGATTTACAGACATTTGAACATTTTGATTTCCACTTCGATATTGTGTGGTCTTTGATATTAATTAGATTGTTTTAAGCAGTTCTTTAAATTTAAGCAGAACAGCAGCCTCTGCGTAAAAGAGATTGAGTAGATACGTGATAGACAGGAATATGCTAAAACCAAAAGCAAAGAGGAACCTCAGTTTTTGTAAATAAATATTTTTCGATCACATGTTAATTCCTTCTTCCCTTCCTTTCGAATACTGTTAATTACTCTCCAGAATGCCGCGGCGGAGTGGCCGTGCGCATTGAGGCGCTATGCTCCAATGCGCGAGGCCATTCCCCGTCAGGCGTTAGAATCCTGCCTCGGACATGGATGTTGTCTGCTGCGAGGCAGTTCCCCGTCGGGGATTCGAATCCCCCCCTTGGGCATAGATGTTTGTGCTATCTTTAGTATAAGCTAGTTTGTAAGTTTAGGGACTGATGACCCCGCAGTTAAGTCCCATAAGCTTCACAAACATTTGAACATTTTTTAACGCTCACAATGGTTTTCCCGCGGCTTGACCCAGAGTTTCTAGCTTGTTTCCAAACTCTTCCAGTGATTTCTGCTTGGTGTCTGCAATTATCCGTTTTGCTTTGTTTCTTTCTTCAACTTTCTCTGTCTGCCTAATTTCTAGAATGGTGCCAGTTTTGAAATGCCTTCTTTTCCTTTTCAGGCTGCCTTGACTGTCATACCACCAAGTTCTCTGTTTCTTCCTGTCTTTACACACTACTGTTCCGAGACATTCTCTAGCTACTTCTAAAAGTGAGTTCCTTCCTTGTCAATTCCTCTTCCAGTGACTGTAAGTGACTACATTCAACTAAGGGGTACCTTTACGAGATCATTGCTATGTATTTGTGCCAAATTTGATTGTCTTGAAGCTTCTCAAATCCTCTCCTTCTACACATGGACCTGACTTACTGCTCTTTTGGCCTCACAAAACCAATTTCATTGCAGATTAAATAATGATCAGTATCATAAAAAAAACTGAAAACAATGTCTTCCTGAATTCCTGGTCTGTTATGAAATATTTAGTGACAGATCTGGTTCCCCTTCCCTCACAAGTATACCGTTGAATGTCCTTATGAGTAAAAAAAAAAAAAAAAAAGCCGTCCGCGGTGGCCGAGGGATTGAGGCGCTCCAGTCACGGTCTGCACGGCCACTGCGGTCGGGGGTTTGTCCTTAGTCTTAGCTAGTTCATAAGTAGTTTGTAAGCTTAGGGACTGATGACCCCGTAGTTAAATCCCATAAGTTCTACAAACATTTGAACATTTTTCTTAAAAAAAGAGTTTTTTGTTAACTAAGCCCTTATCCAAGAGCTGTTTTCCGTTCCTATTGGCCTCCATATCCTCTCCAAACTTATCCGTAACCTTTTCATACCCTTCCGTTCGATTTCCTGTCCTGGCGTTGAAACCATCAATCGGCAAAACACTATCTTTGTCATTCATTCTAACAATTACGAGTGCGTTGTAAAATCTGTCCATCTCATCTTGATATGTCCCTTCACAGGGCGAACACAATGAACAATCCTAATTTTTTTGCTGGAGATGACCAAATCTGTCCACATCAGTCGTTCATTTACATACCTTATTGCAATTATTCTGGGTTCGATTGCTTTTCTGATGTAAAGCCCTGCATCCCACTGGGCTCTTCCTGCTTTGACTCCTGACAGGTAGACCTTGTATTCTCCGACTTCGTTCTCTTACTCTCCCCTTAACCTAACGTCACCAACAGCTAAAACATCTAACCCCATCTTAGTTGAAGTCTCTGCCAGCTCCATATTCTTCCTAGTGTAATTGCCATTGATGTTAATAGCACCCCATCTGATTCCAGATCGTTTGCCAAATCGTGTCTGAGGAGTTCCTGGTTTGTCAATTAGAGGTGAGACTCATTCACCTCCGAAGGTCCGAGGCATTTTGCTCTGATTGTTGCCAGCATGATATTGAAGTACCTGGGAAGCAGGTTGCTAGCCTTACTTGCCCAGCGCCCCACTGGGTTTTACCCCTAACGGTTGCGGGACTAACCGGTGAATTTGGTAGTCTTTGCCGTCTGAGCACAAAGGTGGCCACGATCCAGAATATGTCCGAGATGACCAACCTTATTTCAAAGTAATTGGTATCCCAACTGTCAGGACCACTTACTTGGCCACTCATACGTTGCCCGTGGTTCATGAACTAGGACATGACTACAGGAACCCATACCATGAACCACCTATCCCCACTCAATCCTACAACTTTTAATCTGTTACTTATTACTTCTTTCATCGCTGGCAATCTTAGTTATGTGAAAAGTGCCGTTACACCGTGGTTTGGAATCCACTTAAGACTGTAGGTACCCCATATGTTGACTGGGGAAGTTGGTTCAAATGTCGTACGAAAGGAATGGCATACGACCTTCAACAGGACAATGCCTAGTGAACCACTGGGTATTCAAACCAGTTATACGTTTGGTATGTTATAACATCATACCACGCATTTTTGGCCCACTTTGGTTTACGGTAGTAACACTAAAAGTGGACCTTTGCGATCGCCTTTTGACGGCCCCACATTTAAATAATAATAACGGCTTAACCGTTCCTCTGACACGGAAAATGAATAAACTCATTTGTAGAGCACTGCATTATCTACAACTTTGCTACCTTGTGTTTTACCATATCTCTCATGTTTCCGAGATATTTCAAAAAATAACGGCGATTTGACGATGTCTGTCTGTCTGTCTGTAACATGTTCCTACTTTTTACCTCGCACCGTCCAACCGATCGGCACCAAATTTTACGGAGATAATTGTTGGCTGCCAGCGACATGAAAATTGAATAAACGAGTTTGTAGAGAAGAAAATACTCTACAACTTTGGTCTGTAATGTTTTTACGTAACTTGGACCGTTACAGAGATATTTGCAAAAATAACGGCGATTTGACACCGTCACTTGATTTTACGTAAGTGGTGTTTGGAAATGTCAGGTGAGATTTCTCGCCCAGAACTTTCTCAGGCATAAGCCATATTGCTTTCTGTATTTTATGATTTTCTTAATATAACTTACACGTTGTCATTTCAGAGCAATGGCATACTGAAGAATTAACAAAAACACATTCTTAGTACGATAAACTATAATCTGGTGTCTAAAATGCCATATTATACGTTAACAACTGCCACCAATAGTACGAGAATTGTTTGGTGTAGTGTAGTGCGGGCAGTGCTTTACGTTGTGATGACCCTGGTTTGTAGTTCGGAACCCGCCACTATTTTATTTATTTATTGTTTGTTTTGTTTTGCTATGGCACTCTTATTAATAAAATAGAGCTATGTTGTGCAATATTTAAAGTTGTACATATGTAAGAGTGTTCCCTCAAAATTTTGCGTTTGTTCTATTTCGTGAAAATGCCGTGAAATACGTAACAAAGAATTAAATAATGGCCTTCTGAAGCATATGCACATAAACTGGGAGGATACTAAACAACGTCTTATACTGGTAATTTCATATACACATGAAGTCCTAGATTTCTGTAGCAACTGTCGTTCTTTAATGAAACGGAAGGGAAATGTATACATTGCAACAAATTACCTTATTTCTTTTTTCCTAAGCAATTATTCACTAATTATGGAATATGTTGAAATTCATTAATTAAAATCAATGCATTTACTAAAATGTTTGTCTTTGACATGATTGCTATGGACGCTTTTAACGTAGATTGTATTACCTTTTCTGTAGTTCAGATATGACTTTGTTCATGTTACTTTGTTATGCACTAAAATAAAGAGCAAATATTATGTTTCAAACTGTGGCTACATTTTCTTTTAGAGCTAAAATAAGAAACGGAATAAATCTGGTAATACTGAATTCCACATACAAAGTTACTACTATCATTAAGTCATTTACAACAGCCATTATAACAGTATCTCCCGAGTTTATGTACATGAAAGATAGAGAAGTCTATGTTTGCATTCGTTGGTATGTATTTCATGGCATGGTCACAAAATAGAACAAATGCACTTCTCAGAGAAAGCGCTGTTACCTTTGAACAACTCGGCATCTTGCAAAATATAGTTGTGTTCAATTAACAAGAGTGTGCAAAAATCTTTCAGGAAGCATGATGAAATATATTGGCAATGGTGGTTTTTTATTTTTATTTTTTTATTTATATTATTTTTGTTTTTCAGTTAGATCAATGCTTAGCAGTCGTTTGTTCCTGTTGGTTCTGGGTTGTTCGTTGAAACTTTTGCTCAACTTTTATTATTATTTTTAGAGATGGCGTTGAGCCCTCTTTCTTTTTCTCTCTTTTCATTGGTTTTTCGGTTTGATCGATCTTTGACGTCGTTGATTTATTTTACTTTATTTTGATCATTTCGTGGGTGACTCAGTTTTTTCGTTACAGAGGGCGTCGAGCACTCTGACTGACCGTGCTGAACCACCGCGCCCCCTTAGCTTTATTGGTAAGATAGCGCAGTAGATAGCACGTGAAAAACTGAACATAAGGTAAGAATGAAAAACAGGAAGAAGGCGTCCGGAATTACAAAGAAAGAAGCAAATAAACAGGAAACGGTCGAAGTGCAAGATGTGTGACATTGACGAGTCGACCAGTATGAGCGTCGTGTTACGGTCGTTGAATGCGAAATGGGTGACTCGTGTTGATCTCTCCTTCATATTATATACTGTATTTTTCTGTTTCGTATTTCAGAAGATTAACTGTCCGACCAGTTACTGACGTCTCTGTTCTCTTTTAGTCTAATTGTCACAGTATGCATTATTTACAGCATACGAGTCGTGTGGTAAGAATATTACCAAGTATGTATGATGAATTGTAAGGGCAGGCGAGATGCCGCATAGACCTCTCACAGAAATGAAAACAACTCCGCCATACGCTGTGTCGCGTGTTCGTTGTTTCGATGTTTGTTCAGGTGTAGCGTCCTCAAACTACAGCGCCGGAGCTACTGCTTCCAGTGGGGTCCGAGCCATTAGCAGGTTTGTATTCGACATCTCGTATGGTGCCACTGGCCCTCAACACTTTAAACTCGTAATTTCAGAGCGATGTGCCTCCAGAAGTACGTACCTCCTATTTATTCCAGTAAAATACTTGTATGTATGACTCTTGAATTCTGTTTTACAAGTTTTGACTCTTGCATTGCTTTGTCGTAATGCTGTTCACACATGTTAATTTGTTGTCTTCATTTCTGTGAGAAGTCTATGCGGCATCTCGTCTGCACACGCCATTCATCACAATTACTAACTTGCGGCGGAGACAGGATTCATATTGTGTAACGAATGCGGGTGTTTATTCAACTAATCAAATGAAATTTAGTAATGAACATGTTATCAGATGATCAGTTTATAAACAGAAAAATTATCTCAGTTTTGTAACAATCACTAAATATGTAACGGCCAACAGTAATACAAATAGTTTCAGCAGCTAGCATACAAATAAAATGTAATTAATAAAATTTATCTGTGATCATTTCATACACTGGTAGTTTACCTTTGTTGTATAACAGTCAGTAATTGTTCGATCCAACACAATTTTTTTAACTTTCAAGAGCTTAGAATTTTTTTTTTTTTTTTTTTTTTTTTTTTTGTGCTTTCGATCAAGGGGGAATAGTTACAGATATACGATACTCACTACATCACCTGAAACGAAGTTAGCCAGACTGCATTTGTACGACAGTTTCATTGCGTAGATGTACCTATAATATATCTTTATTGTTTCAGTCTGCCAGTCAATCAACCCAACGTTCATTCACAGATGCAGTCATATGCAACAACACACTAAAACGAATTTTCAGTTAACAACACCTCAAAAAGGAGTATGAAGGTGATTGGAACTCGACTCTTTTATATCACAGTCAAACACCATGTCACATAAACACGGCGCTCAGATTCTGGTCGTTTCCTCAATGTTGTTCATCTTGAACATTACAATGCCGGCCGCGGTGGCCGAGGAGACTGAGGCGCTTCAGTCACGGTCTGCACGGCCACTACGGTCGGGGGTTCGAATCCCCCCTCGGGCATGGATATTTGTGCCGTCTTTAGTATAAGGTAGTTCATAAGTAGTTTGTAAGTTTAGGGACTGATGACCCCGTTGTTAAGTCCCATAAGCTTAACAAACATTTGAACATTACAATGATCCAGAAGACCAAACATGCTCACTGAGGCAGGCCATACCCAAACTTAAACGTTAAAAAATCACATTTTTAGAAGTACAAACATGAGTATTAAAAATGTCACGACACGTTAAGCTTAAGTTTCAATAATGTGTCGCGTAATAATTTGGAGCCTTATTTGATTTAGAAAACCATTTCACAAATTAGTAAACATGCATTAAAAGTGATTTAACGTATCTGTTTTGTTGAGTATATCCAAAATTTTGTTGACATACCAGTAAAAGTAGATTGCACACACCTTTTCATTCATCCCACATCAGGTTCTAGATATTGAAGCCTACTGTGTCAATAGCTTCTAAGTGTAACGCAATTTCCAAAAATACTTCTTGATTGATGTAGTTTATGCTTATATTTGTTTAATTGCACTTTATTCTGATTAAAAGGAATCACCACGGAATCCAAGGTAGTTAATTTTCCGTATTTTGATTTACCTCACTTAAATATTTCACTTGCAATATTAGTGTTAAATAATATATACTACTTGTTTACAACATTTTATTTCAAGTCTCAATTTTACCTACTATTTCAATGTTTGTATAGGATTTTTAGTGCTCGAAACAACTGACTGTTCACTTTGATAGAAATAAACGAGCAGAGAGTTCAAGGGGCAGTTCTGTTTTTGATGTGATGTAAGCTGGACGTGTGTTTGTAAATACTTGTGGACTGTGACCAAAGATGTTTCAAAAAGAGATGTTTATGATGCAATCTTTGTACTTTGTCTACCTTTGAACCAAGATGGCGCATAATGTTTAGTAACCAAAAGTGAAGAGAATAAACGAAAAGTATAAAAGAAAATCAATCTTACTTAAAGAACCTATTTTGTTAGTTGTGTAACATGCGGAACCAATCATCATTTATACAAAAAATAAATAAATAAATAAAAATAAAATAAAATAAAAAAGGAAGTTGTACCTGCCAGTGTTCGACTTTACTCAAATGCTATATTCTGGGTATTCAGTAAAAGAGGCATAGTGAGTTAACTTATTGAAATTATCAGACAGAGCAGTGATAGTGTTACAACATGAACCGTACACTATTTTTATTTTACTCCGAGTTCTCTTCTTAGCAAATTTTGATTTGTATATAGTATGTAAGTAGGTGCCCAAGTAGTCATCCGTTTGAATTCCCTAATCAAGAAAAACAGTACATTCCGCGCCGACTTTCGTACATGTGATATCGAACTTCTGCTGTGGCAGTGTTGCTGGTAAACACACACAGAACGGAAGTCGGAAAGTAAAAGGCTTCCTGAAGGCGGGTCACGCCGACGTACCCAGCACCCGCTGTGGCCCGGCGGAGGGGGGGGGGAGGAGGGGGGGGAGAGGGCGCTGACGGTTACGGTACTTGGCGCTATTTTCAGCGGGTAAACACATTGTCCGCGGCGCGGCGCCCCAGTTCAGACTTGTGACGTGCCTCCGCGCACTGATGGCGTGCGGCGAATGGAGGGGGGGGGGATGGAGGCGTTGCAAGAGGGGGTCACGTGGGTGCCTAGGCAAGCACGTGTACGCCGTACGGCTCCCACTAGGTTCGTTCGAAAGGCGCTCCAAACGGTCAGAAACAGTTTGAGGCGTTCGAGTGGCTCTTCTGACTCTTTCTGACGAGATCTGACTGACCAATGAGGAGTTCGAGTGGCGGAGTTGATCGTTTGAAATCGTTTATTTAAGTAAGCAGATTTTCGTCAAACCGTTTTCTGACTGACTTCAAAGCGTTTAACAAACTTGCTCCAAAAGACAAACAAAAAAATGTTCAAATGCTTGTAGATCTATCGGACCAAACTGCGTGGTCATCAGTCCGTAGCTTACAAACTACTTAAACCTAGGTAAAGTAACCTAAGGACAATTCACACACACACACACACACACACACACACACACACACACACACACACACACACACGCCCTAGGGAGGACTCGAACCTCCACGGCGAGCAACCGCAGAAGACAAACCTGCACATTTGCGAAGAGTTGAGTTTTTTTTTCCCCCCTGTTCACACACTGTTAAATATCTGTAATAAACTGCGTTTTGTATATTAGATAGGCATTCTTTCAACTTACGGGGTCTTTTACTTCAGTACATCCCCTTTTTTATTACAGCCATACAGATTATAAATGAAAGTTGTGGAAATTTTCATAACACGAATTTAAAGATGAATGCATATGTCTTTACAGTTTGGCTTGTGATATATTCGCCTGAAGATGAAGTCAAAATAGTCCTACTGAGATTTTCTGTGCTATATGTTAATGAAGTGATTGACACATGAGGATAATGTGTTGAACAGTATTTCCTTCACAACAGGCATTGTCGGTGACAGATTTTTATAACTGACATGTAGCTTTATATGTGCCACTATAGCGTCTGACAATTACTTCTTCCGTCTGTTTCTCCTTGTGGTTATTATAGAAATCTATTAGTGTCAATGTGGGCGTTCCTACACTAAATGTGTAACTTCTAGGAAAATCGTGTAAGATGATAAGTCTTGCACAACACCTGCAAATCTTTTGTATACAAATTTGTTTATGTTTCATTTTTGAAATTTTATTATAACTCGTAATAATCTGACAAAATCCGTATGAAGTTGTATGTTACCGAAAATTCCTTTTACACAGCACTACCCAATTTACCTCATTTTTTGTCAGGTTGAATTTGCTACATTATATATAAATGGGGGAATTATTAGTGAGAAATACTATGGCTTACAGTTTCACACTGAAATGATTTGTAATGTAAGGTGCAGTATGAAGAATTTAACAAATTATCTGCGTGGTTTGAAGTTGGTTAATGAGTACGGTGAATAAGACAAACACTTTGGGCGAATGCCGAAGATAGCAAAGATGCCAACTAGCGCTATGGGTGGCCAAATTGCGAAACAGGTGAAATAAGCGTTAGAGCTGCCTTCGGAGTTGGAAACTGTCGAAAAGCGCGCATGCGCCGTAGAGGCCTTCCAGATCGTCAGCAACTATCAGAAACTACCAGCGTTTGGGCCACTCGAACTAACCTACTATGTTCAAAATTACTGTAGGCGTGACAGCTACGACAGATAAGTAGAGGGAGATTCCACACAGGAGACACGGTACCTGCAGCGACCATCAGAAGTTGCGAAACTCACGGAACACGTTGACACTTGCCGCTTCCACCGTGTTTGAGTTTCAGGCAGCTTGCTGTTCTCCGTGGTTAATGTACATTATGAATGACTTTGTTGTTTTTATGGCTGCTGCAGCAGTTACATTTTGGATAGTACTGATCAATGTCAGATTGAAGTTCCTCGAATGTCATTAGCGGGGCTCGCTCGTTATGTAAGGCTGCACCTGCATTGCATCCGGAAGTCGTCCGATCCGAACCTGTCCGGTAATGAGTGATCCGGCGTCGTCAGGTGTTGGGTGCCTACACTGGGCCCGGGCCGATTCGGCAAAGGCGCGCAGCTGACGCACGCGGCACGCTGGCTGCCGACTGCTCTCACATAAACAATGGAAGAGACTACACGGGCAGTGAACGTCAGCCCAGTGTACTGTCGACAGGCATCGGTTTCCGCTCTGCACTCACACGCTATAGGTCAGCAATTGCAGCTGTTGAGACGCTATCAGGAGTGATTAGGACGATGATGTTTTGTGTTGGCTGCTGCTAGACAAGAACGTTTGCCATAAAAAAACGTAGGAAAAGGAGTTGGGTGCATCGTTTCAATGAAGACAGATCTTCAAGGGAATTTTTTACAACTGCCAGTCACTGTGAAATTTTCCAGACGAGTTCAAGGACAACTATCGTATGTCTATAGAAACGTTTGACTATATACTTGAAGGCATAAGAGACGATCTAAATGATTATAAATAAATTCTGGCATCAGTTACAGTACAACATATTTATTAACATACATATCTGTTAACGTTTCTTCACCTGAACGTAATATCAAATAAGCAACTGTTCAGAGGTACCTGTATATGACTTGGAAATTACAATGAAACAACTCTTTGGTTCAAGACTGACAAATATGAACACTGAATGTGATGAGGAAAATTGTGGAAGATAAACGTTAGGTTATACATAAAGATATTTTAGCAATACATTAGGAATAGTCCATTAAAATGAGTTCCCATCAGGTTGTTGGGCAGTAGGAGACATTTGAACTACGCTCACGAAAGAAGACGAATCGTTGGAATAATTAGATTCACCTGGTGATGCATATCCTTGGAAAACTTATGAAACCTTATTTCACACGAAATCGGAGCAGCCGAGCGCTATGCTACGATGCGCGAGGCCGTTCCCCGTCGGGGATTCAAATCCCCGTCGGGCATGGATGCTTGTGCCGTCTTTAGTATAAGCTAGTTCATAAGTAGTTTGTAAGTTTAGGGACTGATCACCCTGTAGTTCAGTCCTTTAAGCTGTACGAAAATTTTTTGAAGCGAAATCTTTCACACGACGAAAAAGTTTTCAATTACAGGCTATCGGGGTCTAGAAGATGTGTGGAATGTGCCTTTGGAATGATGACTGCCAAGTGGCGTTTACTGGGAAAATGTATTGAAACGGAACCTGGCAAAGCGGAGAGGGTAGAGAAATGTATCTGCTTACTGCACAACATAGTTATTGACCGTGAAGGTGGTGACTTTTTCAACTCTGCAAACGTAGAACAAGACTTGAGTGTATCACCACGACAAGAAAATGGTTCATCAAGAACGTTCAACAGACCGTCACAACAGGGTCAAATAATCAGAGACAAATTCAAGTCATACTTGAATGGGTTTGGCGCCGATCCGTTGCAAAACGAACGCATCGTGTAGTGTCTTTATCTTTTTGACAGTTTGATTCAAAAATTATATGTCAAAATTAATATGACTGAAATTAGTCATTTGTAGTAACATGTAGTGATATGAAAGAGAGTATTAAAACTATTACAACATAATTTCGATATTTACCTTTGACTGATAGTTGCTCCCCAATAGATTGCCACAGTTCTCGCTTAATATCCCGGTTATGGGGGCCTTTAATACGCTGGTCCCACAAGCAAGGCTCAATCCTCACTAGATGAATCAGAAATTCCTTGTCTCCCGCTTACGGCGCTCCGCCGGACGGCGCTGCCGGAGCTTAGCCTCCAAATAATACAAAGCCTACTCACTAGGAGCTTACCTCTGACGAGCAGTGTCGCCGCTGTAGTTCACACTTATTCCGCTGTTGGCGCCACAAGCCAACCTCATTCCGTGTAGATTCTTATGGAACCGAATAGGAAATAAGGCTTAAAAATATGTCCATGTAGCACAACGGTTCATTTTGCTCACTGATGTCGAGAACAAATATTGAAGTTCATGTTACTGTCTATTTAACATTGATAACATCGATTGTTTCTTGTTTTTATCATGTACACTGATTATTAGGCCTAATTGATTGGAATTTTTTGCGGCTTTTCCTAGAGAGCTTCTTTTCTAAATTTTCATTTCTTTTCGCAAAATATTCCCTACGTACCTGGTCTGTCATATTGTTCGTGAAATTAGTTAAGTAGGGCCGCAGAAATTAATCTGTTCAGTAGCTCTGTATGCGAATCCTTACCGCACTGCAACGCGGGGTTGCGACTAATATGAGGCAGTAACATATGTAAAAGTGTGAACAGTACTTTTGGCTTGTCTATGATTCCAGTGCCTCGTTAGTCACACTTTCTAGTTTTGCCAGGAACATGACGAACGTGGGTTTTGCAGAGTTTTCAGTCTTCTATTTCTAAATATTTTTCGCCTATTTAACTTTGTTTGTACTATGGCATCTTTGTCATGAGGTTGTGAAATATGGCTTTCTTGGCAGACTTCTTCGCTTACATTTCCCTTGTCTGTAGCGATTTTGTCGATCTTCTGTTTCAAAGAGCCGGCCGCGGTGGCCGAGGTGACTGAGGCGCTCCAGTCACGGTCAGCACGCGGGGTTGCGACTAATATGAGGCAGTAACATATGTAAAAGTGTGAACAGTACTTTTGGCTTGTCTATGATTCCAGTGCCTCGTTAGTCACACTTTCTAGTTTTGCCAGGAACATGACGAACGTGGGTTTTGCAGAGTTTTCAGTCTTCTATTTCTAAATATTTTTCGCCTATTTAACTTTGTTTGTACTATGGCATCTTTGTCATGAGGTTGTGAAATATGGCTTTCTTGGCAGACTTCTTCGCTTACATTTCCCTTGTCTGTAGCGATTTTGTCGATCTTCTGTTTCAAAGAGCCGGCCGCGGTGGCCGAGGTGACTGAGGCGCTCCAGTCACGGTCAGCACGGCCGCTACGGTCGGGGGTTCGAATCCCCCCCTCGGGCATGGATATTTGTGCCGTCCTAGTTTGTAAGTAGTTCATAAGTAGTTTGTAAGTTTAGGGACTGATGACCCCGTGGTTAAGTTCCATAAGCTTTACAAACATTAACATTAATGTTTCAAAGATTTTGTCCCGCATCTTTCAATTTCTCTTCTCGGTTCTTTTATCTTAATTCGTTTGCTTGGCGGATACATTTCGAAAACACTGGGAACTGCATCAGGCTTCAGTTCCTTTATCTTCAGGCCGGATTTATAGTCTGAGGTAAGAAAATGGTTACTGCATACCACAGAATGCTCATTGATCTGCCTTTGTATCACCTACATAAGAGATAAAAATGAAATATTTATGCAACAATAAAATAAATTATACCAGCACTGATCACTTAGAAATGCACATATCTTGTCTGCTTATTGTTTTTATCCATAGTTGTCTCGTGGATTCATTACTCGGAAATTCGTGAAAACTAACTCCAGGAGCTTTATTTCGGGAGCCCTAATTACAAAATGGCACACAAAAATATACCATTTTCCACAAACACTTAAACAGTTGTAGATTTTCACGTAAAAACAGTAAGTTACACTCTTTTGGGATGCACATTGTGCATTACAACGCACTGTAGCAGAACGCACTTCAGTCAAGTCTCGCGCGTTTGTGGTTGCTATGTGGCGCCTCTAGCGGCTGCTGTTTCAACGAGAGCGGCGACAAGAGTTTACTCCTAGTGAGTAGGCTTTGTATTATTTGGAGGCTAAGGCCGGACTGTAAACAAACGCGTGTGGTCGGCCAATCCGGCAGTCCGGCGCTTCTGTCTCCAGTGTAGGCGCGCTCATTACACAACTGGCGTTTGTTTTTTTCTCCGGTGACAGCCGGCGCCGGATCGGATCGGAACGGACGACATCCGGATCCAATGTAGGTGCAGCCTTAGGCCGGTATTACACTATCAGATTATTTGTCAAAGAATTGGACAAAGAAAAATTGGACGTAGTGTAATGCGAACATCGTCCAATATTTCATCCAATCTCGGCCTCGGCCTAGATTTGATCAAAGAAATCACTCGTCTTCTGTTTCCTGTAGTGAGAAATGTGACCGCTTGGAGCGCTAGTAGTATACAGCTTCCTTGCCACTACAGCTGTTTTATTTGGAGGTTAAATATCTGACATTACTTGGACATAACGTTCGTATTAGTAAACATAGCTGGTAGTGGAATGTTTGTGTAGTGTTTTCTAGCAACAACAAAATTTTAAAAATCAGATGGGGCGTTGTATAACAGGTGACAAGGCCAATTCACACTGTCCGTCACGTCAATTCGCGTAGCCCAATACTCTGCGGCAAAAGTGAGGTTGAGTTACAATCCGTGATGTAAAAAAGTCATTATATACTATCGGAATTTAAGTAATACCCCTAAATCTTAATACAGCCGAAGCAGATTGTAGAATGTATGATTTTGGTAATGTGGTGTGCTAAGTTCTGCGAAATGAAACAACTTTCAAAACATCGACATCTGTTTGCAAGCGAATCTATTAACATATAAATACGTCAGCCAATTTTTGTAAGGAAATAAATAGAGCCTATTTACTTTATCAGCAATGTTTCCCCCTTACATTGTTAATAGCGTCATAAACAATTTTGATTATCCTCTTTGTCAATGCTCACATTTTCCATTTAAAATTTTATTTAATGAAACTTGCTTTATCAACTTAACAATCTTATTCGTATACACTGTTTGAGTCAGCCTTTTTGTTACTCTATTGCAAACTGTGAAGGATGAAGAGCGACAAAATAATTAGCAGTGAACGGCCTGGCTGTTCTGCCGACGGAATAAAAAAGAAAAATCCTCCCGGTCCCGTAACAAATTTTATTTATCTCGCTCTGACACCCACGGTTTCATCCTAGTGCGTTTCCTTTTCTTTTTTCCCTCCTTCTCTTCTAAATGCAGACACAACGCAACTGTAGTATAAACAATAGCTGAGCATTACACCGCCATTTTGAAGCAAATTTGACAAAATATTGGATGATAGTGTAATACCCCCTTTTGCGTTTCATCCAATTTCTGTGTCAAAAAATATGACCAATATTTCATCCAAGTTTGTCGTCCAATTCTTTGTCCAATAATTTGATAGTGTAATACCGGCCTTAGTCAAGGAAATGCCGAACGACGTCAGTCGACAGAAATCGTTTGCACGTTTCGTGTCTACATCTACATGCATACTCCGCAATCCATTCAAAGGTGCGTGGAGGAGGGTACTCAGTACCACTACTAGTTACCTGATTTCCTGTGCCACTCATACAGGACGAGGGAAGAAGGAATGCTCGTATGTATCTGTACGAGCCCTAATCTCTCTGATCTTTTGTATTGTTAGCAGTGGCGATTACTTTTGAAGACCAGTAAAGGTATTTTGTTTGTAACACTTGTTTCCTATATTACCAAGATACAAGGTGCCTCTGAAAATGTCGGTGAATGGTCTGCCGGCCGCGGTGGCCGAGGGGACTAAGGTGCTCCAGTCACGGTCTCCACGGCCACTACGGTTGGGGGTTCGAATCCCCCCTCGGGCATGGATATTTGTGCCGTCCTAGTTCGTAAGTAGTTCATAAGTAGTTTGTAAGTTTAGGGACTGATGACCCCGTAGTTAAGTCCCATAGACTATACAAACATTTGAACATTTTGGTGAATGGTCTCAGGAAATATAGGAAACAAGTGTTACAAACAAAATACCTTTACTGGTCTTCAAAAGTAATCGCCACTGCTAACAATACACTTCTTACCCGGTTGTACAACTGTTGGAAACTGACAGTAAACGCTTCTTGTGGAATCGCGTTTTAGGATCTCCGCAACCACTCAAACCAGTGGCGCAGTCACGATTTGGTTCTAGGGTGGGGGGGGCTCATGTTTTTAAAAATAAAGCCTACTTAATTTATTAATGAAAACTGTTCTTATCATTCGCTATCAGAAATATAAGAAGCTCGCCGAAGTTGTAACTGTTTAATTAACATGAGACTATGTGTAAAAATTGAACTCTATTGAACTCTATTGTTGTTCGTAGTTTTTAGATTCCACTCGGTGGCGCCACTGACCTGCTAAGCAGCGGGTCGCCCAGAGTTGCCAAATCTACCACAAAGGTTCCCTCTAAATTTACTATGAAATCCCCCTAAATCGGAAGAATCCCTCTAAAGAAGCAACCCCGCCCCCCGGGGGGGGGGGCGGAGTGGCGGCTAAGAGCTGCACCCTGACTACTTTTCGATCAAGAAAATGAAACCTTGCTTTTGAGACCCCCCCGCCCCTCTGTCTCTCTCGCTCTCTATCTTTCCCTCCATCTCTTTCACATATATCAAAAATTAAGAGCCATGCCCACAGGCAGGAACATAGGGGTGCGATACCGAAAGATAGCTCATAATAATAAATAATTACATTCTTACCTTTCAGCAAAGGGTCCGTTTCCCAGATCTTCGCATACTTTTGCACATACTTTCTCTTATTTTTGGTAGCCTTTTCGACCAATAAAACAATGCATTTACATCACAAGCTGGTCATTAAAGTTAAAAAAAATGATGGATCACCAATACAACACAATGATCACTAATGCACTAAACTGCCATCATAGCACGTGACTTAGCGATAATTCAGTGCAGTGTCCTCGAGAAGTACAAAAATAAATAAATAAAATAAATAAATAAACCTGGTATTGTTGAACGACGGTACAGGGGTGGAGAGAGGTAAAATATGCGCCGCCTCTGTGCGCAGTAAGTTCATGTTGATGAACTGAAGGAACAATGAAAACAGCGCGACAGTAGTGACGGAAGAGCGACAGTGTAGTCAACACAGGCTGACAGTACGCTGCAAGGTTGGCAATGAACATCTGCAATCAGTATGGCAACACACACATTTGATGCAATAAAAAAAAAATAAAAAAAAAATTCACTTCTTCCCCCTGAAAAATCCACTGACGCTTCTTTTTCCTCCTAAAAATCCCCCTAACATTTCTTTCCCCCTAAATTCCCCCTGAAAACAATTTTTCCCACTAAATCTGGGGGAAAACCCCCAAGTTGGCAACCCTGGGGTCGCCGTATATGAACAATCGGCTCGTAACTTGAGCAGTAATAATAGCGGCAACATCAAAGCTGGTCGCGACGGCATTAAAACTGCACACGTTGGCGACTCTTTGTGACGTTAACTTGTGCTTGACAAATTATAGTTACATTATGATTTATCCCGTGTGTACTACTTAAAATTGGCGGTGCCTCCTGTTTAAAAAATAAAAACAATGAATAATTATAAAGTTTAAAAATATTTGGGAGGCGCTGGGGGGGGGGGGGGATTAGCTCCAACCCACCTCCCCCCGGTGGCTGCGCCACTGACTCAAACACACTTTTTACTCACTGCGTCAACACCATACACTTGCACGAACATCCCACGGGTTTACTTCGTCATTTTGCCTAATTTGAAACAAAACTTAATGATAACGCATTGCTCCATTATACGCTCTATCTTGCTTGTTGTAATGACTCCAGTTCGCACACTACCCCTGTTAGCTAAGTCGCAGAGTGTACCACCGCTTCACTGTAGTCCTTACAACGGTAGGCGGGGGTTTGTTGCCATGTCCCTCAATGTGTTAACGTGGCACCTCATCTGCGCCAGCGCGGTCTGTAAAATGCGGAACCATTCACCGAACTTTTCAGACACACCTTGTAGTTCGGTTTTCTGAGGATACGATTCGTTATTATGTACATGATTATTATTGCACGAGGCGAAAATCCCACCAGAGGTTATTGGTGGTGATGATGACTGGTTTTTTAGGGCGCTAAACAGAAAAATGTTCAAATGTTTGTAAAGCTTATGGGATTTAACTGCAGGGTATCAGTCCCTAAACTTACGAACTACTAATGAACTATCTTATACTAAAAGCAGCGCAAACATCCATGCCCGAGGGGGGGGGGGTATTTGAACCCCCGATGGGGAACGTCCTTACGCATCAGAGCATAGCGCCTCAATGCGCTCGGCCGCTCCGCCGCGGCACGCTAAACAGCTAGGTCATCAGAGCCCGAGGTAATAACAATCAGGGCCTTTTCAAGGCAGTCAAGGCAAACACACACACACACACACACACACATACATACACACACATGACCTACTGTTTCACTATGGAATTTGGAGAGTATTTTTTCTTTTAACAGCAAGTTCAATTACCACCATATAAAAGAAATACAACTGCATGTTGACGTGTGTAATTTACTGTGGTAAATAGTTACAAAAGAAAATAATGTTTTTGTTTATATTTTCATTAGAAAGTTTTAGCAGCAATTAACCCCATATCAAGTTCGTATCAAGAATTTAGTCTATAACCAAACATGAAGAGAACTTCTACAGTATAGTTTCTGTAATACTGATCACTTTATGCCCTCTTTCATTACTGGATATCCTAATGAAGATAAGTTTGTTCACTTTGCCCAAGACGCATAAATCTTATATTTGTTACATTAGAAATAAGTAACATGGTCAGCAAAATAAAAACAGGTTAATTGTTATAAACATCGTGATCCTTTTTTCGTAACGAAAGCAAACGGACGACCACTCAGTACTTCACGCATGAACGGGACGTAGTGTGTTATGCTACGTCTGACAAAGTTGGGTGAATGAAGTCAGAATGGTAGATATGGCAACGCAGCCATCATCTGCACCTGCGTAGTGGCTGCTGTTGACAACCTGCTCCCACAGTAGTTCAGCTGCGGATCGTGTGTGTTCCGTGCTAGACCTGTAGCACGAACTACTCGTATAGTGTTGTTCTGACCTGCTTACAGGACCCAGAAGTAGGGAAGGAGAAAACGTGTTCTCGTCTTGTGCCACATCACTGGACTGACGATCAGAAGCAGGCACGTTTAGAGGGTTCACAGGAAGTCTTTAATTCAGCGCAAAGTTCCTAGTGATTGGAAAAAAGCGCAGGTGACTCCTGTGTATAAGAAAGGAAAGAGAACTGACCCATACAATTACAGGCCAATATCGTTGACATCGGTTTCATGTAGAATTTTGGAGCATATTGTCAGTTCGAACATAGTAAATTTCCTTGAAACGGAAAAGCTTCTTTCCATGAATCAGCACGGGTTTAGGAAACATCGTTCATGTGAAACTCAGCTTGCTCTTTTCTCACATGACATCTTGCGAGTCATGTACGAAGGGCAACAGGCGGATTGTGTTTTTCTCGACTTCAAAAAGGCGTTCGGCACGGTGCCACACTGCAGACTGCTAACGAAGATACGAGCTTATGGAATAGGTTCACAGATTTGTGACTGGCTGGAAGACTTCCTAAGTAATAGAACGCAGTACGTTGTTCTCGACGGCGAGTGTTCATCAGAGACGAGTGTATCGTCAGGCGTGCCCCAGGGGAGTGTGATAGGACCGCTATTATTTTCTATCTATATAAATGATCTGATGGACAGAGTAAGTTGTAATTTGCGGCTGTTTGCTGATGATGCTGTGGTGTATGGGAGGGTGTCGTCTGTAACTGACTGTAATAGCATACAGGTTGACTTAGACAAAATTTCTAGTTGGTGCGAAGAATGGCAGCTAGCTCTCAATGTAGAAAAATGTAAGGTGATGCGCATGAGTAGAAAAAACAATCCTATAATGTTCGAATACAGCATCAGTAGTGAGCTTCTTGATGCGGTCGCGTCGTTCAAATATCTAGGCGTAACATTGCAGAGCGATATGAAATGGAACGAGCATGTAAGGACAGTTGTGAGTAAGGCGGACAGCAGACTTCGGTTTATTGGGAGAATTTTGGGAAGATGTACTTCACCTGTAAAGGAGACCGCGTATAAAACGCTTGTACGACCACGTCTTGAGTATTGCTCAAGTATTTGGGACCCGCAGCAGATCGGTTTGAAGGAAGACATAGAGGCGGTTCAGAGGCGAGCAGCTAGATTTGTTACCGGTAGGTTCGACCAATGCGCGAGTGTCACGGAAATGCTCCGGCAACTCAATTGGGGATCGCTGGAAGAAAGACGACGTTCTTTTCGTGAATTTCTGTTAAGTAAATTTAGAGGGCCGGAATTTGAAGCTGAGTGTAGTACGATCTTGCTGCCGCCTACTTACATTTCGCGTAAAGATCACAAAGACAAGATAAGAGAAATTAGGGCTCGTACGGAGGCATATAGGCATTCTTTTTTTCCTCGTTAAATTTGGGAGTGGAATAGGAAAGGAAATGCCTAGTCGTGGTACAGTGTACCCTCCGCCACGCACCTTACGGTGAATTGCGGAGTATGTATGTAGATGTAGATGAAGTCGAAACGGCGGATGCGAAATCTAATTTTTTCAACCGTGTTGTAACTAAGGATGAAACCTAGTGTTTCCTATACGGCCAAGAAAAGTGACGGAGCAGCATGGAATGGCGTCCTCCGACATATCACCTCATCGGAAGAAGATAACATCCCAAAAGTCACGCATCAAAACAATTCTCATCACTTTTTTCGATGAGGCATTATCCAGAAGGAATTTTTAACTGAGGCAACGACATTGAACACTGCATGGCACGTTGAAATTTTGACCCGTTTCATGCAACGTTTATCAAAAATGTTCAAATGTTTGTAGAGTCTATGGGACTTAACTACGGGGTCATCAGTCCCTAAACTTACAAACTACTTATGAACTAGCTACAACTAAGGACGGCACAAATATCCATGCCCGAGGGGGGATTCGAACCCCCGACCGTACTGGCCGTGCAGACCGTGACTGAAGCGCCTCAGTCCCCTCGGCCACCGCGGCCGGCAACGTTTATCAAGGTTAGGACCCCAGTATGCACAACAACCTTCCTGGTGTTTTGCTCACGACAAAGCTCGCCTACAACAGCCAATACCATCAAACAGTTCCTGCAAAAAGGGATGGTGCAACTTGAACATCCACCATACTCACCAGATCTCAGTCCTCCAGACTTCTTCCTATTCCATAGACTCAAACTCGCATAAAAGGCAAGAGATTTGACGATATTCCCGACAACGAAACATGACGAGGCTTTTTAACACCATCCCAAAGGAAGACTCGTGCAAAGTCTCAAGGACATATAACGCAGAGTTCAGCGCTTCATAGTTACGGAAGGTGATTATTTCGAAGGAGAGTAAGGTAAATGTAGTTCATAGTTCATCGAAGTTAATGTTACAAGACTATTCACCGAACTTCATAGTCAGACTTTTACTTCAGTGAAATTATCTGGTATGAAAGTACTCTGACAGAGTAGCGGTACTATTTATTTCTTTTTAATTAGCCACATCGTTCCAGCCGTTCTTAGTTGATGCGGTTATCAACGAAAAGCATTTAATTTTTTAGGATATAGATTGGTTAGGTTTACCTGTAATATGTTTCGATGATTGTACAATATCTCTTACTATGACCTAACAACTCATTCTATAGACGTCTCCACATAATGTTTAAATATACTGAAGGAAATACAAAATCAAATATTTATAAACCCAAGGGACCAAATTGCTGGAGGGGGGGGGGATCATCGTTCCCTACACTTACAAACTGCTAACTTCAAGTAACTTCTGCTAAGAACAACACACACAATCACACACACACACACACACACACACACACGCCTGAGGGAGAGCTCGAACCTCCGACGGGGAGCAGCCGTATAACCCGTACTATGGCGCCTTATAGCACGCGACCACTCCTGTGCGGCAAAGGAAAGACATTTAGGAATACTTAAGAGTAATGGGTCCTGATACCATAGTCGTTTAATCGTCCGACAGCAGTTTTCGACGAGCCCGGGAAATGTGGAGCTTTCCTTAGTCCCCGGATGTTTGAGAAAGGGGCAGTCTGGGCCGCTCTGACCAATTCATCATCTTCTCGTCGAGTCTTCCAGGTATTGGACTTCCGCTTACTTCACCATTATCTCTGAATCGCCTGATCCATCTCCTTGCCGTGGAAGCATAAACACCATAACAACTTCCTGCCTCAGATGCACTAACACCGCTTTTAAAGACAATTATGCACTCACGAACGTTCATATCAGCCATTATAAAGTAGACCTATGACGTACGGTAATCAGGTGAAAACTACACATTACGTGACGGTCGAAGTAATTACAAATAAAATACAGCCATTTTCAATGATTTTCAATGTTATTACTATGAACGCGTGTCGGTCTGATTAAAGATTATTATAAAATATAATCTTCTAAAACCCTATAAAACCCTACAACTGCACAATTTTTAGCCAATTAATATTAACAATATTACCTGCAAGAGGTCTAAAAAATAAAATATAAATTGACTCCAATGGAATTCGAACGGGTGCGCGTTGCGTTCATAAACCTCAGCCTATCCACTCGCCCAATGAAACATATGTGAGAAGCTGATCGTTGTAGTAAATGTACCCACGTGGAATTCTTATATCTCAACTGTATCTACGTGCTCAAATAATGTTTTCCAAAATAAATAATACGTGAGTTAAAGTGCAATGAATCTGCCGCGGCGGATTAGCCGTGCGCACTGAGGCGCCCTGCTACGGTGCGCGCGACCGTTCGCCGTCGGGGGTACGAATCCCCCCTCGGGCATGGGTGTTTGTGTTGTCCTTCGGTTAGTTTATCTTAGTTTAAGTAGTTTGTAGGCTACGGACTAATAACCTAGCAGGTGAGTCCTATACATTTAAAAACATTTGAATTGTAATGAATCTCGACATGTGCCGTAGCTTTACTATTGTACTGCTTCTATTTGACGATGTAAAACAGCAAGCTGAAGCTGTTCAGGCCCCTGGAGTTAGCAACACTTGCGCCTAAGATCTTGGGCATGCGCAATTCTCTATTCTTTAAATTATTCGGGACGGGTAATCTTTTTGTACCCCGCTGTACAAATTGAATAACATTGGAGGAAAGCTACAGCCCTGTCTTACTCCCTTCCCAACCATTGCTTCCCTTCTACTCTTACAACTGCTGTCTGATTTCTATACCCCTCCTACCTCCAGAATTTGAGAGAGAGGGTATTCCAATCAAAATTGTCAAAAGCTTCCTCAAAATCTACAAAAGTTAGAAATATAGGTCTGGCTTTCCTTAACGTATCTTCTAAGATAAGTCGTAATGTATTGTCTTGAGTGTTCCTACATTTCTCCTCAATCCAAACTGATCTCCCCTGAGGTAGTTTTTTCCTTATGTAAAGAACCCCGTTTCTAAATTTGAAATCAGGACTTATTAAATTGATAGTTATATAATTTTCACTCATGTCGGCACCCGCTTTCTTTGGATGTGAGATTTATTACATTTTTCTTGAAGTCTTTGAGTATTTCGCTAGTCTCATATATCTTGCCCACAATGGTGAACCTATTGTCAACTATCATTTATCACGCGTCTCCGTTTTGTGTTGTGTTGACTTAACGAGGGACGATGTCAAATCTATATATACCTTTAGCTGTATGTGTTAGCTGGGTGGTTCTTGACCACTAACAACAATGAAGCCAGACAATCTCTGTGACTTCCTGGAATATATGCCATCAGCGCGCACACACACACACACACACACACACACACACACACACACACAGTTAGCAGAGCTACTTCCATACACGGCGACAGCAACCCTCCAAGGTCCTCCATCAGGATGCGCTAGCAAGTAAAATTGAGAAACAAGAAAACAAGAATGAAAAACTCGCGTGGTCGGAACTAACGTGTGGCACCGCCAGTGGGGTGGGGGGGGGGGGGGGGACGCAATGTCTCGGCCAGGGGGTCGCCGTACAGGAGGAAGTTCTTGTCCCGCAAAATAACTAGGGGTTCACTAATGCCTAAGTAAAATATATTTAATGCCAAAATTACGTAGTTCCTTGTGTAAGATTCATTATGAATTGATTATTCGTTAGTGTAAGTTAGTTGAAGGAGTTTGTAACTAGGGTGTGATGACCACTGCCGTTTGGTCCAATAATTTTACAAACTTTTGATGAATAAGTCTGAAAGGTAAAAGAACACAATAGAATAAGAAATTCTGAAAATTTCATAATAAAAAAGATCTACTTATCTACTAATTGTTTATAAAATTTTAATGTCCATAATACGCTTCTGAATCTTGCCTGAAATGTGAAACACTCGTTAAGCCAAATATATTTTTCTGTCGGAAATCATATTAAAATAGGATAACGTATTCCATTCCGAAAAATACACAAATAAACCTTCGTCCAACAATTTAAAAGAAAATTGAAGCAAAAGAATGAACATGGAATTTGTTTCCTTTGAGATAACTTAGTTTAGTTTCGGTTCATGAAGAGAGCGTGGGGTTCACCAGAATATTTTTATTTGGAAGGGGTCACTTGGATGGGGGTCGCTTATTCGAAAAGGTTGAAAATCAATGTTCTAGTGGACAGCGCTCTATGACGAACACAAGCATGCGTCAGTGCAAGAGGACGTCTTACCGAGTGTTAGGGTACTAGTGTAAGCTGCAATCTGGAACAGAAATTAACAAAATCTAGATTATTATCTTACAACTTGTAAATTTCTGTTTTCACGATCTTCAGAGAGAACTTTTCTGTATAGCTCTATGCAATTTTTATCTAAAGGTGCTTGAACACCTAGAATCATGGCTATGCAACATTTTTTATGTGTGTAGATGTGAGGAAAGATCCGCAGCTTAGGAACAGATCCGGGGAAGGATGGAAAGCAAAATGGTGGAAGGGGAAAAATATTACAGGCGTTGGGAACGACATAACAATAGGGTGCAGTCTAGGATAGAACGGGTGTGAATTTTTGTTTGTGGGGACAATAAGTAACTGTACGCTGAGACCTGGGTAATTTCACGACCGGAGAATATACGGCAAGAATAAATCGTGCATTTCAGAAAACCTGCTTCTTGGATGGGGCCCGAGTTCTGAAGCAGACATGGAATTCAAGCGTGTTAAGCTCAGCTGCTTATGTATTACACGATCATCTACCTTGCCTTAGGACACAGTTCGGCGGTGGCTATCGTTTCCGGATATGATGAAAGAAAATCAAATTCTTCAGGAAGGGTTTGATTGAGTTGTTCCGGTCCAGTGTCATATCTGGTGTGTATGTGTCTTTCTGGCATGAGAAATCTATTTGTCAACTAGGTCAGGTGTATACTGCCTGTCTGTGAAGGCCTTCAGACATTCATCATATTGAGGCAAATTACACATCAGTTGTCACTTTACAAAATGTATCAGTAAGACATGTTTTGGCACAACATTATCGTAATTAATGAAATACATGCAGGTTATGTGCTGTGTCAAGTGAAGGTCGCAAGCGTTATTAATGACTAGCTTAACGGCAGACGAATTTTATACTACTTGAGAATTAGATGATGTTGTCCCGAAACATATAATTTTATATTGTTTGCGTAATTAGTGATTATTATTGGTCACTGATCCAGAAAACCATGAGGAAGAGCAACATTTAAAATTTCACAGAGACGAGAAGAACACTTGAATATGGGAATGATTATAATGGTAAATAAATTATGAGAGGTCATGTGTAATTTACGTCATATGTGATAACTGGATGATTTCTTGTCAACTGTCTTTAAGTAAAGAGATTACAAAACAAATGTATGTAATCGAGAACAAAATTGGAGAATGCAAATAACGGTACGGTACGTGTTAGAGAAAAATTTAGATCAATTTTTGGATTCAGCACACTCAAAACTATAAAAAGATATAAAATTGTTTTTCAACTTAAATTTGATTTTCCCAAATAATCATAGTTTTTCAGAAAAGTTGTAGTAAAAAACATTAAGCGCTTCTGCAGTAGCAAATTGATATTTTTTCATCCGGTAATTAGTAAACAATCTCTTGTGACAAAAGCCAAACAAATACAGTAAAATACCTAGCTTGGTTCATCTAAAAATTTTCGTATTTGAGGTTAATGTGACGAGTAACAACTCATCTTCGAGACAATGTGGGGTTACGACAGACAAGAGTACCTTAAAAAAAAAAAGTGGAAAAAGCCGAGGTCGTCTATCTTGTTCGAAACTGTATACACTCTTGTGGCAGATGCTAAATTTCTGGAATTTTACGTGCTGGTTTCTACTTTTAATTTTTTTTCCTCGATACGAGGTTACTCTATTTATGTGAAGAGATGAGAGCAGGTGCAACGTCCGAGCTGCCCGCGGGTGGGAATTGCCCCCGCAGTGATCTTTCACCGCAGAGTCCTGTTGACGCAGCCTGTCGTGGCACCAGACAGCGCGCCCCCCAGATTGACGAGTGCTGCTAAACTGCGAGAAGCTCATTTCCTGCCCAGACGTGCACGTTAGATGTGACAGCGAACTCTCCAAGTCCGCGGAGAAGCCAACGACCTCACTGAGTCGATAACCTGCGGTACTCTGAGAAAAGGTGTGCTGTAGGATCCAAATCAGTGTTGTTTCGTTAGCTAATGTGGAACGTTTTTGTAATGATCTAGTAATGATGTAAACAATTTTTACCCCCAAGATTGGTTTCAACCTTTCAGCCCTTACTACAGAAATAAGTATTGTAAATTTTAAATGACAATTTTTTTTTCGCTTAGACTGGTTTCGTCTTGAAACTAAACTATTAAGTTTACCTGCTTAAGACCTTTACTTTTGATATCCTGACTCAGGATTGCTGAAAGAACCCATCCTGCAAAGTACGGCGTTGTAATAATAGCCTGTGCTTACTACTTCCTGCCTCAGAATTTGCCTTCGGTACAGAAAAACACCATTCAGAAACCTGATGATTATCGATTATACAAGAAAGGGTATCGCCAAGGCAAGGCACGTACCAGTAGAGGCACTCAAGTAATAAAAATATATCAATACCATTCTAAATTAGTGAAGTTAAAGGAGTGTACTAGATGAAATAAAAGATTGCCTTACAGAATAACAAAAACCTTCATTATCCCGAGGAACAACACAAAATAATTAAACTAAAGCACAATAAATGAGTATAAACTTGCCAGGTCTTACGTCTTCTGTTGAAACGATACATTATTTTCTCCTCCTCTGCGATCGGCGGTTAATTATTGTTCGCCTTCAGTCATCAATGGAGAGGAAGGGAAGCTATTCTTTCTATTGTCACTTCTTTCTGAATCTACACGTTGTCAGGACGAAATGTGTCGTTGCGGATTTCTTAGAGCTTCATACATTTCTGTAAGTGCGCTCAACTGCCTTTTTTTAAATTAAATAATTATTCAGTTCTATCTTATAATGTACTATAATTTCGTAGTTACTCTTTCTCATCACATGCAGTAATTCTGTATCCTTTGCAGCAGTAGTTAGTCTTGGAAGTCAGTTTGCTGATTTGGTTGAATGCCGCCATTAAATACGAAATCTATTATTCTCTTTTGCCCACGTTTCCTGTTTTTTAAAACCTGTTGTCTTGCCCTTATGTTACGTTCCCAGATTCTAGCGGATGTTCCAATACATTTTGCGACGTAATCAATCTTAATCAACAATACGTACGGTCATAGGCATTGAACCAAATCATTTTCTCTTAAACCACTTCCAGATCGTAACGTAGCGGTGAATTATGTGCTTGCTTTTTCAGCATCTACATCTACATGGGATACTCTGCAAATCAATTTAAGTGCCTGGCACCATTATACTATTTATCTCCCATTCCATTCTCGAATAGCGCGCGGGAAGAAAGAACACCTGAATCTTTCCGTTCGAGCTCTGATTTCTCGTATTTTATTCTGATAATCATTTCTACCTATGTAAGTGGGAGTCAACAATATATTTACGCATTCGAAGGAGAATGTTGGCGATATGAGTTTCGTAAGTAGCCCACGCCGCAGCGATAAGCGGCGTTGTAATGATTCCCATCCCAGATCCTGTATCATTTTCGTAACGCTGTCTCCCCTGTATCGTGACAATACGAAACAAGCTGTCCTTCTCTGGACTCTTTCGATGTCCTTCGTCAAACCCACCTGATAAGGATCCCACACTGGGCAGCAATATTCCTAAAACGGACGGACAAGCGTAGTGTATGCAGTTTCTTTTGTAGTTCTGTTGCATGGTTTAAGGGTTCTGCCAATGAAACGCAGTCTCTGGTTCGCCTTTCCCACGACATTACCTACGTGTTCTTTCCAATTTAAGTCTGAAGTAATAGTAATTCCTAGGTATTTTGTGGAGTTTACGGCCTTCACTTTTGATTGATTTATCTTATAAACAAAGTTTAACGGATTTCTTTTCGTACTCGTGTGGACGACTTCACACTTCTCATTATTTAGAGTCAATTGCCAATTTTACACCATACTGATATCTTTTTCAGATCGATCTGCAGCTTAACAGTAAGTGTAGCCACCAGCCATTATTTATACAGGCATTTTATTAGAAGAAATTATTACGGCTTGCAGTAGGTACGTAATTCTTCCGATTTACAGTGTTACTTGCATCTCCCCCCCCCCCCCCCCACTCTTATCATTTCATTCCAAATCCGAGTAGTTACGAACACTGAACGTTTGAATGCGCAGCTATTTCAGTATTAAATTTCAATCATTCTTGCACATGTGGCGTCACCCAGATACTTGCATCAGGCAGGCCGAACACGATCCCAGCTGGGCTCTAACGGCCAACAGTGCCACACAAAATCATCATCATCATCATCATCACCATCATAATCACTTTGCATGTGTATTTACACAGGTAACGTGAACATCGTCGCACAAGTTTGTCGTCGTGCAATCTGTAAAATTTCTTTTTTTGCCCATTACGTGCGACCCTCTGCCCATGAGTTAAAACGTTCATTCGACCTGAAATTCATTTAGATCCTCTAGCCGTACTGGGATTAAGTTATGCAGTACGAATAGTGTGGCTTACTTTAAAATGAAAAATGCCGCGTTGTGTCGGAGGTTATTCGCAGACATTGTATAGGTCACGCAGTGGCGGTGTCACTCGAACTTGCAGAATATGATATGCATACGATTAGAGTTTTTGAACTTCCGTTTGAAATGCCGCAGGACGTAGTTGTCCCGTCTCTCCGAGAGCACGGTTACTTCAACGCTTACCATGAAGGAAAATTACAAACTTGCGTGACCTGCCATGTCCTCGGTAGTGTGCGGGATGTAAAAACTGATCAAGAGTCGTGCTGCCATACTTGACAATTGGCGGGGTGGAAACCCTAATAATGTACGATGCTCAACACGAACTTGTGCAGGCTGTGGCCGGGAAGGAATGAAGCTGAGCGTTTAAAGTCCCGCCGACAGTATCGTTATTTGGAGCTCATGCTCGGATTTTTGGATATGGATGGAGAAGGAAATCGGTATGCCCCTTCAAACGAACCGATCCCCAATGTCTCAGGAATGATTTATGGGAATGACGGGAAACCTAAATATGGATGACCGTCCTCCCGCATTGCCGCGCGGAAGTGGCCGTGCACTCTAAGGCGCCTTGCTGCGTAGTGCGCGTTGCTGCCCGTCGAAGGATCGAGTCCTCCCTCAGGCTGGGTGCGTGTGGTGTCCTTAATGTAATTTAGTTTAAGTAGTTTGTAAGTCTACGGACTGATGACACTGCAGTTTGGTTCCATAGCTTTAAAAACATTTGAACCTCCCGAATGCGGGTGCAATCATTTGCAACAGCGGCCCTCTCTAGGTGTGCTGTGGCCGGGTACCTAGTACGGAATATCTTTCCAAGACTATCCATTCCGGTCAATTTCTCTTCCAGATCCTCTGCTGTCTCTTACAGAATCAAAATGTCATCGGCAAACAGTAAAAAAAATTATTTCTTCTATATTTGGTTGTGTGGCATCAGCTGTTAAAATTGATTATAAGAGGTAATCCGTCTTATGCTGACTGCAATAGAGAGATTTGTTTTACAGCAAACGCGTTTCGCTTTTTATTTTAAAAACGTCTTCAAAAAAAATGTTCAAATGTTTGTTAAGCCTATGGGACGTAACTACGGGGTTATCAGTCCCTAAACTTACAAACTACTTATCAACTAAATGCAAACGTAGGCTTCCGCGGTTGTTGTCACTATCAATAAAATTCTTCTGGGTATGAAACCGCGTCGTCATTTTATAAATTCCACCGACGTTTCGGCCGCTGTTGCAGGCGGCCTTCATCAGGGTCTGTGTCAGACACAGACCCTGATGAAGGCCGCCTGCAACAGCGGCCGAAACGTCGGTGGAATTTATAAAATGACGACGCGGTTTCATACCCAGAAGAATTTTATTGATATCAACTAGCTTATCCTAAGGACGGCACAAATATCCATGCCCGAGGGGGGATTCGAAGCCACCGCAGCCGGCAAAAGCATCTTCTGTGGTGGTGTTGTTCTCTTCTTTACATCTCACTGTGGTTTCTCTGTCTTCTTGGCTGGAGTTGGTTTCTTTATGGCTTGTGTTTTTCGGCCGTGTGCAGCACTTTTCGCCTGTTTTTGTGACTTTTTTTCGTTTCATCACAGCACATCACCCTCTTCACTTATTTCGACTGCATCCAGATTGCATGTCACTTTGTTTTAAATCGAAAGGCATTCCATTTAAAACAAATGGAATGCCTTTCGATTTAAAACAAAGTGACATGCAATCTGGATGCAGTCGAAATAAATGAAGTGGGTGATGTGCTGTGATGAAACGAAAAAAACCTCACAAAAACAGGCGAAAAGTGCTGCACATGGCCAAGAAACACAAGCCATTAAGCAACCAACTCCAGCCAAGAAGACGGAGAAACCACAGTGAGATGTAAAGAAGAGAACAACACCACCACAGAAGATTCTTTTAAAATAAAAAGTGAAACGCGTCTGGTGTAAAACAGATCTCTTTATTGCAATCAGCATAAAACGGATTACTTGTTATAATCAATTTATTTCTTCTTCCTTAACTTTAATTCCTTCTCCAAACTGCTCCCTGCCGGCCGCGGTGGCCGAGGAGACTGAGGCGCTCCAGTCACGGTCTGCACGTCCACTACGGTCGGGGGTTCGAATCCCCCCTCGGGCATGGATATTTGTGCCGTCCTAGTTCGTAAGTAGTTCATAAATAGTTTGTAAGTTTAGGGACTGATAACCCCGTAGTTGAGTCCCATAGACTTTACAAACATTTGAACATTTTTTGAAATTGCTCCCGTCAATGAAACTACACATTGATCAAAAGTATCCGGAAACCTGGCTGAAAATGACTTACATGTTTGTGGCACTCTTCATAAATATTGTTGGAATTCAATATGTAGCCTTGATGACTGTTTCCACTCTCACAAGTACAGGTGCAGTCAGACGCTGGAAGGTTTCTTGGGAATGGCAGCCCATTCTTCAAGGAGTGCTGCACAGAAGAGAGGTATCGATGTAGTTCGATGAGGCCTGGCTCGAAATCGGTGTTCCAAAATATCCCAGAGTTGTTCTATAGGATTCTAGTCAGGACTCAGTGCAGGCCAGACCATTATAAGGTGTTACTGTCGTGTAATCACTCCGCCACAGGCCGTGCATTAGGAACAGGTGCTCGATCGTGTAGAAAGATGCAGTCGCCATTCCCAAGTAGCTCTTCAACAGTGGGAAGCAAGAAGGTGCATAAAACAACAACGCAAAATAACAAGGGATGCAATAAGCCAAGGAGGTTAGATTAGGAGGAGATGCCATTAACGCCACAGAAGTGAAGCCATTGCTGCCATATTATGGTGTCAATAACATTTGTGGTGACGAGTGTGCATTCAACTCTCGAGTCTGTATTTGCCCACGAAAGTATATTATATCAAATATGTACTCGACGGTCATCTAAGTATGAATGTTAACAGGTAAAGAACTACAGAGTGCTTTAATCTGAAAACATATTTCCTTGGCTCCACAAGGGCTGGCTTTAATTGACAGCTCAGCTTTGAATAGAAGCGCCTTCTCCCCTTATGTTAACCTTTTTGTGCAAGCCCACTCCATGAAAACCACCATAACATACTGTTGGCACTACAGATGCTAGCAGATGACGTTCACCAGGCATTCGCTACACGCCCACCCGGCCATCGGATCGCCACATTAAGTACCGCGATTCGTGACTGCACACAACGTTTTTTCCACTGTTCAACCGTCCAATGTCAATGCTCCTTACACCAAGCGAGGCGTCGTTTGGCACTGACCTGTGTGATGTGTGACTTACGGGCAGCCGTTAGACCATGAAATCCCAATTTTCTTATTTCCCACTTGACATAGTATTTGGTGTGGATCCTGATGCAGTTCGGAATTGCTGTGTGATGGTGTGCATAGATGCCTGCCTAATACACTGTGCGACCCTCTTCAACAGTCGGCGGTGTCAGTCATCAGACGAGGTCGGCCTGTACGCTTTCGTGCTGTACGTGTCCCTTCACATTTCCATTTCATCAGAAAGTGGACCTATGGATGTTTAGGAGTGAGAAAATCTCGCGTATAGACTCCTGACACAAGTGACACTCAATCACTTGACCACATTCGAAGTCCGTGAGCTCTGCGGAGCGTCCCATTCTGCTCTCTCACGTTGTCTAATGACTACTGAGATCGCTGATATGGAGTACCTGACAGTAGGTGGAGGTACAATGCATCTAATATGAAATATGTGTTTTTGGGGTTGTCCGGATACTTTTGATCACATAGTATATCTAAAATATCACTGCAGCACCAACAGCTCTTACTGAAGAGTCCGTAATTCACAGTCCATCCAAAGGAAGACGGTTCTAATGAATGAGAAACACATGCTTTTTCCAGGACGGTCCCAATACGCTCGCACTACTGCGACAAGCAGTAAAACAACCGTCGACCTCCCACTCGGAACATGCGCACCGAACCACTGGCTGTGTTTCATGTAGTGTGACAATCGCTGATGAGCCTCACTTTCCTACATCAGCCCTATTTTGCAGGATACGAATAAAAAGTTATTTCTTGTGTGTAAATACTATGAATTTGTATATATTTATATGTGTATGAATGTTGTTATGTCATGATGTGATACTTAAAAGGTTTTTTGTTCGTTTTCTTTCTGTTTCATGTATGATCGAGGTGCCGGAATGAACAAGGGTAGCGTCGCCGCCGCCGCAGACAACATTGCTGTATCATCTGGTCACAATCGACATTTAACCGACGACTACGGGGCTACGAATCCGACTGCGCCTTCTCTATTCCCGCGCTTCTATCGCTTGCAAGGAAAAAGAATAAAATGTTCTTACTTCATTATTAGCTGTCGTTATGAGTTGCCGTTCATACGAACATCGCTTTTAGACGGCAATAAATGTGAATGTGTTATTTTGGAAGTCATTTTGAGTTTACTATGAAGATATATTTAGTGTGTGTATTATTATTATTGTAGGGAGTCTGTTTTATTGAAAGTATTTAATTCCATCAAGAAGACAATTGAATGGTTCTTTGAATTTTAACATTGACTTATCTTCAGTTGTGGCAAGATCAAGTACATTAACTATTAAAATGTTCAAATGTTTGTCAAGCTTAAGGGACTTAACTGCTTATGAACTACCTTGTACAAAAGACGACACAAACACCCATGCCGAGGGAGATTCGGAGCCCCCGACGGGGAACGGTCTCGCACATCGTAGCATGGCGCCTCAATGAGCCCGGCCGCTCCGCCGCTGCCATTAACTATTAATACGAAACTTCAGTTTAGCATGCAGTGAACTTCGATGTGTGAGTTTAAAAAGATCTATAGTAATTTACGGTGCCTGTGACTTGTCTTGAAAGTCAATATACATTACAGTTTATTTAAAATTGGTTCTCTTAACCCGCTCTTACAAGAACCTCTTGTTTTATTTTATTTAACTGAAGAGAATACGTATTTTTTTTTTTTTTTTTTTAGTCATTCTTGTGGTGCGGGAACGTCGGATCGAAGTTGATAATTTTCACAGCCAAAACTGACAGTTAATGTTGCTAGGTAACAGAAAACTTCGAGTCAGCAGCTACCTAGCAATCAACTGAGTCTTGGTTAAAATACATTTTTTTCAGGAATGCAACTTTTACCAAATTAGTATGGACTTAAATGACGCCCGTACTCCGTCCCACCGCATTCACTGCCGAGTTTGTGACACTTGCGCGGAGTGACACTTGCGCGGAAAGGGAATTTGTAGACACTTGCGCGGAGACCCGGACGCTGCAGGTAGTGAACAGGGTGTTCCAGAAGTAGGGATACACCACCCCTACTCCTCGCCCTCCAGCCGCTACCTGTGCCGTATTCAGGGAAAGGCCAACCGAGCGAGGTGGAGCAGTAGTAACGGCCCGGAGATATCACAGCCTCATTCAACAGGGAGATAACACGTCATACAAATATCACTCGATTTACAATACAGCACCATGTGAAGAGGAATGTGATGAAATCGGAATTGAGCGCAACTGTTGCTAACTACAATTTCGGATTTACTGCATTTTGAGTCAGAATTCGCATCTATATTCGCATTTATCGCAAATGCGAATTTCTCCTGTCCCTAGTAACACCTCTAAAAATAAACAGCTGATCAAGGCACTAAAAGCAAGGGCAGATCTTTGGGTGTATTACTACAAGTAACTAAAACACAATTTGATCGTGGAATTATATACAATCTCATTATAAAGGTTTTTTGTAGGTGGTTTTGAGCAGCTTTTAAATATGTTAGGAATAGCATTATGAAATAGAGACAGCTACACCTTATGTTTATTATGACATATCGATTTCGGCTAATTTCAGGTCATCTTCAAGTCTCAAACAACAGGTGTTACTTATGCATTTTTCCAGTGGCACTCATAACCTTTAAGTGTTTACACACGCCGGCCGCGGTGGCCGAGGAGACTAAGGCGCTCCAGTCACGGTCTGCACGGCCACTACGGTCGGGGGTTTCGAATCCCCCCCTCGGCCATGGATATTTGTACCGTCCTAGTTCGTAAGTAGTTTGTAGGTTTTGGGACTGATGACCCAGTAGTTAAGTCCCATAGACTATACAAACATTTGAACATTTTGTTTACACACGAGGTCTAACGTTGTTAATCGCGTTAGCGATGAAACCAGAACCTAGAATCTTTGCGTCTAAGTGATACATGTATTGGTGTGATGTCTTATTTCGAAAAAACAGACATCACACCAACACATATATAGCTCTCGGTAAAGTGGAACGGTACGATGTCGTTACGTAGCACAGCACAGCCGCCTGGAAACGCAGAAGTGCAAACAACGTTCTCTCCTCAGAGGTATGATTAGGTTCGACGTAGACTTCTACAACATACAGTCTACACGGCGAAGATTACACCAAAAAATTTAACGTTTCGTCTACTTTGGCGATAGCAACCAAATTTTAAAATCGTGTCTATTATGTAATGCTGTAGCAAAACAAAACGCTTGAAGTTGAAAACTTCACTGATTTTCGAGTTCTGAATTTTTAATATGTTTTTAATGTTATTACAGAAAAAACATATTTGGGACTCACACTACAATTTTCATATGGCAGAATTTGTAGGTACATTCAAAAGACATAAGACAACGGTTGTGTGCATTCATCTCATGAGAAATATCAATCATTTGTTTTCAGTGTTTACTTCAAATTTCTCTTTTAAGTTTCTTTAATTATTAGTACTTAAATGTGGTTATGAAATAAATAAATTACGTGTATATGTGTAGTCTTATGCGGCCAAACTACTTAGATCATTGGCCGCTAGACTCACACACTGCTTAATCTTACTTAAAATAACTTAGGCAAAGTACAAACAAACATACCTATGTCCGAGGAAGGACTCGAACCTCCGACCGGACCGACCGCGCAATTTGTGACACAAATTACATGTTTGATAATATTAATGCATAGAAGTATGAAATCACATCAAGACTACTTCCTGCAAAAATTTCGACAAAAAAAGTGGCACTGAGTTTAGAAAAACAAAATTCTGGTTTATTGGATTTTAACATTTTATCAAAAATTAAATGTTACTACAAGAGATACAGCCATTCAAATTTACGGGCACCATAACGTTTTCCCTTCCTGAGTAAATGAGCTGCTTCTTATAGTTTCAACACCTTTTTCTTGAATGTTCTGAATATAAATCTTCAAACAGACTTATTCAGGAGGAGAGTGATACGGATATCTGATTGTAAACCACTGCCTATTACCTTATACCTTTTTGACTGTACTGAACAGTATTTCCGCGTATTCCGTAATTTATACAGTTAACAGGCAATGTAATTTATAACCAACTATTGGCTGCCAATTTCGATTCATTTTTCCTGGAAGTCTTTCTCCCTGTTGGTTTATGCCAAGTTCGGAGTAAAAATGGTTCTATATGACGGTGATGGAAAATAGAATTCATCTTTAGCATTTTTCGGCGTGTGACATTCCCTTACACATTCCGTATGTATTTGTAATTCGAATACAGCCAAATCGTTTTGGGGTCTACGAATAAACGCTTTAAGTATGTAAAATACTCATTGACTTATTATTAACGTTTTTTTTTAATTGAAGGTTTAAGGTTGCATCTCCTATTAAAAAGCATAGTAGCTATTTTTAAAGAGATGGAAGTTGCGCGATAGTGGGGTTAACTACATAGCAGTCAATTACATCAACGTATCTGTGCAGGATGCCTAATATATTTATTGCTTGCGCAGGTGTCTTGATATGCTTAGTGTTCTGAATAATATGCTTTTAGGAGGTATGACTGTGGAAAGTCATAGTCTTGTAGTAGCAGAGACTAACTCTCAAAAACATTATCACTATTAAAATACCTTTTTGTTTACAGGAGGAACACTCAACGGATTAATATGTAGTTAGAACAAGTCACTATATTGCTCTTCAGCTTGTAAAGGGTTGTGCAATTTCACTGATTTTCGTGTTATGTTGACAGTGTGGAAACTTGACAACAGCAGTGCTAGACTTCTTGGTGGGCCTGTACCCAGGAAAAGCGATTAGCCGCCCCAAAGGCCCCGGGTTCCGCGCAAGTGTCACTCCGCGCAAGTGTTCCAACCCCTCACTGCCTCCACCGTTTCCACAGATCTTGGCATTTTCACATGAGCACGATCTTTGCTCATTCCGCTGTCGACCACAACAATGAGAACTACCGGCACAGAGATGGGAAAACTGAAATATCTGACGGTTTCGAAACAAATGAAACCGTAACATCTGTGGTGTTTCGAAACCATGAAACTGTGAAGCAATGTATGTTTTGTCTTGAAATCTTCGTTCTAGGAGGGCAATGTTTTTCACTATGTGGACAAGGGTACATGCAAGAACCTATCAACCATAGAGTATATGTTTTAATTATTGGTCTGTACGAAACATGTTGATAAAGATTTTCTCCCGTGTTGTTGATGTTGCCAACATAGTCTCACGAGGCCGCCGGTATGGTAGGTAAAAGTTACCGAATTCACAAACTGCAGTATGGTACACATATTACAGTGATGGATCATAAATGCTACTTTCTATACATACTATATAATTATAGGGAATAATCACAAATAATGCTATGGAATTACAAAAATAATAAGAGACAAGTTCACCATTTGTACGTCTTGACCATTACACATCACCGCCGCAATTCCTTTAACAAGACTGTCGAAAAATTATAACGACAGTAGGTAACTTCGTTTTCGCTCGTAAGAAACTAACTCTTTAACACGAGACTAAATATGCGATCTACCCTTGTTAGTATAAAATCTGTCATTTCAGGTTTCATGTTTTTTCTTATTTTAAAAAATGTAGTTTCACTCGTGTGTTTTTAATATGGTAGATAAACCTAGAATTTAACTGGATATTTCAATGCAAAAGGTGAACGTTGTTTTATTGTTCTTTTACATTTATAAAGCAGACATTATGTCATTTCGGAATACAGCAGTCTCTTGCAAACGAATCTTGATTTCAGTAATCATAAGCTGCAGACTCACGAGTGTCAACTACTATTTGACACTCTCTAAATGGTTTATATACTAGTAAGTTGTATGTGTATCTGTGTGGAGCTTCAGTAAAATGAAACACTACATTTCGATATCATTAGTCTGTTCCGCCTTTCTGCATTAGTGGTTTCAAACACCGGTGTTGTGAAACCGACATGAAAACGTGAAACCGACACGAAAACGTGAAACCGACAGGAAGAAATAGTTTCAGTATATCGACAATCAACCGCGAATGTGATCCGAAACAGAACGGAATGAAACCGCATGGTTTCGAAACCGTGAAGATGCCGGTTTTGAGACACTGAAACTGTTGTGTGTATCGAAACTTGGTTTCGAAACCAACTTTATAAGACTACCGACCCATCCCAGCATCGCACAGTTGGAATTTATATTGTGTATATCTAAAAAATCTATGTGTGGATATATGTATGCTATTTTCTATGTAGTAAGATTAAACACATTGAATGCCCTTCTTATAAAATCCTCAGGGTGTTTAATCTGTATGTTACATCACAGTCTAGCGTATCAACCATAGCAACGCTATAAATGTACTGTCTAATACGAACAGTCTCGGAAGCGACGCCAGTTCTGCAAGTGGCTGGATTTCATTACAGAAGAATAGTGTGACACAAATGGTTGCTTCTTTCTAGGCTAGAGGTGCTTCTGTGTTTCCATGTGCCAGCTGTAAGCCTTTACACATACGGTAATAAATATCCTAAGTTGCTACAAAACTTCACAGGATCACGTGCTAGGCTAATCTGAAGATTTTATGAAGGTTTCAACAAAATTGCTTCAACTGGCTTCAGATTCAATAGGGAATCTACATGCAGAGAAACAGATTGGCCATTAAAATTGCTACACCACGAAGATAACTTGCTACAGACGCGAAATTTAACCGACAGGAAGAAGATGCTGTGATATGCAAAAGCCGGCCGCGGTGGCCGAGGGGACTGAGGCGCTTCAGTCACGGTCTGCACGGCCACTACGGTCGGGGGTTCGAATCCCCCCTCGGGCATGGATATTTGTGCCGTCCTTAGGATAAGCTAGTTCATAAGTAGTTTGTAAGTTTAGGGATTGATGACCCCGTAGTTAAGTCCCATAAGCCTAACAAACATTTGAACATTTTTGATATGCAAAAGATTAGCTTTTCAGAACATTCACACAAGGTTGGCGCCGGTGGCGACACCTACAACGTGGTGACACGAGGAAAGTTTCCAACCGATTTCTCATACACAAACAGCAGTTGACCGGCGTTGCCTGGTGAAACGTTGTTGAGGTGCCAAGGAGGAGAATTGCGTACCATCACGTTTCCAAATTTGATAAAGATCGGATTGTAGCCTATCGTGATTGTGGTTTATCGTATCGCGACATTGCTGCTCCTGTTGGTCGCGATCCAATGACTGTTAGCAGAATATGGAATCGGTAGGTTCAGGAGGGCAATACGGAACGCCGTGCTGGATCCCAACGGCCTCGTATCATTAGCAGTCGAGATGACAGGCATCTTATCTGCATGGCTGTAACGGATCGTGCAGCCACGTCTCGATCCCTGAGTCAACAGATGGGGACGTATGAAAGACAACTACCGTCTGCAAGAACAGTTCGACGACGTTTGCAACAGAATGGACTATCAGCTCGGAGACCATGGATGCGGTTACCCTTGACGCTGCATCATAGACAGGAGCGCCTGCGATGGTGTACGCAACGACGAACCTGGGTGCACGAATGGCAAAACGTCCTTTTTTTTATGAATCCAGGTTCTCTTTACAGCATCATGATGGTCGAATCAGTGTTTGGCGACACCGGTGAACGCACATTGGAAGCGTGATGGTATGAGGTGCCATTGGTCACACCTTGCGGTCACCTCTTGTTCACATCGATGGTGGCCATTACATTTCAGATGTGTTACGATCCGTGGCTCTCCCCTTCATTCGATCCCTGCGAAACCTTACATTTCAGCAGGATAATCCATGACCGCATGCCCAGGCATATCAAGGCCGATATTACGATCAGAGGAGGTTGTTCAGGGTATTGATTTCTCAGGATCTATTCACCCAAATTGCGTGAAAATGTAATCACATGTTAGTTCTAGTATAATATATTTGTCCAATGAATACCCGTTTATCATCTGTATTTCTTCTTGTTGTAGCAATTTTAATGGTCAGTACTGTATTTTTAGTATCAGTATTAATTTTTTTTGGGTTCAGTACTTAAATGTATTTGCGCTGACGCTTATTTTTAATTATTATAAATGCAGCGACACCACACAAGAAATGTAATACTTTACGAGTGACTTTATTCTGACTACTGGTACGCCTACATTAATTTCATTTTGTGCTTTACGGAATTTTAATTAACTGTTTCGTGTTTGCATTCATGTAATAGAATTTTGCTCTGTTTTAATTACTGCTCTCTTTAGCGTGACGTTATAAAGATAAGATTTTTTTATTTGCTTTATAGGTTTGGTCCGCCTTGAGCAAACACAAATGTTTTTTCATTTCTCCCATACATGTTCCGCTGGCGTTGCAGCATCATCAGTGGGATGTTTATTGTCTGTCAAATTAACAGTGGAATAATTGTTACTTTTTTACATTAACAGTAAAAACTACAGATAATTGTGAGACTACTATACATCGTTTCTTATTTTATAGGTATGCTAGGCCTACCTTAATACCACATGTTGTTATGTTTGTGGTTCTTCCACTCACAAAACGTCACTGATAGTTTTTGACAGTTTGTCATCTGCAAGCCAAATTTAATTTGAATTTGTGTTTTACAGTATTTTAATTATTTCGTGTTTGCATTCATGTAACAGTATTTTGCTCTGTTTTAACTACTGCTTTCTTTTGCGTTCAGTACATAAAGATATGATTTCATTTGTCTCCCTCCCTCTTAAAGTGTTACGTTTAAAACAAATGTTGGTAAAGACAGCACACAAGGGCAGCAAGTTACCCTGTAACCATCATTCCTTTACTAAGGACGGAATTCGCTCGGGGTAGCTGCGTTATGTAATGTGGAGCTGGAGAGGAAACAGTTGGGCGACTCGCTGACTCATCTGCTTTTGCTGCGCGCGCTGCCGGAGTGAAAGCTGTGAGACGCTGGAGAGGATACGGTGGGATACGAACTCTGTTCAGCAGCATCGGTGGTTCAGTGGTAGAATGCTCGCCTGCCACGCGGGCGGCCCGGGTTCGATTCCCGGCCAATGCATCTTTTTCATTTTCTGTTGAATCTTTCCAAGATTCAAATTTCTGTCTAGTTGAAGCTGTGATAGTAGAACACTTTGAATTCATGTAACAGAATTTTGCTGTTTTAATTACTGATTTCTTTCGCATGAAGTCATAAAGATAAGATTTTATTTGTCTCCCTCCCTCTTAAAGTGTTACATGTCTCCCTACCTCTTAAAGTGTTACATTTAAAAGAGACGTTGGTAAAGACAAGGGCACCAAGTTACCCTGTAACCAGGGTCGTCTTAAGCCATACAGGGGCCCCTGGGCACTCAGTGTTTTGGGGCCCTTAAAAAAACTAAATGAATGCCTCAGATTGGTGTACATATATTTTGTGACTTAATTGTTTAAAATAATACCAACCCAATACTAATGATTAGTTTCACAAATAAGGCTTTCATTTAAATTAATGATTTCTTTGAAGATTTTGAGAATACAGTATGTAAAATTTTTGAAGTATGTCTCTTTCTATGCAGATAAGTGGCACGCAGATTAGGGGTCCCAACAACAATGACTCTTCAGAATGGCGTACATGTGGTTTGTGAATTTATTGATTATTTGGTTAGAAATACACAAATAAAATACTAATAATTACTGTTTTGCAAATTGGACTTACGTTGCTATCAAAAATTTTTTTTCGGGATTTCCGAAATGCAAAATCTTCTATTATGTCTTCAAAGTCTAACTGTTGAAGGACGTCACTTTCTATGCACATGACTGACAAATTAGTAAGTCGTTCCTGTAGCATAGTCGTTCGTAATTCATTTTTGATTCTCTTCAACTGGGAAAATAGACGCTCTCAACTGCAGTTGGTTACCATTAGACAAATATCTGGGTAGCAACTTCTACATTCGGGAAGGTTTCTTCTATTTTATCTGCTTTCACTAAGCTTTATTTCTTGTCTCCAATGGCTGATCAGTGTTGCTACTAATATCACTGTAGCCATTATGCAAAGCGTTAAGAGCGTCAGCAAGAGCAGACCATCTAGTTTCAGACAGGGACTTCAGAACTTTATTTGCGCCTAAACATACTTTCAAAACTTTCCATTGATTGTTCGAAGCAGACAAAAAGGTGAACAATTTTTGCACAAACCGGAAGTATGCTATTGCTTGAGAAACACATGCAGCCGCCTGAACACGTACTAAATTTAGTGAATGTGTGGCACATGGTACAAAAATAGCAAATTTACATTTTTCTTTTATTCTTGCCTGAAGACCTGAATCCTTTCCGACCATATTTTCTGCATTATCATAGCTCTGTCCGCGGCAATCTCTTACTGAAATGTCAAAGCTATCCAAAAACTTCATAACAGTATCTTCTATACTTTTTGAGCCTATGCTCTTCCATTGGTAAAATTTGCTAAAAATCTCTCAACAGGTTGGCCATCTTCTACGTACCAAACGATGTATTTCCTTTGCCACGACTGCCATACTTTCTTATATGATCAGCAAGAAAAGGATCAAAATGTTCAAATGTTTGTGAAGCTTATGGGAGTTAACTACGGGGTCATCAGTCCCTAAACTTACAAACTACTTATGAACTAGCTTATACTAAAGACGGCACAAACATCCATGCCTGACGGGGAGATTCGAACCCCCGACTGGGAACGGCTTTGCGCATCGCAGCTTAGCGAATCAATGCGCTTCGCCGCTTAGCCGCGGTGGAAAGGATCAAATTCGCTTATTAATTCTAAGCATCCCAAATAATTTCCATTGTTTTCAGACCCCAAAATATCATTTTCTCCAAGAAACACTAGTCTCCTTGAGCCAAACATTTCACAACTGCAACAATTCTTTTCAATATGCTCCTCCAATAATTGACCTCAGCATTAAACTGGGAAAGCAGTCCACTATCAACTCGTCCGACAATTTCGCTTCTCGCAACGTAATTCATCATTTATTACCTGTGCTGCAAATTCTCATGCTCCTTTAATAAGTTGTTTATATGCTTCCAATCTTTGTACCCCTGGAAGAACTCAAATTATTGCCGACAGTGTTATTGAATAGACGGCAATAATAACAGTACACAGATTTCATGGATGGTGAATACAGAAGCCACTTTCTTTCTACACACTCAACATTCGTCAATTTGCGAGTGAAACCAGTCCTCCTTAATTTTCTGGTTTTTGTTTTGCCACTTACACCAGCAAAATGTGTAGTGGTTTCTGAGAAGTCGCTATTTTTGTTTTGGAAAAAACTCTTGGGCCTTTGTGAATCCAAATATTACGGACTTCTTTCGTTAAAATTTCATCACAGTTCTTACCAGGGTCGTGAGATACGTCTTCTACAATACGGTACTTGTGTCTGGTTAATCCAAGTGGCTTGAGATGGAAGAAGTATGTTGTGTGTGCAGCTGTCTTCATAACTAGAACTGATGAATTCGAAACACAAAGATTATCCTCTATGTTAAACATGGGCACAGTTTCTAAGTTTTGAGATTTAGAGATATCTTGAGATGGTGAGGTAGTTAAATCACTCTGCCAGTTAGTTACTTCAACAATGAAAAAATGAAGTAAGTTTAGATAGTCTGCTGATGGTTTCTTTTTGAATTGCAATTATTTTTCTTTTTCTGAACCACTTAAGTATGTTCTTTCTTACATTGTTGAAAGACATTACAAAAATATCAAGTAGACACTGTCAAATAGTCTAAATGGAGTGAATCGCGTAAGTCGCATACAATCAAATGGCGCTTCGAAGCACCCCGATAACGTAAGGTAGAAACTCCGACAATGCCGAATTCACCAGGACTGGATGCATTGGCCGATCAGAGTTGCCAGGTTTTTCTATTGCTCTGTCGCCAAATTTTAAACAAAAAGTAGCCAAAATATCGCCATCTTCACAACAATAAAATGCCAAAATATAACCATCTTTACATCAGTAAAAATAGACAAATATTGCAATCTGTTAGCATTATTATGCTATGGTAATTATGGCATGTTACTTGACAATAATAATCCTGAAATTCAGGGAGTAAGCTGGTTACTGAGTAAAAAGTAACGCAAACTGTGGCACTCGCACATTCACAGACATCAGACTGAACTTTCCAAGGAAACTCATACTTCACAGAAACATTTATCTGAGTCCATCCAAGAACTGAACCCAGACACACCACCAGCTGACAAAGCAGGCAGTCAAAGTATTGACACATTGTAAATATAATAAAAAGACTCCGGGAATTCAGTTACATTTAACTATCACATTTATTAATTTCATGACTTATAAAAATTACGACACAAAACTGTTCAAGAATCATTCTATCAGACTTATACAAGGGATGTTCTCATGCATAGGTTCGATTACCAATCACTTTCATCTTCTTAAAAACAAATATTTACAGATGTTGAATAGAGTTATTGAATCTTTCAAATATTTCTTGAATACACACAAAATGATTACAACATTTTGAGGTGAGGTAATTTATAATAATGCACTAAGCATTTCATACTTTGAGGTGAGATGGACTTTAATTCGTTATAATGCGTCATTACACACTGAAAAATCAGCCATGAGAACGACTGGGAAATCACTGCGTGTTCTCCATCGACATTTATACTCTGTAAACCATTGTTAACTAATGTGAAGTGCGTAGCATAGGGCTCGCTTCACAGTAACAGTTGTTACGAATTTCTGTTGTGTTGTCGTATGGAACGCGAAAAAAGATACTGTTTAAATGCCTCCTTGCATGCTGTAATTTATATAATCTTATCCTCATGTTCTCGTAGGAGCCATACATAAGGTGTTGTTGTATACTTCGAGATATCGTTTAAAGCCTGTTCTGTAACCATGGTAAGTAGGGTACATGAGGTAGTTTACGTCTATCTTCAAGAGTCTGTAAGTTGAGTTTGTTTATATCTCTGTGACACTCTCCCACACATCCATGCCATTTGAAAACATTTGTGCTAACTTGTGTAGGTAGCTTACATTTCCCCAGCATTCTACCGAAGTTTAGCCGTATCATTGACGCGATGTCTAAAGAGTGATTGCTTTACTTTCGTTGTATTTGAAGTTAAATAAAATAGCCATTAAGTCGCCAACCAATTCCTTTAATAGCTAAATTTAATCGCCAGTCGCCAGACTGCTAAAATGGCTACTACTATAAGAAAAAGATAGCCAAGAATGTGAAAAATCGCCACACCATCCCTGTGGCCGATGCGCAGTGCCGTCCTGAGCAGCGGGCCAGTCCATTGTTTTCTTCGTAGGGGAGGCCGTTGCGCATTGTCGTTCTAAGCGCCGGGTGAGACAATTACTTTGTTCGAAGGGGAGACCCCATCAGTCTGATTCAGATGCTTCTAGTTATCGAAGGTCATGTGCTGCTGGTTCCATATGTTAAAGATTTATATCTACATGAACCCAAAAAAAAAAAAAAAAAAAAAAAAAAAAAAAACGGTCATACTTAGCGCGGCATTGCAGTCTCCACGAGTTGGTGCAACAAGGATTCTGCATAATCAGACACGAGATATTATGTATAACGTAATTAAGTGTATGTCGGAAGACATAAAAGACTGGATAATCGTATAAAAGAGTTCTCTTGATATAGTTCAAGCTACTACTAAGATTTCACTTCGTACTATAGGACTAAGAAGAGTAAAGTAAGTGGGAGGAAAAATAAGTGCCGGTAGTGAATTTTTCCTTACTCCAGAAAAAAAAAGAGGAATAAAATGAAGAGTTCTTACATTTGTGGAGAGACCAGTAATCTCTGTATAACCTGGGTGTATAACTCTGGTGTCTGAGGATAGAACTGTAGCGTGCCTGCACATTCATATGTTCAAATGTCTGTAAAGCCTATGGGACTTAACTACGGGGTCATCAGTCCCTAAACTAACAAACTACTTATGAACTACTTACGAACTAAGACGGCACAAATATCCATGCCCGAGGGGGGATTCGAACCCCCGATCGTAGTGGCCGTGCAGACCGTGACTGAAGCGCCTTAGTCCCCTCGGCCACCGCGGCCGGCCATTCATATGTTTTGCACACAATTTCGCATTGTCCGCCATGTTGTGATTAGTCAAACGAATTGCTGTCAGATAGTATGTGACAAATAACTGCTTGATTGCCTCTATATTTGAAATTTATGTCAATTTGTGAACTAACAGATTCGTATGAATACGGAATCGAAACATGTTTCCTGGTTGTAATTAGTTAAGAAACAGAATATGAACATCTTTGGCTGGCACGCTCTGAAATCTGTAGTTCAACATCCAGGTAGTATACAGATCAATGGGAGAGACTGACACGCAACTTCCACATAACAAGCATCGTCTCACAATAAAGTCACTTCTCTCGGAATAAGAGAAAATACAAGTGAAGTACCTTCTCCACAAGATAGACTTCAGGTATGCCAAATCATTTTTTAAATGCCCATCTATTGTTTACACGTTGAAATATTAGTGGAAGTAATCTAAGCAACAAAAAACGGTATTGTGCTTGTGAATAATTTACATGTATGCACTAAATGCATTGACTAAGTAATATAAAAACATATTGTGAACAGAGTAGGTATATCATATATGTCAGTGACACATATTTGGGCTGTTCACATACTACACCCTGTGAGTGTAGTACGACGTCTAATTAGAGCACCTGCAGGTAACAAAAACTAATTTACTTCCAATGGCCACAAACATGTTATAAATTCGTTAATAAAAATTGATGGAAATGTTCCTGTACCAAATTATTGATTTCATTAAATGTAGTAGATCTTGTGCTAAATAAATTTTTAATTTTCAAATTCGGAGCTAAAAGGGAAGATTACCATGAAGTGACGAATGTTGCAGATTTTTCAACTCAATTGTTTTATCTTTTACTACCTGATTGAGGTAAACTCATATAACTGTTACACAGTGACGTAACACACACACACACACACACACACACACACACACATACACACACACACACACATATATATATATATATATATATATATATATATATATATGGCGAGAGACTCCGTCGTTGTTGACGTCTGGTGTGAAAAACCAGCAATAATACATAGTGGTAAAGATGAAATGCCATATTGGCTAAATTCTCATAATTTTCAACGTGACCAGGAAATCACAATGGCATGCAGTGAAACCTCGTTTATACGTTTTTGTAGCGGGATGCTAAAATAAACGTATAAGTGAGATTAATACTAAAATGAAACTTTCAGTACTGAGCTCGAAATAGGTTTGTTATCTGCACGCTTTTGTCGAAAGCAAGTCTGTATGCATTATTCCACAACTGAAATCCTTCCTTTCTTACCGTTTGGTCCAGTTTTCAAAGCGTTGGCTCTTTTGTGTGTTTCATTGGGTCAAATGTTCAAATGTTTGTGAAAGTTATGGGACTTAACTGCGGGGTCATCAGTCCCTAAACCTACAAACTACTTATGAACTACCTCATACTAAGGACAGCACAAACATCCCTACCCGACGGGGAACGGCCTCACGATAGCACCATAGCGCCTCAAAGCGCTCGGCCGCTCCGCCTTGACGTTTCATTGGCAATGATGATACTTTGTGGTAATTATTCAGCAATCAGTCGTCATCAATATAAATTCTTTATTTGTTGGCAAATCCGGATTTCGACCACTGCGTCAGTACAAACGCAACCTCCTACATTGAGGTCGAGATATTTTAAGTTTTTTTAATTTATTTTATGCATTGATAATGACCACACAGTGGTCGAAATCCGGATTTGCCAACAAATAAAGAATTTATATTTATGACGACTGATTGCTGAATAATTACCACAAATCAAATACAGCCGTGGAGCACCCAATATGGAATCAAGCCTGATAATGATAATACTTACGATAGATTATGAGATTATGGGAGCCTTTGAGTTGCTCACTAGGATTTCTTTTGCACTTCCTCGATTATGCTGCATGGAAAGACATCATCTTTCATTTTTTATGAACTGTTCATTGTCAGGTGTTTGAATATTGGAAACTACTGTACTCTAAAATATTGAGTTCACCCGTTACCAAGAGACTCGTAGTCCCAATAACTGGCTCTACCATCAAATCCCACTGCTCAGTACACTGTAGAGCTGGGTCGTTCTCGAACGAAGAGGTCCGAAGGAAGGGTTCACATGAATGAACGGAAGGACCGAGGAACTGGATACAAGGAACATTCACTTCGGCGGTCGCGGTCTCGCGTGGCCGTTCCCGTTCCAGCTCCAGGACGACCACGCGACCGTTCCCTTTTCGGTCGAACGTTGCAGTTCAACTCAGTATCTAGCTATCTTTTTTTTTTTTTTTTTTTTTTTTTTTTTACCACAGTGGAGCAGCGTGATCCTTGTTATGGAAGAAACAGCGATCTACATTACGGCGGGGCTTTTTTGAAAGACAGGGAGGGAAGGTCAGTGCATAGTTGACAAAGTTCCTAAAACACCTCCCCTCTTTCAAGCCATCCCTCGTTGTTGTTACCAACACACTTCGTGCCAGTGCCCTGGTTTGTAAACGAGGCAGCACTGCACGCGAGGTGCCGTGTCGACATGCAACTTCAGTATATGTCTGAATTCGCTCTTTACTAACCTTGTGTCTTCTGTCGTAGTTGATGTCCCATTGCGCAGGTGAAGCACACAGGTCGCACGTCCGTTGTACTTGAAGTGATGCTAAAAGAGGTGTTGAGATGTGGCTAGGAAGTACTGCACTACGAATAACTTTTGCTTTTGTAGGATGCCAGTGCTTGTTTTCTTATTGAAGAAATGCGAGTGTATATCCAAGCACAAATATACAGACTGAGTAATGTTACAAATATAAACGTTGCATAACTTATAAGCTGTCCCTGGCCCGCACTGAACTGACATGAATGTGCAAGGTATCGCGGTCGGCGCTCGACTGACTGACACAGCCTCTCGCTGCGCGCCACAATCCACCGTTTAGGCGCCAAGCGAAACTTCTAGACTAACATTGTTCAGCCTATTACAAAATATACGAATAATTATATCTTTGAATTAACCGGAATATAGCTTAGCATAAAAGCATTACAGAAAGTATACAGATAATTTTTAATAAACATAGGAAAGTTAAACATTAATAAAAGAAGCTTAAAGTTTTGGCGGACAACTAGTATAGGCTGGAGCCAATAAGATCTCAACTTGCAATAGGGGTGGAGCTTTCCCACGGGATACAAGCTCATCTACTGTCTCTCTCTCACACCCAGTTCTCCAACCAAGAAAACTTCTTTAACACCTAATATTTTGATATACGAAATAAACGGCTCCATGTCAGCCCCCTCACAACATACCTGTGCTCCATTGACTGTAGGGAATTAACTTATGTGAAATGTATAAAACGGAGTTGGTGAGTGCAGAGCCAATGCTACTTGTTTCGAATTCCGACTGTTATGAAAACCATATACATTGAGAATTTGATAAAAAAGGAACGGTGAACAAGTGGAAAGGAACGGTTCCAAGAACGAAACGATCATCATTAGGTTCCAAAAATGAACGCGTTTGCCGTCTCTAGTGTACAGCACTGGACTTCGCCCTCCATTAGACTATGCGGCGCTCATGCATTCCCACGGCACGGCGCTACATGCTGCTGCTGAGAACGGTGCAGCCGCTGTATTGTTATGGGAAACTTTGATGCCACTGGGGCTGTCTGCGCTGACATCTCGAGACGTAAGCGCCTGTCCGCTGGTTGGCCGGGCAAACGGCAGCCCCGTGTGGCGTCGTGTGATGGCCGCAGTTGGATATAATGTTCCACCGAGTTATATCTGAAACACACTGCCACACGGTCTACTACAACAGCGTCGCCGCATGTTCTGTTGCTAAGGCCCGCAATAATAACTACGACTATGGACTATGGATGTAGAGGAATTGTGGACTAAATTTAAGTGCATTGTTAATAAAGGGTTAGAGAAATATGTGCCAGTAAAGACGATTAAGGATGGAAAAGATCCACCGTGGTATAATAATAATGTTAGAAAGCTGCTGAGAAAGCAAAAGCTGTTGCACTCTCGATTCAAAAAAGAACACGCAAATGATGAGAGGCAAAAGTTAGTAGAGATTCGTGCGTCTATAAAAAGATCGATGCCTGAAGCATACAATAATTATCACAGCCATACCTTAGCAAAAGATCTTTCCGAGAACCCGAAAAAATTCTGGTCCTATGTAAAATCGATAAGCGGGTCAAAGCCCACTGTCCAGTCACTAGTTGATCATTCCGGGGCAGTAATAGAAGAATGCAAACGGAAATCTGAAGTTCTAAATTTAACCTTTAAGAAATCTTTCACGCAGGAGGACCGCACAAATATACCATCATTTGATCAACGTACTAATTCCGAAATGAGGGACATAGCAATAGGTATTTCCGGTGTAGAGAAGCAGCTGAGAGAGCTAAATACGAAAAAGTCTGCTGGACCGGATGGAATACCAGTTCGGTTTTACAAAGACTATTCTGTGGCTTGCATTTTTAGCGAATCTTTAATTCAGCGCAAAGTTCCTAGTGATTGAAAAAAAGTGCAGGTGACTCCCGTGTATAAGAAAGGAAAGAGAACTGACCCATACAATTACAGACCAATATCGTTGACATCAGTTTCATGTAGAATTTTGGAGCATATTCTCAGTTCGAATATAGTAAATTTCCTTGAAGCGGAAAAGCTTCTTTCCATGAATCAGCACGGGTTTAGGAAACATCGTTCATGTGAAACTCAGCTTGCCCTTTTCTCACATGACATCTTGCGAGTCATGGACGAAGGGCAACAGGCGGATTGTGTTTTTCTCGACTTCAAAAAGGCGTTCGACGCGGTGCCACACTGCAGACTGCTAACGAAGATACGAGCTTATGGAATAGGTTCACAGATTTGTGACTGGCTGGAAGACTTCCTAAGTAATAGAACGCAGTACGTTGTTCTCGACGGCGAGTGTTCATCAGAGACGAGTGTATCGTCAGGCGTGCCCCAGGGGAGTGTGATAGGCCCGCTATTATTTTTTTATCTATATAAATGATCTGATGACAGAGTAAGTTGTAATTTGTGGCTGTTTGCTGATGATGCTGTGGTGTATGGGAGGGTGTCGTCTGTAACTGACTGTAATAGCATACAGGTTGACTGAGACAAAATTTCTAGTTGGTGCGAAGAATGGCAGCTAGCTCTCAATGTAGAAAAATGTAAGGTGATGCGCATGAGTAGAAAAAACAATCCTATAATGTTCGAATACAGCATTAGTAGTGGGCTTCTTGATGCGGTCGCGTCGTTCAAATATCTAGGCGTAACATTGCAAAGCGATATGAAATGGAACGAACATGTAAGGACAGTTGTAAGACGGACAGCCGACTTCGGTTTATTGGGAGAATTTTGGGAAGATGTACTTCACCTGTAAAGGAGACCGCGTATAAAACGCTTGTACGACCACGTCTTGAGTATTGCTCAAGTGTTTGGGACCCGCAGCAGATCGATTTGAAGGAAGACATAGAGGCGGTTCAGAGGCGAGCAGCTAGATTTGTTACCGGTAGGTTCGACCAATGCGCGAGTGTCACGGAAATGCTCCTGCAACTCAATTGGGGATCGCTGGAAGAAAGACGACGTTCTTTTCTTGAATTTCTGTTAAGTAAATTTAGAGGGCCGGAATTTGAAGATGAGTGTAGTACGATCTTGCTGCCGCCTACTTACATTTCGCGTAAAGATTACAAAGTCAAGATAAGAGAAATTAGGGCTCGTACGGAGTCATATAGGCATTCTTTTTATCCTCGTTCAATTTGGGAGTGTAATAGGAAAGGTAATGCCTAGTAGTGGTACAGTGTACCCTCCGCCACGCACCTTACGGTGAATTGCGGAGTATGTATGTAGATGTAGATGTAGACTTTGCATGAGACAGCAAACCAAGTAACTTGCCACACTGTATATGACTCATTTCGAGACAATTTCTGGGTCTTTATAATGAATAAGTGCGCCAAAAATTCACTTAAAAAAAGTGAGGAACGAGTTTCTCGGGGCCCCCATCGGGCTGGGGGCCCTGGGCCTGTGCCCCTTGTGGTCCTCTGGTAGAGATGGTTGTGCCTATAACCATCATTCCTTTACTAAGGACGGAATTCGCTCGGGGTAGCTGCGTTATGTAATGTGGAGCTGGAGAGGAAACAGTTGGCCGACTCGCTGACTCAGCTGCTTTTGCTGCTCGCGCTGCCGGAGTGAAAGCTGTGAGACGGTGGAGAGGATACGGTGGGATAAGGACTTTGTTGAGCAGCATCGGTGGTTCAGTGGTAGAATGCTCGCCTGCCACGCGGGCGGCCCGGGTTCGATTCCCGGCCGATGCATCTTTTTCTTCATTTTCTGTTGAATCTTTCCATGATTCAAATTTCTATCTAGTTTAAGCTGTGATAGTAGTTGCCACAAAAACACAACACTTTAAAGGGAATTACTTTCCACTTGAAATTTATTTTACGATGAGATCAGATATCGTTCGCAGAAGACAGCATCACGGTGGTCGCATCTGTGGCGCCATGCGGTGAACCACATTGTAAGCGTGTATTCCTTATCACCATAGTGGCGTATCACCCAGCGTGAGGTCACGTCTCGGTCACATTGATGGCACTTTGAACAGTGGCCGTTACATTTCAGATGTGTTACGACCCGTGGCTCTACCCTTCATTCGATTCCTGCGAAACCTTGCATGTTGCAGGTCCTTTCTCGATATGGAAAATGTTCGACTGTTTCCCTGGCTAGTACATTCGGCAGATCTCTCACCAAATGAAAACGTCTGGTCAACGGTGGGCGAGCAACTGGGTCGTCGCAATACGCCAGTCGCTACTCTTGATGACCTGTGGTATCGTGTTGAAGCTGCATAGGCATCTGTACCTGTACACGCCATCCAAGCTCTGTTTGACTCAATGCCCAGGCGTATCAAGGACGTTATTAAGGCCAGAGGTGGTTGTTCTGGGTACTGATTTATCAGGATCTATGCACCCAAATTGCGTGAAAATGTAATCACAAGTCAGTTTCAGTATAATATATTTTCCCAATGAATATCCGTTTATCATCTGCATTTCTTTCTGGTGTAGCAATTTTAATGGCCAGTAGAGTAGTTTCACTTCTGCTACTAGTCGTTGCGTCTTTCTTTCTCCAGTTTACTCTCACTCCTTAGTTTACTCTCACTCTATAGCCAGCAGATTCATTCAACACGGCTGCCTTCGTAGACGTGTAAAATTGACAATAAAGGCGTAACACTGCATCCTGTCTTGCCCTCTTTTTAGTACGTGTACTTAGTTCTTGGTTTTCCTTTCGTTTTTTACCTTATTGTTTCTTGTACACATTGCGTATTGTCCGTAATTACATATGGCTTATCCTGTTGTAATATATGACACCTGTTGAAGTTTCTATACACTATTGATAGATCAATAAGACAGATGCACCAAACGTACCACAGCTCCCCGCACGTCAGAAAGAAATCAACGCAGCACTAATCTCTAGTCTATATACCAGTGCTTATTGCTTATACAGACGAATTGGAATCGTTACATATACGGTGCAGCAGTGCTGCTAAACGGAAATTTTTTATCGGCCCTTAAATTTTATTTGAAGTGGCGACGAAAGCTAGCTCTCTCTCTCTCTCTCTCTCTCTCTCTCTCTCTCTCTCTCTCTCTCTCTCTCTCTCTCTCTCTCTGACGGAGCAGTTCTCCTGCAGAGTGAGAAAATTGGAATGGAGTTCCCGATTGTAAAATTTATGGCAGAAAATTGAACTTGAATGAAGTGAAATTGTCAGCTGCATCCGTACCTCCGGAAGATGAGAACGATACGCAGAGAGCCGATAGGACTGTCGTAAATATCGTACCTCGCTACTGGTTACAATAAAAAAAGGTTCAAATGTTTCAAAACCTATTGACCAAACTGCTATTTTCATTAGACGATTGTACGCATGTGGCGAATGTATGGCGAACGGTATTTACTTTCAGAGTTTTCTGTGGTGACAAAGAAAATGCCTTAGTGAAGATATTGTAGGCCATAACATGTCTGCTACCCCGCAATGAAACTACGAACTTGGTGCTCCCCTATAACACACCCGAAATAAGGAAGCTTTGCACGGCGATTAACAAGAGAAACACGGCGACTGCCATACTATACTATCAAAATCAAATCCACAGAATAAGTTTCATTTCAGTCCAGTTTTGACCAAGAAATCAACATCCGCTGTTTAATAATCTACGGAACCCGGTTGATTAACTTCGTGGATATGTATGTCGCCCAACCTGAGGGTGGTTTCTAAGGCAGTTTTAATCTCGTCGAATGAGGGCTGGTTTTCCCGTTCGGCGTCAGTTACATTATACCGTCAGATTCTGCGCAGTTATTTTCTTTCACACGTTTCACGGTTTACCCTGCATACAAATATTTAGGCTACACGGGATCCTGTGAAGGGGCGGGAGGAGGGGAAGGATAGGAGTTGCGTTCACTAGGGAAGAAACCGTATAATAAACGTCCAACCGCGCGGAAATGGCCATACTCTCGTCGGAGTTTCGAGTCCTCCGTCAGGCGTGTGTGTGTGTGTGTGTGTGTGTGTGTGTGTGTGTGTGTGTGTGTGTGTTTTGTCCTTATTCTAAGTTAGTTTAAGTAATTTTTAACTCTAGGAACCAGTGTAAGAGAGTGGTTTGGCCGGTTAGAATTACACTCATTTGAACATTTTGAATAAACGTATGGTTCGGTTCGTGTAGTAGTGGGCGTGTGAACCGGTACAGGCTGCTGCTTCGGGAGGCTTGGTCAAATTCAATTTTCAGAACGAATGTGAAGCAATTCCAGCTTCAATGTATCAAAAATTAATGGAACTCGATCATGAAACTCAGTGACATTATTAACCGGATGCCGCATACGCTGTTGTTGCTTCCACGATTCGCACCTCCGGAAAGGAACAGAAAATTATGTTCGGTGCCTTTTCGGTTTTTTTTCCTAGTATACTAAGACACGACGCAGTTATCTTGAGCACTTATTTTCGCAATCTTCAGTGTACTTCTTGCAGCCGAGTAAAATAATCTACGTCGTATAAAATGCGCTGTGCAGAGAAAACGGACTCACATGATTAATCCTACATACTACATACCGGAAGCGAGGTGCTTTTCTTAGGTAATACGTTTTGACGTTTACAGAAATGCTGCGAACAACTGAACGGTCATGAACTTTGATAACTCTCGTAGTTAGAAACTTTTATATGCTTTTGGCAGGAAAGAAATATGTACAGTCCTCGTAGATATGGATGTCATAACGACAACTTTATACCCTTATCAGAGTAGTAGAATTGTATCCTGTGTTTTACGAGAGGTGTGTCCAGCTGAACGCGTACTCAAAACAAATGAAGAAAGGAACACTGATTATCGATTTTCCTTTCTCGTTTTAGCAGCAATTTCACGAAACTTGTACACAAGAATGCAAGATGATGAAGCCACTGGAATACTTAAGGAAAGTAGGCATGAACTGCGCTTGTCTGGTTGCAGGTTCTTTCGTCTTGCATTTGGTGTGACCGAGTACTTTTCTACGTGACGAATGCTGAAATTCTACGCTACACGTGTCACAATATGTGAGAACATATTTCAACAAAATATTTACAAGTTTTTGTTTACTCAATCCAAAAATACATGCAGAGTATTCTAAATAGTTGTAAACGAGAAACAAAACAAAGAAAGAAGGAAATGCAGTGAAACGAAACAGGAAGTCACTATTCTACGTAAAATATAACAGCGTTAAAACACTTCGTTGTTAGTGATGCAGAATAAGATGTAAACAGCTAATTCCAGTGTCGACGTCTTTAATGTCTTGTTGCGCTACGGTAGTTGTTCCTTGGAAAGAAGCAATGGAGTGTTTCTCCAGTTCTATATATTTTTATCTAAATTTCGCGCTTTGACTAATACTAGCTAAACCCGGCTGCTCTTCGTTGTCACTCAGACTGATTTGGTATGAATGGGGAGATATAGAAGAGATTTCTTGCGAACACAGACCCACCGAGAACATATATCAATCAAATCAATGCTTTGCTTTGTTTTGTTATGAAATGATGTTTCCACAGAAAAGTATTATTTGTTGTGAAGCCTACAGATTGACTAAATTTTTGTGCGTTTTCCGCATTATCATAAAGAAAAAATTAGACGGTTTATTGCCTCTCGTATCCTCTACGTTCATTATAAAAAAAAAAAAAATGTTCAAATGTTTGTAAATCTAAGGGATGTAACTACTGCGGTTATCAGCCCCCAGGCTTACAAACTATTTAAACTAACTTATGCTAAGGACAACACACACCCATGCCCGAGGGAGGACTCAAACCTCCGACGGCGAGCAAACGCGCGCTTCACAGCAAGGCGCCTTAGACCACTCGGCAACTCCACCGCGGCTACGTCCATTTCCTCTATCCTCTCTCTCTCTCTCTCTGCCACTTTCCCCTTTCCTTTGTTGCAACTATTCGAAATGATTTAATTAAAAATTAAGAACTTAGTTTGAAGTTGTAGTAACGGTGGTATTGACCACAAAGCTTCTCATACAGAAAACTAACCGAAATAACGGCACCAGTAAATAACGTCATTTAAATACTTGGTTACTAAAATGCCATCTCTGACCTAACTTTCAGGTATGTGTGTATTACTGCGTGATAAACGCGAACGTCCATAATATATATTTTCATGGAATTTCATTACTTTGGTGAGGTATTTCACATATGAGATTAATGAAAGTCGAAGACTAATGTTTGATATAGAAGATAACACAATTCTACACTACTCAAAACAATTAGGGGGTCAGGTGAGATGTTGTACTCTTCAGTCCGGAGACTGGTTTGATGGAGCACTCCACCCTACTCTATACTGAGAAAGTCTATTTATCTCCTCATTTGAATCTGCTTACTGTATTCATCTCATGGTCACCCTCTGCGAAGTTTCCCTGTAAACTTCCCTCCAATGCTAAATTTACGATTCCTTTGATGCCTAAGAATATGTCCTACCAATCGATCCCTTCTTTTGGTGAAGGTATGCAAAAAAACTCCTTTTCTCGCCAATTGTGTTCAGCACCTCTTCATTAGTTACGCGATCTACCACCTAATCTTCAGCATTCTTCTATAGCACCACATTTTGTAAGCTTCTTTTTCCTCTTCCTGTCTGCACTGTTTATCGTCCATGTTTTACTTCCGTACAAGGCAACACTCCACAGAAATGCCTTCAAGACTTCCTTACACTTAGATTAATATTCGATGTTAGCAGATTTCTCTTTTTCAAAAAGGTTTTTCTTCCCATTGCTATTCTGCATTTTATATCCTCTGTTATTTTAATGCCCAAGTGACAGAAATCATCTGCCACCTTTATTGTTTCGTTACCTAATCTGATTCCTTCAGTATCGCCTGATTTTCTAAAACTGCATTCCATTACCCTTGTTGTGCTCTTGTTAATGTTGAGCTTATATGCTCCTTTCAACACACTTTAGTTTCCGTTCAATTTCTCCTTCAGTCATATGCTGTCTCTGATAGAATTACAGTATCATGAGAATCACGCAATGTTTCCATTTCTTCACCCTGTACTCTAATTCCTTCTCCAAATTACACTTTGCTTTCCTTCACATCTTGCTCAATGTACAAAATGAATAACACTGGAGAAAGGCTGCAGCTTCGTCTCACTCCCTTCCCAACCACTGCGTCCCTTTCATGCCCTTCAATAGGTGTGATATCGTAAACAACGTAGATATGAAACTTCCTGGTAACGTATTTTATTCAGATATTTGTTACAGTTGTAATTTGTGTGTGGTACAGTATGAAATTTTGCTATCTCAACTCTTTTCTTCAGGTTTACATGGCTCAGTGTAATACCAATGTGTGAAGCGATCACAGTGACCCACACGTGCTTGCCATAGCTAATTGAGTGAGTTTGAAAGCAGTGTAACGGAGGCCTTCCCATTGGAGGAACGGTCCTTTGGTAGAATTGCTACTCAGCAGGGATTTTGCCGCCCCATGCAAAAATTTCAAGCGCCTCCTCCCCCGCCCCCCTTTCCCAGACACATGCGCACACACACACATGCGCTCACACACACACACACACACACACACACACACACACACGCGCACAGAGAGAGAGAGAGAGAGAGAGAGAGAGAGAGAGAGAGAGAGAGAGAGAGAGAGAGGATCACTTGAAAGATGGATCGGCGGACCGGCGTCTGCTTGCGACGGTCGTTTGCGCGTACGACTTAGACCTGGACAGCGTCTCGTAGAGTACAAGACGCACTGGGGTGTGATAACTACAACTTTCGTTCACCTTCGGTGTCTGTGGAGAAAACGCTATCGCCGCCAAATTCAGAATGTTGCAAGACCCGTTCTTTGTCGTCCTCGCAACAGGAAGATGGTGTGTTGTTCCAAAAGGGTAATGCTCGCCCTCATATTGCGTATGAAACACAACATACTCTGTAAGATGTTCAGCAATGTCCCTGGCTAGCACGATCTCCGGTTCTATCTACAATCGAGCACGTATGGGACAAGATGGGAGAACCACTGACACGTGTGGCTTGTCAACCTGCAACTGCTGCTGAACTACGTGAACAGGTAGAGGACGCGTGGAGTAATGGATCCCAAGACAGTATTCGCCAGATGTATGATCAAATGGATACGAAAATCAGCTCCTGCTTTGCTGCCTGCAAAATGAAAATTTCTGTAAAACTAAAAGTTGTCTTTAATACAACTAACAAGTATTATATATAAAAAGCAGTCATGAGTGCAATGATTTCATTTTATTCAACTAGTTTCGGTCCTTCTTTTGGACCATCTTCAGGAATTGTAACTGCATTGATGTCGTGAAGCTGAGCAGGTACCTGGGAGCCTTCTAGTGCGTTTCGGGAAGGCGCACCGGAAGGCTCCTAGGTACCTGCACAGCTTCACAATATCAATGGCGTTACAATTCCTGAAGATGGTAAAAAAAAGGACCGAAACTAGTTGAATAAAATAGTCATTGCACTCTGGGCTGCTTTTTATATATAATGTTTGAATGAGAGTGCTATTATCCCAAAAAGTGGAGCAAAAATGTTTCCAAAAATACACAACTAACAAGCTACGGACAAAACTGCGACACAAAGCTGGGACGAACGAAGATAAGTATAGAAATTCGGGAGTGCACAACCTGCATTGTGGGAATTATGAGGCTTTTATGTTGGGCAGATGTGTAGGCCATTTTTTGCTAGGTTTCACGAGCATACTGCCAACCATAATAAAACTACCTTTGGAGAACAGATACGAATGACCAAGCACAAAATCTAAGACAGTTGTCAGAGCATGAAGATCTTGCATGAGACTCCTAAAGGCAAGGAATTAAACAGTTTAGAAATTTGCAGAGTGTATATATATTTAAAACACCAAAGAAAAAAGGTGCTTAACGGTTAACTGGAAACTGTAGACATCAATTTCGTTAGCATTTTTGCTGATGCGCTATAAGATCAGCAATGCCCCGCTCCCTCACGAAAGGTACTATAGCTGAGCCACAATATTAATTAAGAGAAATACCTCGAACCACGTACGCCACCTAACAATCAGCTTGGACAATTGCGAGCTCGCATGGTTGTATGTGATGAGGCCTGACGATAACACGAGAGCGCGTATCGGCAGCGATACGTGATGTGGGGCAGTAAAGTATACGTTTTATCATTTGATAAAGAGCTTTTTTGTGTAAATGACGAACCCGCAACACATCGTGCAGACACAAGTATTGTATAACAGTTGGGCAGTGACGTTTCCACAGGTATGTAAACACCATTGTAGAATTTCGAAAAATTTACGGGTATGCTGCCAGCTATCAAAATCTACGACTGTCGATATTTCGGCAGGAGACTACCCTGCCATTTTCAAGGCGAAACTGCAGTGAGGAAGCAATGTGCAACGATCTTTAAAACCTCGGTTTTCAATGAGTAAACAGAGACAACACACACCGAGCAAGCAAGCACACAGTGCCGACACGACCAAAGATGAAACCGGTCAGAATATCGATAATAAACATCAATTCTCGACGGATGATGTCGGATTAGTTTTGTCCCTCTGTTTTTTGACAAGTGAGAGAGCAGGATCCGAAGCGGAATTTAAACAGGTCTCCATCCCAATTCATAAGGTTGTCACCTAGTTTTATTTCTATCGCTTCCTTGATAACACAGTCCCAGTAGTTGGAAAGTTGGAAGTGCTTGCCAGAATTTCCGTTTTGTTGTATTGCATAGGGTGACCTGTGTCAAGACAGTGTTCGGCCACAGCAGATTTGTTTGGCTGTTGTAAACGTGTGTGACGTTTATGCTCAATTCAATGGTCCTCAACAGTCCTAATAGTTTGACCAACATATGACATGCCGCAGCTACATGGGATACGGTAGACACCAGCCTTGCGCAAACCGAGATCATCCTTAACGGATCCCAACAGTGCCTTAATTGTAGATGGTGGACGAAACACACATTTTACATGTAATCCGACCTCATCCCTTGAGAACTGATGTTTATTATCGATATTATGACCGGTTTCATTTTTGGTCGTGTGAAACGGTGTGTGCTTGCTTGCTCGGTGCGTGTTGTCTTTCCTGTTTACTCATTGAAAACCGAGGTTTTAAAGATCGTTGCAAATTGCTTCCTCACTGCAGTTTCGCCTTGTGAAAATGGCAGGGTGGTCTCCTGCCGAAATATCGGCCGTCGTCGATTTTGGTACCTGGCGGCATACCCGTAAGTTTTTCGAAGTTCTTATTCGCCAGGAGAAATTAAGGAATCACACCATTGCAAAATGTCTTTACGCGTTAAAACTTTTAGTGTATGTTGACTTTAGCAATGCAGGTGCATTTATTAATCCTCTTCTTTGAGTCTTTTAGTTCTGATGATGGAGGCAAGATCCGCCGAAATCGGTAAAAACAAGTGAAATTTTTAATAAGCGATCTTGGCAATAACATAGGTTTTCCGTAGAGGGTAAAGCACGTACTAATATTGGTGTTTCAACTTGGGTCAACGCGTGCTACCTCAGTACCGTAAATGAAATCATTTCGTGTACTGCATATGCACTGTTTCAACAATAAATCATCAGAGAATTGGAAAACTCCGAGAGGGTGCACGAATTTTTATTCCAGTAGTGTATTTTACAAATACGTATATTCCATTACGAGATGCGTATGACTGCTAAGTTTTGTTGTAGGTTGGTAAAGTTTCACTGTATTTTAGATTAGATTAATACTTGTTCCATAGATCATATATACGATATTTCGTAATGATGTGGAACGTGTCAGTCTAGTAAATGTTGTCTACCCTTGACATCAATATTTCAAGGATTTTTTATTACATTTTTGTTTTTGTTTTTTTATTTGCTTATTTTTTTTTAGTTTTATCTAAAAATTCATCTACATTGTAAAAAGAGTTGCCATCCAGAAAGTCCTTTAATTTCTTTTTAAATACTATTTGGCTATCTGTCAGAAAAGGTGCTATTTGGTAAGTGACCAAAGACTTTTGTGGCAGCATAATTCACCCCTTTCTAAGCCAAAGTTAGATTTAACCTTGAATAGTGAATATCATTCTTTCTCCTAGTGTTGTAGCTGTGCACACTGCTATTACTTTTGAATTGGGTCGGATTGTTAATAACCAATTTCATGAGTGAATATATGTATTGTGAAGCTTCAGTGAAGATCCCTAGATCCCTAAATAAATGTCTGCAGGATGCTCTTGGGTGGGCTCCAGCAATTATTCAGATTACACGCTTTTGTGCGATGAATACTGTTTTACTCAATGTTGAATTGCCCCAGAATATGAGCCCATATGAAAGCAATGAATGAAAATAGGCGTAGTAACCTAATTTACTGAGATGTATATCACCAAATTTTTCAATGACTGATATCATAAGAAGCTGAACTCAAACGTTTCAGGAGATCTTAAAAACCTCTAACCTGTTTACACATACTGCCGGGTGCGATCTCCTTGATTGTGGAACTTTTTTTTTACTGACTCTGATAGCATAAGTAGCTGAACTCAATCGTTTCAGGAGATCTCCAATATGTTTCTTCCAATTCAGTCCCTCGTCAATGCAAACACCTAAAATTTTGAATATCCTACCTTAGCTACAGATTTATGTTCAAAGTATAAGTTTATTAATTATGTCATGCAATTTACTGTATGAAATACTGGGTTTTATGAAAGTTTAATGAGAGTCCATTTGTAGAGAACCACTTAATAACTTTCTGAAAGATGTCATTTACAATTTCATCAGTTAATTCCTGTTTGTCAGGTGTGATAGCTATACTTGTAACATCAGCAACAAGTACTAGCTTAGCATCTTCGTGAATGTAGAATGGCAAGTCATTAAAATATATTAAGAAAAGCAAGGGACCCAAGATCGAACCTTGTGGGACTCCATTTTTAATAACTCCCAGTTAGAGGAGTTGGTTCAGCGAGTACAACGCGGGCAGAGGTGGCGCCTCGAGACGAATCTTGTGGGGACGAAGGGCGCGCCCGCACTCCAAACAGCGGCTGAGTTATGGGTGGCACTCCCACCGGCTTGTGTTCCTTCCGGCGCCCTTGTTTTGACAGCGTCCGCGCCGGTGATATACGAGTGCGGGCTGGCACCGCATACATACAGCTGCGCTCGCCGTCTGGGGGAGGGAAGGGGAGGGGTGGCGGATGCTCCGGCTGGGGCGTCGTGGTGATCCCTCGCGGCGCCTCAGGGGCGCCAAGGGCGGAAGTTGTGCTACTTAGGGCGTCAGCGCCGAGGGTGGCGGACCTCAACCGTGGGAAAGTAAGCTCAGCATACACGATTCAAGTTTCAAATGTTTGCAAACCTGCTGAACCAATTGTCATCAGTTTCTAGACTTACAAAGTAGACTTCCGCATAATAGTTAGCGATCGAGAGCGTTCACTTTAGTTCGCGGCTCTGCCGCGAACTAGTTCGTTCTTTTAGTTCGTTCGCTCCCAGTTACGGCTGCGTGGCGTGCTCTGCGCATGCGGGAGGAGGGAGAAGTTTCCCCACCTAGCTCCTAGCTGCTTTATGCGCTTGCTGCTTGAGCCGCTAACGATATCACGCAAACCAAAAGAAACAGTTTATGAATACAGAATGAACTTTCACTCTGCAGCGGAGTGTGCGCTGATATGAAACTTCCTGGCAGATTAAAACTGTGTGCCGGAACCGGGACTCGAACCTGGGACCTTTGCCTTTCGCGGGCAAGCGCACTACCGATTGTGCTATCCCGACACGACTCACGATGCCACCTCATAACTTTACTTCCGCCAGTACCTCGCCTCCTACTTTCCAAACTTCACAGAAGCTCTCCTGCGAACCATGCAAGACTAGCACTCCTGGAAGAAAGGCTGTGGTGAAGACATGGCTTAGCCACAGCCTAAGGAATGTTTCCAGAATGATTCTGGAAACCTGAATGATTCTGGAAACATCCCTTAGGCTGTGGCTAAGCCATGTCTCCACCATGTCCTTTCTTGCAGGAGTGCTAGTCTTGCATGGTTCGCAGGAGAGCTTCTGTGAAGTTTGGAAAGTAGGAGGCGAGGTACTGGCGGAAGTAAAGTTATGAGGCGGCATCGTGAGTCGTGTCGGGATAGCACAGTCGGTAGTGCGCTTGCAGGCGAAAGGCAAAGGTTCCAGGTTCGAGTCCCGGTTCCCGCACACAATTTTAATCTGCCAGTACGTTTCAGTTTATGAATAATTTCTCGCGTTTAAGTTTAGAGTTATCTCTATATCTTGGTATTATGGAATTTATTAGTCAGATATTGCAAAGTGCAGAATACTTCAAAACAGAAATTTTGTAGCACTGAACTATGTAATCTAGCAGGCAGACGCTCATCTCGAAATGGCTCTCATTAGCAGAAGGCAAACACGTGATTTTTAATTCTGCTGCGCGCCCTCTCATATTGCCCGTCGGTCTTCGAAAAAGAATCCAACGAACTAAGAAGCGAGATACGTTTGGCATAATAGTTCGCGACCGGTAACGCACGTTTTAGTTCGCGACCGGTAGCTCTCCTCATAGTTCGCAGCTCGGCCGCGAAGTAGGTCGCTCCTTTTAGTTCGTCCGCTCTTTTTGGCTTTTGCTACCGCTACTAAAAGAGTATTCAGTGAATACCTTAGACAAAAAAAATTTGAGACAGTGAACTATGAAACAACCGCTGAGCTGCATCTCCGCTCGAAAAGACGGTAACTGGCAGAAGGGAATCACGCGATTCTGCACGCTCTCGCGTCCTCTCGCTGTTCCCCTTCAGTCTTCGGAAAAGGGGCGGACGAACTAAGAGGCGAGGGATCTGCGAAATATTTCTCGTAGTTCGCCTGTGGGAGCGCTCTTCCGAACTAGTTCATTCGCGAACTACACAAGACTATTACAAAGTACTTAAACGTACATTAAGGACAGCATACACACCATTATCTTGCAGAGAGGTTGACCAGTCCGTGTGAATTCAGCAACAGTTGATCTGTTGGATATTCTGTTACGCTTCCAGCTGCCGAGTCCGTAGCATGACCTTGAAACGTATCTCCCTAACAATATTTCTAGTAACAATGATAACAGTAATGGTTCTTAATTAAAAATAATGTAATTGAATGAAAAACTGATTTCTACAAGACATCGTAATCTGTGTTAAAAATTTAAATGCTCCAAAAAATAAATTGCCCCGGCAATTGATTAAAATCCTGACACAAAATTTGCGTAAAGTTAAGATCTGTAACTGGCGCAAAATACTAACTTGGAGATATATTCCAAGTTATTGGTATCGTTGAATTTACATTTAAATTATGGGCCTACATTTATAAGTGAACAGAAATTTATTCGGCACAGCAAAAGGAACGCAATCAATCAATCAATCTACTAAAAAGTTTTGACTGTACTGATCCTGTTGATGGTATCCGCAATTGAACATAACTGTTGGAGACACGTTTCACAGATTTAATCGAAGTTGACCACGGCTAGCACAAAATCATGAAATGAATTTAATAAATAGACATAAAATCTCAGGGATTTATTAGCGGAGCAATAATTGGAAAAAATAATTTCCACGAAAGAGAAGTTATTCAGTCAGCACGTCTCCAACAATTACTTTCTTTCCTAAGATTGTGGCGGAAACCATATTCGTTGTTTGCTGTAATAATAAAACACATCCTATATTAGTGATGAGGAAAGAAAAATGAACTTTGATTAAACAAATCCAATTACGAAGTTAAAATGAAATCATCTTTATTATTAGTAAACATCTTTCACCATCTACACTTACATTTTACCATCTGATGCATCTAGAATTCTCATACAAAACAGCAAAAGTACAATGAGTCCATACGCAACGACTGCCTGAGAGAGCGGATTTGTCGACAGCAGTAACCGCTTCGTAAAAAAAAAAAAAAAAAAAAAAAAAAAAAAAGAAAAGACCCTTCTTCATTAGACTGTTTCTCAGAGGGTACTTGTTTGTATCGATGTATTCACAGTTTTGGATTCACATTTGAAAATTGTTTACAGCGTCCTACATCATTTTATACATAAAATGCAAATCATGACAGTTTTTTAATTGTTCATTTTTGCACTTTCATTTTTGCACTTTCCTTTTGAGGAGGCATATGTAACTCGACAAACGCAGACACAATTTAATCGGTCAGTGGAGAAAATAACTAAGCCACTTTTTGGAAATTATTTTCCTACATAGATGTACTAAACTGAACAAGATGCATCCTTGAACTGTTTTTGACTTCTTTTTTTGTGGAAAAAAGGTAAGGTTCATTTTTCAATACTGAGGAATGTGAGTGACTTGGTCTTACTGACTGCTGTCTTTCGAAATGTTACCCAAGAAAGTGAACTGAAGGGAGAATGAATGTTACAAAAGCACACACGTTTTCAGACGGAGCACCCGGTAAAACAAAAGATAATAATGTAGTAAGGATGTCCCTTGCATTAACAGATACGGCATAATTTTTTAAAATCATTCACAGATTTCTCAAAAGTGGTCACAGGTCTCTCGTTTATGACCGCCTGTTTGGCACACTGAAGAGAAAATTACGAAAAAGTGACCGAGTTTACACGCCCAAAGACTATGTAAGAATCATAGCAAGTTACTCGTTATGGTGCAAAGACATAACGGATTTTCATAGATGGTGGTCTTGTCATTACGAAGCAAAAGTAGAGGGCACAATGGAAATAAATAAATAAATAATAAAAAAAACTACAGTCCATTGAAACGGAACGTTTTAAGCTGCCTCGTCAAGGGTAAATTTTTTCTATGTTCAAAGAATGTCGTTATGAAGCAATTAAACCTGAAGGCATGACTACTTAACATTTCATGAACAGTTGCGTCAGTCACTTCAAATCAAAATGTTCAAATGTTTGTTAAGCTTATGGGACTTAACTACGGGGTCGTCAGTCCCTAAACTTACAAACTACTTATGAACTACTTACGAACTAGGACGGCACAAATATCCATGCCCGAGGGGGGATTCGAACCCCCGACCGTAGTGGCCGTGCTGACCGTGACTGGAGCGCCTCAGTCACCTCGGCCACCGCGGCCGGCCGTCAGTCACTCATTCAACTCAACAAAAGATGAATCGTCTTCTTATTGAATTCGGCTGGAAAGGTTAGAATCAATAAAAAAATCGAGGATATTCAGAAACTGGTAAAGTATATCGCGAAGGAGGCAATTAGGGTTTTCCTCTTTCTTTTTAAGAGGACATACTGAAATGGCCGACCACAGGTAAATATCCATTGTTAAAATGAATTATTCAGAACGCAGAATTGTACGCATTATTTCTTTTTATGTTCAGTTGAAGGTGATTTTCAATTAGTTATTTATAAATTTAAATTTTGGAACACAAATGTGTTATTTTGAATGGGTTAGTTCGAAATCGCTAAATTCCAAAAAAATATTGAAATGTTTGTTACGCTTATGGGACTTAACTGCAGGGTCATCAGTCTCTAAACTTACAAACTAGTTATCAGCTAACTTATACTAAAACACAACAAGCATCCATGCCCGAGAGGGGATTCGAACCCCCGACGAGGAACGGCCGCGCGCATCGGAGCACAGCGCCTCAGTGCGCTCGGTCGCTCCGCCGCGGCGTTAAATTCCGTTTTCGATTGGAGAAAGGAACTGTGTTACAATCTTATTTTATTCTTATACACCTTTCAGTATATGTGAAAATTATTTCATTGACAGTTTGACCTGTTAACACAAAAAATCTGCAAAATTTCAATACATTTTTTTCACTAGTTGAACAATTAGACAGTTTTCCTCCCCTGAAATGTAAGAAAAAGTGAATTAGTTCCCTTCTCCAACTACCGATTCACTTACAGTCAACAGCTTAACAAAGAACAGTGCCCGCTTCCTAGCGTTGTAAGTGACAAAGAAGTGGCACCGGACTGTCAAACAAGTTCTGTTGTTTTACTGACATCGACACAACAAGACGTAGGAATGGTGGTCCTAAGAAACTCCTAATCGACAGGGATGACAGCAAAGTGTGACTATCTTGTCAATGTAAATCGGTTTAAAATCTGACGGGAATTGCTGTAGTCAATGAAGGCGGTCTGTCTCAAACAGTTTGTGAGTGAACATTGCGAAGGAAAGCATACAGGGAAAATTGAGGACTGATGACCTCCTTAGTTTTGTCCTCCTAAAAAATCCAAACAACAACAACAACAGGGAAAATTAGTAGCAGTGGTACATGAAGTTTCACGACAACAGGTGAAGTGAACAGTAGCTTATGGAGCTTTGTATGACGGCTTGTCAGTTTGCCTCTTTTCAGTAGAGGTAAGGTACTGGTGTGGGACCAACGAGGGTATAATCCACAGACGGTGTAGTCAAGGTTGGGGGTAATATAGCGGGATTCTAGGAGCTACTTTCCAATGACGTCTACTCATTCCAGTTACTTCAAACTCGAACCAGGATGTTCCTTTAACATTGTCGATGTCAAGCGTTGACTTTTCTGCTACTTCTTCACCTTGAACACACAGAGATGACTCTTGTTTTTCAGGATAAGAACAGCCCTGTTCAAGTCGTGGACGTGTCCATTGCTTGTCTCACGAACACAAACGTGCTCTGCAGAATTTCATCTGGCCAATTAAAATACCGTGTCTTAATCCCGTACATAATATCAGCGGATAATTATAACAGGGAGTGAATCGTAGCAAATCAACATGGTTTCAGTTTCGTAGCTCTGCGGGCTCTGTTGATTCAGTGAATTCAGCACGCAGTTGCTTACGTGAGAGATATTATGGACTCTGATACTCGCCGATTTCAAGGTTAGATGCACTGTTACATGGTTTAAACACGATTTCTTGGGTGGATCTCTGATGTTAACTTGCTTTCGCTTTATAACTGTCATCAGTACGCGGTATCATAAAATTCAAACTGATGAGTCAAAACGTTATGACCACCAGCCAGCGCGAGACTGAGTGCCGTTGCGGACACGTGGCGCGACAGTGCGTAAGTGGAGCAGTGACGAATGGTGAATCACGCTGGCGATGATAAGGCGGCAAATGGACAATGCAATGTTATACATGAGTGTGACCAAGGACGGTTCTCCTGCTACCGTAGAAAACGTGCCGCGCAAAATAGCCACGTGGTCTAAGGCACCATGCTACGGACAGGACGGCCGTTCCCGCTGGAGGTTCTAGTCCTCCCTCGGGCATGTGTGTGTGTGTGTGTGTGTGTGTGTGTGTGTGTGTGTGTGTGTTTTGTAGTTAGTGTAACTTGAAGTAATTTTTTTCGGGTTCCATATGCCTGAATTAACGATTACTTGTTAAGATAACTTTTAATCTCTGCACTCCGTATTTCCGTGGCACTGGTACAGCAACCGTAATCGATATTTGGCGAAAAACAGTTTTGGTTGTTGAAAATAAGATTTTATTTATCTTCTTCACATGTGACACGTTTGGCCTATTCTAGGTATCATCAGACAATCGAATAAAATTCAAAGTACTCAAGTAGCAAGCTGTCAGAATCGATTCAAATTTCAATAACAACTACCAGCCGAACGCTAAGAGTACATCTCGAAATAAAACTGGAAAGTATGCCGGCCTATCACTCCTTCAGTTACGTCACGCCGGCCGCGGTGGCCGAGGGGACTGAGGCGCTTCAGTCACGGTCTGCACGGCCACTACGGTCGGGGGTTCGAATCCCCCCTCGGGCATGGATATTTGTGCCGTACTTAGGATAAGCTAGTTGATAAGTAGTTTGTAAGTTTAGGGACTGATGACCCCATAGTTAAGTCCCATAAGCTTAGCAAACATTTGAACATTTTTTTGAAGTTACGTCATCTATGCCGGATCCGCTCCCGGGAGCGGAGAATGTTATTCGACTGTTTGAGGGTGCCTAGAACAGGAGAAACGGGTCACATGTGAAGATATATAAAATTCTATTTATTCAACCAAAACTTTATTGCTCCAAAAACATTAATCTGTTTTTTTCTTCTTTTATTACTTGTAATAAAACTTGTTATTTTCGCTCGTATTCTGAATATAAAGCAGGACAGTTTCAAAGGCTACTAATTTTCAACTATGATTGCTTCATTGTGGTGCAGTCCCATTATATAGATTCCCTACAAAAAATAAATAAATAAATAAATAAATAAAAACAACGGTGTGTCATAAAGGCGCAGTTGGAAAAGAAATAGGAATGCCGCTTCATTTGCAAGATCTCAGAGTGTAATATTTGGTGCTTATGGAGTGTTGCATCCCTGCACACGCCTGTGTTGAATGTTATTTATTTATTATTTAACATGCCCCATTACATAGTAATATTACATGTTTGATGGTTAGATTCAGGCGGTTACATCAGGTATTTTCGCAAACACAAGTATAGTACATAAGTTGACACTGTTTACAAAGGAACAAACGATTTTGTACATCAGGAAATCTTATTGAATTGCAAAAAATTGTAAAAGTCTGTAGTGAATTTATGTACCAAATCATATTTACTGAAGGGCCATCCACTTCTTTTGTCAGCTATTTTTTTTTTTTTTTTCTTGAGATGGTCCCTCTCTTTCAATAAATTGCAGCAGTGAAAAAGCACGTGATCAATAGTTTGGACAGCAGTGATACATGTGCACGTTCCGTCTTCATTTATTTTGAATCGCTGATAATAGGCTCTCAGTTTCCCATGACCTGTTAACATAGCTGTAAAATTCGGAGATATTGGAAGTTTAATCATTACACGTTATCGGAAAATACGGTTTAGTGCTTCTCCCTTTTTTTTTTTTTCTTTGCCACTAAATGTTCCATTTGTTTCTTCTTTACGGCACTTGTAGGTATTTTGATGTAGCGTATTGACTGTCGTGATCGAGCTGCTCTTTTAGCAAGGTTGTCAGCTAGTTCATTTTCCCACATCCCTCGATGTGCCTTAACCCATTCGAAATGAACCAGCCAGTTGTGTGTCTGCAACCTTCTGATTTTACATCTTATTTCTTCAATCAAGAAGTTGTGGTTCTTCGGAATTCGCGAAGAGTCCAAAGTAATCCTGCTGTCGGTGTGAATTACTGCAGTTGTTTCAGTATTCAAGAGATTGTTTAGGAACTCAAGAGCATTACTGACGGCAAATTGTTCCGCTTGATTGGTTGAGCATTCATTAGACAGTTTTAGCTGTATCTCGTAAATAAGCTTCTTATAAACAAATATTGCTATCCCCGAACCCACTCCGTCGTCTGACTTGTATACTTCAACAGGGTAGCTTTTGCTTGCCTCCTTCTCAGTTATCCCCGTAAAGTCTGCCGGATGTGCCCAGCTTCTGTACTCTAGGGCGATGTCGACTGTCTGGTTGGCGTCTTTAGTTTTGACCAGGTTATAATATTTGGCTATTTCCTGTATCTTAAGAGTTATGGGCATGAGACACGATAAAACATAGAGTGCTTCGTTGGATGTCGTTCTGTAAGCTTTGACCATTTTTAAATTGACTGACCGTTGGACTCTATTAATTTTGGTACGGTTGTATTGTCACTCCAGTGCGTCTATCCACATCGGTGAGCCGTGCGATAATATAGGCAGTCTTGCTCCTTTATAAATAGTTTGCAGTGCTGTAGCCCGCAGACCCCAGTTGAGTCTAGCTGATCTTGAAAGAGTGTTAATTAAGACCGTGCAATTATCTATAATATGTTGAACGTGTTTGTTGAATGTAAACTTACTGTCGATTATAACGCCCAGATATTTTAGATGGTCTACTTGTTGAAGCACCTTGTTATTAAGGTATATTTCAATTGTCGATGAGGTAAATTTAGGAAGTTTCATTATTGGATGTCTGTTATTTATTGTCCAGTGCTGCGTTGAGTATAACGCAGTGTCGCACAGTTTGATAAGTTCGAGATTGCAGAGTTAGAGGAGCAACGTGTCTGCATTAAATTTTACGTGAAACTCTAGGAAATCCTTACAGAGACACACGAAACGATACAAGAAGTACTTAATCTGTACCTGGTATTTACTGAATGGTTCACACGATTTAAAAATGGACGGACGGAAGTTACAGATGACCTTCGTTCAGCACGCTCTTCGACGTCTACAGACGAAACTCGCGTCATGAACGTCAACAAAACGGTGTGTGCCAAGACAGTCTGAGAGATTGCAGAAGAATGGACCATTTTAGTTGCATCATGACATGATATCCTGACACTGTATCTTCGAATTCGTCATATTGCTACCAAGTTAGTCCTACAGCATACGCGTCAAGACCAGAAAGACCGTCGCCTCGCGCTCTGTGAAGAGGTTTTGGGTCGCGCAAATGAGAACGAGATGTTTCTTAATAGAATCGTAACTGGTGGGTCTCAAAAGTTGAAATGTTTGCAAATCTTTGCGAGTTAACGTCTTTGGGCATTTGTCACTAGGCTTACAAATTACGTAAACTAATTTAAACTAACCTAAGGACAAACCATGCCCAAGGGAGGGGCGGGCGCCTTACAAGGAGACCACATAGGTATAGGAATTTAGATTTTTTAAATATTTATGTTACATGAAGTTCAGAACAGATAGCAAACAACCAAAGTCATTCGACGCAATTCTCAGAAATTAACGAGAAAATCGATTTTGAAGTTTTGCAATTACATGTAAAACTGGTTACAATCCATACTGGTGGCTGGTACAGTAACAGGATATGAATGTATCTCGAAAGTCAGTCTCAGTTGCAAAATTTTCTTTATTTCAATGTCGCGTTTCGCCCTTTTGAGGCCTCATCAGATAATGTAAACGATATATGGTGAGCTATCTGTCACTGTAAAACAAAACATCTAGGAAGGAAGCCTTCGCTGGCAGCATGCTATCTGGCCACTCTGTGCTGTGTGCAGCATGACGTGTTTGGTTTCGCCTAACGCCTAAATTTTAACCCTAGCTTAGTAACATCCGTCAAAATGACGACAACGTTCAAATTGTCAGTGAGCTGTGACGTTCTGAGGAACAATTGATGAATAAGTGTACACGGGAAGAGTGTTCGTTTGGGATCACACTCTCCGAATTGGCGGGTGTTACTAACAAAGTTCAAAAGCCCCCTGAAAGACGGGTGTTGGTAGCGAAAGTTAAAACCAAATGTTAGTAACGACTATGACCATAGGTTTCCTTCCTAGATGGTTTACTTTACAATGGTGACAGATAGCTCACCATATATCGTTTACATTATCTGATGATGCCTCAATATGGCGAAACGCGTCACTGAAATAAAGAAACCTTTGCAACTGAGGTTGACTTACGAGATATAATTACATGCAAGGATCAATAATTAGAACAGTTTCAGCATCTGATCTCTGGTGGTAGCGTTCTAGCCTCTCAATCATAGGGTCGGTGGTTCTAATCCCGCTGTGAAAATTATTGTTTTACTTGTTTTCGAATGCAGTTATGTAAAACATTTTGTTATCTCTAATTGTACGTGTTGTCAGTTTTTGTTTATGTGTATGTAGACTAACTGAACCTTGTCACCTAAAACGATGGTTCTGTAAGTTAGTTGCTTGGAAAGCCATTACTGGCTTTGGAGATGACTTTCCAAAAACAGTGTCGCAGCTCTTCACCAACTGAACAATCAAAGACTACCGTCGTCAACTAATAGTGAAGCTAATACTGTAAAAAAGAATTTAATTGAAACCATAATTATTAACAACCTTTTAAAAATATAGAAAATTACGAATAAACAAAAATACGTGCATTTTTTCGTAAACGTTACTAGTAGATATTAAAATTGTGTAAGTATTCGAACATAACGAAAGATAAAAAATATCTGTCACTACCTTTGTAAAAGTAGAACGCTGCCACCTGAGCTACACCTACAGATACTGCAGCTGTTTTAATTATTGGTACTTACTTGTTGTTGCTAAACTTCGAAGTCGATTTTCTTGAGAAATTTTGAAGAGTTACGTCGTATGGCTTTGGCTGATTGTTATACGCGTTCTGAAATTAACGTACTATAAAAATTAAACATTCTAATATCTGATAACCATGTGGTCTTCTTGTTAGGCCACTCCACCATGGTACTGGTGAGTTTACGGTTATCATGTCGAGACCAAGGTTCAGTCTTTATAATGGCTCCACAAATATTATCCAAGACCGAATAAGCCGGCCGCGGTGGCCGAGAGGACTGAGGCGTTCCAGTCACGGTCTGCACGGCCACTACGGTCGGGGGTTCGAATCTCCCCTCGGGCATGGATATTTGTGCCGTCCTTAGTCTTAGTTAGTTCATAAGTAGTTTGTAAGTTTAGGGACTGATGACCCCGTAGTAAAGTCCCATAAGCTATACAAACATTTGATTTCAAGACCGAATAAAGCTTATCAAGTGAGATAAAATGTTAAAGTCTCGATGATAGTTCTTCAACTTCGAAGGATTAATTCCTCATGAATTCGTGTCACATAGGCAAACTGTTAATCGGGGCCGCGGTGGAGTAGCCGAGCGGTCTAAGGCGCCTCGCTGCGGAGCGTGCAGTTGCCCGCCGTCGGAGGTTCGAGTGTGTGTGTGTGTGTGTTTTCCTTAAGTTAGTTTAACTTAGTTTACGTAGTTTGTAACCCATGGACTGATGACCACGCAGTTTGGTCCAATAGATTTACAAACATTTGGAAAAAGAAAAAAAAGAAAATGTTAATCGGGGCGCATTGCGACGTTTGCGAGAAAATGTGAGAAGGAAACGGCATGAAATGTGGAAACAGTATTCATGGCTTTTGCATCACATTAACGCACATACACATTAATCACTGTTGGTGCATGACTATTGTACAAAATCACTGCGAAGTCGCAAACTACGTATTCTTCTGACCTGGCACCCGGGGGCCTTCTTCATTTCCAAAGATGAAAAATGCATTGGAAGGAGGTAGTTTTATAACAATAAATAAAGGAAAATTCTAAGACAACGCATCGCGCGATTCGGAAACAGGCGTATCACGACTGCTTCTGGCATTGGAAACGGCGCTGGACTGGCGAACCAATTCTGGAGGAGACAGTTTTGAAGGAATCTGAAATGTTTCGATTATTTTCTGTTCCCTGTTTCCGACTGACCATATTTCACAATAAGTAAAAATTAAAAGTAGAATAATTTTATGGGCAAAGTTCAAGAATTGTCTGCATAGACTTCATACATTTCATCTCAAAAGGAATTGTTCGCGAGTAGCTTTTTAACGAAAGGAGTCTTGTGACTGGTTTGAAGCAGCCCACTACAAATTCCTCTTCCGTGACAACTTCTTCATTTCAGGGCAGCATTTGCACCCTATCTCCTCAATTATTTGCCTTCCCCTACTGGTTTTACCCCTCTACGGTTCCCCATATTAGCAAGGCAGCTATTCTCTGATGTCTTAACACATGTCCTATCATCATGAACCTCAATCTTGTGTTTTCTGTGTCTTCTTTCCTTCCCTAGTTCTACGGAGAACCTCCTTAATTCGTTGTCGTATCAGTCCACATATATTCTTCTGTAGCACCACATCTCAAACGCTTCAACCGAGCGAGGTGGCGCAGAGGTAACGCACTGGGCTCGCATTCAGGCGGACGGTGGTTCAAATCCACCTCCGGTCATCCAGATTTAGGTTTTCCGTGATTTCTCCAAATCACTCCAGGCAAATGCCGGGATGGTTCCTTTCAAAGGGCACGGACGATTTCCTTCCCCATCCTTACTCAAACAACCCGAGCTTAAGCTCCGTCGCTATTCGTATTTCTACTAGAACTCATTACTTTTTGTTGCTTTACATTAAACAGATCCTGTAATTCTTCTCCCCTTTCACTGAGGATAGCAATGACAACAGCGAATCTTGTCATTGACATCCTTTTCCCCTGAATTATTACTCCACTCTAGAGTCTCTCCATTGCTTCTTCTAAGCGTATTTTGAACAGTAGGATCGAAAGACTGCTTCGGTCTCTTACATCCTTTCAAATCCTAGAACTTCGTTGTTGATTTTACAACCTTATTATTCGCTCTTCGTTCTCCTACATTTTGTACCTTACCCGTCTTTTATTTTCTTGGAAAAATTGGCGTAAGCTATAGTAAAACATCTTGCACTATTTTATGCTGTCTAAAGCTTTTTCTAATTCGACAAATTCAATAAACGTGTCTTAATTTTCTTGCTCTTAAACTAATTTACACTTAGGACAACACACAGACACCCATGCACGAGGGAGGACTCGAACCTCCGACAGAAGCGACCGCGCACTACTTTTTCCATCCCTATTTTCGGAAATCAGAATTTTTTCCTACAGTCCGATGCTACTCCGCCCGACTCATAGATTCTACATGTCAACGTAATTGGCCAACTCGAATCGTTTGAGCGAACCAATTTGAGTAGTAATGGGGTACCACAGTACTGAGAAATGAAAAAAAAAAAAAAATAAATAAAAATAAAAACAGAAGAAATACTTCAAATGATTAAGGAAAGAAGGAAGTCCGAAAATGTTCAGAGAATGCTGCAAATTAAATCCTTAATAATGAAGTAAGTAGGAAGGGTAGGTAAAATGGCTGCAGGAAAAACAGGAAGAAATAGAAAAGGAAATGGCTCCTGGCAGGACTGCCTTAGCATCTAGTACAAACCATCTTCCGTTAATTTAAAAGCAAGGGCGGTATAGTTAAGAATTCAATGGGAAATCCAATGGTTAAGCGCAGCCGGCCGCAGTGGCCGAGCGGTGTGCAGCGTGCCAGTCACGGTCTGCACGGCGGCTCCGGTCGGGATTTCGAATCCCCCCTCGGGCATGGATGCTTGTGCCGTCTTTAGTATAAGGTAGTTCATAAGTAGTTTGTAAGTTCTACAAACATTTGAACATTTGAATTTGTTAAATGCAGAGGACGGAGAGAAAAAGTCAAAAGAGTAATTCTGTAAGGAAGGAGGATGGAGGAGGGGAGACTTGTCTACCGCAGTTATAGAAGAAATGTATTGGTTTGATATGGAAGACAAAGGGGAACCAGTATTAGAATACAAAATAGCTGTGGTAAATCAAATAAAGTAGAAGATGTAGATGACATTCCACGGGAATTTATAAGATCGCTAGGAGGAAATGACAACCAAACAACGTGCAGCGTAGCTCTCCTCGACTGCCATACTGTTGATTATTTACTTTTACCTTGTGGCGTTATTCTCCAATCAACTAAGCACTCCACATCATAGACTAATGATGATTAGATGGGTAGATGACGTAACTCACGAGGAGGTGCTCAACAGAACTGGGGAGAAATGGAATTTTGGCATATCCTAAGAGAAGGGATAGGTTGGTGGGACACATCCTGAGACATGAAAGAATCGTCAACTTACCATTAGAAGGAAGTGTGTGGGGTAAAAATCGTAGCGAGAGACCGAGGGACGACTACAGCAAGCAGGATGTAGCTTGCTGTTTGTATTCTGAAATGAAGAGGCCTGCACAGGACAGGGTAGCGTGGAAAGCTGCATCAAACCAGTCTACGGACGGAAGACCACAACAACAACGTCACTTGCTTTGTTCCGCTTCGTTCTTTGTTTGGCTTCGCTCTGTCATGTTTGGCATCGCATTAGCTTTTTGGCATCGCCATATTTGTATGAGAAAGTTGTGAGCAGGGGCGGATCCAGGACGTCCTGCTGGGGAGGGGGGGGGGGGTGAAAGAATTTTTCATCGTCAGCTAAATTCGGGCCCAATAGAAAGACGTACTGGAAACCTCTTTACTCCATGCCCAATCAAACAAAAGTCTCTCACTTTTTGAAGACTCGGTGCAGTTATAACACGAGGGGGCTGCTGGGGAGGGGAGGCCAACGAACCTTCGCCCCCCCCCCCCCCCCCCACTGGTTCCGCCTATGATTGTGAGAGATATGGTGAAGAATTTCAGCGTTAGATTCAAAGGCCATTTTTGTGGCTTTTGTTTAACGGAGAACGACGTTAAATTCTTGAACAGAATTATTTTGGAGTTATTATGTGTTCCTTTCTTCAGGAACAACAACTTACCGCATTTACGAAATGTTGAAGTAATTTTTTTTAAAACAAAATCAGTTATTATTGATAAAATAGGCAGATTACATAAATACTACCCATCCCGTATTAAACACTGGTAAACACACTTATATGCACAGAACTGTTAAAGCCTGCTGGTAACAAATAAATCTCACAAAATAAACACACGATTGGATTTCTGACAAGAAAGGACTAACAAATTTACGGCTACCGGTGCTAGTACTGACAGTTGCACGACGGGGGCGTGTCATTATAACACCGCAACCGGTCGCGTAATTGAATAAATAATCTCAACACAACTGCTGGTACTTCCTTCCACCTTCACATGTATTACCTGTAGTCCCAGCCCATTGACTTGTATCCCCTAATTGTTTACACCAGTGTACTTTCCGTACCGTCTACGTCTTCTTCTTTGTGATGTCTGTATGTGAATCTGAGCTATCGGTATCAGTGTTGAATGTAATGAGGACAACCCTCTCGTTGATCTGTTTACAGCAGATCATTCTCTGCCCTACTTTCGTATTCAAAACGAATCCTAGTACCTTTATACTGCTGCTTTTGATATTATCCTATATTCTACTGGCCGTAAAGCCTTGCTTCCTAAATTTGCGTTATAGGTAAGGTCCGCCTTGAACAAACATAAATGTTTTTTGATTTCTCCCATACATATTTCGCTGGCGTTGCAGCATAATTAGTGGGATGTTTAATTCATATTGTCTGTCAAATTAACAATGAAATGATTGCTACTTTTGTACATTAACAGTTAAAAACTACAGATAATTGTGAAACTATTATACATCGTTTCTCATTTTTAAAGGTATACTAGGCCTACCTTAATACCACATGTCGTTATGTTTGTGGTTCTTCAACTCACAAAACGTCACTGATATTTTTTGACAGCTTATCATCTGCAAACCAAAACGTGTGTATTTAATGTGGTGAATGGTTAGCTTGTAAATATCGGTATTTTTACGAAAATATAGGACGTCGTTTTTGTTTTGGTTTAATTTTATTGTAGCTACTGCTTCTATAACAAAATGTCTAAGTGTTTATAGCAAGTTTTTGACACATACTTTGGTGGATATGCACTGTTTTCGTGTTGTGGCCTATCCACCAAAGTAAGTGACAAAAACTTGTTATAAACACTTCGACATTTTCAGAATAAAACTTTCACTCTGCAGCGGAGTGTGCGCTGATATGAAACTTCCTGGCAGATTAAAATTGTATGCCGGAACCTTGACTCGAACCTGGGACCTTTTACTTTCACGGGCAAGCGCGCTACCGACTGTGCTATCCCGACACGACTCACAATGCCGCCTCACGACTTTACTTCAACCAGTACCTCGCCTCCTACTTTCCAAACTTCACAGAAGCTCCTCCTGCGAACCATGCAAGACTAGCACTCCTGGAAGAAAGGATATGGTGGAGACATGGCTTAGCCACAGCCTAATGGATGTTTCCAGAATGAAACTTTTACTCTACAGCGGAGTGTGCGCTGATATGAAACTTCCTGGCAGAGGAGTTCAGATAAAAAGATGATAGAAGCTTTCGATATGTGGTGCTACATACGAATGATGAAGATCAGGCGGGACTCGAACCTTTGCCTTTCGCGGGCAAGCATCCCTTAGGTTGTGGCTAAGCCATGTCTCCACCATATCCTTTCTTCCAGGAGTGCTAGTCTCGCATGGTTCGCAGGAGAGCTTCTGTGAAGTTTGGAAAGTAGGAGGCGAGGTACTGGCGGAAGTAAAGTTGTGAGGCGGCATCGTGAATCGTGTCGGGATAGCACAGTCAGTAGTGCGCTTGCCCGCGAAAGGCAAAGGTACAGTTTCGAGTCCCGGTTCCGGCACACAATTTTAATCTGCCAGGACGTTTCACTTAGACATTTTGTTATAGAAGCAGTAGCTACAATAAAATTGAACCAAAACACAAAAACGATGTCCTATATTTTCGTAAAAATACCGATATTTACAAGCTAACCATTCACCACATTAAATACACTGGTTTTGGTTTGCAGATGACACTGTCAAAAAATATCAGTGACGTTTTGTGAGTTGAAGAACCACAAACATAACGACATGTGGTATTAAGGTAGGCCTAATTTACCTATAAAAATAAGAAACGATGTATAATAGTTTCACAATTATCTGTAGTTTTTAACTGTTAATGTACAAAAGTAGCAATCATTTCATTGTTAATTTGACAGACAATATGAGTTAAACATCCCACTGATGATGCTGCAACGCCAGCGAAACATGTATAGGAGAAATCAAAAAACATTTGCTTTTGCTCAAGGCGTACCTTACCTATAAAGAAAATTTATTTTGTAAGCAAATACGGAGATTGAAGAGCTTTTCAAACCTCAAGATGAAGCCTTGCTTCCATTTTACTTTACTAACCGCCACTATATCTATATTAAGCCTTTGCATTTCCTTTCAAAATGTTGAAATGTTTGTAAATCCAAGGGATTAAACAACGTTGGGGATCTGTCTGTAGGCTTACAAACTACTTGAACAATAAGGAACTTATGCTAGGGACAATAGACACACCCATGCCCGAGGGAGAACTCGAGCCCTCGACTGCGAGTAATAGCGCGTTCCGCAGCAAGGCGCCTTTGAGCACTCGGCTACTCCACTGCGGCTAATTTCCCTTCTCTTCTTATAGCTTCCATGCCATGTTCAGATTTCTGACTTTCCATTTCTCGACTCATAGAATGTTATTCCTTCGTGGGTTATTCGGTCTTTTTGTCATTATCAAAAATGTTCAAATGTTTGTTAAGCTTATGGGACTTAACTACGGGGTCATCAGTCCCTAAACTTACAAACTACTTATGAACTACCTTATACTAAGGACGGCACAAATATCCATGCCCGAGGGGGGATTCGAACCCCCGACCGTAGTGGTCGTGCAGACCGTGACTGAAGCGCCTCAGTCCCCTAGGCCATCGCGGCCGGCTTCTCATTATCACCTTCATTTTGCCAAGCCAAAACCAATTATACAAAAAGCATTAATGGGGATTCTCTTGCCAATGGGAATAACAGAACACTTTATCCGTTACAGCCACTTATTGTGTACACGCATGTTATGTGTCTTTCGTGTCGTGGTTTCCATTGCTTTCTGCATCCTTGGTGCGCCTCGGTTGCACAGTGGTAGAGTGCTAGACTACAAATTCAAAGGTCGTGGGTTCGATCCCCGCCAGGTCCTAGGATTTCTATCTGTCACTTTCCACTTCTTTCACCTCTGGCAGTGTTGATCATGTGAAAAATACCGACTAGCACCGTGGTTCGGAACCCACGTTAAACTGTAGGTCCCCCTATAACTGGCTGGGTAAGTCAGTTCGAAGGTCGGAGGAAGGCAACGGCATACCACCTGCAAATAGGACCATGCCTAGTAAAGCACTTTGGTGTTCAAACCAATCTTCGGATTGTTGACTGCTTTACCTTTACCTTATGTTGTTGATATTTCTTCCGCCTTTTAAAAATAGTTTATCACCCGAAGGGCAAGTGTGTGTGTGTGCGTGTGTGTGTGTGTGTGTGTGTGCTGAATCTCTGTTCGCTTCTCCGTCTCTCTTTATTCCAGAAGTCTTTGCTGCCATTACTAATAACATTTTCTTAAAAAATTATTACTACTATGTAGCAATATTAAAATCACTTAGACATCTTCAATGTCACTATGTTTTTGAGACAAACATGACAAGAAAATCACGTGTAATTCAGACACATTTATTCCTCGATGAAATTTGTATCTTGCCCGAGAACCTTATATAAGACATTAAGTATATATGGACCCTGTTCCTAGTTTTTTAAAACCTATATAATGACTGTTGGATGACTTTGACAACTGTCTCAATCCGATAATTTACAACTTTTTGTTTAGTAATAGCTGAAGAGAGTTGAAGAGGGCTTATGACAAGTTCCTTTTCATGCAGCTTTGAATGAGATGTCTGAAAGCTCTTCTGACTGAAATGAAATCTCGTTTAATACATTCCTTTTTCATCATGAACGAGCTGTTCAATACCATTAGTCTTAACTAAATAGTCTCGTACTTGAATCCTCCTGTTTTCCTCTGACAATTCTGTTTCGCTATTCATTGTAGAGAATGCTATTATTTTTTGATTCAGCAGATTAATCAAATGAACGGGTGACAGAAATCCAAAATAAGTATTCAGCTAAGTTAATGTCACACGTAGGTCTCCTTGGAGCACGGTAAAAACTCCATGTCTTGATTCTTCAAGAAAATATTTCTCAGTTAATAAGAAAACTGCCAATATATTCTTCTCGTATAGTTTATGCCAGCAAGGTAATATAAGAAACCTTTTTCCAAAATGTTTTCAGACAAAACACAGGAACCTCTGTAAGTGGTTGTATATTTCTGCTATTGTGTCAAAAACTATTGATTTAACTGAAAAGTCATTTAGCGCCAAGTTCATGAGCAGTCTGTTCCTACCATTTTCGAATTAAAATATGCATAAAATTATCATTATTTGCAGAATTATTGAATTACACATTCTTTTCATTCTCGTCTTTTAATGACTGTCTGTGAAAGATCTTAAAGCAGTGACGTGTGCTCTGTTCTCAGGGATTTAAAAATAAAATGTCTTGTTTTGCAACGGATAGAGTACACGCGAGAGAGTGCACTTTCTTTCAAGTAAAAAGCTATCTGATAAAATAACCGCAATGCAGTAAACATTTAGCACAGCTGCGTAAAAAAATCTGTAAATAATTCCTTATTGCGTAGTGTATTGAACAGTGCTACACAGTGCGTGTTTTGTATAGCAATTACAACTCGCAAAATTACAATATTATAAATTCTGGATTAAGTAACATACTCCAGAATATGTAACACTCCACTGACCCAAATAAATGACATCACGATTAAACTTGCCTGACCTGATAATGCACGACTGGCAAAAAAAAAAAAAATGTTTTGACTCGTGAAATTTTGGTCCGATCACAAAGTTAGCCAAAATTAATGTCTCTCTTATCTGCGGTGCCATCGGGTGCGGCTCCCACTCACCGACTGCCGGCTCTTAATCGACGATCACATTGAAACTGGTTGCGAAAAGCGGATTTTTCCGCTTTTTACTGACGAGAAAGCAGTATTTCAGGTTATATCTGCCAACATTTCAAAAAGAATCACTACGCATTTCACGCATTCATTTTATGCATGGAAAATCAATCCGTGATTACCGAGAAATTTACTCGTTAGACATACGTGCTGTACGCTCCTCTGTAGCTGATTTCATTGTCTGTTGATTATTTTCATTTGGGGGACCAGTAACAGTAGTAAAACTTTTCTCAGTTAGCACCTTATAACACTAATATGTAATGACATTTTCTTTATTTATATTCTCTGTGAGATGTACTACGAATTTCCTCCGTGTGGCTAGGTAGCACAGCGGTGGAGTGCCGGGCTATGAATCCAAAGGTTGCGGGTTTGATCCCCGATGTCCTAGATTTTTTATCTGTCACGTTTCACTTATTTCACCTCTGACAATGTTCTGACATTGTCGCTGATGTGAAAAAGCAGAGTATCACCGTAAAACGTAACACTAAATGTTCCTCTGAACTTGGCTGGAGAAGTCAGTTTTAAGGTCGGAGGAAGGAAACAGGATAGCGCCTCTAACAGTAGCATTCCTAGTACTGTGATGTTCAACCAGTCTTTGAAGTGTCGACTTCTATATATATTTTTCATTTTACTGAATGTATTGGAAAACATTTAAATCATTGTTAACGATACCAGGCTTCGCTCACTCCAGTCTTTGGAGACTTCGCTTATTGTGTGTTCTTTTGTTTTAGTAATCTTTTCAGCCGCACATGTGGGTCTACCATTAATGAGAACAATTTCTAGGCAACACTTGAACTAAAAGAGTAACAAGACAATAAAAAAATTGCCAGACGATCAACATTCCACTAGAAATGATGTTAAAGCTGCTGCGATTATGTAGTTTGTTAACGTGAGTTTGTGGAAGCTATGTACAGTACAAATCATTAACTGGTGTCGAGGAATGTTACTGAGCTCAATAAGAAATATTGTAAGTTGCTATGACCGCTTTTTCTGCAATTGAATCTGAATTGTGATTGTTAAGGATTATTTTAGAGTGAGACTTAAAACTGCTGCTGCCACAACTTTTTTTGTTGCATAATCATATAGAAGTGTACGTTCAGAAATATCACGAACTGTTTTCAACCTATGTATTAGCTTAGGAACCCACATAAAAAGCCTTGTAACGCCAGACCACATACGAGAACACATGAAGTTAGCTATATTTTTGCTCGTACGAACAGTATGTTTTCATTTTTGAGATTCTTGTATCATGGTGACTGAATTTATCTGAGCTGCATAGTATTAAGTCACATACATTTATATACGAAGTAGTGAAGAATGTAAGAGTTACCTGTGGTGGATAAACTAGAATTATCAAACATTAGTTCGGCAACTCCTTTGGAAAAGTCTCAGACCTTGTGGGAATGTCGCCTCGGCAGGGCGGCCGAGCGCAATGAGGCGCTACGCTCCGATGCGCGAGGCCGTTCCCCATCGGGGATTCGATTCCCCCCTCGGGCATCGGGCCTAGATGTTTGTGCTGTCTTTAGTATAAGGTAGTTCGTAAGTTTAGGGATTGATGACCCCGCAGTTAAGTCCCATAAGCTTTACAAACATTTGAACATATGCGGGAATGTCACAGTGTCACTCTTACTATCAACAAGCTACATTTTAAACTGCCTCTTTATGACATGAGTTGAAACTTGCTATTTAGCGTGTGAAGCAAGAAAGCGACAGTAATGATAAACTGTGGACAAAATAAATTATCGTTGGGGTGCTGCTGATGCAGAGGTCAACATGAGTTTTATGAACTTCTCTGGAAAATACGGGATAATTTAGAAAAGTTTTATGTATTTTCGAGAGAGAGAGAGAGAGAGAGAGAGAGAGAGAGAGAGAGAGAGAGAGAGAGAGAGGGCGGAGGGAGAGAGAGAGGGAGGGAGGAATGTAGAGTGAGAGGAAGAAGGGGGGAGAAGGCTGACGTGGCGGATGTCTGGCTCATAAAACTTAACTTTGGTCTCTCGTGAAGTTGCTTTGTGTATCTTAAATACACCAACAATGACCGTGTCTCGGAAGCCACGTCGAATTCAAGGACCCGCAACAGTAACCGACTGAATCCCAATGAAGCACCGCTGCAGAGTGGGAGGTAACCCGAAATCGAGGCTCTAGTGATTCACTGAGGAGGCAAAGTAGCAACTTACACTATAAAACTGAAGACACTACTACGCTCATTTTAAATTATTAGCCGATTAATACCCCCAGATCTATATGCTGAAGGACATTCTCGAGGAAAGCCCATAGAGGAAGTCCACCACAACCAATTATTTCTGGTGTACTACGTGCTATTTGTTTTTACTGGAATTGTGGAACGAACTTGTTTTGCGCTGTTGAATGTTCAGACGATGACTGCAGTCGCTCGCAAATATTTTCATGTATTGTGGGACATCGAGATTTCGGCCACTGTGTGACCGTAATTACTGCTTTAAATTGTACCTTAAATATTAATGAATCTTCATGTTGACTATTAAGTTCAATACCTTAATATTTCAATCCATATTTCAAGCAATGGTAATGGTTGCATGTGACACAATAAAATAAAATCCAATATTTGTAAACCTAATGCACCAAACTGCTTTGGTCATCAGTCCCCAAAGTAGTAAGACTAAGGTAAACTAAACTAAGGATAATACCCTCACCCAAACCCCAGGGAGGATACGAATCTCCGACGGCGAGCAACCACTCCACCTGCCACAATAAATGAAAATATTTGCGACTGATTGCTGTCACCTAAAAATTCACAAAAAGTCTTAGAACATCACGACCTGATACGTACTTTTTTCTTTTTGCCTTTTCTAGTTTCTCTACAGAGTCTACACGAATACATGGTGAGACATTAGAGACTGAATTTAGAAATAAATGAAAAAGTACAAACCGGATTACGAACGGTTGTTCATCTCGAAGGACGACTTACAATGACTCCATACTCTACCCTTTTTGCGCCTTCCTTTTTTTCCGGAAAAAAGTACCAAATAACTTATGTACTTCACATTTTTTCGTAGAGCTATAGATTGTGGGACAAAAATGAAAGTGAGTTGATATATACACACGTCATATTAGGGCCCAAAATGCTAGAAAGGCAGTTATGCCAAGAGTGTTGAAGATACGCCCGTTTTTATTAAAAGTAATAAAAGAAAAAAACAACAACCTTTGTTCCCTAGAACATACTGCATTACAATGAGGTGGCAATGTCTTAGAATAGCAATACAGTATTCGCTAACAGAGACGGCCGTAACGTATAAAAGGCCATGCATTGTCGGAACTATCATTTGTACTCCAGTGATGTAGATGGAAAGGTTTCCGACGGGATTATGGCTCCTTAGAGGCAATTAACAAACGAGGAATGGTAAATGGACGTACGGGGCAATTCATTTCGGAAATCGTTCTAGAGTTCAGTATTCCGAGATCGACAGTATCAAGAGTGCCGAACTTCAGGCATTCCCTCGGAGCACGGACTACACAATGGCCGACGGCCTGTACTCAATTACCGAGAGCAGCGGCGTTTGCGTCGAGTTGTCAGGCAAGAAAGCGAGGTAACCTCGCAAATCCTCGAAGAAGTCGACCAATTGACGGATGCACAAAGTATCGATCTTGCGAAACACAACTAGGTCTTCACTCACATGAAGTGATGAGTGCTACCGATTCCATATTTCTAGATTTCCATTTCCTGTACCTCACAAGCGGCTTTGAATCAAATTACGTGCTTACGGAATATCACAATAGTTGTGCGATTGGATTCGTTATTTCCTGTCGGAAACGTCACAATACGTAGTAATTGACGAACAGTCATTAAGTTAAACAGAGGTAATATCTGGTCTTCCCCAGGGAAATTTCAGCATCTCTCTTAGAATGTTTGCGGATGATGCTGTCGTTTGCAGGTAAGTAAAATCAACCGAAGATTAAAAGCAGCCGCAAAACGATTACTGTAAGATTAGCAGTTGACCTTAAATAATGAAAAATTAAACTGTTTTGCACGATAAATCATCAAATATAAACGCCTTAAATTCAAACAAATACCTAGGAATTATAATTACAAACAAACTTAATTGACAGAACAGAAAGTATTGTGGGGAAGGCAAAGCAAAGTCTGTGCTTCATTGGCAAAGTGCAATAGTTGTACTAAGGAATCTGTCTGCTTTACACTCGCCCGTTTTGATGCGCACTAAGAAATCCTCGCCTACTGGGACTGACGGAAGACATAGAAAAAGTTCAGGGGAGCGGAGGTCGCTTTGTATTAGAAATCTATAGGCGTTATTCGTCCCAGCTTTCTTCTCCGAATGCAAAGATATTTTGTTGGCACCTACCTAGATAGGCAGACACGATTGTAATAATGAAATAAGAGAAATCAGACGTGACGCGAACTGTTGTGACGTCTTATCTCTAGGATGGGAAAGGTCCGTCTTTTCTTGCTGTTTGAGCCAGAGTAGCTCTACTTTACGTTTTGCTTTTCTTGCTGCAGATGACATGCCATTCCCATAGATTTTTATATAATTAGGTATTACATTATGAGCTAGACAATTTTTGTTGAAATGTATGTTAAGGTTAGTCTTTTTTAGTTTCAATAGTGTGTTGTACTTTGTATTCAACAAGGAACTCTACTCTCAACATGGACTACCAATGGGATCTCCTATTAGTGGCCTCCTAGCCAAAACATTTATGAATCATCTTGAAAACAGAATCTTCAGGCAGATAGTAATTCCAAAGAAGTACAAAATCATATACTGGTACAGATATGTTGATGACATAATGTGCCTAATTAATGAACCATCAACACATATAAAACAGTTACATAAAGAAATAATGTTCATCCAAAAATTCACTTCACATTGGAAAGAGATAATTCACTAAATTTCTTGGACCTAACTATAAAGAAGAGAAACAACAAATATTTCACAATTTACAGGAAACCTACAACAAGCACTACCATTCACAATCTATCAAACCACCCAAAACAGCACAAGTAAGCAAGCTTTAGATCCATGCTCCAAAGATTAAACAGAATACCTGTGAGCAAACAAAATCATTCACATGAATTAAATATAATAAAACAAATAGCAATTGAAAATGGCTATGACACACAAATGATAGAGAAACTAAACAATAAAATATGCAAACAAAAGGAAAGAGCCGACCACACATACAAAAACCTTGGACAGTACAGAATTCAAAACAGGAATGAGGACAACTCACAGGATACAACTGAACAAGAAACCACACAAAACAAACTGGCACACTTACCTACAACAACAAAATAAGTCATAGAATAGGCAACATATTTAGAAAAAGGGACTCCAAATAGTATACAGAACAGATAACAACACAGAAAGCCGGCCGCGGTGGCCGAGGGGACTGCGGCGCGCCAGTCATGGTCTGCACGGCCACTACGGTGGGGGGTTCGAATCCCCCCCCCTCATTGGGGCATGGATATTTGTGCCGTCCTTAGTATTAGCTACTTTGTAAGTTTAGGGACTGATGACCCCGTAATTAAGTCCCATAAGCTCTACAAACATTTGACTTTTCTTTTTGGACAACACAGAAAAATCTGTGAACACATGACACACCCACAGATAGATACAAACATGCATAAACTTCAGAATCAGTTAGTCACAACACCCCAGAGCCCAAAAAAGTACCAGCTCACATAGAACTTTTGTAGAACACTTAATGGCCCACAAACATCACCCAACAAAAAGAGACAATTAAAAATACTGAAACCAAGCCACAGCAAATACTACAAACTAACAACAGAAGAAAACTTCCACATACAAAAGGCAATAGCAGAAGGTAAAAAAAGTCATGAATTAATGCACTACATTTTGAAATGGCACAATATTCAATACAATAAAGGAACTGTACAAAGACAACTCAGCTATTCGTTTTTGGCGCCACAAGAAGGCGAGAACGACTGAACGTCTGCAGCAACTCCAAACACAACAAACCGCCATAACAGTGAAAGTGAAACATCTGTTAGCGACTTCACACACAACTCGCCATAACAGTGATAAGTAGTGAAAAAAGTGCACGAAAGTGTCGAAAATGTATTGTGATAAGTGTCGAAACATTTACCACAGAAGAGTGCAACATTCCAAAAGCACAACTGTAACAACAAGAAATTTTCGAAATATTTTCACGATTCCTAAACATGTCTTCCTTAGTGAGAAAAATAAATTTCACTGTTTTCAAAAGCCTACATCCCTCAAAAACGTAATCTGTTTGCAGATGTCAGGCCATAAAGTACTGGAATGTATCACTCTGAAACATAAAATGTAATAACTCCAGGTAAACCATATTTCTTGCATTTCTCATGAATTTTTTCGAATCTTAAACTACAGTGTACATTGTAAATATTTCATACTTACAGATTTAATAAATATCCCACTGATAATGGAACAAAGGTTCCGAAACATGTATGGGAATAAGTAAAAAATATTATTGTTTGCAAAAAAAGTGGACCCATTCCCATTTATTTAACTGCAAAACCAACATGATGAACTTGTCTCTAGGTGGTGTTGGCTCGAGTTCGTTCGCTAGCAGCTTGACATGGCCTGCAGCGCCTCTCCTCGGATGGTGGTCATGACCGTTGGGCCTAGTCAACCAGGAAAACGTAGTCTTGTCAGATGAGTCCCGATTTCAGTTGGCAAGAGTTGACGGTAGGGTTAGTGTGACGCAGAAGCCACAAAGCCCGTCAGCAAGGCACTGTGCACACAGGTCTTGGGCTGTAAAAGGATGTGGGGCCTCAGTGGAGTGACCGAGCGCTCTAAGGCTGCACCTACATTGAATCCGGAAGTCGTCCGATCAGATCCTGTCCTGTAATGGGTGATCCGGCGTCGTCAGGTGAGAGTGCCTACACTGGGCCCGGGCCGATTAGGCAAAGGCGCGCAGCTGACGCACGCGGCACGCTGGCTGCCAACTGTCCTCACGTAAACAATGGAAGAGACTACACTGACAGTGAGCGTCAGCCCAGTGTACTGTCTGCAGTCATAGGTTTCCCCACTGCACTCACTTACATGCTATAGGTCAGCAGTTGCAGCTGTTGAGATTAAGGTTGTCAGATCTCCGGGCGCCGCCCGGAGTGCCCGGGTTTGGAATGAATTCTCCGGGTCTACGGGCCAATGACTCTCATCTCCGGGCTTGAATGTAACCTTCATCTTCCCTTTTTTAACGACGCTTTTTAAGCACTATGCTCATGTAGCGACGATCTACATCAAACTTAACGTAACTTAAACTAAGGGGGGGGGGGATTCGAACCTCTGGCGGGAGCAGCCTCGCGCACCGTGGCAAGACGCCTCAGTGCGCCTCTCTAGTAATTATGAAAAACTTGATATAAATGTCAATTTCTTATTGCAACAAAACGCTACTTTTCTATTCTTCATCTAAAAACTTTTCATTGCTGCGTCGGTAGTAATCGGCTAGCGCATTTTTAAGCAAACACTGTTGCGGAAACGTGTCAACTGGCGACGTCTATTATTTGTGTTCGTTCGTTCATTGTTTGTTATCAGTTTACCGGCAATTTTTGGAATACTCGGATCGTGTGTGAACAGACAAGCTTACATTAACTCAGATTAGTGAGTAATAACAGTGAAATGAAGAGACGATATCTAAGTTCGTCCATGAACAATGTTTGCAGGAAGAAAATTATAAAGAGTGGCTACAAAAAGTCGATACTGATGAGTGTATGTGTAAGTGCAGAATATGCAATATCTCATTTACTATTAAGTACGACGGAGTGAAAGCTGTGAATAAACATTTACAATCAGAAAGACACAAAGCGAATATTACCACACAAAAGAAGAATCAGTCGCTTCTTAAATTCTTGCCGAAACAATTTTCTGCAGAAGACGACAAAGTCACTGCAACGGAATTAACTTTGACTTACCATGGTGTGAAACACCACCATTCTTACAGTTCTCAAGATTGTGGTAATAAGCTATATCCTTATGTTTTTAGAGATTCCTCAGTGGCAACGAAAGTACGATGCGGCCGAACAAAAAGCGAGGCATTAGTAAAAAATGTGCTTCTGCCTTATGCTAAAGAGAAGCTACTAAGCGAATTAAAGCAAAATGTTCCGTTTTCATTATGTTCAGACGCTTCAAACAAGGGCAATAAAAACATTATCCGAAAGTTGTAACATACTTCTCCAAAGACAAGGGAAAATGTAATGAAGTTCTTGATTTCTACGAAGATGTTAACGAATCTGCAGAAGCCATTTCAAACAAACTAAAATCCATTTTATTGGAAAATGGTTTGACACTAAATAATGTAGTTTCGTATTCAGCTGACAATGCATCAGTTAATTTCGGTAAACACAATTCTGTCTTCACTAAATTGAAAGAAGAAAATGAAAATGTAATCAAAGCCAATTGTTGTCATATTTTACATAACTGTGCTAAGTTTGGATTCAAGCTTCTAAAATATGATGTAGAAACTCTAGTTCTTAAAATATATTCAGACTTTTCTTCATCATCAAAAATTCGGAGGAACTAAAAACATTTTGCGAGTTTGCTCAGCATGATTACAGCGAAATACTGCGACACACTGTAGTGCGATGGTTGTCTTTGGAGTCAGCTGTGGACCGTCTTGTTAAGAAGTGGCGAGTTTTAAAGATGTATTATGTAGCACGGGGTGAGGAAAAAACACATCCCCTAATTTAGAAGTTTATTAGTTCACAACAAAACGAAATAAAGAGTATTCGGTAACACTACCAGAATGCTTTCTGTATTCTTTAAAAGCAACTTTGCCTATTTTTGTTTTGTAAAGCAATCAGACTTTTAGAGAAAGAGGACACACTTTCCACAGATGTTCATGAGATTATGTTGGAAGTGAAAAAACAAATAGAGGGTCGTAAGGAGGATAGGTTTTATGGATTTGAAGTTAATATGTCTTCAGAACACCGTACAGAGTAAGAAAAGAATATTGTAGTAAAAGAGTGCACACTTGTTTACGACAGGTTATTAAACTATCTTGGTAAATGGCACAGCTTTAGTGGGAATGTCAACCAAAACTATTTTCATTTAAAGACTTGGCCAAAGTGGGAAAGAAATTGAAAATTAGTTTTGATGGAAACGAATTGTACCAGGAGTTTTTTGTTTTGAAGTCTGTAGTATCAAATCTTGATAGGAAGGAAACTAATTGTTGTAAAGTGTGGAGCGAGTTTTTTGAAAAAGCAGACGCACCAAACTTGTTCAATATAATGCAGCACGTCCTCGCAATTCCTGTCAGTAACGCGCACGATTAACGAGTGTTTAGTGTAATGAGTGCATTATGGTCGGATGCTAGAAACAGAATGCGGGTGAACTTGTGAAAGCCGAGATATGTGTTCAGATGAAACTGAAAATGAGATGTGAAGATTTCTACAACATGGCTCTTAAAAACAAGACTCTTCTGAATGCAGCGAGATCATCAGCAAAATATGAATAATAAGTTATGTGCCTATAACAGTAATATTTTACTACTGTTATTTTTATTTGCTTCGGTGAAGGTTCGGTTAGTGGTAAACTAGTAATGGCGGCATTAGTAAGTGATTGGTGATCATATATAGTAATAGAGGTTAATTTTGTTGTGTTTGTAAAACTTGTGACCGTAATGATACACAAAGATCTGTTTGACGAAGTCTGCCCCCAATTAGTCAAATGTACAATCAGAAAAAAAAAAAAATCAACTGTTTGAGTGTCTTGTGGGTGGCTATGCTGCCCGCGGTGAACGAAGCCGGCCGTCTTTGCTGACCAAATTTGGTCCGCTAACTAGTTTCGGTGATTACACCATTTTCAAAGCATAAAATATAGGGCAAGTTACATTATATACCTTTTGGTAACGCAAGCTGTAAAAAACATCTAATCTTATCCAATTGACTCAAATACGTAAAAAAAATTAAGACACTGCACTACGCTAGAAATTAGATGTTTTGTGCAGCTGGAGCTACGAAAATGTATACAATGCAACTTGCCCCATATTTTACGCTTTGAAAATGGTGTAATCACCGAAACTAGTTAGCGGAACAAATTTGGTCAGCAAAGTGTACAAATATGCATTTTTCAAAATTTATTGCTGCCGAGGATCGCCTCACCAAAATGTATGAAGTATTTTTTAATTACACATTGGGCACGGTAGGTGGATGCTTAAACGTAAATGGATCAATTTGTATTGTAAAAAGTAATGACAGGTTCTTAAGATATCATTGTCCAAATCTCCCGCAGTGCACTGTAATTTACTTATGTCACGATAGTGAAGTAATTTTCGCATAAGTACAACATAATGGAGAACGAAGCACCAGTGACTAGTCACTGCACTTCCCTGTCGAACCTGGCAACTGCGCAGCTAGCTGTCAGAGCTCAACTCTCGCCGTACGTAGTATAATAGCACTGTCGATCAATTCACTATACAATTCGCGATCGTTGTTGATATCCTGTACTTCGGTGTATAAAGTTTAATTGATATTACATTAGAACGTCCATTATCCGAACTAATTGGGGAACGTGGGTGTTCGGAAAACTGGTTTATTCGAATAATCGAACTGTATAGTTTCATTTGCCAATAAGTATTACAGTAAATGTATTTATAACATAATTTATAATATCTCTCATAGAAAGGACAGCACTATTACGTTTAATCATTTTATGCCCTCAAGTTTACTTCTTTACGCGGCAGCAAGTGGTCGTAACAGGGAGCAGACGGTAACTGTGCCCCTTCACATGGAGCCAGTGAGAAGCTCTTCTTGGTGGCGCAGTGCGCGGAACCGCAAACGGCAACTTTTCGAATGTGCAGCTGTTGATGTGAGCAGCTTTGATGCTGCCGCCACTTCTGCTGCCACGCCGACTGAAGTGTGCCGATTGTTGATCCACAGCAACCGGCCGCCTGGCCGGTCAGCTGCGGCATGTGAAGGCCACCCTTAAGCAATGTTCCACCGGTGGGGGGAGGGGATACTTGCTGGAAGGGAGGAGATGATTAGTTTTTTCTTTTCTTTTAGAATTCACGTGTAATCCTGGTTAGGGGGGAGTTGGACGTAGTTGGGGGGGGGGGGGGTCATTGGCCAAGGGGGAGAGGGGCACGTCTGATCTCCGGGCCTGCCTCGAGTTCAATCTGGCAACCCTAGTTGAGATGCTATCGCGATTCGGACTATGATTTGTGTTGGGTGCAGCTAGTCAAGAACGTTTGCCGTAAAAAAACGTAGGAAAAGGAGGTGGGTGTATCGTTTTAATGAAGACAGATCTTCAGGGGAATTTTTACAACTTGCCAGTCATTGCGAAATTTCCCAGACAAGACTACTACCGTTATGTCTGTAGAGACTTTTATATACTTGAAGGCATAAGAGACGATATAACTGGCAAAATAATTTTAGAACATTAAAAATAAATTCTGGCATCATTTACAGTACAGTATATTTATTAACATACTCCCATATTTGTTAACGTTCCTTCACCTTAATGTAATATCAAATAAGCAACTGTTAAGAGGTTCTAAATACGATCTGAAAATTACAAGGAAGCAATTATTTGGGGGACTGAGGCGCTTCAGTCACGGTCTGCACGGCCACTACGGTCGGGGGTTCGAATCCCCCCCCCCCCCGGGCATGGATATTTGTGCCGTCCTTAGTTGTAGGTAGTTCAAAAGTAGTTTGTAAGTTTAGGGACTGGTGGCCCCGTAGTTAAGTCCCTTAAGCTTAACAAACATTGGAACATTGGACTTCCGGATGCAATGTAGGTGCAGCCTAAGGCGGCTTGCTGCGGAGCGCGTGGTTGCTCCTTGTCGGACGTTCGAGTTAGTTTTTGTGTAAGTAGTTTGTAAGCATAGTCACTAATAACCACATTAATTAAGAACCATAGATTTAGAAACATTTGCCGGCCGCGGTGGCGAAGGGGACTGAGGCGCTTCAGTCACGGTCTGCACGGCCACTACGGTTGGGGTTTCGAATCCCCCCTCGGGCATGTATATTTGTGCCGTCCTTAGAATTAGTTAGTTCATAAGTAGTTTGTAAGTTTAGGGACTGATGACCCCGTAGTTAAGTCCCATAGACTATACAAAAATTTGAATTTTACAAACATGTAAAGGGTGTGGGCTATTTTTACATGGAATGTACTTAGTATTCAAGTCCAGATGAGCCGATCATGGAGAAAATTAGAGCCATTCATTGATTTCAAGTTACAGACCACAAGCGTTCGCGACTGGTTTGAAAAAAATTCTGCACACTTCCAGGTAATGACTTGGCCACCCAGTTGGTGCGACACGAATCCCGTAAAACATCCGCGGGACATAATCGAGAGGTGAGTTCACTGGAGTGTAGGGGAGACCAGGGTAACGGCGCCACCCAGGGTAATGCCGCCAGCCCAGTCTAACGACAGTTGGCAGTAGGATAGGAACACGTTTGTCAGTGCTGAACCCACGTGGCGCGTCCTTCGAAACTGAGTCCCATAATGGCGATGCGTGTTTGTTGACAGGAGATTAGTATCTGAAGAAAACTGTTGTTTTTGTCGCTTAGGATCTTATTTTCGAGCCTGTATAAGGTAACTGACCCTCCATACTGTTTATACTTTTCAGTAAGCATCTTAGCATAATCGTTGGTTATTTACCTACAATTTCATACCAGTAACGTAAACGTTTCGTAAGCCCGTTCGCTTGAAGTTTGTATTATTCGCCATATTGTGCAAGTGGTGGCAGCATTGACCCAGGTAAAAAAATATATCATTTTAACACGACTAATTTTTGTAATTTGTAGATGGTTCGTGTAATCCATTTTCAAATGTTTGTAAAGCTTATGGGACCTAACTACGGGGTAATCAGTCCTAAACTTACAAACTACTTATGAACTAATTTATACTAAAGACAACACAAACATCCATGCCCGAGGGAGGATTCGAACCTCCGACGCGGTCTGCAACGTGACGCTTCAGACCGCTCGGCTACTCAAATCAGTTTGGCATTCCCAGGACGACTTTGCGAAACCGACATAAAAATAACAGTAGGAGTGGCCCTTCCATAGGAAGAAATACAGTATTTAACATTGAGCTAGAACATCAAATATCGACTAGGATTCTTGAACTAGCTAGTATCTGTTATGGAATAAGACTGACGGAACGTACGGGAGTAGCTTTCCGTCTTGCTGAGAACCTCAAAATGAACTGCGGTACAGATGCACATAGTGTGGCAAATGGGCACATGCAGAATATAATGGTTTTAGTAGTGTTGAAAATTACATTTGTGAGTTTTGCAAATTATCTTAACCAACAATCACTTTAAAAATATATTTTTATTTCATATTTTGTATGGCTATGTATTAGGAAAGCATATCATCTCATAACAATAATAAGAAAATATTTTTAACATTTACAATACCTATGTTCTAATAAAATACTTTGTTTTAGTTTAAAAATGTACCACGTCATTACTCCAGAGACAGGGCGTAATTATTCCTGTACCTAGGGTAAGGCAGCAATTGCGCATACTTTAATTGTTTTTTAACTACAAAATCTAAAAAGGCGAGCGACTTATAAATTTGTAATAAAGTAGTATTAGTTGGTGAATCTTTACTATTATTTTGTGAGAAAGAGACACTCTTTTAAGAAGGCAAAAAAGTCAGAGTCCCTTAAGGGCTCCATTTCCCCAGTCTCGCCAACAAGGTCACGGGTTCGAAGCTCGATTCCGGCACACAGATTTTATATGCCAGGAAGTATGAAGAATGATATTGGTTACACTGTAAAACAGTGGGAATATGCCACACGTATACAGTATTACTTCGTAATGTAATCATGCCTTTGTAAGAATGTTATGAAATGAGACGATAGAATTCTATTGTTATAGATATTATATTAAACATCAGGTAGACGCGATGTAACTAGTTTTCCTCAGATACAGAAATACCAGCGATGTCACACAGAGCGCCACAGTAATTTAAATACGAAGCTGTCGTGTGTAGGCTTCAATACTATACCATAAAACAGTTTTTAAGATTTTTAGATGATAGAAAACTATTTTTATGACACACAAGCTTTGCATACAGAAATAAACCTTAAATTAATACATTTCTGCAATATACATAATGGGTAGGTTGGCCCAGGAATAGGTGCCGAGTACCACGTGACGTGCAACTGACCAATAGTAAGGCGCGGTTGTTGCTACTTTCTATATGCAGGGCTTTAGTTTTGTTATTCCACATCGGCCCAATTCCGGGAACAGAAGTCGAAACTCACAAATCAAGATGGATGCTACCAGTGGTATATGTGCTGCTTCTGGATGAAAAAGAAGCAATAAAGAGAGGTTTCAGTTTGATCCCAAATGTTTAAGCGATAGTGTTGTGTAGTTTTAGAGCTTAAGAAGTTAATGCAATCCAAATAATGACGAAAAAAACTCAAAAATCAATGATGCAGAAGAAGTAAGCAACATTTATTCTCATTGTCATAAGCAATATGGGATGCCATGTTTCATTCCAGATAATCTATTATTTTTCTCAGAAGTGCTTTTCAAATAAGGATCTTAATCATTTTCAATGTATCTTAAGGCTGAAATACATAAAATATTGAAACTGTGATCTATTTTTCTTGTATACTTTATTTCAAGAAATATAAATCAATGAGTAAATTTTGTTTCTTTCCTTAAATCGTTGTAACATCATATAAAGTATGACGACCCACATGTAATGAGTTAACTTAATAGTGAAACTGATTTGTGATTTGACCATTAACCATTCCCCTAATCAATATATCATAAAAATCATATTTTTATGAACAATACATGTTTCACAATAGATTTCCGCACGTTTCTCGGTAATACTATTTTGTGGGTTATATTCTTGCCTGCAACCATTCTAATGGTCACTACTTCCAAAATTTGCTTATTTTACGTTTTAAACTATTCTTTTTTTTCGATTACAGCTTCATTTGTAACATATCAAAAGGAAACTTAAATACAAGAGCTACGTATTTTCCTGGAGAATACAAATGATGAATAAAAATGGTAAATTTCAAAACTGAGAGCAGTTTTGCTTCTTCGGGAATCGTGAGGGAGTCGAGTTTGGTATGACTGGGAGTCCCCCTTTCATTTCACCCCCTTTTCGAAGCCTATTTCTGTTTTCCAGATATTTAGAAAAAAATAGGTTTTAAATGGCTCATCCTGGATATCTGATTTGTCTGTGTCAGTGCAGTTGAATGGACGGAAGCGGGCGCATTAGGGTTATCGGCTTTCCAGGTGGCTACACAGCATATTGCACAGCGGTTCATTAAAATGTCAACTCGGCTGTAGCATCCTTGATCGTACAGAATGAATGTTCGTCTGACATTCCAAATACTATGGGTACTGGAACCTTTAGCGCAGCAGTTATTAACATTTTCACGGTCTAATTTGCAGTATCTTAGGTTGGCGTACACTTTCATAATCCGATGAATAAATAAATTCAAGTTTATAGTGTCACCGCTTTTCTACACTCAACATTCACATATATAAAGATGAAATCACCAATGCACTAGTCTGAGTCTCTCATAAAGGTATTCATGTCTGGTTCATTTCTCAGTTGCTTACATACTTTCTTTGAAAGTGGGCGCTGCTTATTCTGTTCTTATAAAAATGATTATAAGAAATGAGGCAGGCTGTTTTCAGTGGGATAATGGCATAATGTAACGCGGCCATACGTCCCGGATTCTGCGGGACAGTTCCGTGTTGAGATAATTACTGAAAATTCCCGCAAAATAGCAAAAGCGTACCGCATTCCATTAACTTTAAAACTGTTGGTCTAAGAGCAAAAGCCGAAACTACAACCCGCTAGCAGTGGAAGTTGTTTTTATGTTAATCTTGTTACTACATTTGGTGATAGGATGACTTATTAAAAAATTCTGTTTTTTGGCATATTTTCTGTGATTCTTAAATACTTTCAATAAGTATAAAGGAATATTTTTCGGTGCTCAAGGTGGCAAAAATGGTGTATTATTATCACAGTCTACATAAACGTATTTAAAATCTGACATGCAAATACAATACAAAGGTGGTGAAATACTGAAAATGGAACAACGCATGCACGGAGTAAGGCACAATTATACTCGGCACTTCATCGAAAGAGCTTCTATAATATAGTTCAAATGGTTTCAAAAGGTAGTATTTATCAAATTTAATTCGAGGTTATTACAGAACATAATTGAGGGGACTATTGAGAGAGGGGGCTATGCAGTGAGCTCTATATAAGCTTGATATATAACTCTCGTGTCTGAGCATAGACCTGTAGCATGCCTGCACATTCATATGTTTTGCACACGAATTTGCATTGTCCGCCATGCTGTAATTAGTGAAACGAATTTCCATCAGTTAGTACGAGACAAATTATAGCTAGATTACCTCTGGATTTGAAATTTATATCAATATGCGAAGTAATAGACTCGCGTGAGTGGAGAATCGAAACATATTTCCTTTTCGTTTTCTCGTAATACTTGGTAGCAGCCATTTTGTAATTAGAATACGAATATTTTGGTTGGCACGTTAAGAAATCTGTAGTTCAACATCCAGGTAGTATAGAGATCACTGGGGCTATGCCACACAGCATGAAAAATTATGCTCGTGACATCTCACGTCTACCCTGTGAACTAGAACCGCATGTTGTACCTCCCGCTCTTTGTGGAGCGGTTGTTGTAAGTTCTTGATTACGACCTTGCGATCTTTTTGAGTGAGAGGAGGAGCGATGTCACTTACCGATGTTGTCCCCTATTTCAGTTGGAGACGTACCAACACAGTTGCATCTTCTAAGAGTTCTGCCAGTGAATCGTAGTCTTTGGTTCGCCTTCCCTACAATAGTTTCTATGTGTTCTTTGAAATTTAAGTAGTTCGTAATTGTTACTCCTAGGTATTTCGTAGAATTGACGGCTTGTAGCTTTGACTGATTTATGAACTAAATGAAGTTTAACGGTTTTCTTTTTGTGGACATATGGGTGACTTCACACTTTTCATTATTAAGGGTCAATTGCCAATTTTTGCACGAGGCAGACATCTTATTTAAATCATTTTGTAGTTGCTTTTGGTCTTCTGGTGAGTTAACTGACTGATAAATGACAGCATCATAACGAATGATAATCCGTCACATTACTTTTTACATATTCTGAGAATGAACCATAAGAACGAAAACCGTCATTTCTAATAAACAAATAAAAATAAATAAAATTTAGAAAAACGTGCAACAGATATTGCCTTCTTTGTAATTCACTATCGGTTACTGTGCTCGGTCTCAACGTGGAATGGAACCAGTTTTACATCATAGATGTTTGAGACTTGAAAATATCTCTGAACGCCCATAGTTTAAGCACGTATGCCTGAGTTGCAGGCGGGATCAACCATTTCGTTCGATGTTGAGGTGTTATTTCCAAATTGGAGAGTCTCTGCTGTGATGTCGAGTTAAACGGAAACACAACGAGCCGCGACGGAATAGCCGTGCGCACTGAGGCGCCCTGCTACGGTGCGCGCGCCCGTTCCACGTCGGAGGTTCGAGTCCTCCCTCGGGCAAAGGTGTTTGTGTTGTTCTTAGGATAAGTTTAGGGACTGATGACCGATGAAACATTTGAACATTTTGAACACAGAATGGGTTGACGTGGAGATAAGACTTTGGAGTAAGGAGGGAGGCGTGCCGGGTAAGTCCATGTTTGTGTACAACGCGCCTATGCCAGGGTAGCTTAGTGGTCAGCGCATCTGTCAGGTAAGCAGCACTCCGTCGTTCTAATCCCAGCCTTTCAGTCGTTGCTTGATTCAGCATATATACACCGTTCGACGTCCGATGTTAGCTCATGGGACAAAGAGGATGTACTGATTATGGTTTCAGCGTCGTCCACCAACGATAGCGTAGTAACATAGTTGTCAGACCGCCATTTTTATAGCCATAAAACTCAAAGTAATGTCAATGCATGAAGTAAGCAATCATAGTCGTACTTCCTACACCCAACTGAGTGAGTATGAAAGAAGTTTAGTTGTGGCCTTTTGAGTCGTGGGATGCCCTTTTTGGAAAATTGCCGCACAGGCAGATCGTGCTGCGTCAGTTTTGCAGCGGTGCTGGTTGCAGTAATCATGCGACCATTCTCACACCGCAGACGAGGTTCTGGACGTCTTTGTAGCACAGACGTCAGCCAAGATTGTCGTACACAGTAATAAGGACAGCAGTGGCAAGACAAGAGGGTTTGTGAGCTACCAGCTGCACTGGTGTCGTCAGAAGATCAATAGGCAGGTGGAATGCCGTGCCAACTGGTGGTTGTTTGTTTGTACACTGTAGACCTGGTGAGCTCCATAGAGTGCACTCAGGCAAGTCACACCCCAGACTGTCTGGGAAGGTGATGTGTTCTTCCAACACGATAATGCTCGTTTACACATTGTGCAGGAAACTAACATACCCTAAAAGACCTTTAACCACTTTCTTGGCTAGCACAGTCTCATGATTTTTTTTCCCAATTGGCCACATGTGGGATGTGATAGAATGACAACAGACATGTATGACTTCATCATCATCATCATCATAATTTTCCATCTCCAGTTTCCCGGGTGTGGCTAACAAGCACTCTCCATCTCATACGATCTTTATATAGCATTTGGTCTTGGACATCATCCCAGTTAAAACCGTTATTCTCTACATCTGACAGTATTGTTTCTATCCATCGTTTCCTTGGCCTTCCTCTTGGTCTTCTTCCTCCCACTTCCATTCTGAAGTATTTCTTAGCTGTACTTGTGCTATCAGTTCTCATCACATGTCCATACCACTGCAGTCTTCGTTTCCCCAAGATGTTGGCAATAGGGACCCTGACACCAGCTGTTTCTCTGTGTACCTCATTTCTGATCTTGTCTCTCATGATACTTTAATTCATAGTCCTGATAAACCTAATTTCTGTTGCTTGGATTCTGCTGTTATCCTTTTTAACAATGTACGTTTCCATTCCATATTTAAGGATTTGAGTAAAGTAAGTGTGATACAAAGTAAACTTTGCTGCCTGGTTTTTTTTTTTTCCCAGAGTAGATTCCGAACTTGCATGTAAAATTTTGATGCTTGTTGTGTTCTGTTTAGGATTTCTTGCCGGATGATGTTGTCCTTGGAGAAAATACTCCCAAGGTACTGAAAGTGGGAAACTGATTCAGTTTTTGTTCCCTCCAATTAGATGTTTGAACTTGTTCCCTCTCTGTTTATGGTCATCGCAACAGTCTTGGTCTTGCTGATTTTCAGGTTACATACTTTAAATTTATTGTTCCAAATAGAGTCTTCTGCACTTCTGTTTCCGTTTCTCCCATATTACAACGTCATCTTCAAATACCCGTGATCTCGACTTATTTGCAGTTTTCTTGCTAGATTTTAGAATTCTGTCCATTACAATAATAAACAATGGTGACAGAGAACTTCCTTGCTGGACTCCCCTCTTCATCTCATTCAGGGCGACCATTTCCTATTTACAGACTACTATTGCAAGTATGAAACAGCATCTTCACTCTGTCAATTAAGTAATTGGGTAGTTTTAGATCTTCCAGGCATTTCCATATTACGAGGGATACTATTATACGCCTTCTCAATATTCAAGAACACCATCACGAAGTTCTTTTCACGTTCCCAGTACTTCTCTGCCAAAATTCTTGCCACAAAGATGAAATCTATAGTACTTCGCCCTTTCCTGAAACCATGCTATTCTTCTTCTAATAAGGGTTCAACAATCTTTCTAAGTCTCGTTTCTATACTTTTTTCCAATAGCTTTAGGGTATGTGAAAGTAGGGTGATACCTCCATAGCTTCTACACTTCTTTCGGTCTTTTTTAAACAGTGGAATTATGCTTCCTTTTGTCCAGTCATCTGGACTCTGTAAATCCATTGTAGGCCAGGTGTTCCGGCTGGCTTAATCATATCTGAGCTTAGCTTATCAAACCCTGGAGACATTCCGTTCGCATATTTTTTCAGTGCAGACTCAACTTCCAGCGAAGTTAATGGTTGTAGAACCTCTTGTATTTCTTCAGCTGGACCGTCACTATAATCACTGATGTCAACATTCCCATTCAACAGCAAGTTGAAATGGTTCCTCATTTCATTCGTAATTTCGAATTCTGTTTTCAATAGCTTCCCTTCCTCAGTTTCCAAAGCAACGATGTTAGTACTCTCATATCTTTTATCCTTGACTATTTTATATAGCAGGTTCTTACTGCCTTGGCAGTCTTCTTGTAATTTGGTGGTGAAGTCATCCCATCATTTATTTTTCTCATTCTGGATCAGCCTTTTAAACAGCGAATTCCTGAGACAGACGTTCAATTTCAGTGTCATTTCTTACATCTACTATATTTTCTTTTCCCCGGTCTAATTTCTACTTTAACACATTTCTTTCCTTCTCTCTTTGTGGAGCACTAGTTTTCCCACAGATGTGACCAGCTTCTGTAACAAGAGTGTCTACATATCAACCCACAACTATTGCAGAACTACGTGGTCAGGTCGAGAAGGCCTGTAACTTTGTATCCCAAACCAGTATTGCCGCACGGGAGTAGCCGAGCGGTCTGGAGCGCCACGTTGCGGATCGCGCGGCCTCCCGCGTCGGAGGTTCGAATCCTTCCTCGGGCATAGATGTTTGAGTTGTCTTTAGTATAAATTAATTCATAAGTAGTTTGTAAGTTTAGGAACTGATGATGCAGTAGTTAAGTCCCATAAGCTATACAAACATTTGAAACATTTGAAATATCTACTTATCGAGAAGAAAGGCGAACCAGAGACTGTGTTTTATTGGCAGAATCTTTAAAAGATGCAACAGAACTACAAAAGAAACTTCATACACTACGCTTGTCCGTCAATTTTTGGAGTATTGCTGCCCAGTGTGGATCCTTATCAGGTGGGTTTGACGGAGGACATCGAAAGAGTCCAGAGAAGGGCAGCTCATTGTCACAATACAGGGGAGACAGCGTTACGGAAATGATACAGGATCGGTGATGGGAATCATTACAACAACGACGCTTATCGCTGCGGCGTGGGGTACGTACGAAACTTCAATCGCCAACATTCTCCTCCGAGTGCGAAAATATATTGACGACTCCCACTTACATAGGTAGAAATGACCATCAGAATAAAATACGGGAAATCAGAGCTCGAATGGAGAGATTCAGCTGTTCTTTCTCCCCGCGCGCTATTCGAGAATGGAATGAGAGATAAATAGTAAAATGGTGGTTCGATGAACCCTCTGCCAGGCACTTAAATGTGATTTGCAGAGTATCCCATGTAGATGTAAATGTTCATATGCAAACAGGCTGACATTTAATTTGCACTTAGGTATGAATTTCGTCTCATCATTTAAATGTGGCTGAAAATAAAAGTGTTTTAACAGCGTTATCGTCATGTCACAAAAACAGAATGAATCTATAGAAAACCCTAAGTCTGCAATGCTACAGTGAGGTACATGAGGAAGTAATGAAATAATGAACCAAAGTAATAAATCACTCTGGAGGATTCACACACAGCTCTATAAAGTCACATACCACAAATAAAGAAGCGAAACGTGTATGTCACCAAAAATGTCTTTCATTTAGCTGCAATAGACGGAAATATTCCTCCACAAACATTGTTGTTGTTGTGGTCTTCAGTCCGGAGACTGGTTTGATGCAGCTCTCCACCCTACTCTATCCTGAACAAGCGTTTTCATCTCCTCATAAGAACAGCAACCCACATCCACTTGAATCTGATTACTATACGAATCTCTTGGTCTCCCTCTGCGATTTTTACCCCACACACTTCCCTCCAATGATAAATTTACGATTCCTCGATGTCTAAGAATGTGTCCTACCAAGCGATCCCTTCTTTTGGTCAGGGTATGCCAAAAATTCCTTTTCTCACCAATTCTGTTAAGTACCTCTTCATTAGTTATGCGATCTACCCATCTAATCTTCAGCATTCTTCTGTAGCACCACATTTCAAAAGCCTCTATTCTCTTCCTGTCCGCACTGCTTATCGTCCATGTTTCACTCCCGTACAAGGCAACACTCCACACAAATGCCTTCAGAAAAGACTTCCTTACACTTGAATTAATATTCGATGTTAGCAAATTTCTCTTTTTCAAAAATGCTTTTCTTCCCATTGCCATTCTGCATTTTATATCCTCTGTACTGCGACCATCGCATGTTATTTTACTACCCAAGTAACAAAACTCATCTACCATCTTCATTGTTTCGTTACCTAATCTAATTCCTTCAGCATCGCCTGATTTTCTGAGACCGCATTCCATTATTTTTGTTTTGCTCTTGTTAATGTTCATTTTATACGCTCTCTTCAACACACTGTCCATTCCATTCAACTGCTCTTCCAGGTCCTTTGCTGTCTCTGACAGAATTACAATGTCATCAGCAAAACACAATGTTTTTATTTCTTCTCCCTGAACTTTAATCCCTATTCCAAATTTTTCCTTGCTTTCCTTCGCCGTCTGCTCGATGTACAAATTGAATAATATCGGAGAAAGGCTACAACCCTGTCTTACTCCCTTCCCAACTGATGCTTCCCTTTCATGCCACAAACATTAAACACTGGTTAATTAATACCGCGTTTGATAGTGTAGCACGGGCCTATGAACAGCAGAAAGCCTGGGATGAAAATGTGTCACGCCACTCAGCAGTCCAGGCAATAAGGCGCTGCACGTGTGTGAACTGCAGCACAGCTGGCCGCGGCTAACAGGGGTCCCCGTGGGACGACCGCCAGGCACGCAGCTGCCAGCACGGGCGTCCCCAGGGGATTCCCTCTGCAGTGCGGCCTGCGGTCCCGCCGGTATTCCCGAGGGGTCGCGACGTGTCCCACCACTGCGCTGTCTGTCCGGCCGTACCAGCCCCACTGTTTGCCGACACCACCCTGTGCGTGCCGTCACCACCACACGCCAGATTACTCCCACCACTCACACAAGGATTCTGCTAACTGCGAGCTAATTCAATGTCCTGCGTGTGTGTTAATGATGGTACTTAATGCACAGGGCTGCTGATCAGCTGCATACCTTATCTGTCAAAATGATCAACATTTTACCAGAAATTCATTTGCATCTGCTTGTATGCATACTGTTACATATGCTAGTAGCTCGTACTAGAAATTATAAATGGCAGAGTGCTACTGAATCATTTCAACTGTTAGCTTACTACGCCTATTTTCATTCACTGCTTTCATATGGGATCATATTCTGGGGTAATTCAACATTGAGTAAAAAAGTATTCATTGCACAAAAGCGTGTAATCAGAATAATTGCTGGAGGCCACCCAAGAGCATCCTGCAGACATTTATTTAGGGATCTAGGGATACTCACTGTAGCTTCACAATATATATATTCACTCATGAAATTTGTTATTAACAATCCGACCCAATTCAAAAGTAATAGCAGTGTGCATAGCTACAACACTAGGAGAAAGGATGATATTCACTATTCAAGGTTAAATCTAACTTTGGCTCAAAAAGGGGTGAATTATGCTGCCACAAAAGTCTTTGGTCACTTACCAAGTAGCATCAAAAGTCTGACAGATAGCCAACTAGTATTCAAAAAGAAATTAAAGGAATTTCTGAATGGCAACTCCTTTTACAATGTAGATGAATTTTTAGATAAAACTTAAAAAAAAAATTCTTAAAATATAGATTGTCAAGTATAGACAAAATTTACTAAACTGACACGTTCCACATCATTACGAAATGTCGTATACATGATCTAATCAAATCTAAGCTAATCTTCATTGAGTTACTCCTAACACATGCGTTTGTCTACATTAGTATTCCTCCTCTGTCATGTTAAAGTAGTGTGACGATACTGCTGGACCTCTCATCTCAATGTAATCGTACGATACCGTCTGCGTCGGAGCCGGAATAGTGTGGTTCAATAGTGATATATTTTGCGTGTGAAGTTACAAACGAAATAGCCAGTCTAGGAATCAGTGTAGGATAGTGTCTCGCTGATACTGTGATTAAAACAAGTGATAGATTTCTTTAATTAAGGGATTCATATATTTTCTTTCCAGACAGTTCTATAAACAATAGTTGCGTCATTGTATGTTATTTCAAGACTAAAACAGACGAATTGTAAAATCTTTTGTAAAAAACAAAAAGAAATGAAAATTAATAGCATTGTATGTATGTTAGGCTCATAAACAAGTTGTGTAGACCAGCTAATTGTATTAATTAATTTAATAGTCGAGATTTAATTATTATAATTCTTTGTATATATTGACTGACGTGAGATATAGAATCTAGTTTGAGATTTGCGAAGATATTTAATAGTTCAGTATATGTTAGGAACATGTATGATGGACTCATTAACAAATTAATTGACATTTAACATTGCACTTTGTTGTCAACAGAAATATCGGAAATTTCGTCTTAAAAATACATGCGCCATCTAAAATTATATATTGTGATTATTTTTGTGTACATGAAATGTTTTCTTTGTGTGTTTGTTCATTGTAATTTAGTATATTCAGTTGTTATGAACAATGCATAATGTAAGGTCATTATTGCCGATGTTATATATTTGCCTCACCGCCTTGCGTGGGGGAGTTCGAGTTTTGTCATTTGTCGATGCTCTGGAAGCTATGTCAGTCTGTGTTTTGAAATGGAAGTACTACCAGCGAAGTGCTGATGTTTTGTATATGTTTTGAATTTGTAACTTTTGTCGGAGAAGAAGTTTGATTCAAATTAAAGAAGAAGTGAAAAATTGTACCTACGTGTATTTATTTCTACCACGACGACCCAGGACAATAATGTTGCAGCGAGCAGAACCCCCATACAACGTAATGTTGAAAAGATGAGTATTCTGTTTGAAAGTGGTAGAATGAAATGTAATTACTTAAAATCTATTAAACCATTATAGTAGTCAGTCACATACTAACGTTGCATTATGAGTTACTTTCTGGAAAGATGAGGCATAATAGTGACATTTAATACATAGGGGTACGTCGTGGAAGCACTACATAGCTGACCAGCTGTGAAATTTTTGTTGCTAGTAGTGCATAATAATTTTAAGGATTTTTTTTCAATGTTTTTCTCAGTATATATGCACTGTACAGTAATCGTGGTAGTTTTTATAGTTTCAAATATGGAGTCATGCATTAAAGGTTTAAGGCCCATCTAGCATTTCCCGCCTTATTCATGGAATTGACAGTGCTGCAGACAAGCAGGCTAGTTAAAAAAAAAAAAAGAAAAATAAATACAGGTCACATTTCAAGCACAGTATGACTTTAAAGAGGCGTTTCGAACGTGTGTCATCAGATTCACATCTGCAAAAAAATATTTACATTTTTCATATAGCACATAGTAGGAGAAAGTAACATATATCGAAATATTGACAATGTGGGGATTCACATTATGTTATGCACAGGGGTCTTCAAAATATAACCCGGGACCCTGATGTTGCCCGCGAAGGGATTTCATCTGGCCCACGTTAAGCTTTTTGTAACTAACTGCGCGATTTTCACTCGATTAACTCAGAGAAGTTGCTAGGGGCATTAATGCACGTTCATAAATAAGAGAAATACCACTAGGAGCGCTCTGTCTCTAGGTGACCGTGATTTCTCCTTCCAAATTGTATTTTTCTGCGTTAATATTGTTTGCTACACTACGTACTTTGTTATTTCATGACTGAAATAAGTGTACGTTCCTTGTTCAGAGTACTTGTGTAACATGTCGCCAGAAGTTAAAAAGAGAACATTCGATACTGAGAGTCGTATATTCAGACAAACATAGAGCGTGATATGCCTTGTTATAGATAAAGGTAACAAAATGTTTGGGCTGTGTACTGAAGATATTACTGTGCTCGAGGAATACGAGTATATCAAACGCCGTCATTAAGAAAATAGCATGTTGCACAGATTGATGAATTGAATAACAATGTACGTGAACATAAATTCTGAACGTGCAACTTGTATTCAAAAGACAAACTACATACCTCACACTAAGTGAACTAAAGAGTAATAAAGATAAAGTTTTCACTGAATATCGTGCCTGTGTTAAAAACATTAACTATTATGTTTGGTTGTGTGGCCATCTTTCGCAGCAGCTGTTAAAATTGATTGTAAGAGGTAATCCGTCTTATGCTGACTGCAATTAAGAGATTTATTTTACACCAGACGCGTTTCGCTTTTTATTTTAAAAGCATCGTCTGTGGTCTGTAAATGATACAAAGGCTTGTACAGTTTGTTTTCGATAAATAGATTAAAAACAGTTAAAAAAACATTGTGCACGACCTGTGTGTTTTTAACTTAATATTCGGTCTACTCACGGTGTTGATGTCTTTTCTTTACGTCTTACTACTGTTTCTCTGTTTTGTTGGCTGGAGATACTGTGTGCTGTTTCTGCGTGAAGACAACAACGGAAAAGAAGAAGCCAGGTTACTGCACAGAAACTTTAACTGCACGCAATGAGCCGGCCGCCGTGGCCGAGCGTTCTCCGGCGCGTCAGTCAGTCTGCACGGACACTACGGTCGGGGGTTCGAATCCCCCTCGGGCATGGATATTTCTGTCGTCCGTAATATTAGCTAGTTCATAAGTAGTTTGTAAGTTTAGAGATTGATGACCCCAGAGTTAAGTCCCATAGGCTCTACAAACATTCGAACATTTTCTTCTTCTTTTTTGCACGCACTGTTCTAAGGCCCTCATGTGCCATGCTGCGTACTTAAATCTGGCGACTTAGGCACGAGTGTGGTGGTAACATGTCAGAGGGAAAGTGTCAGAGAAAGTATTACAGAGACAGATAGACTATATAACCTTCCAATCACTTTTATCAGACTCTCTATCCACCTATTATCTCCGACCCTGCTGTAATAAAACAAATAACTGTTTGCTGTTGAATTATAACCATTGTTTGTGGGTTCCATCTCAGAGTATTGCTCAATTTTGTAGGTTGTTTACGGGATATGACTACAAGAGGATTTTGAATGTCTACAAAGAAGGGCCCCTCAGCGAGTTTGTAACACTTGCAGGGAAAGGGAATGTGTAGACACTTGCGGGGAGACCCAGACGCTGCAGCTAGTGAACAGGGTGTTCCAGAAGTAGGGATACTCCACCCCTACGTTGGCGATAGCAACCAAATTTTAAAATCGTGTCTACTATGTAAAGATTTAGCAACACAAAACGCTTCACTGGTTTTCGAGTTCTGAATTTTTAATATGTTTTTAATGTTACCATAGAAAAAGGAACAAAAAGGGGCTCACACTACAATTTTCATATGGCAGATTTTGTAGGTAAATTCACAAGACATAATTCAACGGTTCTGTGCATTCATCTTATGAGAAATATCAATCATTTGTTTTCAGTGTTTATTTCAAATTTCTACATTTAAATAAAAAAAAAAAAAAATGTTCAAATGTTTGTAATTCTATCGGACCAAACTTCGTGGTCAACAGTCCGTAGCTTACAAACTACTTAAACTAAATTAACCTAAGGACAACACACACAACCATTCCCCACGGAGGACTCGAACCTCCACGGCGAGGAACCGCGCGCTCTGCAGCGAGACGCTTTAAACCGCTCAGCTACTCCACCGCGGCTTTCTACATTTAAGTCTTTAATTATTAGTACTTAAATGTGGTGATGACATTAATAAATTACGTGTATATGTGTAGTCTTATACGGCCAAACTACTTAGGGCATCGGTCGCTAGACTTACACACTACTTAATCTTACTTAAAATAACTTCGGCAAAGTACAAACAAACATACCCATGTCCGAGGAAGAACTCCAACCTCCGACCGGACCGGCCACGCAATTTGTGACACAAATTACATGTTTGATAATATTAATGCATATAAGTATGAAATCACGTCAAGACTACTTCCTGCAAAAATTTCGACAAAAAAAGTTGGCACTGAGTTAAGAAAAACAAAATTCTGGTATATTGGATTTTAACATTTCATCAAAAAATGAATGTTACTACAAGAGATACAGCCGTTCAGATTTACGGGCGCCATAACGTTTTCCCTTCCTGAGTAAATGAGCTGCGTCTTGTAGTTTCAACACCACAGTAGCCTTTTTCTTGAATGTTCTTGAATGTTCTGTCTTTACACAGACTTCTTGAGGAGGAGAGTGATACGGATATCTGTAAACCACTTCCTATTACCTTAGACCTTTTTGACTGTACTGAACAGGAGTTTCGAGTATTCCGTAATTTATATTTATACAGTTAACAGGCAATGTAATTTATAACCATCTATTGGCTGCCGATTTCGCTTCATTTTTGCTGGAAGTCTTGTAACTTATTTCTCCCTGTTGGTTTATGCCAAGTTCGGAGTAAAAATGGTTCTATATGACGGTGATCACAAATAGAATTTATCTTTAGCATTTTTCGGTGTGTGACATTCCCTTACACATTCCGTATTTCATACATTTCTTAGATGTATTTGTAATTCGAATACTGCCAAATCGTTTTGGGGTCTACGAATAAACGCTTCTAGTACGTAAAATACTCATTGACTCATTATTAACGTTTTTTAATTGAAGGTTTAAGGTTGTATCTCCTATTAAAAAGCATAGTAGCTGTTTTTAAAGAGATGGAAGTTGCGTGGTAGTGGGGTTAACTACATAGCGGTCAATTACATCAACGTATCTGTGCAGGATGCCTAATATATTTATTGCTTGTGCAGGTGTCTTGATATGCTTAGTGTTCTGAATAATATGCTATTAGGAGGTATGACTGTGGAAAGTCATCGTCTTGCAGAGAATGTCTTAATAACTCTCCAAACACTATCCCTATTAAAATACTTGTTTTCAGGAGGAACACTCAACGAATTAATATGTAGTTAGAACAAGTTACTATATTGCTCTTCAGCTTGCAAAGGGTTGTGCAATTTCACTGAGTTTCGTGTTATGTTGACAGTGTGGAAACTTGACAACAGTAGTGCTAGACTTCTTGGTGTGTCTGTACCCAGGAAAAGCCATTAGCTGCCCCAAAAGCCCCGGGTTCCCCTCAAGTGTCATTCCCCGCAAGTGTTCCACCCCTCCCCTCGGTGTCCGGACACTTGCCACGCCGGACATTTGCCACATTTTTACCTGCCCCGAAGGGTCGGGTGCCCCTGACTCCTTCTCCTCCCCCCCCCCCCCCTCACCGCCACCCGGCCCGAGAACTCGGTGGACGGTGTCCCGACGTCCCGACATATGCACACTGGTCGCTTTCGCATTTCGTAGTACGACCGTCAGTATGGAAGTTATTATAACGGCCAAGGGCACGCCTTTTGCCCTACTCGTACAATGGTTACGATAATAAGGTGTGGATGTGCTTACTCCGAAAACAGGATAATTGCAAGGAAAAGCTGTTTTCGAAGAACGGAGCCGTATTGGACGTAGAACCACCTTTTAGGACCACCTAATGATGCGACCTTTATTAGTTGTAAAAATAAAAAGAGTGTATCAGACGTCAGTATCCTTAAATAACTTAATGATGAAGCTAGCTGGTCACAGTTCGGTTCACTAGTGTTTAATCAATATGTGGTGAAATTTGACTCAACGAAGCAAATACATTGAACATCACTCAAATATCCTCCTGCAACCAGAATTCATGGTTACATCTACCGCTTTTCAATTTGCAATTTCCTATTTAGGTAAAAGCTCCTACACTTGACACGTTAAGAGAACTTTTTTCTACCTTCTAGTATTATGCCGTTAAAGATTGTGTGTTCTAAAATTATTCCTGTAACTTCAGAGCCGCAATTAGCTCCTAGAAATATTTAATTTTGTTAAACTGATAAGATACACTTTAGGTTTTAAAAAAATCTGAAGTTTAGAATTTCACCTAAAATACACACCCTAAAACAGATCTGCTCTTAAGATTGACAAGTTCGGCAGCTATAGAATTGAAATAATTCCCATATCTCTAAAATTAGTCAAGGATAGAAATAACTTTACAGTAGACGTAGATCTCATGAAGTAGATTTAGCTGTAGTCCTTAAAAATTAAAGTTTCTCACCATGTTGTTGATTATCTTTAATCATGTCAGTAAAAACTATGGAAACAAGGCAAGGAGCTTACTATTCAAAAATAATTGTTACAAAAGAATACCATAAACAAATGTATTAGACGTATTTTTCTTATGCACTAGAAACTTTTGAAAACATAGTTTATCATTTCGTCTCCAACATCACTTATTTGATAGTGTGATTTGCTTTGCATCACCAAGGGTATTTACTTTGATGTTATGTTTGCAGCAGTTCTCATTTCGAATTGTGGAATAGTTACTTCGTCTTATTTGATGAAAGAATTTTTGAAAACTGCATTTAATAACTCCGCTTAATGGCACTGTGTTCAGTAACATTACCGTCGCTATCGCGCAGTAAAGGCATTCACATAGTCTTTCCGCTGCTGTAGATAACATAGGACCAGAATCTCTTTGGATTTTCCGCCACATTTCTACGAAGAGTTTCGTTGTGAAAAATATTAAACGAATGTCGCATTGAAGGCCGCGCTAAATTTGAGCTGCAGTAAAACATCGGCAATCTTGGGGATTTTGAATTCGTCTAAATGTACCATGGGGGACCATTTCAGTCTCTTATTAATTTATTTGGCAGGAATCCCTCCAATGCTGCTGATACTATTTCTTTGAATGTAAGCCACATATGGTCTTCACTTACATAGTTAATTTAGAAAAAATGGAGACTGTCTCCTAGGAAGATATCAACCGATTTTTTTATCTTTTTTTTCCTTTTTTAATAGACGTATTTAGCGTTTAGTTTCGGTAAATATCTTTGTTACGGATTTGAGCTCGCTACAACTTTGCGTTCACTTATCCCTCTATCCGTCGTGATGCTCGGGAGTATTTGTGACTAAGAGTCGAAGTGTGTTTTCCAAACCATTTACAATTTGGAGGGCTCATGAACTAATTGTTCAAAATAATTAGATAAAGAAAAGCATTTAGAACAAGATGTATCTACCACCCTGTCAGAAGGTGTATTTTTGCCAACCTACAGATGGTAGATTTAAGTCACCGCCAAATATAATTGTATGAGTAGTATACCTATTTGTGTTGAGACTCAAGTTTTCTATGAACTGTTCAGCGGCTGCATCATGAGAGTGTCGGGGACAGTAAATTAAAATGTTCAAATGTTTCTTAAGCTTAAGGGACTTAACTGCGGGGTCATCAGTCAAACTTACAAACTACTTATGAGCTACCTGATACTAAAAACATCCATGCCCGATGTGGGAGTCGAACCCCCGACGGGGTACGGCCTCGCGCATCGCAGCATAGCGCCTCAATGGGCTTGGCCGCTCCGCCGCGGCAGTTATTAATTTATTACGGTAGTCGAGTATAACATCTGCTCACACTAACTGACAGGAGCTATCGACTTCAGTTTCGCTTGTGAGCTAGTACACATATTACATTGTGCTTTTTGTTTCTTTTGTAGTGCAGATCCTAGGAATTATGGCATTTCCATTAAAAACTAGGGTGTTTCCTCTGCGACTCAGCTAAACAATGTAGAACAACCGTGTACTTTACAAGCATAGCATTCTATATTGCTTAATTTCTTTATTTCAAATTTGTTTGTCGACTTTAGGTGATCTGTCAAACATAGACGCTCTTATCTATATTTTACAAACGTATTTTCTGTCATTGAATTCAACATTGTTCCAATTCACTTTATTAACTAATATTTCGCCGCAAAACAGAAAATTTATGAAGTGCATCGTTCTTCTTTCCTCCTTTTTTTTCCACGCAGTTGTAGCAATTAATGTATGTACGCCGCGGTGGAGTAGCCGAGCGGTCTAAAGCGTCTCGCTGCGGAGCGCGCGGTTGCTTGCCGTGGAGGTTCGAGTCCTCCCTGGGGCATGGGTGTGTGTGTTTGTCCTTAGGTTAGTTTACCTAGGTTTAAGTAGTTTGTAAGCTACGGACTGATGACCACGTAGTTTGGTCCGATAAATTTACAAACATTTGAATTTTTGAATGTATGTACAAATGCAGTGATCAAACTTGAAAATGATAAGCGAACATTCGAATTATCTTTATATCGTTCCTTTCCTTGTCCTTGCATGGCGATGGATTGTTTCTATCGCAATCAGTAAGTGTGGAAGAAAGCTATTTGTGGTTGGAAGAACTAATTACACACTGACATAGCCGACGGTATTGCTTTCGTTTCCCAAAAGTTATAAATTTCGATTTCGGGATACTGAAAAGAAGTTTTACATTTTGGCGAGATGGCGAACAAAAATATCTCTTTCGTGTTGGCTGTATCGAGTAAGATCGGATACGGAGGTTTGGAAGCAAATAGCAGGAGTACGGGGAAGGGCGTCCCTTGCCTGAGGGGCCGCTAATCCAACTACCTGGCGAAGGGTCAGGTGTGGCAAAAGTCCGGCGTGGCAAGTGTCCGGCGTAGCAAGTGTCCGGCATGCCCCCCTCAGCTGCAGCCCCAGCCGCAGCCTCAGAATTCAGTCACAGAGAGCGCCTTGGATATGCTGAAAAATGTGAATTGCCCGATACTTACACACCTGATATCCCACGAATATTTACATTTTTAATTGGTGTCAGAAGGGTCATCAAGTTACATATTATTAAATTTAACATTCAAACGGAGAACACGAATAACAGCCCTTTCAAATTAACCATCCCAGCATTTGCATAGAGTGATTTGCCCATTCACAGTTGATGTCACATATTCTGTGAATGCAAAATCTGTTTCTCTCGTCTGTCCACTGTGGCGACAATAAACTGAAAACTCTTTCAACATTTGCATTGTGGACAGGGAGTGAAAAGAAGTACTGTGCTATGTTAAACGATGCTCGCAATTGTTCTTTACATTTACAAGAATTGAAAAACCTGCACCATTTCTCATGTGCCATCAAACGACTCAAATTTTCACTATTTGTTTTCTCTTGTTTTACAAATGACTGAATATGAACTGTTTCATCAAATAAGACTGTGTCATTCAGTACAAGTTTTCTCTTCTGCCGACCATTCTGGAGGCTCAGTAAGCAGCAGACTGTTCTCACCTTTTATGTCATGTTTGACTGATAGGTTTTATCTAAGATGACCACAGTAATTTTTACACTTTTAGTTACACTGATTCATTTATCTCATTTGGATGTATTTTATTTGATGCATTTTACCATTCTAACACCTTTTTATCCATGAAGATGGTCTATGACCGAAACTGGTAGATGTATAAGGTTTTTAATAAACAGCTGATGGTTTAAAAAAATGCATTTTATGAAATATATTACGGCTGTTGACACTCGTCTCACCAAAGCATTCAAAACGATTTTAAGTTGTTTGCAAATATTTTAAAATAATCCTTTGAAAGTCGGAACTATTTGCTGTTTTTTTAAGTGGCTCCCGATTAATCGGGATGTCTGGCCACCCCACGCTGCAGGCACGTGCGTAACGTTTCGCGACTTGCTTGGCGCACACAAAGGAAGAATAGGGACACGTGCGCGCCACGTGCGCCGGCCTATTGTGTGGCCAGTCGGCGGCCCGAAGCTCACAAAGCTCTCCCCAAGCTCACTTCTTAACGAGCACCACGTCTCTGCTCGCGTATTCGCCCCAGGCGCCTTTTACAGCTTCCTCCTATAGATAGAGGTCTGCGCGTATAAGAAACGCGCATCTGCATCAAATCCGCAAGGCCCATATCTGCAACCGCATCCCTATCCGCAGAAACTTTATCAGCATCCACAAGTTCGTTATCCGCATCCGCAGATATTAAAGTTTTGAACGAGTAATAGTAATAGATAGCAGAATTTAAAATTATCGTATGTAATGATATAATTTCTGGGTATGAGGTCCGCCTGATATGCAAAACACTGTCTTATCATGCACCCAAACTAGTTTCAGCAGCTCTGTGCTATCATCAGTGGGTTTTCAATTTTTTTACTACTGTGAAAACAATATAAATTTACAGAATGAAACTTTCACTCTGCAGCAGAGTGTGCGCTGATATGAAACTTCCTGGCAGATTAAAATTGTGTGCCGGAACCGAGACTGCCAGGAAGTTTCATATCAGCACACACTCCGCTGCAGAGTGAAAGTTTCATTCTAGGCTGTGGCTAAGCCATGTCTCCACCATATCCTTTCTTCCAGGAGTGCTAGTCTTGCAAGTTTCGCAGGAGAGCTTCTGTGAAGTTTGGAAAGTGGGAGGCGAGGTACTGGCGGAAGTAAAGTTGTGAGGCGGCATCCTGAGTCGTGTCGGGTCGTGTCGTGTCAGACGTTGTATGACTGTTTTTCTTATAAGTCTAAATTGAATTCTTTTGACAAGCTGAAAGATGTTTGCGATATAAAAAACATATCGCTCTGTGTTGGCCCACTAACTAAATTATATGTACTCTAATCGATTTTCCTTATTTCTCAGAAATTTGAATGTATACATATAAAATCATCTCATCAGTTTGTTCTATATCATATAAAAACATACTGCGATATCGAATTCCTCTGTTATTTCATATCAAGAAGCTATTTATTTGACAACACTACTTTTTTTCCTTTTTTTCAGAGTAATATTTCAGTGATGAGATTTCGTTAATATGCAGACACTTTCGTTACAAATATTCCTCACACTAACATTTTTATGCATTTGCAGATAACCACATAATATTAAACTGTATTTAGTAATACTGAGAGCAAGACAAGTAGGTAGTATATGAAAATAATATAAAATTAAACAAATAGCTTACTGACGTTGTAAAAATAAAGACAAAGCAAATTTAGTTTTACCAGGTATCCGTGACTCCTTAAAAGTCCATTACTTCATTGAATAAAATCTGTAGTTGCTCGAATAACGCGCTTCATATGCAAGTTTCGTAAATTAATAACGTGACAAAATAAACTTCACTTTGCGTATTATCATTTCATAAACTCTTGCTTCGATACCTCCAATCACTTATGAGATATAAGGGATTATATGAAAATTTCGTCCCGTTTTCTTCGCTGACGCACGCAATCGGGAACAAGTGCTTTACATACAACCCATTATCTCGAGATTGGTGATAGATAACGATATCCTTCCAACTTCGAAGAATAATTCAATATTTCAGCTACATTTCATCCGCAGCAACATATGACCTAACGTGTACCAAACGCAAATTCATAGCGACCTCTATTTTTCAATGTAAAATTTTCGGATTCCTTGTAGTACTGTACTAAATACGTAAATATCACAAGAACTATGACCAGTAACAAAATAATATTAATTTTATCATGAAGCAGAAGAATGCATCTATAAGTTGTGCGAGAATCACATTTTTTTATCGAATAGTTTCTTTGTAATCGATTGAGAAAGACCGCACTTTACTGGCGGGCGCGTGGCACTGCGTTCCGCCTGGAGTGCTCTCTTCGAGTTCCCGCCTCGCTGGCCGCAAGGTCACACGCCATAGGCGACTCCTGATTGGCCAGCGCAGGTAACATTCCGAAAACATGCGAGAATAATAGGACACGCGCTATATGCAGAATCGTGCAGCAAACAGCCCTCCAGCAGGCCGCAGGGCCGGCCGCTCGCCCGCCCTGTGTGCTGCGCGGCATGCTTCCCGCAAATCTTGCTCCGTGTGAGAGAGGCTGTAGGCTGCGGCTAAGCCATGTCTCCACCATATCCTTTCTTCCAGGAGTGCTAGTCTTGCATGGTTCGCAGGAGAGCTTCTGTGAAGTTTGGAAAGTAGGAGGCCAGGTACTGGCAGAAGTAAAGTTGTGAGTCGTGTCGGGATAGCACAGTCGGTAGTGCGCTTGCCCGCGAAAGGCGGAGGTCCCAGGTTCGACTCCCGGTTCCGGCACACAATTTTAATCTGCCAGGAAGTTTAATATAAATTTATTTTACTACTGTACTATTTGTAAATTTAGGCCTAAAAAGTCGTCAGAATTATTTTGGTTTTTACCTTATTTTACATTCTGTGGTCATGTGGGACCCTTTTTACATACTTATGTAATAGTAGCGTTGTCATCTGCAACCAAAATTATTTATTTTAAAACTTGTGAGGTTTTTAAAATGCTACTTATGGTGCGAAAACGTAATTTTGGTGTGTGGGGATATTTCTATCGTCTGCTTACTATATATTACTTACAGTTTCTTTTGGCATATACTTCTTCCGCGCTTTTTTACATGGCACACATGTAATAGACATATTTTGCGGGACTCACTTTAAAAAGTGAGAAATCCAGATCCACACGCAACTTCGAACGGTAAACTGTCTTCGCTGACAAGATCGATATATTTTTCGGTGTTGGTTGTCTTTAAATTTGGCGGAACGTCAGGAACTTTTGCATCTGTCTTGGTATTTAAATACGTAATTATGCTACTTTGTCTCACACGAATGTTTTAGCAAATTTGAAGTTCCACTTTTCTGTCCAGGATAGGAATAACTTTTTTACACGAAAAACAGGCCACTATATCGTTGCCATCAAATATGTATCAAAAATTTTTTCCAAATTAACGATTTCAATTCGTTTTCCTTCACAAACGTCATATCACCTCACTTCACTTTATAGGATGTAGTAACCATTGATGTCGTGTTCATTTTAAGAAAGAACTGTCCTGTATTCAGTACGATATACGTTGTCACTCTGTCATTACAAAGCGCTAACTGAAGGCAGCGGAAATTTGGCATGGCACCTCTTGCGGGTTATAGGCCGGTTTGGCACCCTGAGAGCACTTGACAGAGCGCAGATAAGACACAGTCGTGTAAACGGAGTAGGCGCAGGTCCCTCAGGTACAGCTACGTTCGCTGTAGAGAACAGGCTTCCTCTCCATTTGGGCCCTGCAAGGAGTCCAAGAATGTCCACAGGCTTGAAGTTTCCAGCTAACATTTCGACAGGCGTAGTGGGGAGATACCTCGCTCTTTACCCGCATATAACACGCGGATATCCCCGTCGCTCACAATTTTATCCGCAAAGTAAGAAATACTGCGGATATCGGAGGGTATATCCGCGGATATCCGCGCAGACCTCTACCAACAGACGCTGCCTTTTCATGACATTCTTCCCCCATCCCGTGCCTTTGAAACAATATCTATGCTCTGCCTGCACTTAAATGTGATTTGCAAAGTATCTACGTAGATGAAGATGCAGAATGTGTGTGGTTTTTTTTTTTTTTTTTTTTTTTTTTTTTTTTTTTTTTTTTTTTTTAAAAGAAAAAATGTGTTCTGCAGAGCTTTTTTTACAGTTTTGCTAGCCTACACAGAGAGACATCAGATCGAATGGAACGGTAGAGAAAGCGGTTAATGAACCCTCTGCCAGACACTTAAATGTAATTTTCAGAGTATCTATGTAGATGTAGATGTGTGACGTAGGCACGGCCAGTTGCGTGGCCAACGAGAAAGGCCCCAGTGCAGTCGTCATGCCACGTAAGCACGGTAGTTCCGAGCCAGTGCGATCGCTAGATGAAGATGTAAAATGTGAGTTCTGCATCGCTTATTTTAAGAAAAAGATAAGTCAAAGTCATGTAACCACAGAAAAATACTAGTTTGCATGTTCTTTTCGAACCGTTTTCGTAGATGGCTTTGCGTAAGAGAGAACATGCAAAATGAAATACACACAGCTAGTCTGTGAGACAAAGAACAACCAAGAAATATAAATCACGCGAGTATGAAACAGCCAAAAATTGAGCTGCAACGCCGATCGAGATATTGACATGGTTTGGTATAAATATTGAAAGACCACCGTTAATTGTTAAATTAACTCTAGCTGAAGGGAACCAGTTAAAAGCTTACTTTAAACGTATAACTCTGGCCGTAAAACCAGCTAAAGGATTCGTGTGAACTATTGACTACTTCCTGCAACAGAATCTTGTTCCCTGGCCCAGAATTTAGAACTGACTCAAACTTTACTTTAGCAGCAGGAAGACAAAGAGACGGTGGCCAACATATGTCGTAGATCACGAGAATTACATACAATCATTAATATACAAGCCACCGCGAACTAAACAATTTCATGAAAGTGGCTGAGAGAACATTTATGGCGCAACGGAATTAAAAATATTATAATAAGCATTTGAATTTGTTCTCAGCACTGGTGAAAAACAACATTAAATAAAAAAGGGAGGGTATTCATAAACTAATATTCATAATTAGGATGAAGTTTCATTCATAATAAATTATTTATTCACTTCAAACATGTAATGAAATGCTATTCCTCATGCCTCGGAACGAGAGGGATTCTCGTTTAGCAAAAAAGGCAGTCTAGTGAGCTTAGATAATTTACGAAGTTAAAAACCTAGGGAAGATGGCAGACAACCGTCTTTCAGTATTTCTGGAAATGCGATTCCCACTCAACTAAAGCAGTGCGTGTAGTACTATCGCTGATAAAACTGAGTTTTGCTGTGCTACAGTCATTCGACTGTATACGCTGTAACATCCTTTCCCTACCACTCTGTCTCGTTTCGATCTCCCATTAGTAACATTTTCACATCTGGCCTTCTTGGCATACTCCCTACATTATTATTATTATTATTATTTCCTTTGTTTGTAACTTTAAAGAAATCTCTTTCCCTTTTCTTAGTTCCTCCTCTTTCAATTTTTTTTTCAATTTATCCTCTTTCCATTTCATTTCTCGGCAATATTAACATCATACAATGATGGTGCTGCAACTACTACACTGCATTGCATTAACCGTTTATCCAGTTTTAGGGTAAGAATAAGTGTGATATGTGAAAGTAATAGATAATGGATTAATGGCATTATGGGAAAGATTATCTTTGAGAGTACCAGGAATGGGAAAGAATGGGAAGAGGGCTGAGGACGAGCAGCAGGTTTCGCACGGGCTGCAAGGACTCTGGATTCGGCCACGTTAACACATACATTAACCCTTTCCAACATTTAAGTAAAAGTATTCATCTCTGGTTGGAGAACAAGTAACTTTCTTGTCCCGGAAAGAATTGCAATGTCAAAATCTAAATGTTCACAAGGAACAGCATTCCTGTTTTAGCAGACAAAACGGTTTGTTTCCTCTATAACTGAACTACATGAGGTCATTGGGAGGTATGTAAAGGTACCTTTAGATAATGTTTTGCTGAATACCTTAGTCATTGCTTATTCTATATATCGTAACAATGCATTACATCATTTTAGCGTAGTGTCGCAATCTAAACGCCCGAGAAACAAAATGTGAAGGAAACACTGGGGAAAATGGCAGATTAGAAGCTGCCGCCCTCTCATTTAATCTTCGCTAATGTGGTGGAGTCTCCGTATCCATCGGACTGATAACAAAAAAACAAAGTTTAACTTAAAAAATGTTATCCAGAGAACGAAGAGGTTGAGGGGGTAGTGTTTATAGAATTTTGATAGTAAATTTCATTTTTTGTCGTGTAGATGTATTCATAAGACGAAAAAAGGGCAGCAGGGAAATCGAAATAAAAACAGGAGCAGCCGTGGAAGTCGGCATGAAAATGTCACATGTCTTATGAGCAGAGTAATACTAGAATATAACATGACGACCTTTACGTCGATTCAGAGTTTCTTCTTTAATATCTACGAGTTTTGTTGTTTGTTCGCTCAGACCCGGTGACATTTCAAGAGGAAAAACTGAGATACCTTGATTCTTATGTTTGCTTCTTTCTGGGAAACAGAAGGAGCGATATTACAGACTCGGAGGAATTGCGAAGTAAATGTCACAGCTGTCACGGATAGACGGGAGGCAGGGAAGCAATAAGTTTATTCGCTCACGCGATGCGACGCAGCCGAACACAGCTTGCACATTGGTGTGCACATTCATACGATGCCGTCCCTGCAGCAAGATCTGATGGCCCAGTACGCAGTGTCTGCTCTGTGGAAAGCTAAGCAAGCTAAGGAGGTTCTTGAATCGCTTATCATTTGTCTCTGTCGAAATATTTTTTTTTTCTTAGTGCAACGAAAACTATTTCTGAATGAACTTGCCACTGAAAAGTTATACTGTTTCTGTTGTTCGAAAATATGTGTAAATTGAATGAAGTGCTTGTATTGGACAGTAGAGCATTAATTTTTGATTACTTACACGGAACAATAATTTTTTTCAGTGGTAGGCAGACGAAAAGTTGGCGCTTGGTCACAAATAATTATTATGTCTTAGATTTCCTATTCTTTCGTCCTTTTATTAATTTATAGAAGGATGGCAACATAATACGCGTGTCGCTGTTAGCCTGTTTTGCTCGTGGTCCAGATGTAATTTAACTTGGCTATACAAACGCACCATCTCAAAACAGGCACGACAGACCAGAGCCAGCTTCGAGGTGTTTTTGTATATTGTGTTTTATGCTACCTCCGACTTGCTGAATTTCGCCTACGATAGCGGCGCCTGCTTCCGCCTCGTTATCAACATGCTGATTTTGGTGAGTTTCGCTGTGGCATTGCGTGTGTGCGAGAGTGAGTGTTGTTTATGAATCCTCCCCCCCCCCCCCAATAGCGTTAAATCATGTATAACTTAGGCTGGGCACCGTCCGCATTAATCCATGTAAGAGATGCATTTTAATTGTCTGAATAAACAAGTTTAAGTTCAGCATAATCCGCAAGTTGCCTATAAATTGTAGTTTTAGAGCACTTTCCCTCTTTTATTTAATATTGTTCTTCACAAGTGCTGAGAACACGTTCAGATGCAATTTTCTTATGTCTAAATTCCGTTGCGCCATAAATGTTTTCTTAGCCCCTTTCTAAGATAACTTTAATTGTGGTGGCTCGCTTATTAATGTATGTGTGTAATAACGTGTGAGCTGCTATGTATATTGACTACTGTAGTATTAACTTCCTGTTATTGAAGTAATTTGAAACGATTCAATTCTCAATTCGGGCCAGGGAACAAGGTTTTATAGCAGGGAGTAACCGGTAATTCACGAGGACCTTATTTGCTAATTTTAGTGATAAAACAAAGCTCTTATTGTTTCGTACAGTGGTCGAATTTTAACATCTCGCTCTCTCTTAGATGAAAGTTGTTGCTAACTATCTGCAAATGCATAAAGCCAACAAATGCGAGCATTTATTCTAAACACGTTCATCATGATGAAAAACAAACTACCATTCAGAATAAAAATACAGAAAACTTACATTTTAAAAACAATTTAAAAATTAAATTACTCTTAGTTGTCTGTAATGCACAAAAGAAAATTTACGAGCTAGTACTTTAGGACACTTCTTATCCAAATCAAAATTCTTCATTATATGTACTTCAATGTTAAATTCTGTCATTCCGTAACAGTTGTACTTCAATGTAATGCAATGATTACTCTGTTAATTTATTTAAATCTCTCTCCTGTTATTGAATTTAAAATATTGTTACTAATATAATTGTCATTACTCAGTAATTTTCCTTTTCTCTAGGAAATTGTCACGATTGTTCGGTTTATGGTTTAGATTGCCCTGCCATTAGCACATTTATTAACGTCAGGACGGCCCTAATGTGATCAACAAACCGATAGTTTCGTTTCACGTCGTCTTCACAGCGCTACTACGTCACGATTGTTAGTTTCTGCAAAAAGTTGTGGGAAAACTAATCTATCCTTAGACTCTAGAAAAAGGCCGGGAACGAATGACCTCATTCACGTCACACGTGCATCAAATATGACTGGATGAAGCGTAGTTAACTAGTCGGCTTATACTGCCTGTAAAATAGAGCGTACTTCGAGTCAAGATCTAACACAGACCGTCGCGAAACTGTATAGGGAAAAAGTGCAGCAGTAGCCTTAATGACCTTGTTAGTAGGGATGCTAGCGCTCTAAGCGCCAGCAGATAGTAACAGAAGATTGATGGGAAACCAGTTGAGAAACTTTTCCTACTCACCAGACGTGGCGGTGAATTATCTAATACAAAAAATGATCATGTTGTAAAAGTAATATTATTTCTGTTATGTCGGCCGCGGTGGCAGAGGAGACTGAGGCGCTTCAGTCACGGTCTGCACGGCCACTACGGTCGGGGGTTAGAATCCCCCCTCGGGCATGGATATTTGTGCCGTCTTTAGTATAAGGTAGTTCATAAGTAGTTTGTAAGTTTAGGGACTGATGACCCCGTAGTTAAGTCCCATAGACTATACAAACATTTGAACATTTCTGTTATGTCAGTTTATAATTACTAAAAGGCAGTGCAGTGTAATACCTACGACTCCCAGTAGCAATGTCTTTAATCGTGCTATCCAGAAACGTTTAAAGAGCAGAAATTAATTGCAACATGATGTGATCAAGTTCAAGAGGAATGATTATATTCGCGTGCTCGGTGCGTACTTTCGCAATGTACGAGTCTTTTCAGTGGATTTCGAACATAATATATACAGAACTATACACGAATGTTACATTCTTAGAGACTTTAAATGCACTTTTCGCTTTGTCCTTGCTTCTGTGTCTTGCGTGTATCTATCATAATTTTTTTTTCTTTTTTGCTACTTTGCAGGTATCCAACTGCTTATCTTCAAAAATATGACGTGCTAATATTAACAGTTCAACAGTTTTTACAAGGGCATATTATTTATTTGCGGCTACACGTTCACAAATTTAAACTAGTTGGTAACCGCTGAAATATGTCTGTGTTTAGCCGTATAATTTTTGATCATGATTTTTTTTTCTTTTTTGCTACTTTGCAGGTATCCAACTGCTTATCTTCAAAAATATGACGTGCTAATTTTAACAGTTCAACAGTTTTTACAAGGGCATATTATTTATTTGCGGCTACACGTTCACAAATTTAAACTAGTTGGTAACCGCTGAAATATGTCTGTGTTTAGCCGTATAATTTTTGATCATGATTTTTTTTTCTTTTTTGCTACTTTGCAGGTATCCAACTGCTTATCTTCAAAAATATGACGTGCTAATATTAACAGTTCAACAGTTTTTACAAGGGCATATTATTTATTTGCGGCTACACGTTCACAAATTTAAACTAGTTGGTAACCGCTGAAATATGTCTGGGTTTAGCCGTATAATTTTTGATCATGATTTTTTTTTTCTTTTTTGCTACTTTTCATGTATCCAACTGCTAATCTTCAAAAATATGACGTGCTAATATTAACAGTTCAACAGTTTTTACAAGGGCATATTATTTATTTGCGGCTACGCGTTCACTAATTTAAACTAGTTGGTAACCGCTGAAATATGTCTGGGTTTAGCAGTATAATTTTTGATCATGATTTTTTTTTCTTTTTTGCTACTTTGCAGGTATCCAACTGCTTATCTTCAAAAATATGACGTGCTAATATTAACAGTTCAACAGTTTTTACAAGGGCATATTATTTATTTGCGGCTACACGTTCACAAATTTAAACTAGTTGGTAACCGCTGAAATATGTCTGTGTTTAGCCGTATAATTTTTGATCATGATTTTTTTTTCTTTTTTGCTACTTTGCAGGTATCCAACTGCTTATCTTCAAAAATATGACGTGCTAATATTAACAGTTCAACAGTTTTTACAAGGGCATATTATTTATTTGCGGCTACGCGTTCACTAATTTAAACTAGTTGGTAACTGCTGAAATATGTCTGTGTTTAGCCGTATAATTTTTGATCATGATTTTTTTTTTCTTTTTTGCTACTTTGCAGGTATCCAACTGCTTATCTTCAAAAATATGACGTGCTAATATTAACAGTTCAACAGTTTTTACAAGGGCATATTATTTATTTGCGGCTACACGTTCACAAATTTAAACTAGTTGGTAACCGCTGAAATATGTCTGGGTTTAGCCGTATAATTTTTGATCATGATTTTTTTTTCTTTTTTGCTACTTTGCAGGTATCCAACTGCTTATCTTCAAAAATATGACGTGCTAATATTAACAGTTCAACAGTTTTTACAAGGGCATATTATTTATTTGCGGCTACGCGTTCACTAATTTAAACTAGTTGGTAACCGCTGAAATATGTCTGGGTTTAGCCGTATAATTTTTGATCATGATTTTTTTTCTTTTTTGCTACTTTGCAGGTATCCAACTGCTTATCTTCAAAAATATGACGTGCTAATATTAACAGTTCAACAGTTTTTACAAGGGAATATTATTTATTTGCGGCTACGCGTTCACTAAGTTAAACTAGTTGGTAACCGCTGAAATATGTCTGGGTTTAGCCGTATAATTTTTGATCATGATTTTTTTTTCTTTTTTGCTACTTTGCAGGTATCCAACTGCTTATCTTCAAAAATATGACGTGCTAATATTAACAGTTCAACAGTTTTTACAAGGGCATATTATTTATTTGCGGCTACGCGTTCACTAATTTAAACTAGTTGGTAACCGCTGAAATATGTCTGGGTTTAGCCGTATAATTTTTGATCATGATTTTTTTTCTTTTTTGCTACTTTGCAGGTATCCAACTGCTTATCTTCAAAAATATGACGTGCTAATATTAACAGTTCAACAGTTTTTACAAGGGCATATTATTTATTTGCGGCTACGCGTTCACTAAGTTAAACTAGTTGGTAACCGCTGAAATATGTCTGGGTTTAGCCGTATAATTTTTGATCATGATTTTTTTTTCTTTTTTGCTACTTTGCAGGTATCCAACTGCTTATCTTCAAAAATATGACGTGCTAATATTAACAGTTCAACAGTTTTTACAAGGGCGTATTATTTATTTGCGGCTACGCGTTCACTAATTTAAACTAGTTGGTAACCGCTGAAATATGTCTGGGTTTAGCCGTATAATTTTTGATCATGATTTTTTTTCTTTTTTGCTACTTTGCAGGTATCCAACTGCTTATCTTCAAAAATATGATGTGCTAATATTAACAGTTCAACAGTTTTTACAAGGGCATATTATTTATTTGCGGCTACGCGTTCACTAATTTAAACTAGTTGGTAACCGCTGAAATATGTCTGGGTTTAGCCGTATAATTTTTGATCATGATTTTTTTTCTTTTTTGCTACTTTGCAGGTATCCAACTGCTTATCTTCAAAAATATGATGTGCTAATATTAACAGTTCAACAGTTTTTACAAGGGCATATTATTTATTTGCGGCTACGCGTTCACTAATTTAAACTAGTTGGTAACCGCTGAAATATGTCTGGGTTTAGCCGTATAATTTTTGTGGAACTGAAGCACGAGACTAAACAGGCTCTACTGATATAGTTGATTAACTGCAATCGGAACATTACTTTAACACAGCCGTAATATAGGATAGGTCTGAACAGTTCGGTGAATGGTCCCATACTTTACGAACCGCGTTGGCGAGGATGAGGTACCCGAGCACGGGCATTGAGGGACATGTCAACAAGCACCCCTATCGTGCAAAGCACTGCAGTGAAGCGATGGTACACGCTGCTACCCAGCTAACAGGGCCAGTGTGAGAACTCGTGCCATTGGAACATGGAGTGCTTAATGGAGCTACGCGGTCAAGTTTTGTTTCTAATAACGCAAAACGGCGACGAAGACCACGGAATGTTAGTGCAAGTGTATGGTGTTGAAGCAGTGAGTAAAAAGTGTTTGTCTGAGTGGTTTAAACACTTTAGAGACGGAAAGGAAGGTGTCGAGGATGAGCCACGTTTGGTTTGATCGTCCACAGTCACAGTCCCAGATAACATCGAACGAGTGCGGCGGGGACCTACAGATGATCGGCAGACTTCTTTCAGTTTCCTCGCCTTAAATTAGCTCAGAAAGGCTTACGCAACGGTTGCGGAGATCCAACAATTCGTAACCACAGTCTTCCCAGCGATTCCACAAGATGCGTTTGCTGACCGTTTGCAACAGCTGAACAACCGATGTGAGAAGTGTATTGTAGCCAATGGCGATTACTTTGGAGGGCACTAAAAGTATGTTGTTTGGAACTCTTGTTTCCTGTATTTCCTGAGACAATTCAAGAAATTTGTCAGACGCACCTTTAAGTATTTGTTAAACTTTTGGTTATCAATTTGTCTCATATATGGCAGACGTATGGTCACACATGAAATTTAAACTCTTTGAACGTAACTGTATCAATGCTGTAAACTAGTTTCTAGCCACAGAAAACGTGCGTACAATTTAAACCCTTAAGGAATGAGAGAGCTATGTACAGTGACGATTGTATCAACATCAGTAAATGTGTGTGACGAGCTTGGAGTGGACAACGGTGTAAGGCAAACGACGAGACTCAGAGGAACACCCTAGACTACAGGACTTCCCCCGTCGGGGGTTCGAATTGTCCCTGGGGCATAATGTTTGTCCTGCCTTTAGTATAAGTTAGTTCATGAGTAGTTTGTAAATCTATCGGATCAAACTGCGTGGTGATCAGACCGTAGCTTACGAACTACTTAAACTAAGGTAAACGAACAAACACACACACACACACAGACACACACACACACACACACATGCCCCAGGGAGGACCCGAACCTCCGACGACGAGCAAGCGCGCTCTGCAGCGATACGCCTTTTAGACCGCTCGGCTACTCCACCGCGGCTAAACATTTGATTTTTTTTTCTTTTTCATATTAGACACCTTATGGAAATCATGAAAGACGGCATCTACCTGGGATCCTGTACCTAATGCCCTCTGGATGTCGTGAATGAGTATCGTGAACTGGGTTTCACACGATCGTTTCTTTCGGATGCCATCTTGATTCCTACATTAGAGATTTCCGATCTCCAGAAATGTTATGATACTCTAACCTAAAACGTGTTCCAAAATTCTGTGACTTACCGATGTCAGTGATAATGGCCTATAGTTGTGATATCGAAAATGCAGTTAAGCCGCATCCGCAAAACGCTGTTCGTGCCCTGGCCTGCCACTCAGTGATGAGAGAGCGCCGCAGCCCCCTGCAGCTCTAAGGAGTGGACCAAGTGTTGTCGAAACGCGCCCCAGACCTGGCTGCCAGATGTCGCACAAAAGCTGCTGCCAAGGCGTTTGCCTCACGTCCCCGGGGAGGTAGTCCCACTCATAGGTGCGGACACATATCCGGGCCTGTCCGGGTTGGGACACGTCCGAGTATCGGCCGTCATCCGGAGAACGAAATATACCTTTGAAACAAATGTAGGTGGCCACACGTGATCCGGGCGCGGACCGTGCACGGGCAGGGCCGGAACGTCAACGGACCGGGAGCGGGCCGGGCGGAATTCGAGTTTAATTTTCCACTTGTTTTACAATACTATACTATATAATTTGTTTGTAAAAGATACTGAACGCTATTAATTCGTCTTTGAAAATAAACTACAAGAATACTAATGAACACTAAAGCATAGTAAAAAAACTCAATACCCTGTTAATCAATGGTAAGAAAATGACTATTATAATGAAGAAACATGCCATCTTCGGGTCAGTAGGCAGTGCAACCAGCACCCGCACGTCACTTTAAACATACGCAATGACTACCTCACCCACCTCTTCTAAATATCTTAATATTTGTGACAGCGAAGAGCATAACTTGAAACTGTTGTGTTACTGTCTATTTGAACAAGAATGTGTCTCTGGTAATATGTGTCGCGCGGGAGCCCCGAGCGGTCTGGAGCGCCACGTTACGAATCGCGCGGCCTCCCGCGTCGGGGATTCGAACCCTCCCTCGGGCATGGATGTATGTGTTGCCCTTAGGTTCGTTTAACTTAGTGTGAGAAGTTTGTAAGACTAGGGACCGATGACCAAAGTAGTTTGGTCTCATAAGAATTACAAACATCTCAACATTTTGGAAATGTATGACGGGGAAAGGCCTCGCGCATCGGAGCATAGCGCCTCAATGCGCTCGGCCACCACGCCGCGGCTGTTCAGTGTCGTCGACTAATGAACAAAGTGGGAGCATACATAATATCAGACCAGTTATGGGATTGGGTAGATGCGTTTCTAGCTAACAGAATGCAGCGTGTCATTTTTCCCCATCTTCTCATTTATAACAGATTCTGAAACCGGAAATGAATTTTGTATTATTTCACAGAAATTTTTCGTCCATATTTCCGAATTCATTACGATTTCGAGTGTGAATGGCTTTTGAAAGGAGTACATAGATTCTGCCTTCGCGATATTTTTATTGAATTTTACCTTATGTTCTGCCCTGGGTACATTTTTATTGGCATTTAAGCTGTAATTTCGTATGCTCCATTCCATGCAATATTCTAAAAAAAATGTTCGAATGTTTGTAGAGTCTATGGGACTTAACTACGGGGTCATCAGTCCCTAAACTTACAAACTACTTATGAACTACTTACAACTAAGGACGGCACAAATATCCATGCCCGAGGGGGGATTCGAACCCCCGACCGTAGTGGCCATGCGGACCGTGACTGGAGCGCCTCAATCCCCTCGGCCACCGCGGCCGGCTCAATATTCTGATTTCATTTCATTAATCAGTGTAACATTCTGACTTCAAGTATGTGTGAATCCATAATCGGATTGTTGTGCACAGCGACCGTTGATATACTGGGAATAACACAGCGTTCGGTTGCAATAAATCTGTTTATTAATCACAGATCGATTTCGGCTGGTAACTAGCCATTATCAGCGTCATATCTACAAAATAATCAGTACATTACATAAAGGTACATCACATTCCGTTTTTATGTAAACGAATACATATTATCAACTAGTCACACAATTGATCTCAGAAATTACTGCAACCAGTCGCTTTTTTTTTTTTTTTTTTTTTTTTTTTTTTTTTTTTTTTCCTAAGTTATTTATTGACCAGAACCGCTTTCGAGATGCCTAGAATACAAGCTTACCTTATAAACAATCAGTGTAACATACCACATGTAAAGTTTACTTGTTTCGTTTTCTGTCCTGCGACAGATACACAGCAATCCACACAGAGAAAGTTAATTGGACTGAAATGTTTTTTATGTGCCATCCGCCGTTAAGCTGCTAGGCAGCTCGAAACCGGTTCTGGTCAATAAATAACTACATTAAAAAAGCGACTGGTTGCAGTAATTTTTGAAATCAATTGTATGACTAGTTGATAATTTGTTTTGTTTGTGGAAGAAAAGGTAAAGTTTGTAGATTTATTATTTGTAAGTATGGTGTTGTATCATTATTGTTGTAGTAGACGCTTGGCGTTATTAATGAAGTTGGTTATTAAAAGTTTAAAGTTTGGATTTAACCAGAAGTTACTTACCAATTCTCGTTCCTTTCATTATTTCGAAAATTAATTATTGAATTAGAGAAAATTCTTGTTATAGGATAATGCTGCCTGGCAAAGCAAGACACTGACTGATAAGACAATAGATAACTTTGCATAATTAATTAGACTAAAAAAGTAATACACAAGTAGACTGTAAAATAAGAAAACAGTATCAAGCCTCTTGGTACCTGTTTGTTGTACACAGGATGGCCCACATTTCAGCAAACTGAAAATGGCAAACATAATATTCATACAAAGAAGGCTTTTACATCCGGATGTCATAATTGTTGATGAACCTTGCGGGTTGTATCGCCGTGGTCCTGGAAACATTTCTGTTCCTAACGTTTCGTCCAGAGCTGCGCTGGACATCCTCAGAGGTGCTCCTGGCGCTGCTGACAAGGGGTCCATCAGAAGTGTAAATAACGGATATTGATGGGTCTCAGATATATTGTAGAGGTACACAACCTGAGTATGAGGCTATCCGCTCTTTTTTTTTTTTTTTTTTTTAGCGACAGGCCTTGGTTATGGTGAAAATTGAAGTAGTTCACTGCGCGCTGTAACAGGCGTGACGTTAACCATGTTCCAACCAATTGAACGTGCATCAATTCAGGGTACCTGCTTTTTCGAAGATTATTATTGCAAATCACTCATTAGTTGTCTATATGAATAAAAATGAATCGCCAAATGTGTTGCTTTACCGATTTGGCTGATCTTTTCATGGTTCTGTTCATAATTCTCAGGAGGTTTGTTAGAAAGAAACTTTTTGGAAAATCTACCGGAAAATATCAGAATTTGAGAAAAACTGAAAGTACGCTTCCAGCTCGGGTAATTTTCTAGATTCTCCAACAATCAGCTTATTCATTCGCTACTCGCCTAGCGACTAAATCGCTGTAACGGACCGAACAAATACGCCAAGGAGGTTCGAATAAAGGGAGATGGCGTTGTGCACTCAAGCTTAAAACAGATTTAACATGAAACGTTATTTCTTTAGAAGCCCCTCAGTATTATTCTTACCTCCATGGTGTTGCCGGTAGTGATCATATCTTTGGAGAGTTGCAAAGATGGAACTGATGTCAGTTCGTGGTATTTTTGAGTGTTACAAACAAATTGAGTACCGATCGTGGTTTATTTTTTTTTACAACAATGCCTCCATTGCGGCGGCGTTATATCGGTCGGCGTACGCGGAACGCAATCCTACAACGTGATCGTAGTCTATGAAACCGACGATGATCGTACATGCTCTTGGAGGTAAATCTAGAAAGAAATTATGAAGCGCAATCCGTTATGACTCTGTAACAACGGGTACAGTCGAGTTCGACTCGCTCAGTAGCAGTTTACGCACAAAATAATTTGGAACGTCCACAAAACAGACGGCAACACGATTGGAACCGAATTTTTGGAGTTCACATACGATCTAGTAGTCGATTACGCACCGGATGCATCAGTTGGCTTCGAAACAATGAACAATGTTTGTCAATAATCCGTTCCCAATTGATTTAACCATCCATTTTGTCTTCTATTCCCAGTCAAGGTCCCGATTGCAATAACAATAAATAAGGTCAGAGAGACGGGAAGGAGAAGATAAGAATGGGAGAATAAAACGTCTGCTGGGGCACTAGTCAATAATAAAATTTATATGTCAGAACGACATGTTTCGGAACGACATTATCCCATTATTAAGTTCTGTAAACCAAGGAAACATAAAATACAATAGGACGCTATATATCGACGCCCCAACAAGAAATATTCAAATTAAACTAACGTACTAACCTACCATAAAACTTACCTGCCGTTGGGCAACATCGTCAAACTTAACAAATCGTCGAACTGAACTACATGTTCATCGCATGGCACCAATAAGACAGCAATTCTCAACTTCAAAGATTATCCATATGCATCACAGCTGTCATTGGTGACCAAAGATATTATTGTCCAAACATCTAACACATATTCTTAACGTTATCCTCTAAAATTGCAGGTGTTGTAATGGAAATACGCCCAAATTACTCAGCTATGTTAAAAGCAAGACGTCGATATTTGAAACAGGAGAACATATCAGTGCGTCTCAAGGAGGAGACTGCTAAAATGTGCCCAGTAATGGCTTTTACATAGTTCTGTCTTCACATTGAGTACGTTGCTAGGATCTCCCCTCAGTGCACAAAAGATCTCAATTTCTTCCATACTGGATAACAAACAACCTTTATCCTCAGTGAACGACCATTGTCATTTGTCGAGCGTAACGAATGTTGTTCGATTTTCAGGTGTTTCGCTACTGCAAATGAGCCATTATCTCTATTACTGTGCTCTTTAAAACGCTCTTTAAAATTCCTTCCAGTTTGTCCTACACGCTTCATATCACTATCTTGACACTTCATCTGATGTACTCCCGCTTTCCCCATCTAGTTCTCCCTTGCATCAATCTTATGCTTCAGCCTACGTTCCAATTTATTGTCGCTTCTAACAGCAAGTTTGACGTCTCTTTTTCAATAGTCTCGGCAATTTGTAGAAGATGACCAAATACGCATGATTCGCATCGAAGGCTAAAATGTTCAAATGTTTGTAGAGCTTATGGGACTTAACTACGGGGTCATCAGTCCCTGATCAACGGATAAAAGACAACCCGTTTTGAATATAAATGAACAATGTTTTCCCGTATCGCTCTTAAAACCTCCGTGCGCTTGGAAAGCAGTAGATTTTATGAAATGTACTTGGTGCTGTAACCATTGTGTTTCGGTTGCTTTTACAACAAATATCATCTGGGTTTCTGTTGTGACATAGCAAGCGATGCATGCAATAGCGAGTAAGATTTTGTGATAATAACATGAAAATTACTACCGCAAAACTGAATATTTTTTCTAATGTCACCCAATGTACACCGTTTGTTGATATTCTGTAAAATGAAATGGAAAAATGTCAGACTATCCTAGTTTAAAAAAAAAAAAAAAAAAAAAAAAAAAAAAAAAAAAAAAAAAAAAAAAAAAAAAAGCAAGCAAAAACAAGGAGACGAATTGAACACGGTATCACGAACGTGGTAGCAATAGACCTTAACCGCTGCGACACCTTCATTTGGTTGGCTGTTACGCATCTTACAGTGCTCTGTCAACTTCAACATCCTCGTAAACCTATGCTCCTCCCATCAGAAAACATTATACACAATTCTGATGTTCCTGCAGTCTTTCCGACTGACGTCGAAGAGCGCCATAAATACTGTCTAAAATGGGCGTGGTCAGGTTTTGATGTGATCAGCAGAGATAAACTTCGTCAACGTTAAAATTTAACTATCGATTGCTATTAGTTACAGATAAAATCACATTTACCCATTCTGAAGTGCCACCATCCATATATAAGCGTCATGGCGTTTTCCTTCCTGTTAAAATTGTCCCCATGTTTATATATTTCAATTGCTTCTCTATACATACGTGGATAATGGGTCGTCGTTGAAGATAAAAGTGCAGTTCCTGATTGAAGTGCATGATCAGCCACAGCTGATTTTTCAGTTTTCACTAGTCGGCGAATACTTATGTTCTTTCATCTTGTATTGACGCTTCTTACTTCTGATGTATACTTCTCTACAAATACTTGGAATATTATACAACCCGTAAGCACAGGGGGGCGGGTTATCCTTTAGGGATCCGGGCGCTTGACTTATCGTCTTAATTGGCCTAAAAACCGGTTAGATATAATATTTCCGTAAAATTTTCCGAGATGACCAGTAACTTTTCTGATAAATGAGAGAGAAACAATGTTCTTCCATCGCTTTGTTTGACATACTTGGCCTACTGTTCCTTGGTCGCAGAACTCTGTTTAGTTCTTTGTGCGAATATCCATTCTTCTCGAAAGCCTGAATCAAGTGTTGCATTTCGGCGTATAGGGTCTCCGGTGTCCAAAATATTCTGGCGCTGTCAACAAGACATTTAATGACACCTCTCCTTTGCTGTGGATGATGGCTGGAGTTCTTATGCAAGTATTTTTTCGTGTGTGTGGCTTTCCGGAAAACCTTATGGTTCAAACTTCCATCACTTTGTCACATGACTAAAACGTCCAAGAAAGATATTAAGATATTGTGCTATCGGTTACCATTACCATAGTGAAATATGGATTTTTTGTTTAATACCATTCAGATAACTAAAGAATTCTTCTACAGTTTTTTTTTTTTTTTTTTTTTTTTTTTTTTTTTTTTTTTTTTTTTTTTTACCGTGAGGCCATACGTCGAATGTCATCCACAAACCGAAAACATGGATTTGTTTTCTAATTAGCTTTTTAGAGCTCATTGTTCTAATTTTTTTCCGTATAACAATTAGTAATTGCAGAACCTAATGGGTTCCCCATTTGCGACACCGTCAACTTTGTCGTAAAACTCATCGTCCCACTGGAACTGGCTCAAGTAAGGCAGTGTCGAAACGAGCAGTCAAATCCCCTTGGAAAAATCCGTTTCGATAAAATGATGTAACTCGTTTATGTACGAGTCAGTTTTACCAACATATTACAGATTAATTTATCCATGCTGTATGGATAGTTATAGGTTTGATATTCGGGTGTTTGAATTCCTTGTTGAACTGTATGTTACCTACAGATTTTTAGGTGATTCATCTGTTTTTGTAGCCTCATTGCCTCACTTGGCATGTTCAACATACATTTACCCCTGCTATATGAATTGCTCTAAGGTCTACGACTGAATAATAAACTTTTGTGAAATAATTTTATTACAACAGTCACTTGTTACAATATTTTTACCAGCACAACGCGTTTCGGCAACAAACCCCCCATCATCAAGTGTGTTTTGACCATAACAAAAAATGCATCTCAGTGCGGTTATGTTCATATGTTGTGTTCATAAAACATAAAAATTGCTGACAATATATACGAATATTCAGCAAAATAATATGGATGGAGTGTACATTATTAAAACAAAACAAGACGTTTGTGTTGAAAATAATATTTTCTTTGGTCTTAGATTCTACAATAGTAATTACTTTCATTAGGACCTCCTTTACATTCATACCATTCAAAGTCGTTTTGCAATATTTACTGTTGTTCCAGAGATACGAGGGTAAGAACTGAATTGTAATGGAGTAAGGGAACTTTATTTATGAGAGTAAAATATACCACAAACTACAATACGCATAATTTTTCGCTTATCACGATGAACATTTAAACATTTGCCAAGTCGTGGCACCCGCTTTTGGACACACATGAGAAAACTCTGCCTTCTGACCATAACATTTTTGTAGTGAAGTTTGCCAATAAAGATATGATAAACTAATGAATTTGAAAAGTAGAAATATCTTATGCATCTCGTCAATACTGAAGCGCCTGTTCTGGCGAACTGCCTCATCGGCTATTTGTAACGCTTCATTCAAGACAGTGAGCTACCCAGATCAAAACAGTAGCTTCACTATTGGAACGTTGCATTAGAAATTTGCACAAGTTTCAAGATCATTGGACAAATATATTATACTAGAAATGACATGTGATTACATTTTCACGCAATTTGGGTGCATAGATCCTAAAAAATCAGTACCCAGAACAACCACCTCTGGCTGTAATAACGGCCTTGATACGCTTGATACGGCTTGGATGGCGTGTACAGGTACAGATGCCCATGCAGCACCAACACGTTACCACAGTTCATCAAGAGCAGTGACTGGCGTATTGTGACGAGCCAGTTGCTCGGCCACCATTGACCAGACATTTTCAGTTGGTGAGAGATCTGGAGAATGTGCTGGCCAGGGCAGCAGTGGTGACCGAGACGTGTAACCAATGGCACCCCATACCATCACGCCGGGTCCTACGCCAGTATGGCAATGACGAATACACGCTTCCAATGTGCGTTCATCCCGATGTCGCCAAACATGGATGCGACTATCACGATGCTGTACGAACAGAACTTGGATCCGTTCGGAAAAAAAAAAGACGTTTTGCCATTCGTGCACCGAGGTTCGTCGTTGCGTACACCATGGCAAGCGCTCCTGTCTGTGATGCAGCGTCAGGGGTAACCGCAGCCATGGTTTTCGAGCTGATAGTCCATGCTACAGCAAACTTCGTCTAACTGTTCGTGCAGTTGGTTGTTGTCTTGCATCTGTTGACTCAGGGGTCGCGACGTGGCTGCACGATACGTTACAGACATGCGGATAAGATGCCTGTCATCTCGACTGCTAGTGATACGAGGCCGTTGGGATCCAACATGGCGTTCCGTATTGCCCTCCAGAACCCACCAATTCCATATTCTGCTAATAGTCATTGGATCGCGACCAACGCGAGCAGCAATGTTACGATACAATAAACCGCAATTACGACAGGCTACAATCCGACCTTTCTCAAAATCGGAAACGTCATGGTACGCATTTCTCTTCCTTACACGAGGCATCACAACAACGTTTGCCGGCCGCGGTGGCCGAGGGGACTGAGACGCTCCAGTCACGGTCTGCACGGCCACTACGGTCGGGGGTTCGAATCCCTCCTCGGGCATGGATATTTGTGCCGTCCTTAGTGTTAGCTACTTCATAAGTAGTTTGTAAGCTTAGGGACTGATGACCCCGTAGTTAAGTCCCATAAGTTCTACAAACATTTGAACATTTTTGAACAACAACGTTTCACCAGGCAACGCCGGTCAACTGCTGTTTGTGTATGAGAAATCGGTTTGAAACTTTCCTCATGTCAGCACGTTGTAGGTGTCGCCCCTGGCGTCAACCTTGTGTGGAATGCTCTGAAAAGCTAATCATTTGCATATCACAGCATCTTCTTCCTGTCGGTTAAATTTTGCGGTTTTAGCATGTCATCTTCGTGGTGTAGCAATTTTAATGGTCAGGAGTGTACATATATGTCTGTTGTATGACTGTAGGCGCAAATAAATGGGAAGAATGTCAGGAACGCGTCCACTCTGAAGAAATCAAAGAAAACCTGCGAATAAGCACCATAGATAAATCAGTTAGAGCAAACAGTCTTAGATTGTTGGAACACGATACACGCAAGGGAGAAGTATGGTTAGCTAAGAGACTCATGGGTTCTGCTGTACTTGGATTTGGCCATAATGATTTTGAAGTTCCAAAAGTAGCTTCTGACGAGGCATCAATGTAAGCATTGAATAGGGAATCTTGGAGGAATTTTATAAGGGGTGCTATGCTACAGACTGAAAGCGAAATTTATATGCTGTTGACGCTAGAGTGGAGCATTGCTTGCCAATTTTTATATTTATTATTCTATCATCATTTGCATTTATGACAAATTTTAAATTAAACACAATTTTTTTAATAAATTAGCATTATATTGATTAACTTTCATTATCTTTTCATGTGTATACAAAATTCCTATGAAATTCAAAGAATGTGTTATTAACTGTGTATATAATCAGCGCAATTGTTAATGAAGGAAAACTTCAGGACTGATAATGCAAAGCACTTTGTTAGTTAGTGAGAAATCTGTGAAACATCTGCTTCTTGCAACCTCGAAAATCCCAAGTAAAACGAAACAGAATGTTCTCCAAGGAAAATGTATTCGTAATACGGAAGAGAAAGACAATTGTATCGGAGAGGCTTGTTAACACGCGCTAAATATAAACGACCTTTAGCTTACTGCTAAAACCAGCGATTGCTCTTAAGTGGGTTTAATTGGTGACTCACAGCGCAGTAATCTCGTCATCTGTCTTGGTAAGGGAGCTTCAGCTATGAAGGCGAGGGTATAAGGGACACAGAACGTGACGGAGATCGTCGCTGCGTGAAATGTAAATTGCTTGCTTTCGAGGCAGTGAGAGAACTTTCTGAATGGATATGTCCACGTCTAGTGAGGTGTAGCGACCCAACAGTAATGGAAAATGAGGGTCTTCTACTGAATGTGAAGGTTTTATATTTATCCGATTGTGCTACCACTGTCTCATTACACACGACAAAACGATCTTTCACACAGCGATTAACTGTCAAAAAATGGCAATACGATCAGTCTCTAATAACCAGACTGTCGACAGGACGTTAAACTCCAAGCTTCCTTCCATCCTTCCTTCCTTCCTTACGGCAATACGACGACGTTCTAACTATAAGAAAACGGCTGTGATACACTAAATACGTATCGATGCAGCTGGGCGCTTTTCATTGATTAGTAACATTAGAGTCAATCTGCCGTGGAACTCAAAATTCTTGAGATTACTTATAAAATGAACACACTTTACGAGAGGCGCCGACTTTTGAAAATCAGTGTGGGTGCTCTATATCACGGATCACAAATGTTCGAAACCAACCTTCCTGAAAATCATGTTCATGCATTTTTGAATGAGCAATACTTGATATAAGTAAATAGGCAGTTATCTGGCCTTTTAAAGATAGAAGGAAGGAGGAGGAGGAAGAAAGGAAAGCATGGCTGCATTAGGACACTACAATAAAGCGATCTAATTGGCCGAAGTGGATATTTCGATATAAGTAACACCCCAAAACTTCTACACGACAAATGAAATAATTTTTCCACTGTGCACTAAACTAACACATTTTGTGCGAAGCTATTCTTTCTAACAAAAGCTTTTGGTAGAACACTGTCACCAAGGTTTAGAGAAATCTTTGAAATATTTTGAGATTTTGAAGTCCGACATAAAATTTTTTTGGTCAGCTCCAAGCAAGAGCTGTATACTTTATCGAAACTTTCATCACTTCGAGATAGCTTCCTGACATCTGACAGTATTAATGTAGTCCAAGGTTTTTTTTAAGCCTGAGAGAAAAGCATTACAAACTTCAACTGAATCTATAATTTTAATAACAAGGGAAGTGACAAAGATAAATGAAAAACGATTAACTTTAGCATTGGCATCAGATTCTTAAAACTAAATTCCTGAATGAACACAATTGAATGTTCATAAATACTTACACCTAAAAGATCAAAAGGGCCGACGTGCTTCAGGATGAATAAAGCTAGCATAGTGGCTAAAACATGACACTCATTACTACTCGCTTGGGGACCCGCGTACAAAACTGATGATTTCTTTCACTTATGAAATATCGTCTCTCGCTATGGTCAGGTTTTGCATTGCGTCTTGAGTCAAAAGGTAGGTTTTGATTTTTCCCTATTTTTTTTTTTTTAATTTATACAATTTCATTTTCCACCTCAATTTTATGTGGGTGCTCAGCACCCCGAAAAATTCTTGGGGGGTGCACGAGCCCCGGAGCACCCACGGAGTCGGCGCCCGTGCACTTGACAAAACCAAGATTATCAAACGCTAATATCTCCTGTGACATAAATTTTATAAGGAATATTACTGTGAAAGTAGTACAGTACATTTTCTGAATTGTTTTCTACACAACACTATCGCTCGATATAGACATCTGCACTCATCTGCACTATCGTTGACTGTAGAACATGAGATTCAAAAATTCTGGTTTCCGCGCCTTGACTCATGATTTTAATGCTATTTTAATCTCATCACCGAATAAATGTACGGGGACGATATTTTGGACATCAGCACCGTTTGGGCTCGGATGAATATGTTTCGTCACAGAGAAAGGAAAGTTATATATAAGCAAAATATCAGCTGCAAAATGTTCCTGTCTAAGCTCAAGAAAGGCAAACATGTTCCTGTTTAAAAAAGACTGACAGGAAAGAGGGGGACCAACCTGCCTCAATACTCATCCCATCTTCCTTACCAAAACTTTTGGCGCGCGAACATATTCTCTTTCAATTTTTTTCTCTCTTTCTTTTGACGTAGAACGTGCTGAATTCATTTACTCGTACTATCATCATAATGAAGTTTTTATACGCAGCACCTTCTCTCACTGCATATGTAACTCGATCACTGTCTGATTTTTCTCGCATAATCACTTTCTGTTACCTCTCTGTCAGTGTCTTCTTCCTTTCTCGCAGTGTCCTTCTCTACCACTTTCACTGTCCCTCTGCTAAAATTAACTTGGTCCTTTTTCTGTAGTATTCTCACATTCTATTTCTCACTAATTTTAGAAAGCACTATGGAGAACAGCGATCTTTAAATAATGGTTAAAATTAAAACAGTCCAGACCGAAGAATTGTTGTTTTTATTTGATGCCCGGTTTCAGTCAATGTAGACTATATTCATATGATAGAACTTAAAAGCAACATTGCAGTTCAGAAGATATATACAACAGCATAAAATATGGTATAGACCAGCGGTCGGTAACTGGAGAAACCGCGGTCCAGGTCCGGACCACGGAAGGCCAAAAACTGGACCGCCAAAAGTATTTTGAAAGCGTAAGTTACAAAATCTAATAATTAAAAAGCAATATTTCTGTAGATAACTACACCAAGCTACAAGTAAATGGGAAATTAATGATTTGGTTCAAAGTGTATCATCATTCAGTCGCAGGCTGGTTCTTTGAAAGAGACGATTTAAGTCAAGAAGAATTTCTTCCTTTTACAACAATTTTTGCATATAAAATAATCCATATAATAAAATTTCTTGGCAGATTTTAAGACGGAGTTTACAGCAAGATCCAAAGACTTTTCAGAAATAGCGATTTTAAGAACCGCGAGAACTTGTCTATCCGAGGTTTCTCCTGCAGCAGAATGGACAGATGTGCCTGCGAAGTTGTTTCGCGTTTCAAATTACTCCAAATGGAGATTATGCATTGAAGAATTTAGGAGTCAACATATGAAAAGTATGAAAATTGCAAAAAAATTAGCGATTACCTGGCTGCTATGTTTGGCTCCACAATTATTTGTAAAATTTCATTTTCAAAAATAAATTTCTTGGAGAATAATTTTCGCTCAAGGCTAACGACCGTCCACTCGACAGTATTCGCATAAGCTGCTAAGCACTTGAACATAACTTTAAGAAACTAGCTCAAGACAGCAAATGAAATTTTTTCCATGAATTTTTTAAGACATATACGCACATTTCATGGTCTTTCATACTCTCTAAGTGAAAATTAAAATAAAAAATAGTATGTATATATAATGCATGACCTGTTTCTGGACTTTACAATAAAAAGTGACTATCCATTTTATTTCATACTTTTTTTTGAGTGAAAATAAAAATAAATAGCAAATTATAATATAAGTTTTTATGGATTGTTTATACATTATTATTTTACATCTACTGTATTTCATATTATTTTGAGAATGAAAATTGAAAATCATTAAAGAATATTATTTTTTCTGGATTTCAGTGAGGGAAATTTAAAATAAAAAATTAATAAGGAACATGAGGTTTTACATCTGGACCTCGATAAAAATTTTCAAAAGTATCCGGACCCCATCTGAGATGACTTGCCGACCTCTGTTATAGAGACATGTAAAATAATCTGAGATGACCTGCCGACCTCTGTTATAGAGACATGTAAAATAATAATACAGAAACCAAAAAAAAAAAAAATACCCATGATAGCAGGTGTTTGCGCTGAAGACACAGAGCCGCACAAACGTTGACTGCTGATGAGAACCGTGTGACTGCGATTTAAGTACTTGAAGCCCCGCCCACCGGCCATAATGTGGCAACAATTCTGTGATCAGGACTGTTTCAATTTTTAACTGTTTCTCACTGTCTCTACAATGGCCACTGCTTCCCCTCTAGGTATGTAATTGTGGATGGTTTTCTTAGACTTTTAACATATAGACTGATAAATCTTAACTCGTTGGCATAGGGGAGAGGTGCAACTGGATAACAAAATGTTATTGTTCGTCCGTCTTGAGGATGCAGACACAAAAGTTCTTGTATGGTCTCCACTTATCCCTCTTTGCTATTCCACTGCCCCCTGTCTCTCGTTAGCATGCAGCTACCCCCATCCATTTACCGGTTTTACTGCTATTCTCTTTCAGCATAGAAAAGCGCCAAAAATATTCGCGTGCCACAATTTTGCAATGAGAAAGGCTTAGTCCACATGTAATGTACAAAACCAAACGATCTGCACAATTTGATTGGACTGCAGCAATATGTCATTGTCGAATTTCGCCCCTATACTGTAGGATAACTACAGGCTAATAGGTATAGAAATGATCACTAGGTCAAAACACTTCTCCCCTTACCTCTTTTATCAGTAGAACATAAGATATGGTTTGCTGAAGAATAGAGTTCTTTAACACACAGGATGGGGCACATAACTGCCCGGAGGAGTGGATACAAGTGGACGTGAATGTAGGCATAAAACAGCCCGCCACAACGGTTCAGAGCGTAGTGTGGGCTCTGTGCGGGGAGCAATGCGAAGGGGACGATGGCATTCATAGTGGAGCAGCGGATGTTCGTTGCGGAAAGTTACGTGACAACAAAATTATAGAGATATTGTGAACAGTTATTTGCTGAGGCCAAGAGCTGCCAAGCAACGGTTAGCCCGTCAGGCGTCAGGAAAGATCTGTTTCGACGAAGCAAAAAAGTAAAAATCCGAAATATTTCTGCACACCACAAAATGCTGCACAGTCCTACCTGATGCCTATTTCAAGAGACCAGCACATCACGTCAATCATGCAGACGAATGCCTGGCCTTCACATGCATCCCTATCAAGTGTTTGCTGTTCAGGCACTAAAACCAGCAGCTGCTCCACAGTGCCTCTAGTTTCTGTGCGGTTTTTCATCGTGATAACAATGAACGATTTGGCCATGGATTTGTTTTTTGATGAAGCCTGGTTTCACCTTAGTGATTATGTCACATCTCAGTGCATGGGCGGAGAATTCGCATAACTTCCACGAAACATCATTGCTTGATCATGAGCAGAAAGCTGGATTTTGGTGTCCAATGACTGCACGCCTCCATTATTGATCCCATCTTCTTTCATCGAGTGCTGACTTCGATGCGTTACACTGGCAACATTTGAAACAGTTCGTGGGAGCATTAATGAAGAAGACCTACAGTATACATTCAACAAGATGTAGCAACTGCCCATACAGTCGGCCGAACCATGGACCGTATTCACTCATTCGTCACGGGTGACGCCGCGGTCGAGTAGCGGAGCGCGCGGTTACTCGCCGTCGGAGGTTCCAGTCCTCCATGGGGTGTGTGTGTGTGTGTGTGTGTGTGTGTGTGTGTGTTGTCCTTAGGTTTTTCTACCTTAGATTAAGTAGTTTGTAAGCTACGGACTGATGACCACGCAGTTTGGTCCGATAGATTTACAAACATTTGAACATTTTTCACGCGTGACAGAGTTGTTACCTGAGATCAGTCTGATCGCGACCCCAGTTGGCTACCCACGGCACCTGTCAGTGTGCGTTTACTGTGTGTGGGGTAACCTCAAGTCTAAGATGCATCGCAGCAATCCGCATAGTCTTCAAGAACTACAGCAGAACGTTTCGGATTGTGTATTTCTACGCGATGATGACGTACGGTTTGTTACTTAACCGCAGATGCAGTAATAACGTTCGACCTCGTGTGGTACTGACCATTGAAACGACACTAGCGCTCCTAGCGGTGGGTAAGCCGCCGAAAGAGTAATGTTTTTATAATTATTTTGCCTGGATCTCCAGGCCACTTTCGTTTGCTGTACCTTGTAGTTTGGTATGATAAACAGCCGATCGACATAATCTGTAGGAGATGCCACCCGAGCAGGGATTGACGTGATTCGGACAGGCACTCCAGAGTTGACAATTAAGAATAAAAACGTGGGAGTTCAAAATCCAAATTGACGATTGGCTTCAACAATACTAGAAATTTGTGCAAATACTTGATTGTGTTGAAACAATTTGCAGCGGTGGATTGGCCGAGCGCTCTAATGTGCCTTTCTGCGGATGCGTCGGAGTTTCGAGTCCTTCTTTGGGCATGTGTGTGTGTGGTGTGTGTGTTTCCTTAGTATACGTTAGTTTGAGTTAGCTCAAATTACAATTACTACCAAAATATTTGGAGAGAACACACAGAAAAAATCGTAAGGAAGGCGAACCAAAGAAAATGTTTCATTGGAACAGTACCGCCTGCTGCCTGGGCTGAAATACTGTCTGTTTTAAAAGGTATTTGTTTTAAACTCATGTTGAGTGCAAAGCAATTATACTTCTCAGCTTGCTAGCCCCATAACACAATGATATTTTTATTTAATAAAAAGATGGCGATCAAAGCACAGTTTGTATCGATTAGTCTATCGACACTAAACATCGATATACCGATAGACTAATCTATACAAACTATCTTTTGAGCGCCATTTTGTTTAATGTGTCAGCTTTGAAATGGCAGTGAAATCGTGTGGGAAAATACTGTGTTGGGGGGCTACGAAACTCAGACAACAGAAAAAGAGACCTACTCGACATGAAACTGAGTGTTTAAAACAAATTCCTTTTTAAACAGACAGTACTTCAGCCCACAAAGAGACATGACCTTACAGAGGTCATCTTTGTGTGTCCAAAGATTCGTGGACACAAACAGCTGGATTTTGTCAGTGTATAACTGTAGTAATAGATTTTGTATCCCTAAAGTCTGATGATGAAGCACAGCATCGAAACAGGCTACTAATAAATATTTTAACACCAGACTCTTATTACTGACAGGCAGCGAAAATTTCAAGCAACCTTTTAACAACTACTGGTTTCTCTCCTCGCAAAAGACATGGTAGTTACGCCATTACTATTCTGCAGCGCAATCGGCGCAGCGCCGCATATTGGCTCACCGTACTTATGAACGCCACGGTGGCAGATCACATGATTCTTTCGTCTACATAGAGTGCAACCTACGCTATTTCGCTAATGTAGCAATGGTTAAAATTATTTGCATCGGCCGGGAATCGAACCCGGGCCGCCCGCGTGGCAGGCGAGCATTCTACCACTTTTTTTTTTTTTTTTTTTTTTTTTTTTTTTTTTTTTTTTTTTTTTTTTTTTGCTCTATGGGTTGTTCCGTTCGTTGCGGACGCTGATCATGTTTGTTCGTTTGTGTTCGTTCTGTTCTTAGCTCAGCTTTTTTTTTTTTATTGCAGAGGGCGTTCAGTCCTCTGACCGGGCGCGCTGAGCCACGGCGCCCGGCGCATCGAAACAGGCTACTAATAAACCACTGAACCACCGATGCTACATGAAGTCGTACTTCTGACCTACTACCTAAGCGCCGAGACGGGTCTCTTCAGCTGCTCTTACTTTCGCGCGGCCTCAGCGCCGCATAATCCCCGCTACTATTTTCGTGCGGTTAGCGGTTTCGAAAATAGCCTCGATACTGTTTTTAAATCAGTCACGTTAAATTACACTGGAACAAAATCAGTTTCCTGCAGCAGTATCAACGCTAAGGAGTAAAGATTTATTTGTACTAGCTAAACGCCACCTCACTTCGCAGTGGCCTCCTAGTCAGGTGTGACACGAAAGCGTAAATTAACTAAATTCTTGCGCTCATACACTCATCGAGAAAATACACCACTCTAATTAATATGTAGCCCGCTTTGTACTAGTAATATTCAGAAATGTACTAGTTCAGGCATACGATTACCTAACAGGACACTTCAACGTTGTCTCCATTCTCACATTTTTTTTTTTTTTTTTTATAACATTTGGAAACTTGATGCTCAAAAAACGATTTTCTAACCAAGAGCTAATCTATGCGCTGGTCGTATGCGATCACAATCTGGCTTTCTCTTCAAAACTGTTTTAGAATACACAAGTCGGTCTTCAGTTTTCGGAAATTTGATGCTAGACTTAACAACAAACGACTGAAAGTTCGTTGTGATAAATACTTCAGAGCATCATGCAAATCAGAGTACGAGTTGAATGGAGAGGTTTCCGTCCGTTTGCACCATGGTAGATTTACTGTTTACCAGCGCAGAGCGCCGGATCTAGATTTGATGAAGCTTACCAACAATAGTAAACTAAAAAACTCAATCGTTTTTTAATGACACTATCGCAAAACAAAGCGTAATAACCAAGACCAAAGCAAAGAAAAAAGAGCTGAACATCAACCACTACTTTACACAAGCGAAGCAAGTACTGGCTGTTGAGTCGTCCTCATGATTTCATCACGGAAGTCGCCGAAGTATCACAAGCTAAAAAGACATGAGGCAGGCTGAACACCACCACCGTTGGGGTCTAACGGCCACAAATGCCACACCATCATCTGCGATAGTTCTGCTATTATATATTCATTGTTATGATGCAAGAGGCAATACTTTTCGATCCAGTCTCGTAACAACTGAATAAAAAATAGGTTAAAAGTGGAATAGTACGTTTAAGAATTTTATTGAACTTCTGTTCGAATTTGTTGACAGCTGTAGGATAAATTGACTGTGTAATTGCTCTGTAACTAGAACGCCAACGAGAAATGAACGCTGCTATAGTTTACATCTACATACATACTCCGCAATCCATCGTAAGGTGCGTGGCGGAGGGTACCACTGTACCAATACTAGGCATTTCCTTTCCTATTCCACTCCCAAATACAACGAGGAAAAGTAGAATGTCTATATGCCTCCGTACGAAGCCTGATTTCTCTTGTCATTGTGATCACTACGCGAAATGTAAGTAGCTGGTAGCAAGATCGTACTACACTCAGCTTCGAATTCCGGACCTCTAAATTTCCTCAACAGAAATTCACGAAAAGAATGTCGTCTTTCCTCCAGCGATCCCAAATTGAGTTGCCGGAGCATTTCCGTGACACTCGCGCATTGGTCGATCTTACCAGTAACAAACCTAGCTGCTCGCCTCTGAACTGCTTCTATGTCTTCCTATAAACTGATGTGCTGCGGCCGGCCGCGGTGGCCGAGGGGACTGAGGCGCTCCAGTTACGATCTGCACGGCCACTACGAATCACCCCTCGGGCATAGATATTTGTGCCGTCGTTAGTCTTAGTTAGTTCATAAGTAGTTCGCAAGTTTAGGGACTGATGACCCCGTAGTTAAGTCCCATAAGCTATACAAACATTTGAACATTTTGATGTGCTGTGGGTCCCAAACACTTGAGCAATACTCAAGACGTGGTCGTACAAGTGTTTTATACGCGGTCTCCTTAACAGATGAAGTACATCTTCCCAAACTTCTCCCAATACACCGAGCCGACCACGGTGGCCGAGGGGACTGCGGCGCGCCAGTCACGGTCTACACGGCCACTTCGGTCGGGGGTTCGAATCCCCCTCGGGCATGGATATTTGTGCCGTCCTTAGTGTTAGCTAGTTCATAAGTAGTTTGTAAGTTTAGGGACTGATGACCCCGTAGTTAAGTCACATAAGCTGTACAAACTTTTTTTTTTTAATAAACCGAAGTCGGCTATCCACCTTACTCACAACTGTCCTTATATTTTGTTACACATTGACAGTTTGTAGAAATGTTGATGTTAATTGTTTAGCAGACCAAGAGAGTACACATAATATTAACTTTATTTCCAGTTTACATTTCGTACACCTGTGTCCATTTGCTTCCATTACAGATCACCATAAATGTAAACTTTTGTTTATTTGTTGTTTAAATGTGAAATGCAGCTATTTTCTGACGATGTGACTGCTTAACAATGGAAACAGGTGAAATGCCTGGTCACTTCAGGGTGCAGCAGAGCATTACATTAGCAGGAAAGAAGACCTCGGGGAGGGGTCTATTTAAAGGCGATGGAACGCCGGCCGCCTGAAATTGGCCTCGCGCATTAAATTGTCAGTGTGACCTCGCCGCTGTTGGCAGCTATCGAGCGCGGTGCTGCTGACCCCGTACTCGAAATGGCGAGCCATCGATTGCCTCACTGATTTATGCTTCACGCTGCCTTCTGCCCGGCCCAATCTCAGCTCCACCAGCTATTAACACATCCACGGTGTCCAATCGTATCAATGTTCTATGTTCATAACACGGTGATTACTGACAGCCTTTAAGTGTCAAACCGATGACCGTCATTCATATGTCATCCTCGCAGTTTATCAGCTGTGGAGCTGAAGGTGTAGGAGATGTAGATTAGAACCACACTTCTGCCAACAGAGCGAGATGGCGCATTGGTAACACAGGCGATTTCAGACTATACTCCATTCACCGAAACGAGAGACTTACTGTAAACAAGCAAGTCGCGTGACCTCAGCGCTGCCGTCGAGGAGCGTACAAGCTTAGCCTCCAAATAATACAAAGCCTACTCACTAGGAGCTTACCTCTGACGAGCAGTGTCGCCGCTGGAGTTCACACTTATTCCGCTGTTGGCGCCACAAGCCAACCTCATTCCGCGTAGATGCTTATGGAACCGAATAGGAAATAAGGCTTAAAAATATGTCCATGTAGCACAGCGGTTCATTTTGCTCACTGATGTCGAGAACAAATATTGAAATTCATGTTACTGCCTTTATGATAACATCGATTGTTTCTTTTTATTATCATGTACTGATTATTAGGCCTAATTGATTGGAATTGTTTTTCAGTTTTTCTTAGAGAGCTTCTTTTCTAAATTTTCATTTCTTTTCGCAAAATATTCCCTACGTACCTGGTCTGTCATATTGTTCGTGAAATTAGTTAAGTAGAGCCGCAGAAATTAATCTGTTCAGTAGCTCTGCATGCGAATCCTTACCGCACTGAAACGCGGGGTTGCAACTAATATGAGGCAGTAACATATGTAAAAGTGTGAACAGTACTTTTGGCTTGTCTATGACTGATTCCAGTGCCTCGTTAGTAACACATTCTAGACTTGCCAGGAACATGTCGAATGTAGGTTTGGGGTATCGAAGACCACCTCTGTCCTTTCCTTTTATTAAGGCCATCATTGGTGACGGAGACTGTACACTTTAACTTTGTTTGTACTATGGCATCTTTATTATGAGGTTGTGAAATATGGCTTTCTTGGCAGAGTTCTTCGCTTACATTTCCGTTGTCTGTAGCGATTTTGCCGATCTTCTGTTTCAAAAATTTGTCCCACATCTTTCAATTTCTCTTCTCGGTTCTTTTATCTTAATTCGTTTGCTAGGCGGATACACGCACCAGGGGTGTGTAAATTTGACTGGCGCGCCTTGCTTCTGTGACGTCACCTGGCAGCAAGCGCCGTGCAGTTGCCGCAGTACCCTTATGAAACGTGCGAGCAGGAAGTTGTGTTTTGCGCACGCTCGTTTCGTGACCTGTTAAGTGTTTCCATATATTCTTTCTGTAATTATGAGTAAGAATACTTCGGTTGTGCTGTTGCGGAGTGCAGTAACAGTGGACGCAAGACGGAAGGCATTTTGTACCTTCGGTTTCCAAAAGATGAGGAACTTCAGCGCGTATGGATCTCTTGCTGTAAAAGACAAGACGAGATAAATATCAAAAATGGCAGAATTTGTTCAGAACATTTTTGTGAAGACTATTACAAAAGAGACTTGTAGAATGAATTGTTAGGATTCAGATAATCAATTATTGATAAAATTGTATGTATGAAAGTAGTATGCAGTTCAATGTTCATAGTAATTAAATGAGTAAAACAAAAGCCTTAATGCGAAAATCGGCTGCTAAGTTTGCGTTGTAACGAAAGTTTTCTTTATCTAATATATAAAAATGAACGCCTCTGTTTGTCCGTATGTTATGCCTGTCATTGTCATCCAGCCGATTGCATGAACTACCGTCGCGGTTATAGGCATAGTGAAATTTCGAAATTCGCACTCTAAGGGGGCGAAATCATGATATTATATAAAACAGAAACACATTTTCTCTCTGTCTGTCCCTTTAACCTTCTATAAATCGTGAACTACTGAACGTATCATGATGAGGTTTCCTTTAAATTGTATATCTCACAAAGATAAAGTCCACGAGAGCATGTCTAACTTTTACGAGTGAAGCATATGTACCATTTTTCTCTCCTAAGGCGCCAGCGCCGGATGGCTTCAGACTACGTAAATAGTGATTGTGAGAAATCTATAAAAGACATGTGCTCTCCTGGACTTTATTTTAGATCTTTATGATCTCTACAATTAAAAAAAAAAAAAAAAAAACCTTATCACGATACGTTCAGTGGTTTTCGAGTTAAAGACGTTTAAATATTATCCGTGCCAAGTCGCAGGAGGGGACGGGTTACCTAGTTGTTAATACTGTTTGAAGCTTTTCTTTTTCAGTCCTTTGTATGTTAGTATACATATAAAAGCAATGTTTTTGTCGAATGAGAAAAGAAAAGACGGAGAAAATGTGTTCACGGCGGCCTTATAATACAGCGGCTTGCTGCCGAGTGACGTAATACAGCGCTAACCAATGACAGTGAAGAAGCCCAAACTGGCATACCTTTCTAGTCTACGTACCCTTGGGGGCGACAGTCAGCGTAGCCGTCTCCATTGCAGGTGTGAGCTCGTTAGTGCGTGATGTACAGCGCTGATTTCAGGATCTCTTAAGTTCATCTTTAAAGACGCTTGAAACAGTAGTTGGACCTTCGAGAAGTGCTTTCAAGATGTTCTTCCTCGGCTTGCAGTTATTGTTGTTGATAAAGCGCCGTGCCATTATCGTAGAAAAGTTCCAAGTGCGAATTCCAAAAAGCACGAAGTATCAGACTGGCTAAAATCTAAAAACCTCGATTTTGGAGACGGTATGTTGAAAAAATAACTTTTAGATATATTTCAAAATTACAGAACAGCGCTCAACGAATACGCGATAGATGAAATGGCGAAGAATTCAGGGAAAACTGTTCTTAGAATTCCTCCGTACCGCTGTGAAGTAAACGCCATTGAGTAAGTGTGGCCGCGGTGGAGTAGCCGAGCGGTCTAAAGCGTCTCGCTGCGGAGCGCGCGGTTGCCCGCCGTGGAGGTTCGAGTCCTCCCTGGGGCATGGGTGTGTGTGTTTGTCCTTAGGTTAGTTTACCTAGGTTTAAGTAGTTTGTAAGCTACGGACTGATGACCACGCAGTTTGGTCCGATAGATTTACAAACATTTGAACATTTTTTTTTTGAGTAAGTGTGGGCCAGAATCAAAGGCTATGTTGCAGCGAAAGACAAAACATACAAAATGCCGGAATTTAAAGAACTGCAAGAAGCAGCAGTAAAAACAGTGACTGCAGAAGTTTGGAACAAGTGCGTCCTCCGTGTCGTATTTTTAGTTGAAAGTCAAATGTGGAAATTGTAGAGGAGAGAGAGAGAGAGAGAGAGAGAGAGAGAGAGAGAGAGAGAGAGAGGAGAGAGAGGAGCGGTTGGTATAAACCGTAACGAAAACAGTCAAGTTTGACAGAATGAAGCTTGTTTCGCCGTCCTTTATCATTATTATTACTGGTAATGTTATTAAAAATTGTGTATGAATGGAGCGTTTTGTTAGCAGCCTGTATGAAAACAAATCTGTTTTGACAGAACGCACTCAGTTTCATCGTACTTTTAACATTATTGTAACTGGCTTTGAATCTTCCATGTCGTGCTTTATTTCGTTACATTGTTGCCCAGGTTTCTCAGGGTCCGCTATGACGTCAACGCGGCAGCCAGCCGACGCCACCAGCTGCCAAGCGTGCGCCAAGGATTTTGTACACCCCTTCGTATCACGTGAACACCGAATGCTTTCTCTGATGACGATCGTAGTCGCTCACGTGACACTGTTTACGTTTTGTCCCAGCTCTCGGTGAACGGACTATAGGACAGTATTTCACACGCTCCTCTGACAACGTGGACACAGCATCTGAAGAAAAGCGTGTAGACACCTAAATGCAACTGTAGTGAAATAGGAAATGTTTCAAATGTTTGTAAATCTATCGGACCAAACTGCGTGTCATCAGTCCGTAGCTTACAAACTACTTAAACTAAGGCAAACTAACATAAGGACAAACACACACACTCAGCCCAGGGAGGACTCGAACCTCCGACAGCGAGCAACCGCGCACTGCGCAGCGAGGCGCCTTAGACCGCTCGGATACTCCACCGCAGCAGTGAAATAGGTCCATTAAATATGAATTTAAAAGAGAGGTGTATGTTAACAAACAATCGTGGTAGGTTATTGTACCAGATGTCACGTTAAGCCTGTAATATTACACTGAAGAGCCAAGTAGATTGGTACAGGAATGCCTGTGTAAACACACATGTAAACAGAGGACGGCGCTACTGTCGGCATCGCCTATGCTGAAGACAACTGGTGTCTATCGCAGGCGTTACATCGGTTACTGCTCTTGCAATTGCACGTTATTACCATTTAAGTGAGCTAAAACGGTTATAATCGGCACCCGAGAGATGGAACTCACAACGGACACCTTTGAGCTCTTAGGCTCGGAACCGCACGAACCCATGGTCGGAATAACAAACACATAAACAGGGAAGTGGTGTGCGTCATTTCCATGCAAGACTTTGCATTGTATCTCATTAACATTTTAACATAGATAAACAACAAGATATCAATGCCATAGGAAGGAAGTTATATGTAATTAATGACATCAGTGTACCTTACACAGTCAGTCGGCAGTACCAAAAACTCCCAGCTTAAAGTAATGGCAATAGCGCAAAACACATGTATACAACAATACCATACACCTGAAAGTGCTTATATTTGTCCTCAAAGTGCAGTTGCGGCGTTTCGATGAAGTGGTTACAACGAAGTGGGAGAGAACAATGTGCACACCTCATTAAAGCCAAGTTATCACATTCCAAATCACTTGACTATTCCTGTTGCTCTGAAAGGAATGTACTGCTTGAAGAGTCATCTTCTGGTTCGTCCGGTCCTTCAAATTCCTTTTACCTATCTACAGTCTATTCCTGAGTCGTCGCCATTATATATTTACGAATTACTATGATACATAATATATCCGCGAACTACATTTCCATATTCAGCACGTCGCAACTTTGTCCCCAATATCTGGGCCACGTGCGTAGACTTATTTCTGTTCATGATATCACTGTACTGTACACAGTTTACTGTAGTAACTCGTTTGCGAACACTCCAAGAGACAAGTACTGCAGCTATACCACTCACACAACGGGAGCACTTATTTGTGCAGCTACACAATGCCATCTAGTGGCGCTAGCTGTCAAGTTTTGGATGGAAATGACGTACATCACTGTTTTGTTTATGACTGCTTGCTATTCTATGCCTGGTTTCGTGCGGTTCAGAGCTGTCGAGGTCAGATGTGTCCCTTGTATTTCCGAAGTGGCGATGAAGTGGGGATTTTGCCGTCCGACCATTTCACGAGTGCACCGTAAAAGACCGTATACTCGTATAGTCGACGAAATATAGGAAGTAGAGTTGGCTACGGTTTCATGGTTTCGAAACCAGGTTTCGATACACACAACGGTTTCATGGTTTCGAAACCGGCATCTTTCACGGTTTCGAAACCATGCGGTTTCATTCCGTTCTGTTTCGGATCACATTCGCGGTCGATTGTCGAGACACTGAAACCGTTTCTTCCTGTCGGTTTCACGGTTTCGTGTCGGTTTCACAGTTTCGTGTCGGTTTCACGATTTCATGTCGGTTTCACAACACCGGTGTTTCAAACCATTAATGCAGTAACGCGGAACAGACTAATGGTATCGAAATATGGTGTTTCATTTTACTGAAGTTCCACACAGATACACATATAACTTACTAGTATATAAACCATTTAGAGAGTGTCAAACAGTAGTTGACACTCTTGAGTCTGCAGCTTATGATTACTGATATCAAGATTCGTTTGCAAGAGACTGCTGTATTCCGAAATGACATAATGTCTGCTTTATAAATGTAAAAGAACGATAAAACAACGTTCACTATTTGCATTAAAAACCAGTTAAATTCTAGGTTTATCTATCATATTAAAGACACACGAGTGAAACTACATTCTTTAAAATAAGATACAACATGAAGCCTGAAATGACATATTTTATACTAACAAGGGTAGATCGCATATTTAATCTCGTGTTAAAGAGTTGGTTTCTTATGAGAGAAAACGAAGTTACCTACTGTCGTTATAATTTTTCGACACTCATGTAAAAGAATTGCGGCGGTGGTGTAACGGTCAAGAAGTACAAGTGGTGAACTTGTCTCTTACTTTATTATTTTTGTAATTCCATAGCATTACTTGTGACTATTTAGTGTGCCCTATATTCCCTATAATTTATTTAGTATGTATAGAAAATAGCATTTATGATCCATCACTGTAACATGCGTACCGTATTGCAGTTTGTGAGTTCCTAACGGGGTAAACTTTTACCTACCACACCGGCGGCCTCGTGTGACTATGTTGGCAACATCAACAACACGGAGAAAATCTTTATCAACATGTTCCGTACAGACCAAGAAGTAAATATATACTCTATGGTTGACATGTTCTTGTATGTACCCGTGTCCACATAGTGAAAAATATTGCCCTCCTAGAACGAAGATTTCATGACAAAACATACATTGGTTCGCGGTTTCATGGTTTCGAAACCACAAATGGTACGGTTTCATTCGTTTCGAAACCGTCAGATGTTTCAATTATCCCATCTCTAATAGGAAGAGCTACGAGCTGCGCGTAAGGGGAAGGCAACGGCCACAGGTGGGGAGGCGCTCGCGGGAGGGAGGGTGCGCGCCCGACGCAGAGTAAGTTGTAATTTGCGGCTGTTTGCTGATGATGCTGTGGTGTATGGGAGGGTGTCGTCTGTAACTGACTGTAATAGCATACAGGTTGACTTAGACAAAATTTCTAGTTGGTGCGAAGAATGGCAGCTAGCTCTCAATGTAGAAAAATGTAAGGTGATGCGCATGAGTAGAAAAAACAATCCTATAATGTTCGAATACAGCATTAGTAGTGAGCTTCTTGATGCTGTCGCGTCGTTCAAATATCTAGGCGTAACATTGCAGAGCGATATGAAATGGAACGAGCATGTAAGGACAGTTGTGAGTAAGGCAGACAGCCGACTTCGGTTTATTGGGAGAATTTTGGGAAGAAGTACTTCACCTGTAAAGGAGACCGCGTATAAAACGCTTGTACGATCACGTCTTGAGTATTGCTCAAGTGTTTGGGACCCGCAGCAGATCGGTTTGAAGGAAGACATAGAGGCGGTTCAGAGGCGAGCAGCTAGATTTGTTACCGGTAGGTTCGACCAATGCGCGAGTGTCACGGAAATGCTCCGGCAACTCAATTGGGGATCGCTGGAAGAAAGACGACGTTCTTTTCGTGAATTTCTGTTAAGTAAATTTAGAGGGCCGGAATTTGAAGCTGAGTGTAGTACGATCTTGCTGCCGCCTACTTACATTTCGCGTAAAGATCACAAAGACAAGATAAGAGAAATTAGGGCTCGTACGGAGGCATATAGGCAGTCTTTTTTTCCTCGTTCAATTTGGGAGTGGAATAGGAAAGGAAATGCCTAGTAGTGGTACAGTGTACCCTCCGCCACGCACCTTACGGTGAATTGCGGAGTATGTATGTAGATGTAGACGGTGCTGTTCGTCCTGAAGACCGGCCCAAGGAACGTGCTGGAAGTGCGGAGAGGCGGGCAGCGGCAGGGCGGGCAGAGGAGCGAGGGAGGCCGACAGCAATCTCCTCACAACTCATTTCTTTGTTTTGAGACTATCCATTGTCGTGTTTATGTAATCGCTGACTATGAAAGCCATCTTTTCAATTCTTGCCTTTATTTTTAGAAGAACCTTTCAAGCCATTGCCCCACTCTTTAGAATAGAAAAATACACAATTCGTGTTGACAATTGGCCGCTCGAGTGAAGACTGTTCAAACGCAATTTCATTATCATAAACTTGGAAAAAGAGGAGAGTCAGTTTCTTGTAACTCGCTGTTATAGGCAATAAATTATATTGATGAAATATGGAAGACTTTGTATGTACAGTACAATCAGACTTCTCAGATTCGAAGAGTAAAATATCTGGAAAAATTGCTGAATATCCAGATTTTCAAAATTGTTGGCAGCTAGAAATAAGTTGCATAAATAAAAATGTTACTTTTTAATTTTCAGTTCAACTTCCCATTGATAGATTTACTTTCTACATTCCCAGTCTTACTCGGAATTGGATTTTAAGAGCCAGCCTATTCGGATCCTTAAATAGTATTAAGAAAAGATTCAAAATTCAAACAGTTGGCATCGAATTTCAAAGTAATAATGAACTCGGCCCTTTATTAAAGCAACACACTATGGAATTGTAAAATAAGGACAAGAAATCAGTTGCCTGCCTCTTATAAAGTATGATCTAATGTAAAACCATAGCAGATCATTGTCATTAGTAATCGGTCGCCACTTTACTAATTGTTTTCGTGTTATGGATAATTAACACATAACGAAGGAGCGACACACGCAGCCAGCAATTCATTTCTTCACTGCTGCAGAGTGTGCTTTACGCTACGCCCAACATGCGCTGAGATCGAAGTCTTGCAATCGCATCGTGACGCCGCTCAGATAGCTCGCGATTACTTGTGAAAGGCGGTAGGTATCAGTGCGACTACTATTTCAAAAACTTTTCTGTACTTTTAGCTCTGTTTTACTCGCTGTAATGTATGGTCTAAAAAGCACAGAACAGTAAACTGCCCGCTATCCAACTTTTTCAATACACGATTTGTAAATCGTGCGCACGCACATGACAAATAGCATTATTTCAAAACGCTTGTTATGAATTATGAAAAGCTGGATGATTTATTAGAAAGCTGGCATGTTTTACTACCACGTGTCCAAAAATCAGATTGTTTAAGCCCAAACTTTCATCAAATTGGAGTGAGAAGCGTTACGAAACTAAAAACTCGCGAAAAATGAAAACTACACCTTTCCTATTTTCATAGGCAAACCAAAGTTTGTAAGGAAAAAAATTACTTGATAAAACTATGTGGGATGGTCTGATATACCGTCCAATTTTTTTACAACTAGAAAATCGGAAAAGTTTATTTTACTCCTTTTTCGGCTCGGTCCGATCCGGTGGGCAGTGTAAAACTGCCTGGGCAGCCTAAACACAGACGACTCGATGTTTTCGGACTGCAGTGAAACGCGCGAAGCGAACTGTGCGGCGCTCACTGCAGGTGTGAGCCCGCACCTTCCCCCACCACACAAAACCGACGCAGGGCCACTGCGCATCCTGACGTCATAGCTCACGCTAAAGCACTAGATATACCGAGCTGAACAATCCGCCATTTTGAATCCCAATCTGACGACACAGTTGTGCGCTTTGCCTGGTGCAGCGAAGTGAATCAGCCAACGGTTTGTGATTTTATTGTTTCACAGTGTGAAATGATTGGTTGTGCGTCTCCAAACTGCTCAAATAATAGCAGACATGGTCGCTAGAAGTCTTATTGGTTTTCTTGAAACAAAGATCGGCGTAAAAGGTAGCTTGTAAATTCCAGGCGCCTAGTATGGACGCCAATATCGAGTAACGTTAAGAATTAAACCTTTTATTTGTATTAAAATAGATATGCTGACAGAGAGGTAGTAAAGAAAATGTAGACCTATACGTGTAAGCAATGGTTTATTTTAATTTTGATAGATTGTTAATATATCACGACACACAGTGTGTATAAAGTTGCTTTTGATGATATTATATAGACCAATTAGGTAGTTATTCTAAGGTCTATTAATTGTGTTTTTAAGTGATGCATGAGTGCAGCTGGCTTTACCCAGTTATTGGTTTTTAAATTATATTGTTACACATTAGTTAATTGTTTAAATTAAATGTGACTCAAAACTGGAATATGTAGGCATAAGCCAAGCTGTGAACAGGACATCTGAGAAAGAAAAATGTTGAATTGAACTTCGCAAAGAATGGGAACTAGAGGGGGCAATACGAGAAGTACAGTAACGCAATTTAACATTATTTTGTAACTGTTTTCGTATGAAACTCTTACTCACCATAAACGTATGTGGATGTACTACTTATGAACTAGAAAATACGATAATTGTAACGTATTTTAACTATATTTGGTACATATTTACAATGGCAACATATGCTTTAATATGGAAAGTGTCATATTTCGAAATATCCCTCTAATCACTAACTTTAAGTTGCTTGCCTCTTACAGTCAAATGTAAGCCAATAAATTTACTATGCTGTATTATTTCTGCGCTAGGAAAGTATATTTAATGGCCTTAAGAGCGTATTAAAAAGCGTAAGTGTGCCGTAGCCTTTAAATACGCACCTTCAATGTGGGATTCAAAATGGCGGATTGTTCTGCTTGTACTATACAGTGCTCTAGCTCACGCTACATCTCGTCAACTATAAATACCGGGAATCCGGTAAAACATCAAATCTCCGATGTCGCTGCGGCCGGGAAAAGATCAACGGCAACAAGAGAATCGATCAACGTCACAGAAATAGAACACTTCCTCAGACTGATGCATATTCCAATGCTGAGTCATCAACAAATGACAAATTAAATGAAACATCATCGACATTTCTTTCTTTATTACATCGAAACAGTTTCTCATAATTAACGAATTTGACTAATATTTTTTTACATTACAAAGAAAAACCTAACAAAATCGACTTTCAAAGTTATATCTCGCAGGAATTAAATTACATAAGTGAATTCCATTTCAGATTTCGAAATGTTGTTTATTTTATTACTAAAATGTTCAAATCTTTAACTCTGTGGGAGTCTACTACTGCCGTCATCAGTCCCTAGTCTTACATACTACTTAAACTAATATATACTAACCTAAGGACGAAACACTCACACTCTCTCACACTCTCTCACACTCTCTCACACTCTCTCGCGCGCACTCTCTCGCGCGCACACACGCGCGCACACACACGCGCGCACACACGCGCACACACACGCGCACACGCGCGCACACGCGCGCACACGCGCGCACACGCGCGCACACGCGCGCACACGCGCGCACACGCGCGCACACGCGCGCACACGCGCGCACACGCGCGCACACGCGCGCACACACGCGCGCACACGCGCGCGCACACGCGCGCACACGCGCGCACACGCGCGCACACGCGCACACACGCGCACACACGCGCACACACGCGCACACACGCGCACACACGCGCACACGCGCACACACACGCGCGCACACGCGCACACGCGCGCACACACACGCGCGCACACACGCGCACACACACGCGCACACGCGCGCACACGCGCGCACACGCGCGCACACGCGCGCACACGCGCGCACACGCGCGCACACGCGCGCACACGCGCGCACACGCGCGCACACGCGCGCACACACGCGCGCACACGCGCGCGCACACGCGCGCACACGCGCGCACACGCGCACACACGCGCACACACGCGCACACACGCGCACACACGCGCACACACGCGCACACGCGCACACACACGCGCGCACACGCGCACACACGCGCACACACACGCGCGCACACGCGCACACACGCGCGCACACGCACACACGCGCACACACGCGCACACACGCACACACGCGCACACGCGCACACACGCGCACACGCGCACACGCGCACACACGCGCACACGCGCACACACGCGCACACGCGCACACGCGCACACATTAGCAATCCATTCTTTTTTTTTTTTTTGGCATTAACGGCACAGTTCGTAATGCACCGCTATTTAATGAGTGCATTAACATAAATGTAGAAGTTAGCGAAGCACACAGGTGGCGCTGATGTAATTGACGGCTGCTCACTGTGTTCCTAGTGTCGGTCAGAAGAGTGTCCTGTACAATTGTGATTGGATTATGTCGGATATAACTGAATTGAGAGGTGGGCAAATTGTTGGTTCTCATTTGGTAGACGTTTCTGTTCTAGAGGTAACCGAAGTGACTGGTGTTCCAAGAGGCATCGTACCAAAGATATACAATGCGTACAGGCAAAGCGAGAAAACGTCACAATGAAAGTGTTTGTTGAACGATAGTGACGGACGGTCATTGAAGGTTATTGTGACTACATTTTTAAAAGTCACTGCAGAAGCAAATATCGCACTTGCAAAGCCTGACAGCACTGAAATAACAAGAAAGGACCGCCAGAAACGGAGATTTGTGGAGGAAACTGGTAATCTAACACCACACGGCATTGATACAAATGCCTATAACAGGAAGAATTGGCGACAACGCCAAAAAGCTGGACTTTTGACTATTGCAAAAAAACTCATTTGGTCGGATGAGTATCGTTTGTTTACAACTTCTGGCCGAGTTGACTTCGGCACAATGCTTCTTGCCAAGAACAATGCATTGTAGGGGGTACGATGATGCATATAGGTAACCATATCGTAGTTTTCCCTGGGACCCTACGTTAAGTATGCAAGGTAACGTCACTGCCAAGGATAATGCTACCATTGTGGCTGATCAGGCCATGGTAGAATGTTTTTCTATGACTGTCTCGTATTCCACGATGACATTCCTATCAGCACCTCCTATAGAAGAAAGCCTGCGCACGTCGTCACAACATGGCGGCGGCGAGAGGCTTAGAGTCCTCTGAAAGATTGTAAACATTAGCAGTGCACGATGTTTATAGTGCATTCTTTCGTTCAGGAGTATATTTATTGCGTAAATTGGTGTTGTGTACGGTGTGATCGCTACGGTGGACGATTTGTGTGTGTGAGAACAACGTGTGATCTCTTTTTTTACTGACAAAATGCCCAGACAACTGGGAGCTGTTTTGAACGCCAAAGTTTTTTATACGCCGTATTAGGCATGATAATATATTTTTAGTTTTCGTTATTTTTGTCCACATCCCCTTTTTATAACTCATCCGTTCGGGCGGAGGATAACACGGCGTCCGTTGGCGTCGGAGGGCCTTTCGACGCCAGTAGGACGGAGTATAGCTTAGTTTAGTTTAGTTTCTCGACTCCACAGTACCTGGCCTCATCATGCAGTATGTAGAGAAGGCAGTTGGAAAATGGCTGCGTATCACGCCATTTGCCGAGTTTTTTGATAAATCACGAAAAATTTAAATTGGACTGCCGGAAGAGGATCATCATAGTCACCCTCCGCGTAGCAATTCCGTTGTTATTACCTCCTGATGCATATTTCGCTCCGCGTGACGTTGGGGAGGGTATAACAGCGTGACATGTAATTACTGAGGGTGTGGAGCATAAATGGGGCATAGAAATTAAGTATTTGAACTGGAATGGTGATAGATTGCAGTGCTATAAGAGAAAACTCCACTCCCATGAACCACAGACATTGCCGAGGTGGCGTGGCTTGCGTGCCTCAACGATACAGATAGCCGTACCGTAGGTGCAACCACAGCGGAGGGGTATCTGTGGAGAGGCCAGACAAACGTGTGGTTCCTGAAGAGGGGCAGCAGCCTTTTCAGTAACAGGGGCAACAGTCTGGGTGATTGACTGAGCTGGCCTTGTAACATCAGCTAATGTGGCTTTGCCACACAGCTACTGCGAACGGCTGAAAGCAAGGGGAAACTACAACCGTTTCTTTTCCCGAGGACATGCACTTCTACTGTATGAACATATGATGATGGCATCCTATCGGGTAAAATATTCCGGAGGTAAAATAGTCCCCATTCGGATCTCCGGGCGGGGACTACTAAGGAGGATGTGATCATCAGGAAAGACAATACTGGCATTCTACGGGTCGGAGCGTGGAATGTTAGATCCCTTAATCGAGTAGGAAAATTAGAAAATTTAAAAAGGGAAATGGTTAGGTTGAAGTTAGATACAGTGGGGATTAGTGAAATTCGGTGGCAGCATGAACAGGATTTCTGGTCAGGTGAGTACAGGATTATAAATACAAAATCAATTGGGGGTATCACAGCAGTAGGATTGATAATGAATAAGAAAATAGGAATGCGGGTAAACTACTATGACCAGCACAGTGATCGCATTATCATTGTCAAGATAGATACGAAGCCAACACCGACAACAGTAGTACAGGTTTATATGCCAACTAGCTCTGCCGATGATGAGGAAATCGAAGAAATATATGAGGAGCTAAAAGAAATTATTCAGACAATTAAGGGAGAGGAAAACTTAATTGTTATGGGAGACTGGAATTCGGTAGTAGGACAAGGAAGGAAGGAAAGATAGTAGGTGAATATGGTCAGAGCAAAAGGAATGAAAAAGGAAGCCGCCTGGTAGAATTTTGCACAGAACATAATTTAGTTATAACAAACACCTGGTTTAAGAATCACAAAAGAAGGTTGTCTACGTGGAAGAGACCAGGAGACACCGAGAGATACCAGATAGATTTTATAATGGTAAGACAGATTTCGGAACCAGGTTTTACAGTGTAAGACATACCCAGTGGCAGATATAGACTGACCATAACTTGTTGGTTATGAACTGTAGGCTGAAACTGAAGAAACTACAAAAAGGTAGGAAAAGAAGGAGATTGGACCTGGATAAATTGAAGGAACCTGAAGTTCTTAAGAATTTCAGAGGGAGCTATAGGCAACTATTGACAGAAACAGGGGAAAATAAAACAGTAGAGAAGGAATGGGTAAAATTGAGAGATTAAATAGTGAAGGTAGCAGAGGACAAAATAGGTAGGGAGGCAAGATCTACAAAAAATCCTTGGATATCACAGGAGATACTAAATTTAATCGATGAAAGGAGAAAATATAAAAGTGCAGTAAATGAAACAGGCAAAATGGAGTACAGATGACTAAGAAATGAGATTGACAGGAAGTGCAAAATGGCTAAGCAGGAGTGGCTAGAAGGTAAATGCAAGGACGTAGAAGAATGTATAAATAGGGGAAAAATAGATACAGCCTACAGGAAAATGAAAGAAACATTTGGAGATAAGAAAAACAGCTCTATGAATATCAAGGACACTGATGGAAAACCAGTTCTCAGCAAAGAAGGGAAATCTGAAAGGTGGAAAGAGTATATACAGGGGCTTTAAAAAGGAAATGAACTTCGAGAGAATATTGTAGGAAGGGAAGAGGATGTAGATGAAGATGAAATAGGTGATACTGTACTGAGAGAAGAATTTGACAGAGCCCTGAAAGAGCTAAGTCGAAACAAGGCCCCTGGAGTAGATGAGATTCCCTCAGAGCTACTGAAGTCTCTGGGAGAACCAGCCATGACAAAATTGTTTCACCTGGTGTGTAAGATGTATGAGACAGGTGAAGTACCCTCAGACTTTAAGAAAAATGTTATAATCCCCATTACAAAGAAAGCAGGTGCAGACAGGTGTGAAAACTACAGAACCGTCAGTTTAATAAGTCATGGTTGCAAAATATTAACACGAATTATATACGGAAGGATGGAAAAGCTGGTAGAAGCCGACCTCGGGGAAGATCAGTTTGGGTTCAGGAGAAATGTAGGAACTCGGGAGGCAATACTCACTTTACGGCTTATCCTAGAAGATAGACTAAGAAAAGGCAAACCAACATTTCTAGCTTTTGTAGATTTGGAGAAGGCTTTTGACAATGTTGATTGGAATAAACTCTTTCAAGTTCTGAAGCAAGCAGGAGTAAAATATAGGGAGCGTAAGGTTATTTACAACTTGTACAAAAACCAGACAGCGGTTGTCAGAGTTGAAGGGCATGAAAGGGATGCAATGTTTGGGAAGGGAGTAAGACAGGGTTGTAGTCTTTCTCCATTGTTATTCAATTTGTACATTGAGCAAGCCATAAAGGAAAGCAAGGAGAAATTTGGTGAAGGAAATAAAGTTCAGGGGGAAGAATTAAAAACTTTGCGTCTTGCCGACGACATAGTAATTCAGTCAGATACAGCAAAGGACCTGGAAGAGCAATTGAACGGAATGGACAATGTGCTGAAAGGTGCATATAAGATGAACATTAACAAGAGCAAAACTAGGGTAATGGAGTGCAGTGTAAGAAAATCAGGTGATGCTGAAGGAATTAGATTGGGAAACGAAGCAATAAAGGAGGTAGATGAGTTTTTTTACTTGGGCAGTAAAATAACAAATGATAGTCGCAGTACAGAGGATATAAAATGCAGAATGGCAATGGGTAGGAAAGCGTTCTTGAAAAAGAGAAATTTGTTAACATCAAATATTGATTTAAGCCTAAGGAAGTCCTTTCTGAAGGCATTTGGATGGAGTGTTGCGTTGTATGGGAGTGAGACATGGACGAGAAACAGTGCGGACGGGAAGAGGATTGAGGCTTTTGAAATATGGTGCTACAGAAGAATGCTGAAGATTAGGTGGGTGGATCGCGTAACCAATGAGAAGGTACTGAACAGAATTGGGGAGAAAAGAAATTTCTGTCGTACCTTGACTAAAAGAAGGGATAGATTGGTAGGACACATTCTTAGACATCAAGGAATTGTGAATTTAGCATTGGAGGGAAGTGTGTGGGGTAAAAATCGCAGAGGAAGACCAAGAGATGGATACAGTAAGCAGATTCAGACAGATGTAGGTTGCCGTTCTTATGTGGAGATGAAGAGGCTTGCTCAGGATAGGGTATTGTGGAGAGCTGCTTCAAACCAGTCTCCGGACTGAAGACCACAACAACAACAACAAAGAGAAAACTCTTGCTAGGAATGTAGACAATGTCTACTGGCATGACAAAAAGTAATCGAGGCAGCTAACGCCCTCCTGTGTGTTAGCATTTACCTATGAGTTACCTGTTCAATACTACTCACAAAAAAAAAAAAAAAAAAAAAAAAAAAAAAAAAAAAAAAAAAAAAAAAGTCAATGGTTATGTGAACCAGACTTTGTACATGAGGGTGACTAGATTTCAACCCTCTTCTCGGTGTCTTATGAAACGATTCCTCTGTTTGACATTAGTATGCTACGTGACAGTTACGTGTTTCGTCTTTCCAACACCGCCAAACAGACAACATTGCAGTACTCAAATACTCATTATACTGAAAATGTACACTTGAGACATAATTAAGCGAGTAAATGAACCATTATCTAGGGTAAAGGAAAAGCTCTCCTATTTGTCCACTGAACCTACCTCCTCGTCATTTCCCAGAGCATACCAAATAAATCTTTCCCTTTCGTTCTACAGTGGTATCTTCTCTTTCCTACAGTCCACTCATTGTGCGATTTCTAAGCCTGAAATTAGGAAACAGCTTTTGCCTGGAAAATCGACTGAAAACCACATTCACACTGACTGGTGAACCATACGAACAGTAGAGAGAGAGAGAGAGAGAGAGAGAGAGAGAGAGAGAGAGAGAGAGAGAGAGAGAGAAACGTGGAACACAAAGAGAGGGAGGGGCGAGGAGGTAAAGTAGGCGAGAGTGATGGAATGAGAACAAACTAAATGATTGTAGGATATTTGAACTAATGTTTTAATGCTACAATAGTCACTACACAAGGACGAGTATCTGAACTGTAGAAAATTTGGAAGCATATTATGTAAAATTACTTTGAGAAATATAGTAACTATCCCCATCTTACACCTCGATGGAAAAAATGTTTTGACTGTTGCCTTGAAAAACAGAATAACGTGATTAATTTGTTGAGTTTTCACTTTCTGTTCTTGTGGTACGTATAGTACAGCGCCGAATCACCATAATACGTCACTGGTCGAGTCAAACCAGAAAGGCACAATCTACATCTATAAAAAATATTCCGCTAGTCACCGTACAGTGCGTGGCGGAGGTGGTATCACATGCCACTTTGAACTAGTTATTTCGCTTCCTGATCCGCTACCAAATAGAGCGAAAGAAAACAACTGCTTATATCCCTCCGTATGAGCACTAATTTCTCCTATCCTTGCGTCCATTATGCGAAATGTGGGTAGGTGGGTGTATAATTGCGCTGCAGTCACCTTATACCGGGTCTTAAATTGCCTCAATAGTTGTCCTCGGAACAAGCCGTCCCTCTACGTATTTGCCACTGGAGTCCCTGAAGTATCTCCCTGACACGTTGATGCAACCTTCCAGTAAAAAACCTAGCAGCATTTATAGAGCAGAGTATGGCGTGCTGATTCACTTTCAGGTGCAGTGGAAATGTTGTAGCCGCGTCAGGCGAGTGCAGATGATTTCCTAATCGCCTGTGTTTACGTGACACAGCTGCAACTTTTCCGTAGCTGGCGAAATGGCTCATCACGCGATACTCAGTTCTGTCAGTCGGTTGCGCCATATTGTTTTGGCTGTTCCAATGTCGTGCTGCGGTAACTGTTGTGCCAGCACTACAGAGAATGCACTGAATGCACCTGCAAACAAAGAACGAAAAAAAATAGTTCCATCATTTTATTTCTCTAGTGGGGCAATTAAAACTTCCAAGACTGCACGTGTAGCTTTCTTTACACCGTTTTAAATTGGCATAATATATTTGTGTTTTATTTGCTGAAAACCTGGCGTTATTTATTGCAATTTCGTATTAATTCATCTACTCTTTCCTTTTGTGCCTGTTGATCCTCCTCCCCCCTTGTTCTCCGTCTCTCCCCCTTTACATATATCCTCCATCTTCCTCTATTCATCTCGTCCCACACCTCTCTCTGTCCATTTCCCACTCTCCCCTTTCTGTCGGTGTCCTCCTGTACTTCTCTGCAGGTCTCTGCTGTGCTTCACCAGCCCGTCTTTTCCTCCCGCCCCTCTCTATCCGACTTCTAAAACTTCTCTTTTCCCCTCCTGCGGCGCACTGGACTCCCACACTTAAGGACGGCGGTTCAAATCCACCTCCAGCCATCGAGATATAGGTTCTCCTTGATTTCCCTAAATCACTCCAGGCAAATGCCGGGGATGGTTAAAAGGCTTGGCCGATTTACTTTCCCATCCTTACCCAAACAATCTAACAATCTCCATCTAATGAAAACGCTGTTGACGGGACAAAGAAACCTAATCTTCATTCCTTCCTTTTGTCCACCTCCGCCTCCCACTTTCTCTGACCAAAAACACCTCCACACCCTCACATTCTATCCTCTGTGGTGGGTAGTGAAGCTGGCACAGGATGAACAGTTCACCCCACTAGAAAGAGTTATAGTACACAGAGGAACCTTCTTACATCTAGTATTTCATCAATTTTAGGAGTAATTAATTTTATTATAACAGCAATTAATATACGATCAGATAATATAACTATAGACCAAACACTACTATTTGCTTGAACAACATTTGTTTTGACGTAGTAGGTGAGGTTTGGTCAAAATAGATCAATTGAGTTTGGAGATGATGTACATGGGCATAATAGATATACCGCAAACCATGTATCTCTCAGAGTCTCTGATAATTTATACCGAACGTACAATTGACTCGTGGCGGGGAGCGATCTTATAAATGTATTTTGTGAATAATGAAATGCCAAGATCGCGGTATTTCGTCTTTATTTATAACAGACGACCGGTTTCGATGTACACAGACATCATCTTCTGGTCTCTGCACTAAATAGTAACGTTATTACATAAATGAATATTGTAGCCAGTTGTATTGTACTGGCTACAATATTCATTTATGTAATAACGTTACTATTTAGTGCAGAGACCAGAAGATGATGTCTGTGTACATCGAAACCGGTCGTCTGTTATAAATAAAGACGAAATACCGCGATCTTGGTATTTCATTATTCACATTATTCCGAACGATTTCAAAGAGGAAATGTTCAAATGTTTGTTAAGCTTATGGGACTTAACTATGGGGTCATCAGTCCCTAAACTTACAAACTACTTATCAACTACCTTATACTAAGGACGGCACAAATATCCATGCCCGAGGGGGGATTCGAACCCCGACCGTAGTGGCCGTGCAGACCGTGACTGAAGCGCCTCAGTCCCCTCGGCCACCGCGGCCGGCTACAAAAAGGATATCTGCGGTCTTCAGCCTTGATGAGTAATCTTAGAAGTCGAAGCCGAAACGTATTCATGAAATTATTTGCTGGCGGTATTGCTCATCTTGAAGCATATTATTATTATTATTATTTGTTCTTCTTTGAAGGCTGTACTTCGTGTGTGTTAACTCAGTTCATCATTTTTAACAACCTGTGTTAGGAGGAATCATGAACTTGGGGAAAAACCGCGCAGAGCGACGCCAGGGACCCTCGCAGTGGGTGGCCCAGCGAAAGGATTGAGGAAGCTGCGTTAGCGCAGAACACGCACAAATCCGAAAATAGTGTTTTTAATTTTTTTTTTTTTTTTTTTTTTTTTTTTTTTTTTTTTTTTTTTTTTGCGCAGAAAGTAAAAGTGTAACAAAGAAACGAAATACAGAGAAGGATGAAACTTATACTCGTCTACAGAAAACAATTTTTCCGGAGCATATCGATTGACTTGAAATTTTGCGGCAGAGGTGGAACAGAGGCACAGGAAAACTGTGCGCCTCGGACAACGGGACAGAGGCCTGATATGGGCGAGGAACAAAACGCCTGCCCTGCGCCTCTGCTGCTTTAAGTGTGCGGCAGGCTGTCCCGTTGGAAAGCATGGTTTACAGAGAGCTGGCCGCCTATCCTCTGCCTCGGCTGCGTCAAGTGTGCGCCGAGCCTTACGTTGTGACAAAAGAAGATGGTGTAGGTGTCGCGCGGTCTGGAACGCCACGTTGCGGATCGCGCGGCCTCCCGCGTCGGATGTTCGAATCCTTACTCGGGCATGGATGTTTGTGTGGTCATTAATATAAGCTAGTTCATAAGTAGTTTGTAAGTTTAGGGACTGATGACTCCGCAGTTAAGTCCCATGAGCTTTACAAACATTTGAACGTGCAGGTGGCGAAAGAACAGCCCCTGTGATTCACGCACTCCCCCCCCCTCCCCCACTTTTTCCAGCGAGTAAACACAGATTAGATTAGATTAATACTTGTTCCATAGATCATATATACGACATTTCGTAATGTTGTCTACACTTGACAATATTTTAAGGGTTTTTTATTACATTTTTTGTTGTTTTTTATTTTTTTAAGTTTTATCTAAGAATTCATCTGCATTGTAGAAGGAGTTGCCATTCAGAAATTCCTTTAATTTCTTTTTAAATATTAGTTGGCTATCTACTTGATAAGTGAACAAAGATCTTTGTGGCAGCATAATTCACCCCTTTCTGTAACAAAGTTATATTTAACCTTGAATAGTGAATATCATCCTTTCTCCTAGTGTTGTACCTATGCACACTGCTATTACCTTTGAATTTGATTGTTATTAACAAATTTCATGAGTGAATATATGTATTGTGAAGCTACAGTGAAGCTCCCTAGATCCCTAAATAAATGTCTGTGGGATGCTCTTGGGTAGGCTCCAGCAATTATTCTGTTTACACGCTTTTGTGCAATGAATACTTTTTACCTCAATGTTGAATTGCCCCAGAATATGATCCCATATGAAAGCTTTGAATGAAAATAGGCGTAGTAAGCTAATTTACTGAGATGTATATCTCCAAATTTTGCAATGACTGATATCATAAGAAGCTGAACTCAAACGTTTCAAGAGATCTTAAAAACCTCTAACCTGTTTACACATGCTGCCGGGTGCGATCTCCTTGATTGTGGAATATTTTTTTACTGTTTTGCCAAGATCGCTTATTTATTTACCACATGACCGGTTTCAACTGATCTCGCACTCGTCATCAGATCCGTGGACCTGTGATGTATCTAATCATACAAAATTGTGGCTCTGTTTATCTGCCGTTCCGTGGGGTTGTCAAATACGAAGAACGCCAGATAGAGCCACACATTTGGTATGATTAGATACACGTCAGTTCCTCAGCTCTGATGATGACTACGCGATCAGTTGAAACCGGTCATGTGGTAAATAAATAAGCGATCTTGGAAAAACAGTAAAAAAAGTTTCAGAAACAGTTGACATGCGTCAACATACATCAGCTTTTAAAAATGCACCTTACTTGCTTGTATAATTAGGTCATATTTGTCGAGCGCTAAGTTGAGAAGTTACTGGAGGGTTTGGCGACGGCGTTTTTGATAGGACGCTCAGAGAGCAGTGTGCTTGCCCACAGACTGGGGAGGAAATGTAAAGTCCCACCTGAACTGTTAAAATAACATCTACTACTGACGCCACTACAGTTGTGTGTAAACGGAGGTTTACACGTTGCCACTAAGTTGTTTCACGGAATGTCAAATAACATAATTATTCTTTTACCATAGTGGATATTAGATCTGCATGATGGACATACAGCAGTATAGATTGTAATCCATGCGTAACTTTTTATTTGGTCTCTTTGTAATAAGTCGTTGAACTGTTAACACGTAATATATGTGGAACTGATAAAAAAAGTTTATTATTCAGCAGCCATTAAGCTCAGGTCTGTAACGAAGATTGATTTTGTTTTATTATTTGAAATTACAGTGACATGAAAAACATTATGCATTTAATTCAAGTATTTAGAATTAATCCCAGATTTTGAGCATTATATATATTTGGTGCCGCTGTTTAAAATCCATTATTGGCGGGAGGCTGCCGTCATTATTATTCGAACCAACGGTTTATACTGTTCTGACTATAACTGCACTAAAGAGGAGAAATGAGAAACAAAAACTGATATGAAAATTAGTTTCTATAGCAATTTCAAATTACTACTGCATTGATCAGTTGCGTAAGTATTGGTGTGTTGATAATATATCCAGTGAGTGGTGAAATTGTCATATAGTCAAAGTGTCAAAATTTCAAAAGAAATCGCTTCTCACATTTATGACACACGTATTCTTGAAATTTTCTGTGGTGTACGAACTAGTTGTGTTTTGGTCGAAGACTGTACAATTACTAAAGAGTCCAGATTATATTATTTCAGAGCTGGCCATTGAAAGGAAATAATCCAGATATTTATTACGTGGATTTTGTCTCCATATTCCATGAACAGTGTTTAAATTGGATTTTGGTGGTCAATTTTTAGTTACATGTCACAATTAACTATCAGTGAACATTAGATGAACTGCTTTTAAGTCAAAATAGTTTAATGAAATACTGTAGACCTTTATGAATTTATGTTTGAGCAGGTATACGTCAAGTTCAAATGTTCAAATGTTTGTAAATCTATCGGACCAAACTGCGTGGTCATCAGTCAGTTGCTTACAAACTAGTTAAACCTAGGTAAACTAACCTAAGGACAAACACACACACCCCAGGGAGGATTCGAACCTTCATGGCGAGCAACCGCGCGCTCCGCAGCCAGACGTTTTAGACCGCTCGGCTACTCCGCCGCGGCTATAGGTCAAGTACAGTAATACTTCTGCACCACTACAACAGTTTTATTTTTATGCACTAACACAAGCAACAGATAAAAAACCGCACACACGCACAGCATATACACATGGACACTACAGGATACAAAACATATACCCATCTAGCAAGCTTTGAAACAGCCTCTTCCTTCGTGGCGACTGCCGCTGGCAGGACATGAGCGCTTCTGTGAACATTTAGTGATCCGCTTTTGTTTTGCCTTGTGGCATAAACAGCACTGTGTAGTGCCAACTGTTGAGCTGCAGGCTACACCTGTAATTACGCTGCTTTCACAGAGCGAGCAGTTGACTTTTTTTTGTCCCATCCACAATATCTTGTTAAGAGTGAGAAGGCACGACGGTAGGCTGGTTTGGTGAATCAGCGTATCCTGCCATATTGATTTAGGCTAGGGGAGGTTAGCGGATGTTGACTTCATCAAGATTGATATGAAGTTTGAGCTGATTTGGTTCAGCTACAGATTTAAATAGGCAGGTATTTTGGTAGCATTTCAGAGTCGCGGATCCAGCAGCCGACGACAAAGCAAACGGTAAATGGTGCGCTAATGCGAACTAAGTTTTTGTTTCAGCAAAGTCGCTTCCGCGTAACGGCACTGACACCAGAACAACAATATACTGCATTTACTGTGACAGCCTCTGTTAGTTCATTTGTCAATTGTAAGCGTGACCTTAGTCAACTCAGTCACTCTGTAATAGATATTTTTCTTCTGATAAATTGTTTGATTTTGTTTGTGGTTTCAAGTATCCAAGCGATGTTGTTAACAGTCAAATCTTATCCTCTCTTTTTATTATTATTTCACTTCACTATTAAATTCTTACTTTTGGTTTATCAGTTTATTTTAAAGGCAATAAATTAAATTTTAGTCTTGGTACAACAGGACTTTCATTTTACTGAGGTACTGCTTAGTACTACATTCCTGTACCTAGTGAGGTCGCTTATCAGCTACTACGGGGCGTGTTTTCAACCCTTTCAGACCTGGTGTCTACTCTAATGGACACCAACTTCGTATTAATTTTAGAGCACTATACAGATGTGCTTTGAGACCCATTAGCCTGTTTACTGGACATCAGCGGCATTTTGTTTCGTGCTTCTTGCTGCCATCTGTCACCAGAATGACGTGCAACAATGGGGAAAAAATTAACACGACGGACATCTTGCGGAGTGCATCAGACATTATATCATCAGTGAAATTATTTTATGTATTAATTTATGAATTTTGTACAATTCAGTATTGCGATATAAGTTCCATAATAAATATGAAGTGACATATATAACTGTTGACTTCTTATTTCATATGCTTAAGTGCCTTCCAGACCCAGTATCCAATTTATACGGCTTTTTTTATTTTTGGAACCAAGTACTTAAATTTCTAATTTTGTTCAAATATACAATAGATAGGGTATAATGGACATGAAAAGGGCAAACATTTTTTTTGTTCTATTTCTAAAATAATTCAGGACTGAAAAGGTTAAGTGAGTTCGTTTTGTTGTAGGCACTACTAGTTCGCGCGCATACCGCGACGTGCGCGTGCGTCGTGTACCGGCATGCCTCGGGAACAACTGTGCTCAGTTTCTTGTGTCAGCAAGGAACCTGTCTGCTGCAGAAATTCATCGACAGATTTGCGAAGTGTACGGTGATACTGTTCAAATGTTCAAATGTTTGTTAAGCTTATGGGACTTAACTACGGGGTCATCAGTCCCTAAACTTACAAACTACTTATGAACTTACAAACTAGGACGGCACAAATATCCATGCCCGAGGGGGGATTCGAACCCCCGACCGTAGTGGCCGTGCTGACCGTGACTGGAGCGCCTCAGCCACCTCGGCCACCGCGGCCGGCACGGTGATACTGTTATGAGTAATAGCAAAGTGCGTTAGTGGCTACGATAATTCAAAGATGGCCGTTACAAAGACCATGATGAGGAATGCTCCGGTCGCTCTTCTTCGATTACAGACGATTTTGTGGCTTCAGTTGAAGCGAGGATTTGTGAGGAGCTTCACCTTCAGCTTCACCTCTCAGAAGACCTCAATGGCAACCGTTACAATGATGATGATGATGACGACGACATGATAACGGCAGTGAACTCTTCGTTATCGGAGCAGGCGGCAAGTTTTTATGAAGAGGGTATTTTAATATTGGTTGATAGGTATGATAAGTGTTTGAACAAACTTGTCAAATACGGTATGTCGAAAAATAAAGTATGTACTTTCTGAAAATAAATTTACTTTCTGAAATAACCTTTCGTTGTTATGTTCAAACGGACATTGCTTGAAAAACACGCCTCGTTATTATTTTTCTTCTTACAGCAGTAGTCGTTCGGTACATTCTGAGTAAATGACCTATTACCTGGCTTGGATTTAGAAGTGCACTGCTTTCTGATCTACATGGGATACTCTGCAAATTACATTTAAGTGCCTAGCAGAGGGTTCATCGAACCACCGTTATACTACTTATCTCCCATTCCATTCTCGAATAGCGTGCGGGAAGAACGAACACCTGAATCTTCCCGTTCGAGCTCTGATTTCTCGTATTTTATTCTGATGATCATTTCTACCTATGTAAGTGGGAGTGAACAATATATTTTCGCATTCGTAGGAGAATGTTGGCGATTGTAGTTTCGTAAGAAGCCCACGCCGCAGCGACAAGCGTCATTGTTGTAATGATTCCTTTCCCAGATGCTGTATCATTTCCATAACGCTGTTTCCCCTGTATCGTGACAATACGAAACGAGTTGCCCTTCTTTGGACTCTTTCGATGTCCTCCGTCAAACCACCTGATAAGAATCCCACACTGGGCAGCAATACTCCAAAAATGAACGGGAAAGTGTAGTGAATGCAGTTTCTTTTGTAGTTCCGTTGCATCTTTTAAGGGTTCTGCCAATAAAACGCAGTCTCTGGTTCGCCTTTCCCACGACATTACGTGTCCTTTCCAATTTCAGTCTGAAGTAATAGTAATTCCTAGGTATTTTGTGGAGTTTACGGCCTTCACTTTTGATTGATTTATCTTGTAAACAGAGTTTAACGGATTTCTTTTCGTACTCATGTGGAGGACTTCACTCCTCATCATTATTATCACCGTAGTGATACTTATTCAGATCGTTCTGTAATTGGTTTTGATCTTCAGATGATTTTACTAGTCGGTGAATGACGGCGTCATCTGCAAACAACCTAAGAGAGCTGCTTAGATTTTCTCCCAAGTCGTTTATGTAAATAAGGAACAGCAGAGGACCAATAGCACTACCCTGTGGAACGCCTGATATCACCTCTCGTTTAGTCGATGCCTTACCATCGATTACCACAAACTGTCATCTCCGACAGGAAATCCCCTAACCAGTTGAAAATTTGTGGCGATATACCATAACCACGCAATTTGATTAAAAGCCGTTTGCGAGGTACGGTGTCAAAAGCCTTCTGGAAATCAAGAAATACGGAATCGATTTGCGAACTCTTGTCGATAGCACCTATCACTTCGTGTGAATAAAGAGTTAGTTGTGTTTCGCATTATGTGTAAGGCTGTGTGTCCGATAGCACCACGGTTTTTGGGCACAAAACATTGATGATCTATTCTTGCAGGTAAAACAAGGCGTAATAAATGGTCGGTGCAGACTTTTAAGACACTAGCTGAAAACCCGTCGTAGCCCGGGTATTTCTTTATTTATTCCTGCCATTTTTCAGGTATATATTTATTTGTATAAAGGCTGTATGTCTAAAATCTCTTGGGAATACAATTATTAGTAAAGAAGTAATAGATTAAAACTTGGTGCGTGATGGGGCGGTTTTCCACGAACGTTACTGTTTATGTGCTCATATCTCATAAAGTACGTGTCGTACTGTGATACAACTTAGAAGGTACACTCAACTATATGCGTGTATACTGTCTGTAAAATTTCCTGTGGCTACAGACAAATTATAAATTGTAACGTCATACCGAATCCCGTAGTTTTACTCAATAAACAGTGGAAAAGTAGTAAGCGAGAAACTTTTTTTCCTTTCATCATTTTGCTATGGTTGTCAGCGAGAGAAAGTTTAATAAAAGTCTGAAATTATGTTTAAAGTGTGTTGCAAGTCGCTAAGTACTCTGATTCTTATATAGCGTATTTATGAAGTCTTTCCGCATTATGTGGCAGTTTCTTGCAAATCCTATTGTTTATGACGTCATATCTTCTGAGTCATGTGTCGTATACGATTATTAACCCTGCAACAGTTGTTACCTCACGGTAAGGAATGTATGTACCAAATTTGGTTGAAATCGGTCCAGTGGTTTAGGAGAAAATGCGCGGAAGTGTTGCAAAATGCAGCAGTTTTCTCCGCATCTCATTGTTTATGACGTCGTATCTCGTGAACTATGTATTGTACGTGATTCTTACACTTACGGCCACCGTTCTCGTGGATTGAAGCTTACGTGTGCAAAATTTCATAAAGATTGGAACAAAACTGTAGATTTGTATGCGACACGTACAAACATAGGTAAGGTAAAGCAGTCAATAATCTGAAGATTGGATTGAACACAACAGTGCTTTACTAGGCATGGTCCTGTTTGGAGGTGGTATGCCGTTGCCTTCCTCCGACCTTCGAACTGACTTACCCAGCCAGTTATAGGGGGACCTACAGTTTAACGTGGGTTCCGAACCACGGTGCTACTCGGTATTTTTCACATGAGCAATACTGCCAGAGGTGAAAGAAGTGGAAAGTGAGAGATAAAAATCCTAGGACCTGGCGGGGATCGAACCCGCGACCTTTGGATTAGTAGTCTGGCACTCTACTACTGTGCAACCGAGGCGCACTACAAGCATAGGTACACACTGCTTTATATAAGACAAGCCGTAGGACAGTCAGCGTTAGGTCGGCAGCCCGTTGGCCCGCAGCAGTGGCGGCAGCTGCGGAACCCTACCACTCGTCAGGCGCTCCCAGCCCAGTAATCGGCTTAGCTGTGGCTGCGGCCAGTCGATATCCAGCCTGTGAGCCGACTGCCGCCACTCTGTGGCTCTCCTGCCGCAGAACGACTTCGGAATTGGCCGCCACCCCACCGACGCCTCTGCCCACACCTTGCGCCGGCCTCCTACGGCGTCCCATTCGCACCTCCATCTCCCTATCTCCCTCTCACTGTCGTCTCTGGGAACCTCTCAGCTATTCCACTCCAGTTGCCTCTTACTCGCGGACAAGCAGAATATTTCTCCATCCGATCGGGCCTCGGAGGCCCATACGCAGACCGTGGGCCTCTGAGGATGCGGACCGCACTTCCTGCTGCTCCCAGATATTGTGAAGGGAGGATTTTACCTCTGAACCAAGCAGCTCTTCAACTACTGATCTCACTAACGGCTGAGTGCAGTCCACAATTCAGCTATTGAAATATTACTCCGTAAAAGATATATTAAATATTATTCTGAATAATGGGCGTTGTGAAAAAAATCGCAGTTATGTTTTACGGCCCACTTCAGATTTGTAGTTTTATAAGTTTTTGCAAACATTTTGGACCAAAACAATAATCTAAATAATAAAAAAATTAATAAGAGTGTCTGAACCCTTGTAGGAAAAAACATTTAGGTACTGGCGAGTTCCGAACCACTGACCTTCAGTGTCACAGTCTAACACATTGCCCTTTTTTTTCCAAATTACAAAACTTTATTATGAAAACAAATGAAATTTTGACATAGCCACAAACAAATTTTGCAATATGATACTTGATCATCTATAAGACAATTCTCAAATGATACACAAAATTATTTCTTATGTGACAGGTACAATACAATCAGAAATATTGGTACAAACACAAATTTGTTCAAAATTGAGAACTTTCTATTACCGGTTCAAGTCATTGACCGACTCTTATTGCCATGGGACAGCACCAATTGTATTGAAGTAATTCTCGAAAATTTCTCTTGTGTTCAATGCATTGGCAGCTGCATACCTCCCATTTTCTCTTGGAATCCCTTATATTCCCAAATTCCTTTATGAGGGACAGATGTCTCTGAATATACCACCTCGGATTCTGTTCCAAGATAAAGTTGTGTAGGATACAACAAGCTCTTATTATCATGTCCACTTTAGTGGGAGATAAGTGTATGAGGTTCAACAGAACACCAAATTTATTTGCCATCATTCTGAAAGCATTTTCCACCACTCTTCCAGCTCTGCTTAGTCTATAATTACATATCTTTTGTTCTGGGGACAGGCCTCCCTCCGAGTACAGTTTCATTAAATAAGGTTTAAGAGCAAATGCGTCATCAGTAACAACCATGTATGGCAAATCAGGCCCACTGAAACAATCCAGTTTATCAGGAGGTGGTAAATTCATAATATTTTTCGTCAAGGCTTCCGACAGTTGGCTTTGACTGAATATTGCCCCATCATTAACTCTACCAATGGCACCAAAATTTGTATAAATTAATTTGTATTGGACATCAACAATTGCTAGTAGCACAATACTATTTTTTGCCGTCAATTGCCCCTATGCAATGTGGGAACTGCCACAAATTAAAAGAATGTGCTACTTGTTTCCACTCATCAGATGTACCTATCTCTTGGTTTTATTGATTCTCTCATGTTTGTGTCTCGGTGGCAAATGTTACTAATTATATTTAGTAACTTGAAAAAAATATCTTCATCCATTCTACTGAAATTCCGAAGAGACTCTGGATGTTGATACCTCAATTCATTGTGCAGCATATGAATGGTTCCCCTGCGATTATTTCGCCGCCGAATCCACTCCCGTACCCATAATCTTCTGCGGGATTTTCGCCTCTCATCTTCGACAATAGCTAATAAGCCAAAACAGCAATTTCTGTTGTATCCATTTCAACTTCTCACTTCGTCTGCTTCGCGCGTTAAATAAAACCGACTGTTTGTGCGCCAAATAATGCCCAATAAGCTACAGCTAACAGCTAGGAATTGCGTTCTTTAATCTCATACTATTGATGGCCGTTGTTAACTGATGCTAACATGGCATTCGTAGACACTAGATTATCATTTACCGTACGAAGAACGACGTCTTTTTGTTAATTCTTCAGTGTGCCATTGCTTTGAAATGACAGCGTGTAAGTTACAATAAGAAAATCATCAAATACGCAACGGAAGATGGCGTATGCCAGAGTTGAGTTCTGGGCGAGGAATGTCACGTGACATCTGCGAACGGCTGGTTTTCGTTAATTTAATGGAGGGTGTCAAAACTCCATTATTTTTGTAAATATCTCTGCAACGATGCAAGGTATGAAAACAGAGCAAAGTTCTAGAGAATTTTCCCCTCTACCAATTAGGTTATTAAATTTTCGTGTCAGATGAACGGTTCGTTTGCAATCATAATTATATTACAAACGGATTTTTTGGTATTTCTACCGTATTTTATGTCCGAAAAATTTGAAAAAGGGAGGTTCTGGTCTCTGGTGGGCTACAATTATGTGTGCAAAATTGGTGCTGATCGGTTGAACGGTTCGTCTTAAAAACAGGGAACACGTTACGGACAGACCGACAGACAGACATTCCAAAATCGCCGTTATTTTTGGAAATATCTCAAACGATACGAGATATGAAAAAAACATAAGAGAGCGAATATAATTACGTAGGCTTCCGCGGCCAGAGTCAGATGACATAAAAGTTTTCTGGGTATGGTACCGCGTCATTATGTAAGGCTATTACTTAAATAACCCAACGTTTCGGCCAACGTTACAGTGGCCTTCATCTGGGTAACTGGTGTGAGCTGGTTGTTACTGCACTTTATATTACTTTCAGTTAGACATTACGTCATTATTTTGTTTTTAAAATAAGCGATGTTATTGGTGAATGTATTGCGGAAGAGTGGAACTTTATTTTTGATAGGATGCTGAGGTGGAAGGGACTAATTCCTAGCGTTCCAATTCCCCCTAGAATTTATGGAGTGCCAAAGCTACACAAGAGTGGCCAGCCTCTACGACCGATTGTGGATGGAATTAACTCGCCGACATACAATTTGGCAAAGTTCCTAGCCTCCAAACTAAGACCTCTAGTTGGGAAAACTGACTCGTACGTCAAGAACTCGACACACTTTATAGAACACATTAAGGAAGCAACAATTTTACCCACGGACATCATGGTCAGCTTCGACATAAAGTCATTATTCACCAATGTGCCAGTAGACGAAACTGTTCGCATCCTACAAGAACATATTCCGCCAGATATATGCGACCTGGTTCAGTTGTGTTTATCTTCGACCTACTTCAAGTGGCAAGGAAGATTCTACGAGCAAACAGACGGCGTAGCAATGGGGTCTCCCTTATCCCCGTTGGCAGCCGACATTTTCATGGAGGCCTTCGAAGCAACAGCACTTTGTTCCGCCCCTTTACGCCCAAGATGCTGGTTTAGATACGTGGACGATACTTTCGCAATATGGCCCCACGGTGAGATGGAACTACACAAGTTTCATGAACATCTAAACAAATTGCACAAGAAGATCCAATTTACATTAGAGATCGAAAAGGATGGCGCTATTCCATTCCTAGATGTGGAAATTTATAGAACTAGGCAAGGCACACTTGGGCACAGGGTATATCGGAAGCCTACACATACCGACAGGTATTTGCACGCTCAATCAAACCACCATCCAGCACAGAAGAACTCTGTTATCCGCTCACTGACGATTCGCGCGCAACGACTAAGTGATGAAGACAACAAAACAGCTGAGCTCAACAAACTAGAAACAACATTTCTGGCAAATGGCTACAAGCATAGAGTGATCCACACCGCCATGGACACAAATAAAAGAAACATCAGTAGGCAGGAAGTCAACAAAAAGCAGCCAGCAGCACGCTTACCTTATGTAAAAAACGTCACAGATCGCATTGCCAAACATCTTCGCCGGGTAGGAATCCAGCCTTTCTTCTACAGCAGTCGCAAGGTCAAGGATGCTCTTGGTTCCACAAAGGACAACATAGACGCACTACATGCATCAGGAGTATACAAGGTGGAATGCGAGTGTGGGGAAGTGTACATAGGTGAGACAGGGAGGGCAGTGGCAACACGCATACGGGAACATGAACGCTACATTCGATTAGGCCAACACAATAAATCTGCAGTAGCCGAACACCAGCAAGATTGCAGCAGGAAGATAAAATTTAACGATGCCAGAATACTCGCCAAGCAACCAGGGATGGTCAAACGTAAAATAAGGGAAGCCATCGAAATTGTTAAACACCCCAATAACATGAATAGAGAAGATGGACTCAGGCTTGCCCCCTCTTGGCTACCGGCCATCACAGCGTAATAGGCCGCACTGACATCACAACACGCGAGCGTCACCAGTAAGCTACTGCCGCCGCGCGGCCCACGGCCAGCAGGAGAGAAACGGAAGCCCTCACCCCATTCGCCGATGAACACCAACCATGTCTCGCTATGCAAGAAGCAATAGGAAACGGCTAACCCCCACCCCTTCCACCTCAGCATCCTATCAAAAATAAAGTTCCACTCTTCCGCAATACATTCACCAATAACATCGCTTATTTTAAAAAAAATTATGACGTAATGTCTAACTGAAAGTAATATAAAGTGCAGTAACAACCAGCTCACACCAGTTACCCAGATGAAGGCCACTGTAACGTTGGCCGAAACGTTGGGTTATTTAAGTAATAGCCTTACATAATGACGCGGTACCATACCCAGAAAACTTTTATGTCATAAGAGAGCGAAGTTGTAGAGAATTTTCTCCTCTACAAATTCGGTTATTCAATTTTCGTGTCACATGCATGGTTAAGCCGTTATTCTCATTTAAATTTCGAGCTGTCAAAAGACGATCGCAAAGGCCCACTTTTAGTGTTACTACCGTAACTTAAGTGGGCCAAAATTTAAACTGATTATTGCGGACTGTTGTGAGCCAAGCATGTAGAATGTCATGTTGACCACAGGTGCTTAATTTGGCAGCCCAAAGCTACCGGTTTCGGTTAATACACGATTTATTTATTCGTATGGCTCACATGGTCATGCTACAGTGTTATTTGAAAATTTTCATATATAAAGAATTATAAATACAAAAACTATATACAAATATGCATAATAAAAGCAAGCAAACAAACAAGAGAAAATACTATAATTGAACATCTTTGCCCCTTAACCACTCTACAGCTCTTGTTGTCACCAAGTGCAGCTCACTGAGTCCTCCAGGAAATTTCCGTGATGGACACAGTTCAATCAAGGGCTACATAGTTTGCACAGGAGCACCATAGTCACACGCTGAGGCATTTTTGTATCCCCATTCACACAAACAGGCACTTCATCTTCCATGTGCTGTGCGTAATCCGTTCAGGGGCGTCCATAGTTTTCTTGGAAGACCGAATCCATTCGCCGCAATGGAGTAGAAAGGTGCACAACGTTCAAACGTTTGTAGAGCTTATGCGACTTAACTACGGGGTCATCAGTCCCTGAACTTACAAACTACTTATGAACTAGCTAATACTAAGGACGGCACAAATATACCCCCGACCGTAGTGGCCGTGCAGACCGTGACTGGCGCGCCGCAGTCCCCTCGGCCACCGGGGCCGTCCAGTGTTGTAGCCGAGCGGTCTAAGGCGCCTCGCTGCGGGCCGCGCGGTTGCTCGCCGTAGTAGATTCGAGTCCTCCGTCGGGCATGGGTGTGTGTTGTCCTTAGGTTAGTTTACCTTAGTTCAATTAGTTTGTAAGCTAAGGACTGATGACCACGCAGTTTAGCCCGATAGATTGACAAACATTTGAACATTTTTGAACCAAATCCATTCACACGTTTTGTAGCTTCAGTTATAAGACGAGAGTTAGCCGGAGGAAACTTTTTCCAAACAGCATTCCATCCTTGACAGTCATAGTAAACAAGGAGCGAATCTTGCATTGGCCATGGTGGTTTTCTGGACTTGAGTCTGCTGGTAGGTATATTCCGCAGTTGATTGTACAGAAGTGAGTTCCTGTGAATGGAGATCTTGTGGAACTCTTACTGCTGCTGCTTCTCGTCTTATTGATGGAGGTGGAATATTACACAATACAGGCAGCCATGGAAGTGGTGTAGACTTTGTAGTGCCACTGATTATTCTCTAAGCTTGATGTAGTTTGACGTCGACTTTACGTACATTTGCACTATTCTCCATACTGGAGCACAGTATTCAGCCGTGGAGTAAACTAACGCGAATGTAGCAGTACGAAGAGTATCTGCATTTGCACCCCATCCTGAACCAGCTAGTTTCCTGAGAATGTCGATTCTGGTGTTCACTTTTTTCCTACATATTCTAGATTGTTCTTAAAGGTAAGAGGTCGATCTAAAATAACCAAGTATTTTGGGTATGGGTTATGTTCCATGGGGAAATTTTCTAAGACCAATTTGCGATTATTAATGTGGTAAGCGTTTACGTCTGTTTTAGTTTGATTTGGCTTCAGTCTCCAGCTCTTGAAGAGATCTCCCATTATGTTTAGATCTGTAGTCAAGGTTCCCTCACACTCTTCCAGGTTTCTTGCTTGATAAGCTAGTGCTAGATCGTCGGGAAATTTAGCGCTAGTGTTGGGCATATCGTTGGCAAAAAGATTAAAAAGGGTTGGTGATAGCACAGAGCCCTGCGGCAGTCCATCCTTCAGCCTTCGCCATCTGCTCCCTTTGTCTCCAAGGAATACTTGAAATCGTCTGTTGCTGAGCATGCTATCCATTAAATTAACCAGCTTTTGGCAGGGAATAACCTCTTCAAATTTAAGCAGCAGGCCATGGCGTCGTACGGTGTCAAATGCGACAGTAAGATCAACAAATGCTACTGCAGTCTTTAATTTACGTTGGTACCGTGCTTCGATGAAGGATGTTATCGCCAATACCTGGTCACAGGAACTACGATTCTTTCGGAAACCTGCTTGGTGCAATGCTTTCTCTATTAATGGTTGGATCTGTTTAACAATATTCTTTCTAACAGTTTATAGACTACACTCAGTAGTGATATGGGTCTGTAATATGATGCTTCGCTGCCTTCTTTACCAGGTTTTCTTAGAGCTATTACCTTTGCTGCCCTAAATGTTGTCGGTAGTTTTCCAGTAGTTAGTATGATGATATATAGCTGTAGCAACCACCTCGTAGTTTTCGGACCCGCGTTTTTCAGGAACTCTGGATAAATTCCATCAAAACCAGCCGCTTCGTTTGTACGCGCACTTCTACATCTACATAGATACTCCGCAATTCACCGTAAGGTGCGTGGCGGAGGGTACACTGTACCACTACTAGGTATTTCCTTTCCTATTCCACTCCCAAATTGAACGAGGAAAGAAAGAATGCCTATATGCCTCCGTACGAGCCCTAATTTCTCTTATCTTGTCTTTGTGATCTTTACGCGAAATGTAAGTAGGCGGCAGCAAGATCGTACTACACTCAGCTTCAAATTCCGGCCCTCTAAATTTACTTAACAGAAATTCACGAAAAGAACGTCGTCTTTCTTCCAGCGATCCCCAATTGAGTTGCCGGAGCATTTCCGTGACACTCGCGCATTGGTCGAACCTACCGGTAACAAATCTAGCTGCTCGCCTCTGAATCGCCTCTATGTCTTCCTTCAAACCGATCTGCTGCGGGTCCCAAATACTTGAGCAATACTCAAAACGTGGTCGTACAAGCGTTTTATACGAGGTCTCCTTTACAGGTGAAGTACATCTTCCCAAAATTCTCCCAATAAACCGAAGTCGGCTGTCCGCCTTACTCACAACTGTCCTTACATGCTCGTTCCATTTCATATCGCTCTGCAATGTTACGCCTAGATATTTGAACGACGCGACCGCATCAAGAAGCTCACTACTAATGCTGTATTAGAACATTATGGGATTGTTTTTTCTACTCATGCGCATCACCTTACATTTTTCTACATTGAGAGCTAGCTGCCATTCTTCGCACCAACTAGAAATTTTGTCTACGTCAACCTGTATGCTATTACAGTCAGTTACAGACGACACCCTCCCGTACACCACAGCATCATCAGCAAACATCCGCAAATTACAACTTACTCTGTCCATCAGATCATTTATATAGATACTCCCCTGGGGCACGCCTGATGATACACTCGTCTCTGATGAACACTCGCCGTCGAGAACAACGTACTGCGTTCTATTACTTAGGAAGTCTTCCAGCCAGTCACAAATCTGTGAACCTATTCCATAAGCTCGTATCTTCGTTAGCAGTCTGCAGTGTGGCACCGCGTCGAACGCCTTTTTGAAGTCGAGAAAAACACAATCCGTCTGTTGCCCTTCGTCCATGGCTCGCAAGATGTCATGTGAGAAAAGGGCAAGCTGAGTTTCACATGAACGATGCTTCCTAAACCCGTGCTGATTCATGGAAAGAAGCTTTTCCGTTTCAAGGAAATTTACTATATTCGAACTGAGAATATGCTCCAAAATTCTACATGAAACCGATGTCAACGATATTGGCCTGTAATTGTATGGGTCAGTTCTCTTTCCTTTCTTATACACGGGAGTCACCTGCGCCTTTTTCCAATCACTAGGAACTTTGCGCTGAATTAAAGATTCGCTATAAATGCAAGCTAAGTAGGGGGCCAATGCCGCAGAATAGTCTTTGTAAAACCGAACTGGTATTCCATCCGGACCAGCAGACTTTTTCGTATTTAGCTCTCTCAGCTGCTTCTCTACACCGGAAATATCTATTGCTATGTCCCCCATTTCGGAATTAGTACGTTGATCAAATGATGGTATATTTGTGCGGTCCTGCTGCGTGAAAGATTTCTTAAAGGTTAAATTTAGAACTTGAGCTTTCCGTTTGCTTTCTTCTATTACTGCCCCGGAATGATCAACTATTGACTGGACAGTGGGCTTTGACCCGCTTATCGATTTTACATAGGACCAGAATTTTTTCGGGTTCTCAGAAAGATCTTTTGCTAAGGTATGGCTGTGATAATTATTGTATGCTTCACGCATCGATCTTTTTATAGACGCACGAATCTCTACTAACTTTTCCCTGTCATCATTTGCGTGTTCTTTTTTGAATCGAGAGTGCAACAGCCTTTGCTTTCTCAGCAGCTTTCTAACATTATTATTATACCACGGTGGATCTTTTCCATCCTTAATCGTCTTTACTGGCACATATTTCTCTAACCCTTCATTAACAATTCACTTAAATTTAGTCCACAATTCCTCTACATCCCTAGTCCCAGAATTAAACGATGCCCATTCATTTTCTAAGTGCGATCGTAACATTTGCTTGTCGGCTCTTCGCAACAAAAACACGGTCCTAGCCTTCTTGACTGGTTTATGAACTTTGGTCACCACTTGCACTCGGTTGTGAACTCACGTGAGAGCTCTGGATGGGGGACTAGCTGGGAGCGTTTGGATCGTAACTGTAACAAGGAAGGAGCCTCGCCGAAGAATGTGCTAAAATGTCAGTATCACATTTGGGCGTCCCCTGGGCAACATTGCTTCACTGGCTAATCCTTCCAGCTGGCGCTGCAACACAGCAAACATGGTTTCTACAACACCAATACACCATTATCAAGCGCCAGTAGAGCTTCGCCAATTGATTAACATGACATGTTACAATGTTGAAAAAATTGAAACTACATATTTGGCATTATACTTGACTTGCTAGATATGGTTTTCCAGTGACTGCTCGTTGCAAAAGCAAAATAATGAGCAGTCACCGGAAAAACATATCTCGCAAGTCAAGTACAATGCCAAATATGTATTTTCAATTTTTCAAGATTGTAACATGTCACGTTAATCAACTGGCTAATCTCTGCTCGTGCTTGATAATAGTGTATTAACCGAAAACGGTATCTCTGGGCTACTAAATTAAGTAGCTGCGATCTACATAACATTCTACACATATTTAAACGCTGTCAACTCTCACCTTTTCACTTTCCGAAATGAATCATTTATTAATAAGCTACTGATGGAGTAAAATTCCACAGAAACATGTTTCTTTCCACAAACAGAAAAAGTCATTAATAAAAATCTTGTTAGGCCAAGATCACCAATAAAATATATTTATCTCTCTTAACCGGTTTCATTGATTTATATCATCGTCGTCGTCGTCGTCGATCGTCATCATCATCATCAGCAGCAGCAGCAGCATCTTCTCTTACGAAAAAATGTAACATAAATGGTCTCTCGTCGAAATTTAAAATGAGTAAAAACGTGTTAAAATATACGTCAGCAAAATAGATCGTCGAATCAGATTAAAAGATAAAATACCACTGTTTCTCACGTAAATATAAGCCTTATGCTTACTTATACCGACTGAGAGTCATATTTTATCCTGTAATCTGATATGACGATCAATTTTGGTGACGTATATTTTGCCGGCCGCGGTGGCCGAGCGGTCTGCGACGTGCCACTCACGGTCCGGACGGCCGCTGCGGTCGGGGGTTCGCATCCCCCCTCGGGCATGGATGTTTGTGCGGTCTATAGTATAAGCTAGTGCACAAGCTAGTTCATAAGTGATGACCCCGTAGTAAAGCCCCATAAGTTCTACAAACATTTGAACCTTTGACGTATATTTTGACATGTTGACCATGCATTTTGTGTGTGTGTGTGTGTGTGTGTGTGTGTGTGTGTGTGTGTGTGAGGTCTTATGCGACCAAACTGCGTGGTTATCAGTCGCTAGACCTACACACTACTTACTTGACTAACTTAAACTAACTTACGCTAAAGACAACACAAACACCCATGCCTGAGGGAGGATTCGAACCTCCGACCGTAGTGGCCGTGCAGACTGTGACTGGCCTGCCGCAGACCGCTCGGCCACTGCGGCCGGCCCATGCATTTGTACTCATTTTACATTTCGACGAGAAACCCTTTATTTTGCATGTTCTACTAAGTGAAGATGTTTTAAACCCTTCTGAAGATGTTGTAAAATCATTGAAGCCGGTTAAGAGAAATAAATATATTTTACTGGCGATCTTGGCTTAACAACCTGTATTTTTATTAACATTAGGAACATCTCGCTCTCCTTAGGCGTAACGTTACAGGTAATTAAAAAAGTAATTGACTGAATTTTAATAAAACTGCCCTGTCTGTATTTGCTGGTAGAATTCAAATATAAAAGATTACTAAATTCAGCCTCAGTGAGATGTATAATTTCGAATCGCTTAACTCAATTCTGCATTGGTTGAAGGCCGTGATTGTCGGTAGTGTGACCGGATTTTAACGTGAAATTGGCAAGCCCAGAAAGATGGAATACATTTAATAAAATCGGTCACTGATCGCAGGGTCGCTAAACAAGCCTCGTTCACTTTATTATATTAAATGAAGTTGGGTCATTATGACCACCAAAAATAACGTTCTGCTCCGCTCTCATTGTTTAAGCGTAGTGCTGAAAAGTTAAAAAACTTTTATCAAATATGAAAGATTAGATAAATTAATGACCATTTGAATAACAAAGCAGAGAAAATTTCGATAAAACCTTCATTCATCCAAGTAATGAGCATCCACGCAAAATTTACAGAACAACGACACTGACATCTGTCTACCATGAGACCAGAAGAGAGAGGGTCCCAGCGGCCTTGCGCTGCGATAAGTGAAAACAAATCTACCTTCACATTTTCTGTTTTCCACTGAACATAGTCTTTGCTTACAGTACATATTGTGAGTTGAATAATAAAATAGATTTAAAAAAAAAGTCTCGTTACAAATTTCTATCACCTCTTACATCAATTAAATGTTTTTCTCTCTCTCTCTCTCTCTCTCTCTCTCTCTCTCTCTCTCTCCCCCCCCTTCTTCTTCTTCTTCTTCTTCGTAGCAGACATGTAAAGTAAAACTTCAGTATGACGAGACTCCCACGATTCCAGCTATTTGTAATCGCAAACACTTGCATCCCCGGACTCTTGCAGCCCCAGACACTTGCGGTTTTACCGGCTCTCTAGTCCCCTCCTAGTCCTTTTCTACAACCCGGCCGTTGCAGCTCCCTATGACGGTGCCCTGTATTTCCGAATTTTCCTTGACATTACTGTGACTTCCCTAAATCAGACAAATGCCTGGATGGTTCCTTTGGAAGTGAACGACTTATTTCCTTCCCTGTCCTTACGCAAAAATCCGAGCGTGAGCTCCATCTCACGCTATTGACGGGACGTTAAACCCTAAGCTTCTTTGTTGAATCTGAAGACCTTAAAATACTAACTTTGTGCGACAATAAACGTTTTTATGTCCCTTTTTAGAATAATCGGGCTAGTTAATGTATATCATATTCCAATGTTTTTTTTACCTTTATTGAAAGACACGCAACTTTCGTCCATAAATATTATAGGTCTGAAATTTTAGCGATCTTTGATGTTCTCCGACTTTGAAGACAATATAATGAAAGCTCGATACAAAGTCTAGACTTACCCGAGAATCCAATAATATAACTTTCATATAACACAGAGTTAGTGATAAAGTATGTAAACTTTGGGACTTGCACATCAGTTCGGAGAAATTGCAAACATTTTCGTTTTTATTAGATTGGTTTGGTGTCTTTCGGAAATGCCCGAAAGAACGGCCACCACACCAATATATAATAAGTATTTACACTGTACGACGACATCTGGTTCATTTATTTCACCACAGATGCAGTCATACTTTCGACCTTGCACGGGAATTCGTAATAGTGAGTGCAAGAGGGCATGGACGATGGGGGCGCTACAGCCATAGCGTGCGACTTGTGGAAGTTTATGGCCGACAGGAAGCGAACGCGGGTAGCCGACTCCGACGCGGTGGCTCAGCCCGTTCGGTCAGAGGACTGAACGTTCTCATAACGATTAACCACGAACAAAAAAACGGATAATCGTCCGCAACGGATCAAACAACCTGAAGAAAAAGAAAAAAAGAGGTGGTTAAGACGACGGCTGGCCCGAAGCGGGGGACCAGGCTCGTATTTACTTGCTGCCATTGTATAAATGCCGTAATGCAGCTAATGTCAATCTTTTCCTCCCTAATCCTTCTTCCTCCCCCTCCTTAATAAATAATTTGCAAATTTTCTTATTTCTTTGTAGAATCTCCCATTACTCACATTATCCCCATCTGTGTGGGCAGAATTACGATGTAACAACAGGTGGCTGTGAAAGTTACAACAGCAAGTATAACACTCTTTCTTCTCCCGCAGTCGAGACATTTACAGATTTCTAGAAGTGAGGACATGAATTAAAAATCTCAGTAAATTAGTCAGAAAATAAGAAAAGGAAAGGAAAAGTATGCAAGTAAGATCAAAGCTGAAAAAATATCCAGATTTAAAAAATGTGAACTGGTTTTCCTAAAATATCAAACTAAGAATCACACTATAAAAATAAACAAAAAATAAAGAGTTGCAATTTTTAGATATGCAGGGAGACGAATATTATTCTTCTGTTAACAGCGGCGAACTGGGAGGGGGGGGGGGGGGGTGTGAGGGGACGGAACCCCGGGCCTCTCGTCTTGGGAGGGGGGGGGAGTGCGTTTTTTTTTTTTTTTTTTTTAATTTTTATTATAATTCTTTAGTGCCCTTGGCCTGTCGTTATGGGGCCTCCAAATCTCGAAAGCTATTTTTTGTAGACTGACCCGTACCTCTCGTCCTGGGGGCCTCCAAATCTCAAAAGTTAATTTTTTATAGTAATACATGTTTTTGCAAGGGGACGGGAGGACCTCATTTTGTTTTGTCGCCGTCTCGGACCTCCGACAGAATCTATAAAATTTGCAGCCAGCCCGAAATGTGTGAAATTTGCGCCCAGTACCTGCTCCCTTTGTTTCAGGCTTAGCCGCGCCAGCGCAGTCCAAATCACCCTAAACTACCTGTTCCTTGTACACGGCCGAACTGCGCCCCGGTGGACCTCTTCTACGAAGGTGGTCACACCCGCCGACTGTCTGTCAAAGAGTCTTAGTGCCTATCTGGCTTTCGAATTCACATTGTGTATTTTTGACACAGTATTCCAGATGAGGAAGTTTCAATCACTAATCGTGGTAAGCCAAGCTTATTATTATTCTTACACAATAAAGACAACCAAAGAAGATTGAACAGTGATATGGCGCTGTTAAGACAGGAATTAAACCACTGCCGAGGAATGCTGAAAACCTGGGATTCGACAGAGTTGGTTTCATTCGAGCATCCGGATGTCGCTCGGGTGGAAGTATGGAAGACTTAATCAGGCAAAGAAAAGGGCAAGAGACGAAGAGACGTCTATTTCCAAAATATATTCAGAGGAACTGGGTTGCTTGCATAATCGAGGCTATGAATTTGTCACTGAAATGCCAGAGCAGCAAGCAACGAAGAGAGCTTTGTACTACCAGCGGGAAAAATCACAGGGAAATGAGAGAGATCCACCGACAAGAGAAGAAATTGACATAAAGGCAGTCTTACTAGCTACGAATGATGGTGGCAGTTTTCTGTTAAGCGATGACAAACTAGGAGACAGGATAACAGTTTTTAGCGGAAGGACAGGAAGAGAGGCTTTAAGGAGTAAACAAGACTTTTATGGATGGTCCGTTCAAGTGCTGCAGCAAACAGTTTTCGTAAATATACACCATTTACGCCGACTTTGGGAGTACAAATAATGAGACAAACATCTATCCAATTGCCTTTGCGCTACTGTTAAACAAAAGAAAAGACACATATGTCCGTATTTTCCGAAATTTGGTGGGAAATATTCCAGAATGGAAACCTGCAAACGTGACCGTAGATTTCGAATCAGCTGCGATTTCAGCCGAAGTGCATGCAAGTTATTTCCTTATGAAAATGAGTGTCTGGAGAAAAGCGCTAGAGCTAGGTCTTACTCGTGAATCCAAATAAAACGAAAAAGTGAGATAAATTCGCATATGTGCTGCGTTGGCGTTTCAATGGCCTGAAGACGTATGTGATGGCTGGCTAGAGATACATTCACATGCACCGTATATCCTCCAAACTTTCTGATTGACTACTTCGTAGATAGATTGTTGTAAAATGAATAAACCCCTATCAACCTTTGGAGTTGCTACAAAATCCAAAAATTAATGACGTTATTGGGTGTTTGAAAAGAGAAGCAGAAAATTCAGCGTGCGCGTTAATGAGGGCAGAGCTGAGTATGGAAGGTAAACGGAAAAAATAGTAAAAAAATACGAAGAGTATGGTGAGATCAAGGATTGCTTGAAAGCTATATCCTACCAACAGAAACTTGACTGAATTTATCAGAAGCAACTTTAAAATCAGTATGGATATGGCGACGCTGAAGACAGAAACGGATAAAACACCCAAAGGAAACACATCGTAGGAACTCAAAGCAAGGTACATATTGATGTATTTTCTCAATGACTGTATGAGCGCGAGACTTTACCTTTCGTATCACACCAGACTAGGCCATGCGAAGTAAGGTGGCGTTTAGCTAGTATAAATAAATGTAAACTCCGCAGCGTTGATACTGCCTGTAAGGTAATTGATTTTGTTCCAGTGTAACTTAACGTTACTAATTTAACAGCAGTGTCGAGATTGTTTTTGAAAGCGCTAACCGCACGAATACTCGCGGCTATTACGTGACGCTGTGGCCGCGCGAAAGTAAGAGCAACTGAAAGAGACCCGTCTCGCCGCGCACGTAGCGGATGAGCAGGAGTAATTCATGTAGCATCGGTGGTTCAGCCGGGCGCCGTGGCTCAGCGCGCCCGGTCAGGGGGCTCAACGTCCTCTGTAATAAAAAAGCTGAGCCAACAACACACCGAACAAGAACGAACAAAAACGATCAGCGTCCGCAGCGAAGAGAACTACCCATAGACAAAAAAAAAAAAAAAAAAAAAAAAAAAAAAAAAAGTGGTAGAATGCTCGCCTGCCACGCGGGCGGCCCGGGTTCGATTCCCGGCCGATGCAAATAATTTTAACTATTGCTACATTGGCGAAGTAGCGTAGGTTGCATTGTATGTAGGCGTAAGAGTCACGTGATTAGCTGCAGTGTCGTTCATAAGTACGGTGGGCCAATATGCGGTGCTGCGACTATTGCGCTGCAGGATATTATTGATGTAACTACAATGTCTTCAGTGAGGAGACAAACAGCAGTATTTGTTAAAAGAAAAGAAAAGAAAAATTGTTTAAAGGTTGCTTTATATTTTCGCTACCAGTCAGAAGTATGATGTGGGTGTTAAAATATTTATTAGCACCATGTTTCGACGCTGTGCATCATCAGGCTTTAGGGATACAAAATCTGTTACTACAGTTACGTCTCTTTATGGGCTGAAATACTATCTGTTTACAAAGGAATTTATTTTACACAGTTTCATGTCGAGTAGCTCTCTTCTCGTGTTGTCTGAGCTTCGTAGCCCCACTACACAGTATTCTCCCACACGATTTCACTGTCATTTCAAAGCTAAAGAAGATGGCGCTCAAAAGATATATGTATCGATTAGTCTATCAATATATCGATGTTTAGCGTCAATAGACAAATCTATACAAACTGTGCTTTGACCAGCTTTTTTAGTGTGTCAGCTTTGTAATGAGAGTGAAATCGTGTGTAAAAGTGCTGTGTTACGGTGCTAGCAAACTCAGAAGTATACTCAAGAGAGCTACTCAATATGCATGTGAGTGTTTAAAGTAAATAACTTTTTAAACAGTCAGTATTTCAACCCAGGCAGTAGGCAGTACTGTTCCAATCAAACATTTCCTTTGGTTCGCATTCCTCACGATATTTTCTGTGTGTTCTCTCCAAATATTTTGTTAGTAATTGTAATTTCTGCCTGACTCAAACTAACGTTTGCTAAGGAAAATCACACACACAAACCATGCCCGAGGGAAGACTCAAACCTTCGGCGGGAACGACCGTGCAGTCCGTAACATGGCACAACAGTCCGCGCGGAAACTCCTGAAGATTTAGTTGCTTTTACGGCTTTTAAACTTGGCTGATTCATCGTGTAAATGAAGTTCAAGGGTTTCTTTTAACGCTCATATGGAGGACTTCACACTTTTCATTATTTAAGCTAATTGCCGGTTTTCGCGCCACACAGATGTCTTATCCAAACCGTTTTGCAGTTACTTCTTCTGGTGACTTTACTGATAAACAGCATCATCCGCTAGTAGTGTAAGAGCTGCTCATATTGGCTCCTAAATCATTTATAAAGAGGAAGAACATTAGAGGGCCTTTAACATTTCTCGCCGCGGCAGAATAACCGTGTGCACTAAGGCGCCTCGCTGCGGTGCGCGCGGCCGTTCCCCTTCGGGGGTTCGAGTCCTCCCTTGGGCATGGTTGTTTGTGTTGTCCTTAGTATAAGTTACTTTAAATTAACTAGTTTGTAAGCCTAGGGTCTAATGACCAACGTAATTCAGTCCCTTAGATATACAAACATTCGAACATTTCTCTGCGAACGGCAGATATCAATTCTGTCTTACTAGATGAATTCCGTCAATTTCTACGTTTTGTGTCCGTTCCGACTGGAAATCACGAGTCCAATCGCACAACTGAGACGATGTTCTATAAACAGGCAATTTTGTTAAAGCCGCTTGTGAGGTACAGCGTCAAAAGCCTACTGAAAATCTAGGGAATCGATTTGAGATTCCTTGTAAATAGCATTCGTCACTTCTAGTGAATGAAAAGCTATCTTTGTTTACAAGATCGACACTCTCTGGTACATTTTAGCTATGAGTCAAAGCAAGTCGTTCTCTTCGAAGAAGAGAATTCTTCTCACAAGAAGAATTATGTTCAAATATCCTACTTTAAGTCGACTTAGTGATATGGGCCTGCAGTTTTTGCGGATCACTCCTGTTGCCTATCTTCAATATTCGAGTGCCCTGTGCAACGTTTCAGTATTTAGGTACGGATCTTTTGCTGAGCGAGGCATTGTACATGATTGCTAGGTATAGGGGTATTGCATGAGCATACTCTGAAACTATCCTAATTGGAATCCTTGAATTCTGAAGTACCTCTGGTTATGACCATAAGAAACATGTAAATTTTATGCTGATGACACATCAATGTGGATGTACATTGTTTTACTATGTAAAGAATTATTTTAACAGCAGTGAATTCATGTAAAATTACTATAGGTCTGAAGATGGCGTCTAGCACGCCGAAACCGGTAATGTAATTAAATGAAGATAGCGATCTAGGCTGCAAATCTGTTTTGAAACGTAGAGCGCCCCAATAATGAGTTCCTTATATAATTGGAATACTTGCCTTGTTGAATGACATTAGTTGCTTTGCTACTCCAAGGGTTTGTACTTCTAAATTACGCATGATGACATCTGTTCTTGATTCGCCGTGCGGGGATGGACGCGCGGTATGGGGTACCACGTGACGGACTATGCGGCCGCTTCCGCGAGACGTTCGAGTCCTCCCTCGGGCGTGGTTGTTTGTCTTGTCCTTAGCGTAAGTTAGCTTTGGCAGTGTGCAAATTTAGGAACCGATAAACTCTGCAATTTGGTGCCTTGAGGGGGGAAAATTTTTTCAGTCGAATTCTGGAGTATTTGCTTTTCCTTTTTTGCTGAAATAGTTTTGGAGAGCTATATTTGACCAACTGTGAGAGTTCAATGGAGAAGAACCTCCTGAAACTGCAACAGACGTTAGTAGAAATGTCTGAATGAAAGAAGTAGGTTCTGCCACCAGGTAGCTCGCACAGTGCAGGTATAGGCCATTAGTTCCAGAAAGTGGTGGGGAGTGAGTTGCAGGTCTCTAGCACTGTGAAGTCTAGTGCAGGTAGGGAAACTATGCAGGAATTTTTCAAGTGGATTAGGTAATCATAGTGGGTGTGCTGGGAACAGTCCAAACTGGGATGGGAAGTATGACACAAGGGGTGACATGAGAAAGATGCTTACTGAAACTTGTGTCACAAATGTGAAACTTGAGCAACTGTTTTCAGTGTCATATTAAGCGTCATCTTGAAATGGCTATCAGGCGTTTACGTGATGTTCAACGAGGCACTGATGGCAAATAATGTTCAAATGTTTGTAAATCAAAGGGACTTAACTACGTTGGTCAGCAGTCCCTAGGCGTAAAACACTACTTACACCGACTTCAAGTAAATTATGCTAAGGATAACACAAACACCCATGCCCGAGAGAGGACTCGAATTCCCGACGGTGAACAGCCACGCGCATCGCAGCAGGGCGCCTCAGTGCGCACGGCTATTCTGCCTCTGCCATTGATGGCAGATGACATGGCTCACATTCCAGTGTTGCCAGTTTACCAACATGTCGCATTTCACTAGGCACGGCCTGCACCAGGGTATAGCAATATTTTGTTGCTTTCGGTGGCAAACTCTTCTTGAAGGGAACTATCTGTCTGGCCCGCCCAGAAATCATAACACTACACTTTTTTCATTTGTTACATTTTCACCAAGGACCGAGGTACGAAAACGTTTCATGTCATCTGTTTCTTGGACAGACTGTTTCAAATTTCCTTCAAAATGTTCAAATGTTTTCGGGTGTGAGGTCCGCCTGATATGCAAAACACTGTTTTATTATATACCCAAACTAGTCTCAGGCTTGAGCACTTCTGTGCCATCATCAGTGGGTTTTTCAATTTATTTAGTGCTGTAAAAACAAAATACATTGATTTTACTATTGTAAATTGCGTAAATTTAGGCCTAAAAAGTCGTCAGTCTTATTTTTTTTTACCTTATTTTATATTCTGTGGTCATGTGGGACCTTTTCTACATGGTTATGTTGTGGTAGCGTTGTCATCTGCAACCAAAATTTTTCTCTTTTGAGTCTTTTGATGATTTTAAAAGACGCTATTTATAGTGTGAAAACGTACATTTGGTATGTGGGGATATTTCGTTCAGCTGCCTACTATCTATTACTTACAGTTTCTTTTGGTGTACACATCCTCTTCATTGTTTTCGTAAATACCACACGTGTAATACACATATTTAGCGCAATCTTTTCTATCACAATCACTTTCCACTTTAGAAATACGCTTGTGTTTACTTTGTTAAATATGCGTATGTGTTAGTTGACTTTCAGTTGTTCTCCAGTGGAATGCCGGTGGATTTGAATAGTGTTTGTTTTGTCTCTGTCTGGTGTGTGTGTGTGTGTGTGTGTGTGTGTGTGTGTGTGTGTGTGTGTGTGTGCTTTCTGTACAACTCATTTCAAGGGTTGAATAATGTATTTCATGAGTGATTTTCCTTCTGCTATTGTTTTTTGTACGTGGTACTTTTCTTCTATTGTGAGTTTGTGGTATAGGTTGTGGCTTGATTTTAATCAAGCTGCAAATCAAGAAAATGAATAGTTCAAATGTTTGTTAAGCTTAAGGGACTTAACTGCGGGGTCATCAGTCCGTAAACTTACAAACTACGTATGAAATAGCTAATACCGCAGACTAACATATAAAGACGGCACAAATATCCATGCCCGAGGGGAGATTCGAACCCCCGACCGTAGTGGCCGTGCACACCGTGACTGGCGTGCCGCAGTCCCCTCGGCCACCGCGGCCGGCGGCACTGTGTCCTGTCTCGTCTATTATGCGTCGGATTGGAAAAAAAAAACAAGTAAAAGTTGTTCAGAATTTAATTTCATTTGTTTGAAACGTTTGCGAAATTGTGACCAGAAAGTTGGTACATGTGTAATCATATAATTCTTTTCACTCTACCACATTATTTTACAATAAGTCATTCAATGGAGGTTGGAAGAGTGGTTTGAGGTTGAAATTTCATCTAGGGTTGCGTATTATTGGAGGAAAATACCTCGTTAAAAAGATAAAATGTTTATAATGAACAAGAGTCATCAATAATTATGATTCAAGATTATTGGGATTGGTTTCGTTATTTCCAGACGCTTCTCCCTCAAATTACATGTACTTTTTCATTTCTTTGGAAATTTCTTCGAAAATGGCTGAGAAGAAAAAACAGAAAAATTGTGCTGGTCTGTTTTGGATCCACTTTTGCAAATATTTCGGTAAAAAAAGTAAAATTATAATGTACTTGATTTTACCCGCGGCTACGCTCGCGTTGATTTCCTTGCTTACGTGACAAAGACCATCGGAAGTACAATTATTTCCCAACTTTGTTCTCAAGTTATGACCAGGACCATCAGGATAAAAGTTTCCAATTTTCCGGTTTCAGTATATACCATGCGTCGAATGTCGGTAACTGTCTTCACTTATCGAGATGAAAGTAAGGATATAATTAATACGAAAAGTATGTTACATCGTCACTAAAACGCTGACTGAAGAAGCTAGACAACATATAAATTTTGCAGGTTTCAAATGTCATGGAAATCTATTCTGCAGTTTGAAGACTTGACAGCTTATTTAAACATTATATTCATTATGTTCAATCGTATTATGTACAAGATATCAAGAAATAAAAGCATTTTTATAAATGTGATAAATTTCAAACGTAAAGGAGTGTTCGAGCGTGTCATAACATATAAGAGTAACGTTGATGCTCAGCTATTCCATATTTTGAGTTACATACTTAAATTCAACAAATATCTCAAATACCACACTTTTTAAACTAGTCTATGTTCTTCAGCGATCAAGCTACTTCCATACCCACTTCCATGAAACGGTTAAGCGGTGCCGGCCGCGGTGGCCGAGGGGACTGAGGCGCTCCAGTCACGGTCTGCACGGCCACTACGGTCGGGGGTTCGAATCCCCCCTCGGGCATGGATATTTGTGCCGTCCTTAGTATTAGTTAGTTCCTAAGTAGTTTGTAAGTTTAGGGACTGATGACCCCGTAGTTAAGTCCCATAAGCTATACAAACATTTGAACATTTTTGGTTAAGCGGTTTCGTCGTGAAAGCATAATACACAGAGCTTCTTTCGTAATTATAACATTAGTAAGATTAGGTTTTTATAAATTTAATTTTTTTATTAAATTATTAACATTAAAGACTGCCTTTCAGCGTTCAGTCTGTAGTCATGGCGTGGGTTCCTTTAGTCATGTCCTAGTACATGAACCACCGACAATGCATGAGTGACCAAGTAAGTGTTCCTGACAGTCGGGATACCAGTTATCTTCTGAAGGAACTGAGATACCAACAGCCGTGAGTATAATGACATATTTATTCTATTACAACCAGTTTCGACATTCCACTATGCCATCTTCAGGTCCCTACATCGGAGCATGATATCCAAAAGTAGGGATACTAAAAACTAGATACGTGGACTTCGTCTCTTAGTTGGAAACAACAACAGCAAGGACTAGTCCTTGTAGTCAGAGTTGCTGTTGATTTTTCCAACTAAGAGACGAAGTCCACGTATCCAGTTTTTAGTATCCCTACTTTTGGATATCATGCTCCGATGTAGGGACCTGAAGATGGCATAGTGGAATGCCGAATCTGGTTGTGATACAATAAATATTTCATTATACTCACGGCTGTTGGTATCTCAGTTCCTTCAGACTCTTGACCAGCCGCTGTCCCGTTTCCACCACCGATGATGGATTCTATAAGACCATTTACCTTGGATTAAAGTTGTGCATCTCTGGCGTATTCTGAGTCGTGATCAGTGGCGCAGCGCCCGAAGATTTTTTAGATTTTATTATTTTATTGTTGTCATTTTTTATTTTTATTACACTGGTTGGCACCGGAAATTTGAAATATTACACATGTAAATAAATCACAACGTAACTATAATTTGTCAAGCACGAGTGAACGTGACAGTGGGTTGCCAGCGTGATGCCGCCACTAACAACGTGTGCTGCTGTTACTGTAAGCGGTTTTATTGCCGCCGCGACCAGCTTTGATTCTACAGCTATTGTTACTGCTATGCTGAAGTTAAGAGCCGATTGTTAAGAGCCTGCTTAGCAGGTCAGCGGCGCCACCGAGTGGAATCTTATAAACAACAATAGTGTTATTTTAGTTCAGTGTTTACACAGTCTCATGTTAATTAAACTGTAAAGAATTTTATCTTCGGCTAGTAACATAGAAGCTGCTTAATCATTTTACGGGCTGATTATATACACTACATTTCCACCACGTTGCTCCTCTTCCACTTTCAAAGTAATGGGAGCCTTCTCATTTTATTTCTTGCGCAATTGTTTTCGTAGTATAATTGGTTAAATTATAAAAAGAGTAAAAATAAGTCATCCATTAATAAATTCAATACGCTCTATTTTTAAAAAGTTACCCCTCCCCCCCAGAACGAAAATCCTGGCTGCGCCACTGGTCGTGACCACCTTTGTGCTCAGACGGGAAAGACTACCACATCCACTGGTTAGTCCCTCAACAGAGGTAAAGTAAGGCTATCAACTTGCTTCCCAGGTATTTTGATCTGATGCTCGTAACAATCAGAGAAAAATGCTTCGGACCTTTGGAAGTGATGGAATCCAACCTGTAATTGACAGACCAGGGACTCCTCAGGATATATTTTATATTATATATATATATCCGGCGCATTCCTGTCACAGAAAAAATAATTGTGCAAATAACGTTTGAAATTTGAAGTGTTAGCTTGTTTAGTTACGAATGATAGAAATATTCATTTGCACTGGGAAATTACGATGAGATTTAACATTTATCGGCATCGAAATGAGTAGGACATAAGAAAACGCTGTTTTTCTGTGTTACATTCAAACATCTCACTACTTTAATGGCCCTTCAAATACATTTGCCGGTACGACACGCGCGCTGCCTACTGTAAGTTAACTGTACTGTATCCATAACCTTCGTGTAAGACCAAGAAGTAAGCTGTCGTTTTATCGCAATCAGATGAACGTTAGGCAGCGCATAAAATACGAACAAGCGAACAAATATATATGAGGTTCCCAATTTTCTATTAGTCCATGTTCTCCTTCTTGTTCTCTGTTCACCTGCTCCTATACCGTCTCTTCTTGTCCCTTTCTCTGTCCATTCCCTCCTTCTCCTCCCTCTGCGCATCTCGATTCACCTGTCTGTCATCTCCCCCCTCTCATTCTCCTCCTCTGATTGTCCCCTCCATCTATTGCTCTTCATGCGCACACCAAGTTTTATGGTGACTGGTCAAACGGTGTCAAAGTCACAAGGTACCCTTCACTATGCTAAATTCACTGGCTTGCAGATTTTAAAAAACTCTTTCATTAAAACATACATGTATGTACTGACTTTCATGGTGAATAAACAATTTTGATGTTCGTTGTAACGTATCCTCTGCCATGCACCTACGGATGCTTACGAAAGTTAGCCCATGTATTAATTTGCGGTATGAGCTTCATTCCACATTTCATTCAATTCCGTCCAGCTGTTTCAGCGTGAAGGCGTAAGAAACGAATTAACTAATTGTAAAGCACCCTAAGCCATGCAGCATACGAAGTTAATTTTACTGAGTCAATAACTAACGCGCGAGTGAAGCAATGAGTAGACAAAGTTTTATCGCAATCGGATGTAAAATATGGGCGTGCATAAAATACGAACAAAAAGGAAAACAAACATTGAGGTGAGATGTATTAGATGTATTTTATTATATATTATTGTTACACCGCAGACATTGTGACAGGGAAATGTGTTAAGATCTTGGTTTGCTCACTTTAGCAAGACCGCCTTGCGTGATGATGGCAGCGGCTGCGTCGGCAAATTGGAAAGCCTACCGTCAGCGAAAACTGTGTGTGAGTGAAATGGCTGTCAGACAGAGACGCAGCTAGTAAACATTTCATAACTACACGTAACTCGTCACAAGAGTGAATAAGACCGCGGATGCGTCAGCGGTATAAAGACACATCGGGCGAACACTTCATTTCCAAAGGGAACACATTCAAACCGTTTCATACGTCATAGCTTCAGCCAATTTTATATATAAATACTCCCACATTTAGAAGTAGCAGTCACTTGGTCTTCCGAATCGACGATGCACAGAAGGTAGTCGTCAATTCACTGGCTCAATCATTGTGCTCAGTCTTTGTCATAAATAGCAGTACATACGGGTAGCTGCTAGAGGCAGCTAAGAGATGGAGTCTGGTCGAGGCCATACTTCACACTAAACATCATCTGGGAAGATGGTGATCCGCTGTGCTGACGACTTCACACCTCTGTGGTGGCTGCCTGAGACCAGCGCAGTCTTCAGTGATTGGTTACTAAAGGCCAATGTTCCTGTCGTCGAGTTAGCACTCTGGTGCTAATCCGGCCAGCCGGTGTCTCGAGTCGGGAACCAGCACGACATCCGACTTCAGAAGGGTCCCTGCGTGGATCCACTGGCCGCTGCATAGCCTGGTGAAGGGACACAGCACTTCACAATAACAATCTTTGCATCGCTTCCCAGCATCGCGGCGCGGCGCGGGCACTACCATCATACGAAACACCAAGGTTGCAGCTCGAAGGCGACGCCACCTACTGCTCTAGCTCCTGTCGAGCTAGCGCCTTCATCAAACTTATTTATGTTACGGAATAAAATGCGTAAACTATTCTGTTTCACTAGCGTCCCTTGGCGCTCCACCAGGTTCCACGCCTCATCCTGACCTAAAGCTGGAAACACACCGCTTGGCCCCAGTATTATTTTTAATATTTTTGATCTTATATTATTTATACATTTATTATTTTGTGCGAGATGCAAAAATCATAAAACTACAGAAAAATCAAAAGTGCGCCGTAAGCCACGGCGGTGCTATTTTGTAACGTGCAGCAGTGTAGTTTGAGAAGAGCAGTAGGAGGTTTTAGTGCGGCTGCGTGCTGAACAGGAGGCTGTCGCTTCTGCAGTGCAGCAGCCACCTGCAGGTTCAGAGGGAGGTGTCGGCTGACAGGAGACGAGGCGGCAGGCAGGCAGGCGTGGTGCGTGCCTGGTGGCTGGTGCGTGCTGCCACGCCGTGACGGCGGGCACGCGCCGCTCCGTGACTCAGACGCCGTTGCCCGCTCTCCTCATCGCTACAGCTGCCTGCCGGTATCCCAGGAACGCGGCGCTCCAGGAATTAAACTGTCGTCAAATCCCACAGTCATATAGACCAGTGGTTCCGAATCTATTTGGCATCGGGACCATAATTTTTCTGTAAAAACTTTCGCGACTATACAGGTTGTTACAAAAAGGTACGGCCAAACTTTCAGGAAACATTCCTCACAAAGAAAGAAAATATGTGGACATGTGTCCGGAAACGCTTACTTTCCATGTTAGAGCTCAGTTTAGTATTTCTCTTTAACCCTTTCGCTACGGTGAATTTCGGCAGAAGTCGGGAGCGAATGTGCTCCACAGCCGGTGGACTGCTGCAGCAGTCGAGTGCTGCCTGTGCCGCCCAGCCGGTGGACTGCTGTAGCAGTTCCGCCTCGCCTCATACATCGTAATGTAATGCTACTGAAATGTAACGTAAAGCAATTGTAAATAAATATTATTTAACAAGTGAAGTATGCGTTTATAATAATAACGTCCACATCCCACCAGAGCTGAATCCAAAACTTGGATCTTTTAGAATTTACGAAACAATTACGCGAGTTATCTGAAAGAAGGAAGAAAACTGTTTCTATTTCAAATGAATTTTCCCTAATAAATATATGGTATAAAGTCCAATAATTGCGATAACACAGAGTGTGAAAGCAGGACAGAGTAGCGCCGTGGGGAGTGCGGAAAACGCGCCGTACAGCGGGCACGGCCGGGCGCGACTGGCGCTCGTCCACAGCGCACGGCGCAACAATCAAGGCGCCGGAGTGAAAGGGTTAAATGTAAATTGAAATAATTCGTGCAGACAATTGTAAAAAATTATATATATACATGTGGCGTCTGTTCTTTCGGACATGTCAGCGCAACTGCCTAGAAAGCAGGAGACCCGGGTCGAATCCCGGCTGGATACACATATTCAACTTTATCCATTTCGCAGTTAGTGCCATACACGCCGTGAATATGAATTGTCAAAATACCCAACTGTTTCGTTAGTATGTACTGTACTTCCTCGATTCACCGCCAGTTGGCTCAAATGAAGGAAGATAATGTTGACTTCAGTGCATGTGTTGACTTGCGACTCATTTATCTACAGTACTAGCATCAAGCACACCAGTACGTAAATTATCACTATCAACATGTGTGGGCTGACGAGAATCCGCACACATTTGTGCAATCACGTTATCAACACTGATTTTCTGTGAACGTTTGGGCAGGAATTGTTGGTGATGTCTTGATTCGGCCTCATGTTCTTCCACCTTCGATTACTGGAGCACATTATGATTTCATACCGGATACTCTACCTGTGCTGCTAGAACATTTGCCTTTACAAGTACTACACAACATATGGGTCATGCACGATGGAGCTCCTGCACATTTCAGTCGACGTGTTCGTACGCTTCTCAACAACAGATTCGGTGACCGATGGATTGGTAGAGGCGGACCAATTCCATGGCCTCCACGCTCTCCTGACCTCATTTGAAAGCTCTTGTCTACGCAACCCCGGTACCAAATGTAGACTCTTCGTGCTTGTATTGTGACGGCTGTGATACAGTACGCCATTCTCCAGGGCTGCATCAACGCATCAGGGATTCCATGCGACGGAGGATGGATGCATGTATCCCCGCTAGCGGAGGACATTTTGAACATTTCCTGTAATAAAGTGTTTGAAGTCACGTTATGTTGCTGTGTGTTTCCATTCCACGATTGTGATTTGAAGAGAAGTAATGAAATGAGTTCTAACATGGAAATTAAGCGTTTCCGGACAGATGTCCACATACCATTTTCTTTCTTTGTGTATGAGGGATGTTTCCTGAAAGTTTGGCCGTAGCTTTTTGTAACACCCTGTATATAATTAGGTACCTCCAAGTACGATTTGCAATAGTATCTCTCTCGGTCAATGCCACCTATTATAGCATCATCAGCCCTAACAAGAGCGACTATCACCCCTCCGGAAGCACCAAAAACTTCAGTAGTTTTAATACTAAAATCACAAACTACCCCAACAAATGTAATGGAACCACTTAAAATATTCCTCTCAGCCGTCGTTTTAATTCCATCTCCTGCTGTTGTAGAATGCTGAATGCTATGGCACTTCATGTACGTATTCCTAAGTGCGTCTGTGTGACCGATCTTTTCTCTCACAGGGCATGGCGTACGAGCAGGCAATACGTCACTCAATTGCCGACAAACTTGGCGACACTGTTCTCTTCCACTTTGAACCACTTCATCGACATTCCGCATCTTCATTTTTAGGACTAATTAAAGCACTATAGGGTATGTAGGTTATCTATTGTAAACCATTTTGTCTGTTGGGAATGTTCGATTTGATGGAAATGGCTGCTCGCTACTTGCTCCCCCTGGATAAGTGGCGATCAACACTGCACATGTACTTCTGCTGCTGCCTGACCGTGGCTGGCTTCGAACTCCGTCACTTCTAGCAGGGTTTCAGTGATATTGATATTAGTAATAGGACAGCAGTGGAGCAGCTACAGACGAAGTAAGCAAACAGTCTAATAATTAAACATGGAATGATTTCTATTGCTTCATAAAAACATTGATTTTCCATGAGTGCCCATAGCTACATACAAGACTACAAAAGATGAATAACGACTGTCATTTGTAACATGTGGTTTGCGCATGATGTCCAGCTAAGTATTGCGTCTTATGAAGTAATTTGGTTATTGACATTAGGAAGGAACAATTTTAAGGAAGAAAATAGGTCCTGGCCCTTTCAAAGTTGTTGTTGGAGTTATTCTATTCAGTCTAAAGATGCAGCTCCCGACGCTACCCTATCTTGTGCAAACCGCTTCAACTCTGAATACGAATGACAACCTATATCCTTCTGAACTTTCTTACTTCGTCTCTCGGTTTCCCTCTATGATTTTTACCCCCACACACTTCTCTCCAGTGCTAAACTAACGAGTCCTTCACGTCTCAGAACGTGTCTCAAGAATCGATAAGACAAATTTCTCTCTTCGCCAATTCTGTTAAGTACCTCATTATTACGCGTTCTACCCATATACTCTTTAACATTCGCCTGTAGTACCACATTTCAATATCTTCTTCAATCTATTTGTTTGAACTCCTTACCGTCCATGTTACACTTCCGTAGAATGCTACACTCCAGTCAAGTCCTTTCAGAACGGACTTCCTAAAATTTAAATTAATATTAATATTGGTCGTCAACACAGTTTTATTCTTCAGAAAAGCTTTCCTTACCATAGTTATTCTGCATTTCATAAGTTCTTAACTTCATCCATAGGAAGTAACTTTACTACCCAAATAAGAATATCCATCTACTGCTTTCGTTGTCTCCTTACTTAATAAAATTCCTTAGCATCGCCTGATTTTGTTACAATACAAGCAATTAGTTTTGCTGCTGTCAATATCCATCTTATAAACTCCTTTCAAGAAACTGTGCAACTCGTTGAGTTGTTGTTCCAGGTGCTTTACTTTCTCTGAATTACTATGTCATTGCCAAACAATAAAGCTTATATTTCTTCTCTCTGAACAATAATTACTTCTCCAAATTTCTTCTTGCTTTCCTTCACAGCTTGGAGCACAGATTAAATAACACTGGGCAACGGGTACAGCCATTACCCCCTTCCAACGATTGCTTCCATTTCATGCCCTTTGACTCTTGTAATTGCTGTCTATTTTTTGTACTAGTTAAATATAACTTTCTGTTACCTGTATTTACCCCTGCTAGTTTCAGAATGTGGAAAAATGCATTTCACTGAACACTGCCAAGAGCTGTCTCCAAGTATAACAACGCTAAAAACGTAGACCTAGGTTTGCCTTTTCTTAACCTGCCTTCTAAGATAAATCGTAATGTATTCTATCACGTGTTCCTACATTTCCCCTAAATACATACCAATCTTCACCGAGATCGGATTCAACCAGTTTTATCCATTCACCTGTAAGTTACCATGACTTATTAAACTGATTTACGTAATTTTCACACCTTTCTGCAGAAATTAATAATAATCCTCGCCATTCATCCTGAATGATTCTAGTACCAGATGGCCGGACTTGAATTTAAGCGCTTGCGAAAGTGAGTCTATATGAAATGTTCCATCACAGATCTTATAAATGAGTAACTATAAAATGCATTTAAATACTTGAATATATGTTGAAAAGTTGAAATAAAAATAAACTTGCACTCAACAAATTTATCGAGTACTCTTGAACGTCGCTCGGCGCAGCCTTTCACGAACTTACTGGAAGCTAAATCAAATGTTTGTAAATCTATGGGACTTAACTGCTTGGTTATTAGTCCCTGGCTTACAAACTACTTAAACTAAGTTAAACTAACCTAAGAAGAGCACGTACACCATGCTCGACGGAGGACTAACTCCCGACGGCGAACGGACCCGCGCACCGCAGCACGGAGCCTCAGTGCGCACGGCTATTCTGCCGCGGCATCCGAAGCCACAACTGCCCGATTGCAAAACAAAATGAATATCTGACCATAAATTTAATACATTTCTGCAAGTGAAAACTACTGATAGTCTCATATCCTGTGACGTAACTACTATGCCAGCGCGCTCGGTTTATACGCACATCGCTGACTCACTTGCGCGGTAAATGAGATGCAACGACGGACACGAAATGTTTGTGATCTTTTAGGACGACCGTATGGTTTTCGTATTTAGCTTCAAAGGATACGTGTGTGTGTGTGGCCAACGTAAAAGTCAATCACAGTCCAAACAACCAAACCTATAGGCCTAAACAGTTCTGTGTGCAGTTTCGCGAGAATTTCCGACGTAGTTTATTGTTCGAGTGTCAACCAAATTCTATTGCTCGAAGAGGATTCAGCTCCTTGCTATTCTCTCGATCGGTGGTCCGAACGTCAGGCTAGTACATCAAGTAATCTGGAGCGACAAATGCCAAAAGAGGCTAAGTCAATCAACGAGAAGCTAATTGTTGCACGAATGGCGGATTTGGTTTCTGTAGACTACGTGTAGTCCTCGTATCAAGTCACTGTTGAAATGTGCCAAATTTATTACATAAAAACAAAACAAAACAAGATTTTAAATAGGCTTTCGTTTCCGTGAAACTCTGAAGTAACGAACTCCGTAAATGAAACATCCGCAAAGTTGCAATAAAGAATTTTCTTAAAGAAGTGACAAACCACAGCGAGTAAAGACCATAAATGATGTGGATCCAATTCATGGTAACCCTGAAAGCAACCAGCATTGTTGCAGTATCAGCCGGCTGCCTGTGATCTTCAGTAGCCAATAAAGTAACTGTTCTCCCGGCGTAGAAAGTTTCTAAAGTGCATTTTCGTTGAGTGGACTGCGAAATGTCTCAGTAATTTATATTTTATCAAGGAACGCGATGAATCTTGAGGATGCGTGCATGGATGCTGCAGAAGAGGCCTCGAAGCAAAGAACGGAACAACTTCCCATCTACAGCTCTCGTTTCACAATCGATTAATCGAATCTGACAGTTTTTTAAGGTAATTGTTAATTTTGACACATTCTTCCTTCGCTTTTTGGTAGAACATGTGGATGATGCCTGTCGCGAATAGCAGCAAGGGGACGGCCAAGTTTAACGTCCTTATTCGGCTGACATATTACTATCAACAGTGTCACATGCCATCACTCCATGAGATACTTCTGAGGTTAACAACTACTCTCAAACGGAAATGCAGGCAAGATGCAGGCAAGTCCCTCATTTTCTGAAAACTTGTTTCAATGAACTAAGTCAGCGTCTTCGGATCAGCACTGTCTACAAATATTGGCCAGTTACGTACAGTCGATGCTGTAACATGGAAATTTTAATTTATTTTTATGACTTCATGAACATTTTAACGTGTTTTTTTTTTCAAATATGTACAAGCAAGTGCGCAATATTTGCAGACAATGCTAATCTGAAGGAGATGACTCAGTTCATCGAAACAAATTTTCAGAAAATAAGGAACTAAAATCGCGATCTTTGTTACATTTCCGCTTGGGAGTAGTTGATTAATTCAGATCGCCTCCTTCCCTGCAATGCCAGCTGAGAGTTTTGGAATGTAATCCAGGACATGACATTTTAAATATTTATTCCATTTAATGCTGAATTATTTCCTATATATCTTAAAGACGACAACCGTTTCGCTTTTTCGCCATACTCAAGCTAACTGCAATACATAAAATATGTATAAATACAAAACTTTCTGTAGGTACGGAATAATGTCCTGGAGTGCTTTTTCTTTTAGTTTGTGTGCTGATATTTTTTAGAAGATTTATTGAGCAAGTTTTGTTTGTAACACGGTTCACTGCAGTGACATTTATCTGTCTACAATGAGTATTCATTTTATGATTTTTTGGAATTTCACCGATGTTCCCTGTAACAAAGATCGTAATATTTTAGACTAACTTTATTTAGCGACGATATATTTTTTGTTAATATCTGTGTTGTTTTCAGTAATGTTAGCTGTATACAAAGACATACATCAATGTATAAAGCTCGTAATAGTCTCTGCTTGTTTTCAACTATATAATTCATGTTAATATCTTAGCCGTTTACAGCTTGAAGGTCGAAAGTTATCCTTTTTTATTTTATGAAATCAAAGATTTCCAAATATCGTTTCTGGTTTAAGTCTGTTTTCTCGTTAATAATTTTGAGGAATTGCATCCGTGTGTAAATATTTCATGTTGCAGCGTTTGTAATGCAGGACATCGGCGCAAACACTGGTGACCAGTAGCTTTGAGTCCAATTGTTCAAATGTTTGTAAAGATTATGGGACTTTACTACGGGGTCATCAATCCCTAAACTTTCAAACTACTTACGAACTAGGACGTCACAAATATCTATGCCCGAGGGGGGATTCGAACCCCCGACCGTAGTGTCCGTGCAGACCGTGACTGAAGCGCCTCAGTCCCCTCGGCCACCGAGCTTTGAGTCCCTACCTTGCTTTGATGACGGCACGCGGCATACCCCGACGGTCACCCATCCAAATTCTGGCCACGTCCGACGGTGCTTCAGGTAGATCTGTTCGTTTATTCATGTTCGTTTAATATTTTGGCTTTTTTTTTTTTTCAATTACAGAGAGCGTCCATCCTTCTGAACGGGCACGCTGAAGACCTCACACGGCTTTAGCCACGGCCGTTAATCACTGAAACACCTAATCTGGCGACTATTATTCACAATGACTTAATGCAGCAGTGCAGATTGTTGATTATAAGCTTCCAGATGCCGTTCGGTTTTTGATGTCTCACTTGTAATCTCAGACACGTTAGTATCAAATGTCGCAAGAAAACTTGTCTGAAATCTCACACACGAGAAACAAACTGTCATAAGCCTGTTGCTTTAACATCAATTCCATTATCTATGACACACGACCACACTTTCTGACCGTCAAAGATTAAATGTAAACATAAAGCATCGGAGGAGTAAAAAGTGTATTTATTTATGAAATAAATCCAATAAGTGATAAAACGTGTCAATAATTTTTTATACAAAATTTTAGTTGATAGACATAGGTAACTACTTTATTAAAATATGAACAATTCTACTTGATAATGGCAATAACTGAAACAAGCTTGTAGTGGAGCCAACCAGTACAAGCTGAATAAATGTAATTGCAGCAAACTTGGACTAATTGTTTACTATGATAATGCCACATTGACCTTGTGTGTGCTGCGGGCTCAGTAGAGAAGAAATTATTGACTGTTTGTAGGACCATAGCCTCGTAGGACCATAGCCTCTTACAACGAAAGCTTTCCTGAGTGCTGTGCAATGTTCCATTTGCGTAACATTTGCTCAATCAGTGAAACCTTGAGCTCGGAGAGAGCATAATAGATTCTGACAGTCGTCTTCTTTTCAATGAACATTCATACTCTTACCGCACGTATATCAAGAGTTGAGTTGGATGCACATTACAGTTCACAGCTTCCTTTCTGTGCGAGAGACGAGGTAAGCCTCGTAACAGTGATATTTCTCCGCAACTGGGAGGAAACACTGAAAGCGCAATATTCGACGTCCTAAATCAGCATTTGCGTTAGGCGCCTGACTTTTCGTGGTAAGGACGTCACAACTCTTTCCACTTCCCTTCGTTCATTCACAAATACGTGCTAAGAACGAGTACCGCTAAACCTACACATTGACTCAAATTTCTCTTTATCTGACCGCCGTTTTCATTTCGTGAGATGTATCTTGTAGTGAATACTATTGCCCTTATTAAACTGTCCAAAGAAGGCTGAAATTTTAACGATAAACCTCTCCGTGACGCGTCCTTCCTTTCTTGTGCTATCTGCTATTGGAATTTCATGAGCATGTATCTGCTACCCAACTCACTTAGGTCTCCAAGTGGAAGCGAAGCGCTATATTTCAAAAATACCGAGTAACTGCAGTAGGTGGATTCTTCGCATTCACACTAATTACCAAGCAGCAAAGTACATGCAATATTCGAAAGAAATATTCTGGTGCCATCCAGGTGTAGAATAAAGGACAAATGCTTTCTTTGACCGATAACTGTGGAACCACCAAGGGGGAGTTCTAAGTTTCTAAAACAGAATAAATGTTAGTAGCCGCGCGGAAGTTGCTGTGTGTTTCAACGCAGTGCGGAGTGCGCATCGGAGGTCCGCATCCTCTGTCTGGCGTTTGTGTGTGTGTGTGTGTGTGTGTGTGTGTGTGTGTGCGCGCGCGCGCGTGTGTGTGGTGTCAGTATCATTAGTCAATCCTGTAAATCTAGAGACGTAGCGACTGCATTTCGTCTCTTAGCTTAGCAAACATTTGAAATGTTGGTAAAAACATCTTACAAGATCACCAAATAGTCAATATTTCCCAGTAATGATAATTCCACTGTATACGACTGTGTGTTCTCCAGGCAGCTGCGTTGTGCAACAGAGAGCTGGAGAAGAGAACAGTGCCGCGAAGCGCTGACTCATCTGCTTCTGCTACGGGCTCGGCCCGGCCGGAGGGAAAGCTGTCTAACGGCGGAGAGGATGAGATGATACAGGCGGTAGCTCTATAAGCATCGGTGGTTCAGTGGTAGAATGCTCGCCTGCCACGCGGGCGGCCCGGGTTCGATTCCCGGCCGATGCATCATTTTGTTTTCTGTACTATTTCATTATAAGAGAAGCAGAGTACAAATGTATCCATATTGTATGGAATTCGTTGAGTTCATCGACTATATTATGAGTTTATGAAAACTTCAGGCATTTAACTTTACGCACGACGCGTTTCGGCGGCATCCATCTTTTCTTGGGTCAATACTTTTTTTTTTCTTTTTAGTGGACGTGCTATCTTTCTGTTCTCAGTTGATCTGTTAGTCCTTGGCTCTGGGCTATATTTATTTCATTTTTTAACCGAACGGGCCTAGCTGCCCGCCGGCCTGTAAGGTGCGTTGCAGTGACTGGGTGTGTCAGTGGGCTTAAGTACCGAAATGTAAACGGAACAGAAATATTTATTTAATGTGTACATGAATTTAGCTGTATATTTTATCTATTTCATTAATGTACTGCTTATACTTACGTTTTTTTTAGTTAATGATTCCAAGTGCTAATTTTTAATCTTTGAAGTTTTCCATTTGTTCGTTCATGAATTTTAAATCCGAAAAAAGCTTTTCCTCTTTTCCAGGAATTGTAATAAATTTCGGCGTCGACATGAATTTGCTTTGGTACCTCAAGACATCTTTATGTATCTAGGCTTCAAGAGTACAACTGGCTTTCCGTGGAAAATATCGCCAACGTGGTAGTTTTCCTATTTATTGGAACTTAATGTTCTAATGTTTGTTAAAATTATGGGACCTAACTGCGAGATCATCAGTCCCGGCGACGGGGGCCGGACTAACGCATTGCAGCATAGCGCCTCAATGCGTTCGGTCACTCCGCTGCGGCTATTGGAACTTATTTCTCCTCACATGGTGCGTTTTCGTCTGTACAAGTATCCAATAAGCACTCACAGGACATTTATAGTTTTACACACAGGTGTCGCTGACATGAAATCCTGTACAAAACAATTATCAACATTATCAGGATCCAGCGCTGACAAACCAAATATGTAAGATGGAAGCTCCCAATTTCAGCTGTGGAGTAGAAGCCATGTGTTTACCTTTCAGCACTAGCTTTGTGTTAGCTGTAATTTACACCTTGGATTGTAACATCGGTCCACACATTACACCAGTTTTCATGCTTGCTTCAAATTCTGCAACGGTTGACAAACATAACTTTAGACCTAATTTCTCACATCTGTCAACAACTGCTGAAAAGACAAGCTCATTGGATGATGATTTTTGTCGATTAGCAAAGAAAAAACCACAGGAATATAAAGTCAACAAGTCCATGGATCGGAATTATGAGAAAACATTTTGTGCAATATTTAAAAGTTCAAACAACATATTTAGTATCAGGCTGAATAAGTACTTGCAGGTTTTCAACTTCACAGACTATTACATTGTTCTTGTCATCAACATTATGTAGCAATAAATCTGCCCATCTGCAGTTTTCACTCTTACTTTGTACAGCGCATAATGGACCTCCGAAGTACTAGAAAGTAATTTCCATAGACTTTTCCCCGTGCCCTTGTAAACGGATTCACGTAAAGTTTTGACATATTTAATGGTTCTCTCTTCCGGGTGTTGTACCTTCATTTGATTATATAAGTTTTGATAACCTCTCAAATACATTTTCAGGGGCTTGTCTCTTCAGATCAGAAACTATTTTTTATATAAATTTATCCATGTTATTTGGATTGTACTAAGGTCTGCGACTGTATTATAAACTTTTTTGGAATATTAATGCTGCAGCAGCCACTTTTTACTAATATTTTTATTGGCACGACGCGTTTCGGCAGCACGCTGTCATCATCGGGTGCATTTTTAGTTACTGGTTCATTATTGAATTCTTTTATTTTGTGTTGTGGATTCCAGTGAGGTTATGTTTGGACATTTTAACCTGTTCAGGAAGATGTAGCTATTTTTAGTATTATGTTTCATCATTAAAGTTTTTGGATTATTGTAGTGTTTTATTTACTTACAGTTTTGATAATCTTGATAATCTTGTCTGGCACACACAACACAAGAACACAGTTACATATACAGCACAAGTAGACATTGTGTTTGACGGTTACTGTACAAAGATATTCATTTTACTGAATAATCCGATTTTTCCAACTTTTCGTTTTTTAACGATAACTACAAATCTATTGGACCTATGGACTTCGTTCTGTACTTAGATTAAAGATAAGTAGCTGCTCTATAACTTTGCTTTGTATGTGTTTCCCCGTTGAATGATCATTAGAGCCAATATTCTAGCCGAAAGATGATTGAAATCGGAAATTTGAACTTTTTGGAGAAATAGATCAATTTTTGAAGTCCAATATCTCGAGAACTTTTGGACTTACAGAGTTGCGGTTTGGCTTAAATTTTAGAATATTTTATCTATATTAATAGAGGTGCGAGTAACTTTTCGTCAAAAAACCACCCTTCACGAGTTATAAGCCAAAACCAGAAAAAGTTCGAAAATTTCGAGGTTTTTTGGCTCTTAAAAGTTAAGCTAAAGGATTTCGAAGCTGCAAACTTGGTTTAATACTAGTCCAATATGTCCTCACAACATACCAAAAATTCAGCTTCCTGCAATTTTTTTGGACCTAAGGCAATTTTTTTTTGTCTACGACTGGCCTATATCAGCGTACAGTCCTCTGCAAAGTGAAATTTCTATTCTGTAAATCAGCCTCGGAGGACATGATGACTATGAAGCGTCATACGGTGGGCTGAAACCTGGGCGTGCTCCTACCTGCAGGTACAGAAGGCTAGCTGGGAGTTTTCGGTCCTACTGACTTGATAAACCAACCTACTTACGGGAGCCTTTGGTCCTGTACTCTAGGGTGGAAGGGTTCCTTCCGTCTTAAGACTTTAAATACATTTCTTTTTGGCCCTGTCACCTTGATAAATAACTTTCAAAATATCGTTATCGGCCGATCCTTTGAAACTCAGTGTTCATTTATTCACGAGAGGTAATTTTCATGGTCTTAGTGTGACTGCCTGATGGTTTTAGAACTGATACCCTTCTTGTGTGGTCTTCAGACTGGTTTGAAACGGCTCTTCACCCTTCTCAATTTTGAGCAAGCCTCTTCATCTCCTCATAAGAAAGGCAACCCACATCATTTGAATCTGCTTACTAGATTTGTAGATTTTTAGCCTCCAAAGCTAAATTCAAAATTCCTTGATGTCTCAGAACGTCCTACCAATCGATCCCTACTTAGAGTCAAAGTGTGCCAGAAATTCCTTTTCTCGCGAATTCTGTTCACTACCTCCTCATTAGTTACGTGATCTACCCGCATAAATCTTCAGCATCCATCTGTAGTCTCACTTTTCTGATGCCTCTATACCTTTCCTGAACTATTTATCGTCTATGCTTCACTCCCGTACAAGGCAACACTCCACACAAAACCTCCAGAAAAAGACTTCGGAACACTTTATTATTTGATGTTAGATAATTTCAGTTTTGAAAAAACGCTTTTCTTCCCATTGCCAGTGTGCATTTTTTAACTTCTGTACTGTGGCCATCATACGTTATTTTACTCCCCAAGTTTCAAAACTCATCTACCACCTTTATTGTTTCGTTACATTATCTAATTTATTCAGCATCGCCTAATTTTCTTAGTCTGCATTCCATTACTCTTGTTTTGCTGTCGTTAATGTAATCTTATACGCTACTTTCAAGACACTGTTCATTCCGTTCAATAGCTCTTCCAGGTCCTTTGTTGTCTCTAACAGAATTATAATGTCAGGATCAAAACGCAAAGTTTTTATTTCTTCAACTTTAATGCCTTCTCCTAATTTCTCCTTGCTTACCTTCACAGCCTGCTTATTGCACAGGTCGAATAACATTGGGGAAAGGATGCAGCTCTGTCTTACTCTCTTCCCAGGGACAGATGACCCCGCACTTAAGTCCCATAAGTTTTACAAACATTTGAACATTTGATTTCTCTCTTCCCCACGAATGCTTCCCTTTCATGCCCTTCGACTCTAGTTACTACTGTCTGGTGTGTATACAAATTGCTAAAAGTCATCATCCTGCTGCGACTGTGGTGCTGAGAGGAAAACTGAAGCACATCACACAAGAATGCCCACTGAGACGTTTCAATGGAGAAACAAGTGGATTTTTCCTGGCGACGCCACAGGCGATTACCTATGTAAATAATGTAAATCTTCAAATTAGTGTACTGATCATGTATATGTCATACGAAAAATAAATAAATACCTCTGATAACTTCAAAATTTGGAATAGTGTATTTCAATCTAATTTTAAAAACTTTTTTCCAAATCTATAAAAGCCCGATTTGTAGCTTTGCCTTTCCTTATTCCCTCTTCTAAGTTAAGATGAGCATTGCCTCCCACGCTCCTACATTTCTCCTAAATCCAGACTCATCTTCCCCTACGTCAGCTTCTACTATTCTGTAAATAATTCGTTTTAAAATTATGCACCCCTGACTCAAACTGATGATTCTTTAATTTTCACACTTCTCTGTGCCTGCTTTCTCTGTAACGGTGATTATTATATTTTTCTTAAAATGTGAGGTATTTCGCCTGTCTCATACACATTACACACCAGGTGAAATAGTTTTTCTGCACGGCCACTACGGTCGGGGGTCCGAATCCCCCCTCGGGCATTGATCTTTGTGCCGTCTTCAGTATAAGCTAGTTCATAAGTAGTTTGTAAGTTTAGGGACTGATGACCCCGTAGTTACGTCCCATAAGCTCTACAAGCATTTGATTTTTTTTTTAAAATAGTTTTGTCATTTGTGGCCCTCCCAAAGATTTCAGTAATTCCGACAGAGTGCTGTCTACTCCAGGGGTGAATTGCTAATGCTGCGATAAGCTGGTTAGGTCGCAAATTTTTTTATTACATTCCACACTTCTTGTACAGTGCAAATTCAATGACGCGTTTCGGTATTATATTCAGATTAGTGTCTCCTTTGTGACGGAGCCATACTTACCGGAATACATGGATTTAAGGAAGCTGTTTTATCACATATTTGCAGACTACCAAACAAATAGTCTGCAAATATGTGTGGACGCGCGTTACCATGGAGCAGAATCACTACCTCCGAGAGCAGCCCAGACCGTCTGCTCCTGATGGATTTGTGTATGCTACGAAGTGGCTCACGGTACACGCCACTGTTAATGATTTTCCGAGCTCAAAGAATTCGTTGAGTATCGGATCTTGGAGGTCGGGGGAAAAAAAAAAACAAAAAAAAAAAAAAAAAACAAAAAAAAAAAAAACAAACAAAAAAAAAACCGGTGAGCATCATCCTTCCTGCAGAGGGCAAAGCCTCGAATCTTTCAATGGGAATGGTTCGCGTCCCTAGCTATCGCAATACCTATTTCCAAAGTGGCGGGTTCAAATTTCAACCGGTTTTGTTGTTAAGACGTTTCGTACGTTTTGATTTGAACACCCTCATATACAGGGTGAGTCATAAATAAGGAAAACTATTTCGTACAAATTGTTACACATTGAGCTGCAAACATAAATTCGTTTTCCGCATGTTCCTGTGTCAATAAATGAGATTGAAATTGAATGGTAAAATTCTGGGAATATGAACTGAAATTTGGGTGTTATTGAGAGCCGACATTGGCCAAGGAGATATATTCGCAACTGGGCACAACATGCGAGTGTTGTAGGTAGTCTTACCACTCACGAGAAGGCGAGGCATGCGGCGTCAAGCGACGGTCTGCGAGACACTGCGAGCAATGACAGCGCACACTCGTACCGTTTTCGCTGGCCGGTATTATGTATCGTGGCTTCTTGGCTTGTCCTGTTGACAAATATTCTATTGTTTGTTATTCTATGGGACCAAACTACGTTGGTCATCAGTCCCTAGACTTATAAACTATTTAAAGTAAGTTAAAAAATGTTCAAATGTTTGTATAGTTTATGGGACTTAACTACGGGGTCATCAGTCCCTAAACTTACAAACTACTTATGAACTAGCTAACACTAAGGACGACACAAATATCCATGCCCGAGGGGGATTCGAACCCCCGACCGTAGTGGCCGTGCGGACCGTGACTGGAACGCGTCAGTCGCCTCGGCCACCGCGGCCGGCAAACGAACTAACCTAAGGACAACACACACATTCAACCCCGACGGAGGATTCGAACCTCAGACGCGGAAGGCCGCGTAATCCGTAACGTCGCAACGTGGCGCCCTGTTGCCGATCTGTCCCCTTGGCCAAAGTCGGGGCACAATAAAAGTCTACTTCATATTTCCAGATTTTTACCATTCAAGGAGGTAGATGAATTTTGTTACTTGGGCAGTAAAATAAAAAATGATGGTAGCAGTACAGAAGATATAAAATGCAGAATGGCAATGGGTAGAAAAGCGTTTTTGAAAAAGAGAAATTTGCTATCATCAAATTTAAATTTAAATGCAAGGAAGTTTCCTTTCTGAAGGCATTTGTGTGGAGTATGGGAGTGAAACAGACGATAAACAGTGCGGACAGGACGAGGATAGAGGCTTTTGAAATGTGGCGCTACAGAAGAATGCTGGAGATGAGGTGGGTGGATCGCTTAGCTAATGAGATACTGAACAGAATTGGGGAGAAAATGAATTTCTGGCATACCTTGACTAAAAGAAGGGATCGATTGGTAGGAGACATTCTTCGACATCAAGGAATTGTGAATTTAGCTTTGGAGGGAAGTGTGTGGGGTAAAAACCGCAGAGGAAGACCAAGAGATGGATACAGTATGCAGATTCCGACGGATGTAGGTTACCGTTCTTATGTGGATTTGAAGAGGCTTGCTCAGGATAGGGTATTGTGGAGAGCTGAAGACACTAACAACAACAACCACCATTCAATTGCATTGTCATTTATTGCTATAGGAACATATGGAAAACGGATTTATGTTTGCAGTTCAGAGTGTGACAATTTGCACGAAATATTTTTCGTCATTTATGAGTTACCCTGTATGTAGCGATCTGTTCATTCCCGTAAGTGTGGCTACAACACAAAGGCGATACTAATCTGATGATGGTAATGCCGAAACGCGTCGAAGTCGCTCTGTACAAGAAGTGTGGCCTGCAAGATAAGTTTTTGCGATCTAACCAGCTCTTCGCAGCATTACCAGTTCATTTCATCTTGGTTGTCTGCCTCCTCGACGACTATGTCGCATTTACGATACTCCAGGGTGTTGTTTCGACTTAGGTTTGATACCCCTACGGCTGGATTTTCTGGCTCACTGTAGGAATCAAGAAGACATACGTGAGTCGCAGTAGGTGCCGTCATAGAGTAGGCATTGGTAATGGGGGCCTTCGTAGCACCTGCGAAAGCCGTCGAGACAAAGGCCATCGGCCGAGAGCTGCGCAGGACGTGGTGGATGGCGCGGCGGCCACGGGCCTTATCAGCGGAGGTAGCGGCCGCGGCAGACATCCTGGCGGCGCAGGCTTCCGCCACGAGGAGGCTGCAATCTCCACAACATCCGCCCCTGCCTATTGTCTGCGCGGGCTCGCTGCGCACTCCACACTTTTCACCTCCACTGCTCGGAACCGAACGAAACCAAGCTGTGAAAGTCACAGATTTGCGTATATTTTCTTCCTATGGTACAGGTATCTTATTTTTGCTCTCTACTAAAATATCGTTTGTGGCAGAATGCAATGTTGTGAATGAAAATGACACTGACCTCTATATACACTCCTAGAAAAAAAAAAGAAAACGTGAATTCGTCGACCCAGCAGAGGGAAATTTTATTGACACATTCTTGAGATTTTGTACAACAACACGATCACAGCCGTACGTATGTGAGTACAGTCACCAGAGCGTCCGCAATGTGGGCGTTAGTGCCGTCTATACCCTCTTTTTGCAGCAATGCAAGCTGTAATTCTTTCGTGGAAACTGCCATGCAGTTTCCATCTGGTGCCTCATTTGGGCCAGATTTCGTGCCGCTCATGCAGACCGCCCAACATGCTTCCCCAATGAGCATGTTTCGGACCACAAGAAACGTCATATTGGGGATCGTACTGTCCAGGGCAAAGAAAGAAATGTTCAAATGTTCGTAAAACTTATGGGCCTTAACTGTAGCGTCATCAGTCTCTAAACTTACAAACTACTTATGAACTACCTTATACTAAATACAGCACAAACCCCCGATGGCCGCTCCGCCGCGGCTCTCTAGGGTAGTTGACGTACACCTTTAAGAGCACGTTGGGTGGTACATCTACATACATACTCCGCAATTAACCGTAAGGTGCGTCGCGGAGGGTACACTGTACCACTAAAGATCTGGTAGATCTGTAATGATGTTGGAAAAGCATATACCTTGTCGGTGCATAAGTGCTAGCAAGACGGGTTAAATTACGATTTCAGTGTACGGTGCACTGTTCAGTGTTCTCTGGACGATCACTAGAGGAGAATGGCGAGTGCAGAGTATCGCTCCCCTCACAATGATGCACGATCACGTGTGCCGTTTGAGTGTCCTCCGCTCACGCCCCAACTTCGTTCAGCCCGCCTCCAATGGTGTCATGATAGGGGCTAATGAAGGGACGAATGGAGACGTCTTCAGTGATTAGAGTCGTCGCCGCCTCGGTGCCAATGATGGTCGTACGCGTGTGTGGTGTTTTGCAAGGGAGTGCGAAAATCTGGAGTGTACGCGACAGAGGCAAACGGGGCTGAAACCTGGCATCAGGGTGACGGGAGGCATATCCTACACTGACCGTTCTCCTCTGGTGTTCGTTGTGGGAAAATTGAACAGTAAAAGGTACAGTGAAACAACAATTCAACCCGTCTTCCCACCGTTCATGCACCAAGAAGGCGATGTGCTTTTGTAACAGGATAATGCACGTCCACACGTATCCCGTACAACCCAACGTGATCTTCTAGGTGTACGTCAACCACTCTGCCCATCATTATTCCCAGATCTGCCCTTCATTGAGCATGTCTGGACCGGATGAAACATCATCTTGGCGCGGTCTACACGACCAGAACGAGATTTGGGCCAATTGAGGCATCAGATGGAAATTGCACAGCAGGCCATACAGTAAGACTTCATACGGCACCTCTACGATCGTCTTTATGACAAAGTTGCGCCCTGAATTGCTGCAAAAGGATACACGATACTAGCGTCTACATTGTGCACGCTCTGGTGACTGTATTGACGTGCGTATGGTTCTGACTGCGTGTTCGTGTGTTGTACACATCATCAAGGTGTCAAAATTTCGCTCTGCTGGTTTGACGAATTCATGGCGTTCTTTTTTGATTTCCAAGGAGTGTATCTGTGAGGGGTGTTCAAATGAAAAGCTAAGAAACGTCTTAAAACGAAACCGGTCGAAATTTGAACTAGCCGCTGTGGAATAACGTAGTGTTATATATATATGGACGCGAAGTTTGCATCGTCATCTTCCCCTGATAAGATTCTAGACTTTGCCATCAGCATACGCCTTTTTCGACCGCCGAGACCGAGCGAGGTGGCGCAGTGGTAACACACTGGACTCGCATTCGGGAGGAAGGTGGTTCAAATCCACCTCCGGCCATCCACATTTAGATTTTCAGCGATGCCGGGATGGTTCTTTTCAAAGGGCACGGCCGATTTCCTTCCTCATCCTTAACCAAACACCCCGACCGTAAGCTCCGCCTCTAATGACCACGCTGTCGACGGGGCGTTAATCACTAATCTTTCTTCCTTCCTTCCTACGACCTCCAAGGTCCAATACTGATCGAATTCATTGAGCAAGGAAATACCATTAAACAGTAGCTTGTACTGTGAGACACTCCGTAGCCTAAGCAAATCCATCAAGAGCAAACGGCCTGAGCTGCTCACGGAGGATTTCTTTTTCTTTTTTCTTTTTTTTTTTTGTGGTTTTAGTTGCACAACTTCTACGGTCATTAGCGCCCAGACAAGAACTTAGATTCACTAGATCTAAAAAAATTTGGTGACTGTCAGAAAATCAAGAAGAGGCTAAAAACGAAAGATAAAGGACAATGAAAAGGATTAAATATCCTTCGATAAGTTGGCCAAGTTGATAAAACGCAAAACTCGAGCAGCTGCTCGTGTGTCATCAGCTCACGGAGGAGGTGATTCTGCAACATGTCAACGCACGTCCTCACCTCTCTAGGGTCACACAAAGTGTACTGACCAAGAGGAACCAGCTTGAGCATCCGCCCTACAGGCTGTGACTTCCATATCTATCGTCAGCTAAAAAAACATCTCGAAGAGAAGCGATTCATCTCGTACGACGAACTGGGAACTGGAGGACATAATAGACGACTGGCTTTTGTCACAGCCACAGGAATTAAGGAATCCTTCGGCTCGTTAAACAGTAAGACAACTGTATTGAGGTCTCTGGTGATTATTTTTGAATAAAGACTTCAATTATACCTACAGTGTCGTTTCGTACCTTTCCGTCTGCACAACCCTCGCAGAAACGACAATTTTGCGATCTGGACTGTTTTTGATTTTACTTTTAACCATTACATTAAGTCCACTGTTCTTCATTATGATTTCTAAAATTAAAATATGATCGACCCAAAACAGAGAAACTTGTCAAAGAAATCCGATATTTTGTCTGCATCTCCGTACAAAAAAACATTATTAGAAAAACTGGCCAAGTCAGACATAACCAAAAAGAGAGAATACACCTACAGAGAAAAGCAGAATCTCCACGTCTAATCTGAATATATCGGTGCCACCAACTTCAGGAACAATCAGTTCCAAATCCAAGGAAGAGTTTCATGTGTTGAGCTGCATAGGGTGTGGGCCTGTCAGACTAAAAGTGTCACAACTACTCGAAATGGTGGCACGATGAGTGTACGGGTTACAAAGGATATGCAAGTGTTTTTGTGATTTATGTTAGTGCGTACTCTTTGATCACATCTTTGCGTCCTCTAGTCTACTACTGATGGTAACGTTCCTTGCCGAAACTAGTAAGCTAGAGTAAACGACCAGGACAGTATGTCCTTTCATCTACTAATGCTGGTAAGGTAACATATGTGTCTGAAACCATAGCTTTTTCATTTTTTTTGCTAACCAAGGAGGAAAAGATATTGCATCTGAGGGTGTTGGGAAACAGTTGTAAGGTTAAGAGTAAGTGCACTACGGCTTGGTTCCGGCAGCTATCAGAGTGCGGGTATCGCCGCTGCCAGCGTGTTCCGGCCCCGTTCTGCCGGATGTTTACGTGCGGCTCTTTCGACCTCAGGCAGCACGTTGGGAAATTCTGACCGCAATGCGGCTACGGCTTCTACGTTTCATTTCGTCTCTCTCGCAAACGTCTCACAGAGCCAAAGTTTTATGAACAATTCCGGGCCGGCCGCGGTGGCCGAGGGGACTGAGGCGCTCCAGTCACGGTCTGCACGGCCACTACGGTCGGGGGTTCGAATCCCCGCTCGGGCATGGATATTTGTGCCATCCTTAGGATTAGCTAGTTCATAAGTAGTTTGTAAGTTTAGGGACTGATGACCCCGTAGTTAAGTCCCATAAGCTTTACAAACATTTTGAACAATTCCGGTACGGACCTCAAACTATTTGGAAGTTGAAGTAGAATGTCCTGCATGTAGTTGCCTTTGCGGAGTCAGAGGATTAACGGGAATGCCTTCAACCTTATGTTTTGAATCCCGTTTTCAGTTGCTACCGGTTTCGATGCCACACTCCAATGTGCTGTCATCAAACCCTCAACTGATAAAAATTATATTTTTCGCCAACAATGAATCCCGCTCACACGAATTAAACAATTTCTACCTGCCACCATTGTTTTCGGTGGTTTCAAAACGCCATTCGAATCAGCGATACTATAACAGAACTATACAGCAAAATGTACGTACAAACAAGGATTTTATTAACGCACTTTAAATAAACTTTAGAGTCTTGACCACTAATTTCAATTTATTGAGGCCTTACGCGTTTCGACGTTCCGTCATTATCGAAGGCATAGCTTTTAAAACTTATTAAAAAGTTAAACTAAACATTCCTTTTAAAATTATCACTGTCAAAGACATATGTCAAACATAAAATAAATTTAAAGTTCCCCCAGAACATCTCTGTAAGATGGTCAGGTGCATCCTACAGAGATGTTCTGGGGGAATTTTAAATTTATATTATGTTTGACATATGTCTTTCACAGTGATTATTTTAAAAGGAATGTTTTGTTTCACTTTTTAATAAGTTTTAAAAGCTATGCCTTCGATAATGACGGAATGTCGAAACGCGTAAGGCCTAAATAAATTCAAATTAGTGGTCAAGACTCTAAAGTTTATTTCAAGTGCATCAGTATGGCCACATCTCACAAATGTCTCATGGAGACAGCAACGATTTTATTAACATTGCACCTGGGCCTGTTAAAACATTTTATGTGGTCGTGCTCAACTTGTGACATCTGTATATATGTTCTGTACAAAACTTACTTTACTAAGTCTACTATTTTCAGTAAGTATTTTTTACTGTACGAGACGTTGCCCCTTTTCCGTTACATCCGTTGTGCTCGTGTGGTCATTTAATTCTTATGTTCGTATTGGTTTGTGCATCTTTCAAACTTTTCAAAATTGTGAAGATATTGTACATCTACATCTACATACATAGTCCGCAATCCACCGTAAGGTGCGTGGTGGAGGGTACACACTACCCCTACTAGGCATTTCCTCTCCTATTCCACACCCAAACAGAACGAGGAAAAAAAGAATGCCTATATGCCACCGTATGAGCCCTAATTTCTCTTGTCATGTAAGTAGGCGGCAGCAAGTTCCCACTACACTCAGCTTCAAATTCCAACCCTCTAAATTTCCTCAACAGAAATTCACGAATAGAACGTCTTTGCTCCAGCGATCCCCAACTGAGTTGCCGGAGCATTTCCGTGACACTCGCACATTGGTCGAACCTACCAGTAACAAACCTAGCTGCTCGTCTCTGAACTGCTTCTATGTCTTCCTATAACTGATCTGCTGCGGATCCCGAACACTTGAGTAATACTCAAAACGTGGTCATAGAAGCGTTTTATACGCGGTATCCTTTACAGACGAAATACATCTTCCTAAATTTTCCCAATAAACCGAAGTCGGCTGTCCGCATTACAACTGTCCTTACATGCTCGTTCCATTTCATATCGCTCTGCAATGTTACACCTAGGTATTTGAACGACGCGACTGCAGCAAGAAGCTGACTTAATACTGTATTTAAACATTACGGGATTGATTTTCCTACTCATGCGCATCAACTTACTTTTTCTACATTGAGAGCTAGCTGCCATTCTTCGCACCAACTAGAAATTTTGTCTAAGTCATCCTGTATGCTATTACAGTTACAGACGACACCCTCCCAGACACCACAGCATCATCAGCAAACAGCCGCAAATTACAACTTCCTCTGTCCATCAGATCATTAATATAGATAGAAAATAATAGCGGTCCTATCACACTCCCCTGGGGCACGCCTGATGATACACTCGTCTCTGATGAATACTCGCCGTCGAGAATAACGTACTACGTTCTATTACTTAGGAAATCTTCCAGCCAGTCACAAATTTGTGAACCTATTCCATAAGCGCGTATCTTCGTTAGCAGTCTGCAGTGTGGCACCGCGTCGAACGCCTTTTTGAAGTCGAGAAAAACACAGCCTGTTGCCCTTCGTCCATGGCTCGCAAGATGTCATGTGAGAAAAGGGCTATCAGAGTTCCACATGAACGATGTTTCCTAAACCCGTGCTGATTCATAGAAAGAAACTTTTCCGTCTCAAGGATATTTACTATATTCGAACTGAGAATATGCTCCAAAATTCTACAGGAAACGTCAACGGTATTGTGTGGGTCAGTTCTCTTTCCTTTCTTATAAACAGGAGTCACCTGCACTTTTTTTTCCAATTACTAGGAACTTTGCGCTGAATTAAATATTCGCGGTTCTTACACGAAATGCTGATAAGAGAATAAGAACTCTCACTAATGTTAGTAGGCCATCCATGAGTATCCAGAGGGGTGGATCCTGGGGTTCAAACCTGTTCCGAACTGTTGAAATATCTAATAAACACTGGCATCCTTCTGTATCAGGATACAGCCCGCCTACATTTTGCCAAGGCTGGGAAGCCGTTACACGTGCTTCACATAGTCCCGATTTCTCCCCATACGATTCCCATATGTTTTGGAGCCCTGAAGAGAGACCTTCATGACTATCGGTATGTTTCCGGCGATAAGGTGCACACCTGGATAACAAGAATCATGGCTCTGTAGCTAACTGCAAACATTTGTGCATGGTGGAATTGACCGTCTTAAAGTGCGTTAAATGTAGCAACAGTTTTGGTGATTACTGCTGAAATAATGGACAGTTTTACAATTGGTAATTACAACGTCAGTCAAATATTGTAGTGTCAGTCAGAAATATTTCTTGATGGTCCTATGAAACGACTCTACGTTCCCGTCTCGTCAATCTGTACATTTATTTTTTGCCGTTGGCATCTTACACGGACCGCAAAGTTTGAGAGCGTCTCCGTTAAAGCTTCACGAATTGCCTTTCTGACTGCCATCCGTATTTTGATGGGAATTTTGTTATCTTAATGATATGATATGATTTGCCTAGTTCCTGTTTTGGAGAATAGGTAGATTCTTAAGAAGTTTAATAATTGTTTCTATATCCTCGTGACTAGTATACAGCCCTTTGGAATAAAATATATATACAGTAGGTCTATTACTGGTGTTTGCAGTTTTGAGAGTATGCGTTTACAATATCCATTCATTGAAAACCCCCTCCCGAAATAATATCCAGTCTACGCCTGTGGGGCCACCACAAGACGCAGAAAGTGCTAAAGGAAATAATGCATGTTCTCGCTCATTGTAAATGTTCTGTGTAAACTGCAACCTTCACGAGTCTCTCGTCTTGTAGCTGTAAAGTGATATGGTCGCCGAAAATGTGAAGGACGTCTTTGGAGAGTAAGCAACTAAGTCCAAAGGTGTTGTACAACCACTGTCCTCTTTTCACTGTTCTCGTCTTTGTACAACGAATATAAGCCATTTTTTTTATTTTTCGCTACCTAAAAAGTGTAGAACAAATAATTTCTTGAAATTTAAAAAACGAAAGCTGTCGCAGATACTGCTGAGAACAAGGGACGGCAACGTATTAAATAATTTACTAATAAAGAGAGAAAAATAATATTAACATTTGCCATGTTATTGACGATAAAAGTGTTGCTATATGTGATTGTTACCTTATCCAGGAAAAAGCAATATGAACTTCCGCCACAGATTTTAGCAGTATAAGGTGTTCACCGTTTATTGATTCTTACATACTTCTTAATGAATGTTTTGATGACCTTTAATCCAAAAATCGCCCTTTCTTTCAATAGAATTTGATAACATTCGATTTTTGACCAAGTGTTCTGGAACTAGTATTTCACCATGTTGACCTTCCAAACGGGTAAATAAATGTTCCATGACCTATAGTGAACAATTCCACACAGCACTGCGAATTGTTCCCGCAACATCGGCATCCATGTTCTCAGCCTAAAACGATAACCTTAACTAGAATACCACAACGAGACACTATAGAACCCTTCACAGATGCTAGTGACTGACAGTCACTTTACTGAGGGGTATGTTTATAGTCAAACTCCATTACTGATGACTTATTCAAAGGGTCCAGCCGTTCTGCTTCCGAGTTCTGATAAACATGGACTCTAAAATGCATACCTTAAGAGTTTTGAGCAGTGACCAACAGAAGAGATGTGTTCTAATTATTGCTGAACACTTGCTACTAGATCTTAAATTGTGCATTTTAGAGCCCATGTTTACTCGACGTTTTGTTATTTTGGCACATACTATCTCCTCCCAAGATATTGAAAGCAAAGAGTTTGCAGAAGAAGGTATTTGTATCACAGTGTTAAAGACGTGCTCATAGCGTCACTGGGTTATATTTCGGACATGGGTTCGTTATCAAAATTTTATGTTCTCCCTTCCATCTAAAAGTCGTCGAGGTTTAAAACTGGACTTTCCGAACAGCCTATAAATTTTAAACTATTATTGGCTATGGGTAACTTAATACATATGAAAAATACATTTTGCAATAAAGAAGCGTTTACACATCCATTGTGGCCATTTATACGTATCACTTTTCTAGGTATAGTGTGTTCTTTCTGACAAGCACGTTTCGCGTAAAGAAGGAAATTATGGGAAATTTAATTATACACCAGATGAAGTAAGAGCCCAAATTTTTTCTTTAATCATATACCTACAGAGAATACGTAACATATCTTCGCTGACTTTTCATTATTGTTTATTTCTATGAATTGAGTAAGTGGTGTGTAATGCGCGTAAACGGCCACAGGAAATCTGAAAGTTCCAGAAACTAACAATGCCGCAACAACAGAGGAGTGGTTTACTTTGTACCTTATTTGATATTTACCACGGCGATCCTATTCGCAGATGGAATGTTAGTGTGGACACTGAGCTGAACTGACAATATGAAAGGTACTGCTCTATGCTGATGACCTTACTCTAATTTCTGGGAAAGAAACTCACTTATAATTGCTGTAGATGAATTCAATGAAATACGTTCCAAATGATATTTCAATGCAACTAACTTCTACAGTCATCCGACTCGGAGCAAAATAGTCATTAAGAGAACAAGCCAAAGAGTTCAGACGTACTGGCCGTGACATGACTTACGATTATGCAGGGTGTTTCAAGAGGATTAGCAAATATTTAAGGAGGAGCATTATAGCTGAATTGCTGTAAAATGCCATATATGCCCAATTTTTGCTGAGTACAGAGATACAGCTGTTAGTACGTAACAACAAACTTAAAGGAAAGGCAAATAAGGACAGTTTCACTGATTATTTCATCGGTACTTGGTAGATCATTGCGATTTAACCACACGGAGCCGCGCGGGAGTAGCCGAGCGGTCTGGAGCGTCACGATGTTTGTGTTGTCTTTCTTTGTAAGTCCTACAAGCTTTACAAACATTTGAACATTTCATTTAAACCCACGCACTTCCTTGATGGCTCAGAATGTGTCCCAATAATCGATCCCTTTTTATAGTCAAGATATGCGAGAAATTTCTCTTTTCCGTAAATCTTTTCAGTACTTCCACATCAGTTGCGCAGTCTACATCTACATAAATACTCTGCAAGTCATGTTGAAGCGCATGGCAGATGGTTCATCGAACCGCTTTTATGATTTCTCTATAGTTCCATTCTCAAATATCGCACGGGGAAAAAAGGAACACTTAAATGTTTCCGTTTTCGATCCGATCTGATCTGTTTTATTATGAAGATGATGCTCCTTATGTGGGTAGGTACTAACAAAATAAACTGTCTTCTATTACTCTTCATATGGATGATTTAACACCTAACATTATTCAGGGTCAATTGCCAATTTTTGCACCATGTAGATATCTTACCTAAATCACTTTCTAGCTGCTTTTGATCTACTGATGACCACTAAATGACAGCATCGCAAGCTAAGTCTAAGAGAGCTGCTCACATTGTCTCCTTAAACGTTCATAATGATAAAAGAACAGCAGGGACCCTGGGGAACGTTACCTAATTTTCACCACTATCCTTTTAGCACCAAATTTCTCTTTGAACTTATCGTTCACGTTTCAGTCCTGTACATCGCTACAGTCCAAACAAATGCTTTAAGAAAGGACTTCCTAACCCTTAAATTAACACACTGTGATCAGAGCAACCACAGTTCAGAAAGTACATTTTTTAAAGAACATATTTCGATATGAAAATTTTGAAACATTGATAAATTCACTAAATTAATATTGGATGCCAAAAAATTTATCCTCTTTTGAAATGCCATTCTTCCCGTAGCTATTCTGCATTTTACATCATATTCGGCCATCAGAAGTTATTTTGCCACCTATATAACAAACCTAATGCATTACTTTTATCGTGTCATTGCCTAATGTAATTCCTTCGGCCTGATTTTCGTAGATTACATTCCATTACCCTCGTTTTGCTCTTTATGTTCACCCTATACCCTACTTTCAAAGCATTGTCAATTGCGTTCAGTTGCTACTCCAGGTCTTTTGCGGTCTCTGACAGAATTACAATGTAGTCAACAAACCGCATATTAAAGAAAGAGGTATCTAACAATCCTTTCTGTATCAGAATTCCACAATGTATCAAAATTTCAAAGCAATCACTCAAGAAGCTTGGGAGATTAACGGTTATACACAAGCAAATATCGACACTTTAATTAGTATAGATACGTGGTAAGCACAGCAGGAAATGTTGGCCTTGCTTGTGCAGTTGCTCCCGGCTGAAGGGCGGGCTGCTGTGGCTTTGGCTGGCTGACTGGCCAAAAGGGCGGAGAGGAGCGAGAGAGCGCTGTCTGTCCCTTTGTGCTCTTCCCTTCCCTTCCCGCCCCTCCCTTTCATACCGCCGGCCGCCCTGCCGCCCTTTTCATACAACCCCAGGGTGGAACCGGTCCTGCCGGCGCCGGATAACTCCTAACAGCACGCGCGACCCCAGATCCGCTTACTGCGTTTCTCTCCGGCCTCATCTCGCTCTGCTGCAGGGAAGGAGCGGCATTCCCAGACAGTGTTACTTGTTAAACTACTACAACGGACCCACATTTTTAAACTTTATCTGCACCACGACACATTTAGAATTTTCAACCATTTTTTCAATGGACGGCCCAACTCTCCTCAATTGTTATGAAGGCCTCCCTGCTTTTTAACTAGATCACATAAAATTTGGGATGGGAATATTTGTTAAGCTTATGGGACTTAACTGCGGGGTCATCAGTCCCTGAACTTACAAACTACTTATGAAGTAGCTACTACTAAGGACGACACTAACATCCATGCCCGAGGAAGGATCGAAACTCCGACGAGGGAGGCCACGCTATCCGCAACGTGGCGCTCCAGACCGCTCGGCTTTTATAATTTACATGGTTTGTTAGAAATGGATTCTTCCGTCACTTCTTGGTACAACGCTTCCATATTTAAGGTTGAAAACAAACTGTTTCTGTTCTACAAATGTTTTGTTTATTTGCTAACTAGTTTTTCGGCTTATTAGGTAATTTTTTTTTATGGTTTTAGGGCGCACAACTGCTAAGGTCATTAGCGCCCAGACAAGAATAGAGATTCGCTACATCTCAAAAAATTTGGTAACTGCCAGTTAGAATATCAAGAGAAGGCTAAAAACGAAAGAAAAAAAAAACAATGAAAAGGGTTAAATATCCTTTGATAAATTGGCCAAGTTAATAAAACGCAAAACTGGAGCAGCTGCTCATGTGTCATCAGCTAAAATTTCCTCCAGAGTAGACGGAAAGCGAAGGGCTACACGGAGATGATTAAAATTAACACAAGACGGTAAAACATGTCGCACCGCCAGCAATTCACCGCAGGAGCACAGCGGTGCAGGATCGGCGGTTAGCAAATGACGGTGGCTGAAACGGCAGTGACCGATCCGCAACCGGGCCAGGATGACCACCTCTCGCCGAGAGGGGCGTGAGGAGGTCCTCCAAGCGGTCGGGATCGGTTTTACAGTTCTCAATTTATTGTCGTACAGTGAGAACCACGCACTGTGCCAGGACGACACGATACTCCGGCGAAGAGCCCGTTGAACATCGTCCGATGGGACGCCAAAGGTAGCCATGCGAGGCAAAAGAGCTGCTGCCTTGGCTGCTATGTCGGCGGCCTCATTCCCGTGCACACCCACGTGGCCAGGGATCCACAGAAAAGTAACGTGACAGCTGTCATCTGCTAGCAACTGGAGGGAGCGTTGGATCCGATACACGAGAGGATGGGTCGAGAAAGGGTCCTTAAGACTCTGCAGTGCACTAAGGGAGTATCATCAGGTAAACTGTTGACAGGCGTCGACAAAGACGCTATTGCTTAGATTCTCAAAGAATCTAAACAAAGATACAACACACAGAATGTCCGGTCTTTGCAGATGACATTTGTTAGAATTGCAAACAATATCTGTTTCCTCGTAGAATTATGTTCACGTAATCAGTGGCCTCCTTTACAATGTAAAAATGTGTCAATAATGTTAACAGTTTTTAATTCATTAATATTTGATGTGTAATGTGTTTCACCCTATTCACTCGCAAATAACATTTTTACATTGTAAAGGGGGCCACTGATTATGTGAACATAATTCTACGTGGCAACAGATATTGTTTGCAATTCTAACAAATGTCATCTGCAAAGACCGAATATTCTGTGTTTTTTATCTTTGTTTACCATCTTTGAGAACCTAAGCAACAGCGTCTTTGTCGACGCCTGTCAACAGTTTACCTCATGATGGCCTAATAAACCGAAAAATTAGTAAATAAACAAAAAGTTAGTACAGAAAGTTTTCAACCTTAAAAATTACATGGTTTGTTTAAATGTTGTAGTTGGGCTGTATGAACAAGAAAGAGAACAGGCTCTGAGCAGGAAGTTAATTTTCGCTAGCTCCCCTCCTTGAGTAAATTCTGTCTGTCATGTCAGGTACAGAACAGCTTTTCAGTCGGGTATTTCGATTTGCTCAATCAGGCGAATTATTCAGTACAGAAATATAGAATAGGCATCTACGTATTCACGAAGAACTTTATTATGTTTAGATATTAGTTTGTTGTGCAGCTGCAACTTATTAAGACTAAATATGGACTTCTGAAGAAAATGTATTTTTCTGGCAATGTTACAAATTTCACGTCATATGACATTTTTTTGTTATTGAAGATGGGTTAGCACCAGTGAGCACAGAATAACAGTGTACTATTATTTTTGTATATTTAAAATAAATATTGATGATGGTAATAAATGTTATTAATTTTACTGAATATCGCAGAATATATCTATATAAGTGCAGTCTTATTCCTTCAGCATCATCTGATTTTCTTAGAATACACTCCATTACATTTGAATGCACCGTTGCTAAATGGCTAAATGGGATAAATGAGACCTTGGAGTCGCATGGGATCATGGCTGTAGGGGCACCCTTCATTTAGTCGGTAGTAAGCACTCATAAGTGTGCTGGCTTTGGAAGCTTGTGCTTAGGTATTTTTCAAAGGTCAGTCGGTGCGAACAACGGCGATACGGTTCGGTACTACGGTGCAGTCATTGCTCCTGATGGGCCTTAAAAACAGTAAGCTATCATCAGTTCATACGTCACCTTTATGCTTCCAACTTCCTGCATCTATGCTTGCTGGTTGTTTAAAGCTCTCGTGGAGCCCATACCTTCATTTCGATGTGCTAGGGTGTATAAGATTTGCTACATCTCTGAATTACCTTGATGCGTGCTCTGATTTTTCGGAAGCGGAATCTTGTTCTCGGTAGGCTGTTTTGTAAACGATTAGGGAACACCCTATCTTCGTAAAATACAAATATCATGAAGTGGCATATTTTGACGCTTCTTTTTTTTTGCATTAACGATAAACGCGCAAAAAAGTTGAATAAATTTTACATTTTCACGAATCACTTGTTTCTGGTTAACAAAACAAGGTTAGTGATATTGTTTTCGCGAATTAAATAGAAGTTATTTTACGTAAATGGGAAATTACAATTCGTAGCGAATTTTTCACATAGGCCTAGTCGGGACGAGAAAGATTCAACTGTAATACGTATATAACAAAATAATAAAATAATCTTGAATGAATGAATGAATATCGTGTTTAGTTGACGGTATCCGGCTGCACACCCGAGATGAATATTATCAGTTATTACGCCGGGAAAGTCTACGCAACCATATAAAAATGAATGCATGTCCTCTGTTCATAAACAATTCATTCGATTGCAATGAAACTATGGTGATCTGTTCACCATACGCCCACGAAATTTCCTGACCCAAAAACAAAACAGCCGCCACATAGCCCAGGAGATATGACGTCATAAATGAGAGGCCACCGCGTGAAAATATCCAAATGTATGCGTCAGTTATTGGAAAATGAGAGTAGTTATGGACCTGCAACAAAGTTTGCATGGAATTTCGGACGTCTGTGAAGCGTTTTGTAACTGACCCCCCTCCCCCCCCCCCCCCCCTCCCACACACACAAAATGATGAAAAGAAGTCTACCGCTCACAACTACTATCGCATCAGGCATGACCTTGTATCAAAGTTATCATTAAAGAATTCCATGTTGCTATTTATTTTTGTCTCTAAGTCTCCCTTAATTCTACTGCGTCCAAAATTATTCAATCTCTTTTCTTAGACTCTAGCTATATAAAAGCGAAAGTTCACTGACTAAACACGAAATCTCGAAAACTACTTCACCTATAAAGCAGAAATTTGACAGGAATGTAGTTTATAGGTTAGAAAACATCAGCTAAGAAACTGTATCGTGATAGGTGCATGGCGGAGCACACTTATCAAATCAAATGTTCAAATGTTTGTCAAGCTTATGGGACTCGACTACGGGGTCATCAGTCCCTAAACTTACAAACTACTTACCAACTACCTTATACTAAGGACGGCACAAATATCCATGCCCGAGGGGGGATTCGAACCCCCGACCGTAGTGGTCGTGCAGACCGTGACTGGAGCGCCTCAGTCCCCTCGGCCACCGCGGCCGGCGCACACTTATCCTACAGACTCACGAACCCTACAGTTTCATTCCGATTTTCACGAAATTTCGAACCTTCAAAACAAAAGGAAGGCCACTGTCTATCTTACGTTTCATACGTTGCATGGGGGAGGGTACTTTGCAACATGAAAGTGGATCCCTAAATACCTTGGTCGCGCCATAACTTGAGAACGGCTCGACCGATTTCACAGATCCTTTTTTGTTTTCGTTATTCTCACAACAAGGGTTGTATGAAATAAAACTGAAATATTTGAGAACAATTAAGTGCGTTTGTCCATATGACCTTGCGCTTCTATTGCATAGAAATCTATAGTCTTGTTCCGATATTTATGAAATTTTGCAAACTATACCTTAAAAACAAGAGGAATGTCACTGTCTGCATAAAATTTCGTTCCCTGTATGGTGGAGGGTACTTACGGAATTTTACAAAATGCATAGTTTTGCTCCAATCGCTATGAATTTTTGCACACATGACATTTAAACCAAGAGGAAGATCACTGGGTACATAACTGTATGGTACATGATAGAGGGTGACGTACAGAAAACTTTGCCGAGAGGGGGAATGGTGGAAACGAACAGAGGTGAGACAAAGAGTTGGATGCAGAGAGAGGAGGGAGGAAGGGGATGTGGACTACGAGAGTGTAGGATAAATAAACACTCTGACAACGCCGGGTTTACAGCTAGTATCAAAATAAAACTCAAATCTTCCCACCCCCTCCCTCCCGAACTATTACCATTTCACCAGACGCGATTCGATTTAATGACAATAAAACATCACAAGTGGTCTGTAATGAAAACCTTACACCTTCTACCTAGTCATCTTTGCTCCCCCTCCCCACGAACTTTCACACCCAGATGTTCATTAGTGTGCTTTCACTTCACCTGTTAATGTTGTTATGGTCTTCAGTCCGGAGACTGGTTTGATGCAGCTCTCCACCCTACTCTATCCTGAGCAAGCCTTTTCATCTCCTCAAAAGAACAGCAACCCACATCCACTTGAATCTGCTTACTATACGCGTATCTTTGTCTGCCTCTGCGATTTTTACCCTTCACACGTCCCTCCAATGCTAAATTTACGATTCCTCGATGTCTAAGAATGTGTCCTACCAAGCGATCCCTTCTTTTAGTCAGGATATGCCAGAAATTCCTTTTTTCACCAATTCTGTTCAGTACCTCTTCATTAGTTATGCGATCTATCCACCTAATCTTCAGCATTCTTCTGTAGCACCACATTTCAAAAGCCTCTATTCTCTTCCTGTCCGCACTGCTTATCGTCCATGTTTCACTCCCGTACAAGGCAACACTCCACACAAATGCCTTCAGAAAAGAATTCCTTAGACTTAATATTCGATGTTAGCAAATTTCTCTTTTTCAAAAATGCTTTTCTACCCATTGCCATTCTGCATTTTATATCCTCTGTACTGCGACCATCACATGTTATTTTACTACCCAAGTAACAAAACTCATCTACCTTCACTATTTCGGTACCTATTCTAATTCCTTCAGCATCGCCTGATTTTCTAAGACTGCATTCCATTATTTTTGTTATGCTCTTGTTAATGTTTATCTTATACGCTCTCTTCAACACACTGTCCATTCCATTCAACTGCTCTTCCCGGTCCTTTGCTGTCTGACAGAATGACAATATCATCAGCAAAACGCAATGTTTTTATTTCTTCCCCCTGAACTTGAATCCCTATTCCAAATTTTTCCTTGCTTTCCTTCACCGCCTGCTCGATGTACAAATTGAATAACATCGGAGAAAGGCTACAACCCTGTCTTACTCCCTTCCCAACTGATGCTTCCCTTTCATGCCCTTCGAGTGTAATAACTGCGGTCTGGCTTTTGTACAAGTTGTGTATAACTCTCCTTTCCCTGTATTTTACCCCTGCTGACTTCAGAATTTGAAAGAGAGTATTCCAGTCAACATTGTCAAACGCTTTCTCGAAATCTACAAAGCTAAAAATGTAGGTTTGCCTTTCCTTTATCTTCTAAGATAAGACGTAAAGTGAGTATTGCCTCCCGGGTTCCTACGTTCCTCCTAAATCCAAACTGATCACCTTCTACCCGCTTTTCCATTCTCCTGTAGATAATTCGTGTTAAAATTTTGCAACCATGACTTACCAAACTGATGGTTCTGTAATTTTCACACCTGTCTGCGCCTGATTTCTTTGGAATGGGGATTATTACATTTTTCTTAAAGTCTGAGGGCATTTCGCCTGTCTCTTACATCCTACACACCATCCCCATCTCCTATTTCATCTTGATCTGCTTCCTCTTCCCTTCCTACAACATCGTCTCTAAGTTCATTTCCTTTGTAGAGCTGCTCTATGTACTCTTTCCACCTTTCAGCTTTCCCTTCTTTGCTGAGAACTGGTTTCCCATCTGAGTTCTTGATATTCGTAGAGTTGCTTTTCTTGTCCCCAAATGTCTTATTTTCCTGTAGGCGGTATCTACTTTTCCCCTTCTTATACATTCTTCTACAGATTTGCATTTGGCTTCTAGCCACTCCTGCTTAGCCATTTTGTACTTTCTGTCAATCTCATTTCTTAGTCGTCTTTACTCCATTCTGCCTGTTTCATTTACGGCATTTTTATATTTTCTCCTTTCATCAATTAAATGTAGTATTTCCTGTGATATCCAAGGATTTTTTGTAGGTCTTGCCTTTCTACCTATTTTGTCCTCTGCTGCCTTCACTATTTCATCTCTCAATGCTACCCATTCCTCTGCTACTGTTTTATTTCCCCCTGTTTCTGTCAATTGTTGCCTAAATCTCTCTCTGAAATTCTCCAGAACTTCACATTGCTTCAATTTATCTAGGTCCCATTTCCTTATTTTCCTACCTTTCTGCAGTTTTCAGTTTCAGCCTACTGTTCATGACTAACAAGTTATGGTCGGAGTCTATAACACCTCAGCAAAAACTAACCTATTCCCCCACCTCTTGCTTTCCACTCTTATCCTACATCTCACTCTACATTGTACTACTCATAATATTACATTTACTGTCCAGTCATTACCGCTTTACCGCGCAGAAATGCAACATCACTTTCACTCCACTACAATAACACAAAAACTTAATACACAATAGCTTAATATACATCACCTTCGCACCTTCTTGGATTAATGAAGCAAATCAAATCTCTACAGCTTATACCAGCGCTTGCCTCCCACTACATGACCAAATCCTGGTTTAATATATAAATTATTCCACTGCCAATATGGGTTATCCAAGTATGTTGTCTGCAATAGCCTTTAACTAAAATTCGTTGTGTAGTTTTCTGTTTTCCATTTCGGCGATTAGAGTTTGCAGGATTGACAGCGTCTTACCTTACGGTATTGTCTGACTTATGATATTGACTTGTTTCCGATCGTTATCAGTCTTACTTTCCCTATTGTCTGCGAAGAGTATCTTCCTTGGATGTATCAACACATTGAAACCAGAACGTGATTCGTATCCAAAGTGACACCTGGTGTAGCCACCGGATGTGAATAAACGATTTTAGCTACGGCCTAAATACAATAAAAGGGCGAAACGTGTCTTCACGAAACAATATTATTTATTATCATCATCATCATCATCATCATCATTATTATTATTACAAAGAAATAAATTACATCCGCTAATGCAACAATTCATTACTTTTAACTAATTTCAAATTTAGTTACCGATAACATTTCTGTATCATAACTCCACGTGTCACGTCTAATTTCACTTACATATGCTTTCTGAACTCCGTCTACTAACATTTTACTAATTTTCCCTGTTTTCTTCTGGCTACCCGGATCTACATACATCTATATTTCCATACATACTCCGCATCCAATAAAAAGTGCGTGGCAAAGGTTATCTAGCACCTCTACTAGTTACTTGCTTTCCTGTTCCGCTCCCATATAGAAAGAGGGGAAAATTGACTATGCATATGTACGAGCCCTAATCTCTCTGATCTTACATTTTGTGATATGTTGGCAGCAATAGAATCGTTCTACAGTCCGCTTCAAATTTCGGCCCTCTAAATTTTCTTCAACAGTGTTTCTCGACAAGAAGGTCGTCTTTCCTCCAGCGACTCCCATTTGAATTCCCTCATTGATCGAATATACCAGTAACAAACCTAACCGCCCGCCTCAGAGTGGCTTCTATATCTTTCTTTAAGCCCATCTGGTGAGGATTCCCAACACTGGAGCAACACTCAAGACGGGGTCGCACAAGTGTTCTATATGTGCTCTTCTTTACAGACGAATCACATTTTCCCAAAATTCTCTCAATAAACCGAAATTGACCATCTGCCTTCCCCACGACTTTCCTTATATACTAGTTCGATTTCATATCGCTGTGCAGCGTTACGCCTAGATGTTTCAATTGACGAGACTGTCAAGCAGCACATTACTAATGCTGTATTCTAACATTACGGGATAGTTTCACGTACTCATCTCTATCACCTTATATTTTTACTACATTTAAAGCTAGCTGCCCTTCTTCACACCACGTAGAAATTTGATTCAAGTCAACCTGCATCCTACTTCATTCAATGACGACACCCTCTTGTACGCCACATCAGTAAACAACTGAAGAATGCAACTCTTCAGGTCAGATCTTTTATATAGATAGAAAATAACGGTCCTATCACACTTCTTTGGGGCACTCCTGACGATACCCTAGTCTCTTATGAACACTCGCCATCGAGGACAACGTACTGGATTCTTTTACTTGTCTTTGAGCCACTCACATATTTGGGTACCTACTTCACATGCTCGTACCTTCTTTAGCAGTCTGCAATACCCAGGCTGCGCCGCGCGGGAATAGGCGCGTGGTATGACGCGCCATGTCACGGATTTCGCGGCTGCTTCCGTCAGACGTTCGAGTCCTTCCTCATGCTTGAATGCCGTCTCTAATGACCACGCTGTCGACGGGACGTTATACCGCAATCTTTATTCATCCTTCGCGCATGGGGTATGTTAAAATTTGTGTAAGTAGTTTGTAAGTAGGAAACGCAGAACTTAGTTTGATTCCTTATTTTTACAAACAGTTGAGAATCTTTGCTGTTTGCCCCAGTCTGCTTATCTGGGCTTTTGTGTTTTCACCAATCGCGTTTTCTTTGCGCTTGGATTGCGGGAAGAACCAAGCAGCACGGAACAACACGTTTTGTATGTTTTATATGGCGTAAATGAAACATAGAACGACTTTCATTAATGACATGTCTTAAGAAAGAACTACGGATTTCACTGGAAAGCCAGTTTAACGAATTTACTGAAAGAAGCTGTGATAGGAGAGGCAGCCGCGCGAGGCACTCGCCGAACCGTCCGCGAGGCCTGCGCACGACGCGGAGTGAAAGCTGTGGGAGGAGAATCATTAGAAAGATGGTATCCAGCATCGGTGGTTCAGTGGTGCCGGGCGCCGTGGCTCAGCGCGCCCGGCCAGAGGGCTCAACGCCGTCTGTAATAAAAAAGCTGAGCCAACAACACACCGAACAAGAACAAACGAACACGATCAGCGTCCGCAACGAATAGAACTAATCATAGAGCAAAAAAAAAAAAAAAAGTGGTAGAATGCTCGCCTGCCACGCGGGCGGCCCGGGTTCGATTCCCGGCCGATGCATAAATTTTTATATAATTATTCTGCAAGTACTTCGAAAAATACTAATCATCTACTGTAAAGATGTCCGACTTTTCGTTCGAATAGAACCTTCGGTTATTCATTAATAAAATTCATACGACAAAAAGGATAGCTGTAAGTAACGTGAGTTGATTGAGATGCATCCGGACGTTAGAGGCGAAGTTGGCTGGAGCCCCATCATGTAGCACAGAGGTGCCCCCCCTCTTGGTTAACGACTTAACTTTCCACACCCCCTTCACACCCGAGATATTAGGTCCTGGAGTCGGAAGATAAATTTATTTTCTACATAAACATTGGTTTATTCTTCATCTTGGGGTTTGAAAGCTCTTCAATTACCGTGTTTGCTTACATATAAATTTGCTTTACAGGTTTTGTCCGCCTTGAGCAAACACAAATGTTTTTTTTTTTTTTTTTTTTTTTTTTTTTTTTTTTTTTTTCCCAGACATGTTTCGCTGGCGTTGCAGCATCATCAGTGGGATGTTTATTATCTGTCAGATTAACAGTAGAATGATTATTACTTTTTACATTAACAGTGAAAACTACAGATAATTGTGAGACTACTATACATAGTTTATTATTTTCATAGGTATGCTAGGCCTACCTTAATACCACATGTTGCTATGTTTGTGGTTTTTCCACTCACAAAATGTCTCTGATGGGTTTTGACAGTTTGTCATCTGCAAACCAAAACGTGTGCCTTGAGCAAACACAATTTTTTTTTCTTTTTTTTTTTTTTTTTTTTTTTTTTTTAATTTTTCCCAGACAAAACCTGTAAAGCAAATTTATATGTAAGCAAACACGGTAATTGAAGAGCTTTCAAACCCCAAGATGAAGACATCACCGCCATGCCAGGCATTTCCAAACAAGCTCTACAACAAATTTCGGAATACAACAGCAAAGGTACACCAGACCATCCTAAACATAAAATTCAACAGAATCTGTTTGTCACATAATGTAATACCTAACTTCATACATGTTAATGTATACAGTATGTCACCTGCAGCCCAACGTGCAAAGCATAAAGCTGAAATAATTTGGCTAAAACAAGAAATCAAATACCTACATACCAAGAAACAAGAATTAAATGTTGAACTTTACAAAATTCATCTGGAACTAGGCAACCACATCAAAATCTCAGACATACTCAATGATTTAATGAATACAGTCAAACAAAATACAGAACAACTAATCAAAACAAAATGGGAGAAACAACAACAAAAAATAAACACACTCCTCAAACATAGCAACAATGTTAAAAATAGAAACACAACACAACCAAACCACACTTTTCACAAACGCTTAGTCAACCTGACTGACATACAATTCACCAAACAGGAAACAAACCTCTTAGAAAAAGGACCCAAATATAATGTCAACACACAGATTACACACAGAACAATAGAGAACCTTGTCACAGAAAGTGAATTCATAATAAAACAACAAGAAAGAAACACAAATTTCAATGCAGGCCTCACAAGAGAATTAATTGCAGAGGAAATTAGATGCATAATAAAAGAAAACAAAAATGACATAATGTCAGGAACAAAAAGTGCAGAAGAAGAAACATGTAGGAGGATTAGGAACAAACTTAAAAATGAGGGTGCCCTCATCACAAAGGCAGACAAGGGAAACACCATGGTCATAATGAAACAAGATGATTATAGAAACAAAACATTAACATTCATAGAAGACAACAACATACACAAACTAACCAGTGACCCAACACAAAGATTTCACAAAAATACTCAGACTCTTCTAAAATCCATCACACACATCTTCCCAAAACAAAAAATTAAATGGCTAAAACAAAAGAACCCCAAAGCACCTACCTTAAACTGCCTACCAAAGATCCACAAAGAAAACATCCCTGTACGTCCTGTTGTGAACTTCAGGAATGCACCCACATACTACCTAGCCAGAGAAATACACTCATACCTACAAAAACACTATGTATTCACTAACAACAGGAGCATACGAAACACCTCAGAGCTAATACAAAAAATCAAACACATCATCATACCCTCAACAGCCACCCTCACATCATTTGACATCACATCCATGTACACCAATATCCCCATCACAGAAACCATCAACATCATCAAACAACAATTACAACAACAGACAGACACCCCCAATTCACACATAAAAGAAACAACAAACATCCTAAAACTAATAACAGAGCAAAACTATTTCACATTTGACAACCAATTTTACTCACAGGAAGATGGACTTCCCATGGGGTCACCAGTCAGTGGACTCCTAGCAAACATCTTCCTCAACCACATCGAAAACAAAATATTTGACACCATAGTAAAACCCAAACAGTACAAAATAATTTACTGGCACCGTTATGTAGATGACATCATATGCCTCCTGGATGAAACACCTAGTCGCATACAAGAACTTCATAATGACATCAACAGTGTTCACCCAAAAATAAAATTCACTATAGAAACAGAAAATGACAAAAAGCTAAACTTCCTCGACCTCTCAATACACAGAGACAAAAATCAACACAAATTCTCCATATACAGAAAGCCCACCACCACAAGCACAGCCATACACAAACACTCAAACAATCCAATTACACAGAAACAAGCCGGATTCCAATACATGCTACACAGACTGCACGAAACCCCACTTAGTGATGAACAGTACAAAAATGAAATACAAACAATCAAACAAATAGCAACAGAAAATGGGTATGACACTAACATCATAGACAAATTAAACTACAAAATTAAAGCTAAGTTAAAAGGAACAACTAACACACAAAAACAAACAGACCAGAAACACAACACAACCACACAAAACATAAACCCACTCAACACTCATACCTCAAACACCCACACACAGGAACAAAAATCAAACATAACAACAAATAAATGGCACACTCTCACATATGACAACAAAGCAACACACAGAATAGGAAACATCCTCAAAAAACAAGGTTTGAAAGTAGCATACAGAACAGACAACTCAATACAAAGAAAACTAAAGACAACCAACACCAACACAGACAAACATAACACTTCTGGCATCTACCAGCTGACATGCCAGGATTGTAACTCAGTTTACATTGGACAGACTTGCAGAAATTTCAATACCAGATACACAGAACACAGAAGAGCACTAAAAAGCAATAGTCATTCCACATTTGCAGAACACCTCATAAACATGAACCACAAACCAACTGACATAAATACTGATCTAAAGATTCTGAAATATAGCAAAAGCCTCCCACAAAAATTAACAATCGAAGAGAACTACCATATACAGAAAGCCATAATAGAAAGAAAAGAAATAATAAACGAATACACAGCCCTCTGCAACGGAACCATATTTTCTGCCCTCAAAGAACTTACAGAAAACTTATAACACACACACACACACACACACACACACACACACACACACACACACACACTAAAACAAAAACAACATGATTCAAAACTCCCGCCCCCACCACAGTCAGCTGTTCCTAACACTACTCCCAGAATTCAACTGCCCACCATCTTGTTTTCACAACATAAACATTGAGTGAAAGTGAAAGTGACACAGTGCCTGTCCACAACACGTAAAACAGCGGATATCCACCAAAGTAAGTGACAATAACTCGTTATAAACACTTAGACATTTTGTTATAGAAGCAGTAGCTACAATAAAATCAAACCAAAACACAAAAACTACGCCCAGTATTTTCGTAAAAATTCCGATATTTACAATTGAACTATTCACCTCATTAAATACACACGTTTTGGTTTGCAGATGACAAACTGTCAAAACCCATCAGAGACATTTTGTGAGTGGAAAAACCACAAACATAGCAACATGTGGTATTAAGGTAGGCCTAGCATACCTATGAAAATAATAAACTATGTATAGTAGTCTCACAATTATCTGTAGTTTTCGCTGTTAATGTAAAAAGTAATAATCATTCTACTGTTAATCTGACAGATAATAAACATCCCACTGATGATGCTGCAACGCCAGCGAAACATGTCTGGGAAAAATTAAAAAAAAAAAAAAAAAAAAAAAAAAAAAAAAAAAAAAAAAATTGTGTTTGCTCAAGGCGGACAAAACCTGTAAAGCAAATTTATTGGTTTATTGTTTTTTATTTCACGTTTTGTGAATTGTTTTGTAAAGAACCCAGGCTGGCCTTATTTTTCACCCCTCCCCACCGCAGAAATTTCAATGACGCAGTTTGCGTCATGACCTCCTCCCCTTGTGGGCACCTCTGATGTAGCAGCCACATATCTATTCAAGACAATGGCAAGGTATGATGAATAGTACCAGTCTCTAGGAGGAAACCACACGTACTGCAAATGTGGCTGCATTAATAGCACGTATTACTGAATAAGGGGTCGCTAGCATGGAAACCATGCATTGCCGGATACAAATTAGACGTTTGTTTCGTATCGTCTGCTACAGTACCTGATGCATCCTCAAGCATTTGATTTCGTATATGGCGGACGAGCCTCCACTGACTTGGAACCTGTTATCAAATATTTATCATTCCATTTTAAGAACACTCTTCAGTGGAGAAATTTTACTGACAAGGAGACCACATGGGTATCGGATTTTACAATTTCTTATATTTCTGTTACTTGAAGTTCGTAACTCAAGTAACAATCATGCAAAGCCATTCGACGCAACTCTAAAAAATTCTCTAGAAAATCGACTTTTGTAAGTACACATAACCAGCAATAGCTAAAACATCTGTCGATGTAGATCAGGTGGTAGCGTTCTAGCCTTACAAAAGCAAAGCTGGGAGTTCGAATCCCATTGTGACAAACTTCTTTCATTTTCAAATTCAGTTGTATAAACATTTTGGTATCTCTTATTCCACGTGTCGTGTCAATTTTTGTTTATGTATACGTAGACCAGGAACACCTTGTCATCTGAAACGATGGCTGAGTAGATTAGCTGATTCGAATGGCATTAGTAGGTATGGAGAAGACTTTCCAAAAAACAGTATCAGTTCTTCACAAACTGAACGGTCGAAGACTATCGTCAATCAATAGTGGAGCCAATACTGTACAAAAAATGTAACCTATGATTCAAACCATTAATATTAACGACCTTTTATTCAATATAGAAAAGTAAGAATAAACAAAAACAGTGCATATTTTGTAAAAATTACCATTATATATTAAAATTGTGTAAGTATTCGAACACAACGAAAAAAAGACAGTCTTTTGGGAGGATTCGAACCATCGACCCTAGGGATGCAAGCTCAGAACGCTATGACTTTTTTAAATTCAAGTATTAAAAAACTTTTATAATTTGTGCCATTTAAAGGCGTTTCTCTCCGTTTCCTTTGTTAAGTGTGAAACAAAGCTCATCTCGTTCCTCGGTGGTAGCGCATGATACTGCACAGCGTTGCAACGTCCGCAAAGTTCGTCGTCTTGTTGCTTGAATTCATTTTTCCGTGTCGTGAAAATTTCCGGGTTGTACTTCCCAGGATGTGATTTAAGAGTTTATCCTGAGCTACACCGACAGATGCTGCAAGTGTTTTAGTTATTGATATTTACGTATATCTACAAAACTTTAAAGTCTACTTTGTCGAAAAATTTTGAGAGTTGCGTCGAATGGATTTGGCTGATATTTAAGTTCTGAACTTCACGTACCATAAATATAGAGAGGAAATCTAAAATCCGATACCCTTGTGGTCTCCTTGTCAGGGCCGGTTGCACATGGTGAGAAAGTGGTATGAAACATATAAATGGTTGGCGAGAGTAGCAGTGATAGAAAAACGGAGGAGACAGTGGAAATGAGAAAGGCATGATCACTCGTTTTAGGAGTCAGGATACCCGATACCAGCTAACAAGCCGGACCAAATCATCCGCATGGACATGTGTTTACGGTTCCTCAAGAGACCGATTGTGAGAGACAGCAACAGTGTGAGAAAAAGAATGGCAGAGGGGCAGTAAAAATGGCAAAGAGGAACGCCTTCTTTACAAAGAAGGTCGAGGGGAAAGGAGGCATACGCTTAATATAGCGAACGCAATTATTTTTTTTAAAATAATGCACCAGTTGACACAGTAATAAAATGTTCAAATGTTTGTATAGCTTATGGGACTTAACTACGGGGTCATCAGTCCCTAAACTTACAAACTACTTATGAACTAGCTAATCCTAAAGACGGCATGCCCGAGAGGGGTTTGAACCCCCGCCCGTAGTGGCCGTGCAGACCGTGACTGGAGCGCCTCAGTCCCCTCGGTCACCGCGGCCGGCGACACAGTAATAACTTCCCGTTATAGGCTCAGTCAAAATATTTGAAAACTATCTCCACAAATGACACTTAAAATCTTTGGTGGTGCCTCTTGCGGTAGTTAAGTTTGTAATTTTGTATTGGTGTAAGATATACACAGCAACCTGATCCGATAGATCGGAAAAGTAAAGGAAAATTTTTATAGCTTAAGACTATTCAGAATTACAAAATTTTAGAAACTGAGATACATCGATTCTGTGTAACTTCTCTGCAATTTCTCAGAATCGCAGTGTTTCCTCTACGCGCAAGACACGGTATGGTAATCTACAATTCTGCCCTCTGGATACGGTAACCACCCGTTCCTAACGTCAACCTAACGGCTTCCAGACTGAAGAAAAATTTGACTTAATAATTAGCATGGCTGCTGACCGATGTTAAAAGTTTTGAAATGTTTTGGTCTTCCTCTCATTAGGAGGTACAGTGTTCGTCACATTTAACACAATATGACAAGTATTACAATAAGAAATTGTGCGCCCGAAAGCTGACAGCGTTCAAATATTCCAACTTCGTTCATCCATTACTCAAAAATAGAACTTGTCTACTTGCAATATACTTCACGTGTAACTTCAAACTTTTACAAAAAATAGGATAACATTACTTCATATATTTTCGCTGTTCGTGTGGTTTAACTTCAGCGCTTGGAATGACTAATTTACTGCTTCTTTAAATTTTACAGCCATTATTTACATAATTATATCACTGTATCTAATTGCAAAATTAAACCTCGGCAGTACACACAGTTCAGTAAAACTGATGCATGAGGAAATAGATCTTACCTAAAATGGAGAGCAAAGGATCATATTCATGCAGTGTGACATCTAGAAAGTTTCACACTCACTACATCAGACCTTTGACTATTCTGGATTGGATGCTTAGTCAAATGTTTAGGACATAAACTGTGATTGATATCAATTGAGTTACCTTAATATTCATAAAAAAGAACACTGCCCATAGTAAAAAAGAACCGGGGTTAGAAATTAAATGGCTTTCGCCATATTTGCACGATGTATAAAAAGTAAAACTCTGTTAACCGATTGCGGGTCATCAGCTAAAATGTCAGACATTTCAAGTGGGAAACACAGATCATGACGGAGACGGCTAAAAGATGGTTCACAGTAAAAGGTGCATCACAGTGCTCACATAAGGGAGCAGGACCACCACGTAATAAATGCTGGTGGCTATAACGGCAGTGGCCAATACGAAGCCGGGCCAGAACAATCTCCTCTCGGCGGGAGGGTCGAGATGACGTTGACCAGAGATCAGGCACAGGTTTAATGGCTCGCAATTTGTTCCCTGACAGGGATGACCAATGTAGATACCAACGGGAGATAATACGCTGGGAGATACCAGCGCGAAGGTCATCAGAGCTGGTGGAAAAGGTAGATAGCCGAGGAAGGAGAACTGCTTCCTTGGCAGCCGTATCCGCAGCCTCATTCCCCAACACTCCCACATGGCCAGGGACCCACAGAAACGTCACCGTAGTTCCGCTCGTTGAAAGAGCAGTAAGGCAATTGCGGATGCTTTGTACCAGGGGATGGGCCGGATATAGGATGCGAAGGCTCAACAAAGCACTCATAGAGTCCGAGCAAATGACAGTCTTACTGAGCGAGTGTCGCCGGACGTATTGTGTGGCTTGGTATAATGCATACAGCTCAGCTGTAAAAACGGAACTCCACTCAGGAAGACGATATTTAAAAGAGATGTTGCCAAGTACAAAAGCACACCCAACACCCTGGTCTGTCTTTGAGCCATCAATATAAATGAACAAATTGTCATCAAATTTAAACCGGAGTGCGTGAAATTCTCTCTGGTAGACGAAACGAGGTGTGGAGTCCTTTGGAAGAGAATGAAGATCAAAGTTAACACGGACTTCGGGGCTTCGCCACGGTGGAGAGGTGCTCTCTCCAGTCGAGAAGATAGCAGGCATTGTAACGCCAAGCTGGCCGAGTAGCGAACGCAAGCGTACGCCCGGTGGTAGCAGAGCAGACGGGCGCAGAGCGAAGAGACTGTCAAGTGAGTCGTTAAAAAAAACTGCGTACGTCGGGTGTCCTCGCATGGACGACAAACGACTAGCGTAACGGCTAAGCAGGAGTTCCCGACGGTAAGAAAGGGGTAGTTCGGCGGCCTCGGCATAGAGGCTCTCAACGGGGCTAGTATAAAACGCTCCTGTCGCCAGACGGAGACCTTGGTGGTGGATTGTATTAAGGCGGCGCAGTATGGACGGTCGAGCCGAAGAATAAACGATGCTACCATAGTCCAGTTTGGACCGAACTATGGTGCGATACAGATGGAGGAGAGTAGACCTGTCAGCTCCCCACGAGGTGCCACTTAACACCCGCAGCACATTGAGAGAGCGGGTACAGCGAGCTGCCAAACGGGATATGTGGGGAGACCAACTTAACTTCCTGTCGAGAACAAGTCCCAAAAACGTCGTGGTATCCACAAATGGAAGTACTATGGGGCCCAGACGAAGGGACGGGGGAAGGAACTCCTTCCGCCGCCAGAAGTTCATGCAGACTGTCTTGTCAGCTGAGAATCGAAAGCCAGTGTCCATACTCCACGCGTGGAGATTGTCTAGGCACCGCTGGAGGCGCCGCTCCAGGAGACCCGTTTGCTCAGAGCTGCTGTAGATCGCGAAGTCGTCAACAAATAGGGACGCCGACACTCCCAGTGGAAGGTGATCGGCTATAGAATTGATTGCCACTGCAAATAAAACAACGCTCAGGACCGAGCCCTGGGGGACTCCGTTCTCCTGATTAAAAGTGCTCGATAAAACCGAACCAACACGCACTTTAAACACACGGTCTGTTAAAAATTCGCGGATAAAAATTGGCAGGCGACCCCGAAAACCCCATGCATGCAGAGTGCGGAGGATGCCCATCCTCCAGCAGGTGTCGTATGCCTTTTCCAGATCAAAGAACACCGCTACTGTCTGGCGCTTCCGTAAAAAGTTATTCATTACTGAGGTAGATAGGGCAACAAGATGATCCACCGCAGAACGGTGCTTGCGAAACCCACATTGGACATTAGACAGGAGATGTCGCGTTTCAAGCCACCATACCAGGCGCCCGTGAATCATGTGTTCCATCACCTTGCATACGCTACTGGTGAGGGAAATGGGGCGGTAGCTGGAAGGGAGACATTTGTCCTTCCCAGGCTTTGGTATGGGAATGACTATGGCTTCACGCCAGCGTCGCGGAAAGGTGCCTTCTATCCATATGCGGTTGTAGGTGGCCAGTAGGAAGTGCAAGCTCGTTGGCGAAAGGTGTTGCAGCATCGCCACGTGAATGCCATCTGGTCCTGGAGCGGAGGACCGCGAAGACGAGAGTGCGTGGTGAAGCTCTCGTACAGTAAACTCGGTATTGTAGCATTCATGGTTCTGAGAGGTAAAGGGCAATGGAGTCGCCTCCACCGTCCGTTTCCTAGCTAGGAAAGCGTCAGTGTAATGTGAAGAGCTAGAGACCTCTGCAAAATGTCGACCCAGTGCGTTGGCTATTTGTGGAGGATCGACGACGGTGTCAGTTGCGACACACAGACCGGGAATTGGGGAATGAGCCATAGTGCCCGAAATTTTTCGAAGGTTACCCCAAATGATGGAGGAAGGGGTAGACCTATTAAAAGAGCTCGTGAATGAGCGCCAACTGGCGCGTTTACAGTCGCGAAAGAGGCGACGACAATAGGCCCGCAGCCGTTTGTATCGGATGCAGTTGTCGAGCGTGGGCCGTTGTTTGAAGATTCTAAGGGCACGTCGCCGTGCTCGCAGAGCGTCACGGCATTCCGCGGTCCACCACGGGACAAGGGGACGACGTGCGTGGGACGTCTTGCAGGGGATGGAACATTCCGCGGCTGTCAGATTAACTGTGGTAATGTGTTCCACTTGGTCGTCTATACTAGGATAATGGTAAGTACCAAAATCCGCCAGTGACGTGTAGAGCTCCCAGTCCGCTTTCGTTAACTGCCAGCGGTGTGGATGCTCAAGGGTGTCAGGCATCATTAGGTGAATTACACACGGAAAATGATCGCTCGAATGTGTGTCTGAGAGAGCAGACCATTCAAGACGCCGTGCCAGCTGAGCAGTGCAGATAGCTAGATCTATATGGCTGAAAGTATTTGTGGTGTCTGAAAGATAAGTTGGTTCACCAGTGTTAAGGCAGACGAGCTGAAGGTGGTTCAGTATATCTGCCAGGAGGGAGCCCCGTGGACATGGTCGTGGGGAGCCCCAAAGGGGGTGGTGGGCATTGAAATCTCCCACCAACAAAAACGGACGCGGAAGCTGGTCAATAAGATCTAGGAGATCTGATCTAGTGACGGGAAAAGAGGAAGGAGCGTAAATATTGCACAGTGTGAAGACAAATCCAGGAAGGTATATCCGGACAGCAACAGCTTGTATTGGAGTACACAAAGGGACCGGTGTACTGTGTACGTCATCCCGAATAAGCAACATTACGCCCCCGTGGGCTGGAATTCCTGCCACTGGAGGAAGGTCAAAGCGAACGGTAGTGTAGCGTGGGAAAGTAATTCGAGTACCAGGGAGCAATTTTGTCTCCTGTAGAGAGAAGATGATTGGATGATATGTTCGCGTTAGAAGCTGCAGTTCTGTCCAATTCGACCGGATACCACGAATGTTCCATTGAAGAATATCCATAATGGGATAAAATGAGATGAAGGTGGACATCAGCCCGACGAAGGCGGCGGGCCACAGTGCGAATGTTCGCAACTGGTGGTGTCTGAGACAGGAGGGTCTTGCTCCATATTCTCAGAGGTTACCACAGCAGCTGCCTGAGTGTGGTCGGCAGCCCCATCTGTGGCTGATGCACCTGGAGAGACTATAGGCTTCCAGGGGATGCCATCGTCACATTGTGAGGTAGGAGGGGGGAGAGTTTTCCCCCTATTTGATTTCTTGGAGCCCTGGTGAAGCTCCTTGGTTGGCTCAGATGTTTTGGTAGGGGTGCGGAGGAAATCCTCGCGCGAATGCTCTTTCTTAGACTTTCGCGTCTCTATCTGTGGTTTCACAGCTGAAGATGAAGACTTTGAAGAGGTACTCACACTTTTCGTTGAACGTGACGCCATTGTCGATGTAGACTGTTTGACAACTACTGTCGTAAACTGTAGGTCACAAGTCTGTGTGGCCATATCCCGTGTTGGTGGAGGCGTTGCAACTACAGTACTGTAGTTACCACGCGGCGGGGTCTTGGGCTTACGACTGGCGTACATCTTATGTGCAACTGGTATGGGAACCTTTTCCTTTACACGGATTTCCTGGATGGCTCGTTCATCGGCAAACACGGGACATTCCCGGGAGGAAGCAGCATGATTCCCGTTACAATTGATGCAATGAGGGGACGGTGGTGGACAAATCCCCTCATGGGCCTCTTTACCACAGGTGACACACATGACTGGGTTCTTGCAAGACTGGCTTGTGTGGTTAAATCGATGGCACTGATAACACCGAGTAGGGTTAGGGATATAAGGTCGTACTGTGATGACCTCATACCCTGCCTTGATCTTCGGCGGCAGAGCCACTCGGTCGAAGGTCAGAAACACTGTGCGAGTGGGCACTACAACATTGTTCTCTTTTTTTGTCACTCTGTGTACTGCGACGACGCCTTGAGCTGCCAGATATTCTTTCAGTTCATCCTCAGTCAGACCGTCCAAACTGGCCGAGAAGACTACCCCTCGGGAATAATTGAGGGTTGGATGGAGCTCAACTCGAACCGGGTAGCTGTGGAGCAGAGTAGCCTTAAGCAGCCGCTGTGCCTGGGAGCCACTTTCTGTTTCTAACAGTAGTGTTCCATTACGTAGGCGGTTGCAGGTCTTAACTGGGCCGGCAATGGCATCAACCCCTTTTTGAATAATAAATGGGTTCACCGACGAAAAGGATTGTCCTTCCTCAGTACGGGTCACCACAAGGAACTTGGATGTCTGTAAATTTTTCTGTTCAGACACACTATTGTCTAGTACATCAATTTCTAAAGACTCTTTACATTTTCTTTTTTTTAGAACCATCGCGGTTGTATCCCCCACGATTGCCAGTGTCTCCGATGGCACGCTCCTTCCTGCTGGGGGCCCCCAATGGAAGCACACCCGCCTTGGGTGATTGTTCACACCCCAGGTCACACCTCCCGATCTACAGACGGAGGGACCAATCGGCGAATCGGGAAGGTATCAGCGCAGGCAATCGCCCCTCCCCTGGCCTGGCCTTAACCAGGGGGTACGCACGCACCCTACATGCCAGCCCGGGGCTGGGACTTACGCATTACCCAGTCACCCATATGGGTGGCCTTCAAGTGCGTACAGGGAGGAGGAAGAGAGAAATAGTAGGAGGAGAAGCCTCAAACGCAGACGCGGAGGCAAAGAAAGAGGTGAAAGAAGACTGGAAAGCCAAAAGGGTCAGAACTTCGGTTCCCCGAAGGATGCACAGACTCGGTCCCCAAGAGAGGGGGAAAAGGACAGTAGAAGAAGCGTCATGTAGCACGGAAAGGAAAGAGTGCTACAAGGGCTGGGGCCCCGTGCACGCCACGCACGTACTCACCACAGAGCGGTGAGCCCCCTGAGGGGGATATTTGAAAGCTGTTGCATATACTGAAATGTACTGTGCCACATGTATTAAACAAAATATATGTTCAAATGTTTGTAAAGCTTATGGAACTGCGGGTCATCATTCCACTTATAAACTACTTTATAGTAACGACGGCACAAACAACCATGCCCTAGTGGGGATTCGAACCCCTGACGCGGGAGGCCTCGCGATCCGAAACGTGGAGCTCCAGACCGCTCGGCTACTCCCGCGCGGGCATAAAATATACTACTTAAATGAATGGAACAGTTAACTTAGGAAAACACTAACTGCCAAATTTGAGTCTGCTGTTTAATTTCACTAAATGAACATTTATAAGCTGGTGCTGATCACATTAGTAAAAAAATAATTGGTGGTAACTTGTTACACTGCTGATGCAGTGCTAATATACAGTGGTTGATACATTATGGAAATTTGAAACGGAAATTGGAATAGGTTCATAGAACGCTCAGTACATTCATTCTAACATGAAACAAGAGATAAGAAAACTAAGAAATACGATATGAACTACGCCTGTATAAAGTCAAAGGGGGCACGTTCCCCTGGTGTGTCACACCATACATAAATTCGCCTATGTATTGGTGTGGGACAGAAGGTCCAGGATAATACGGGTAAACGATTGACGCAAAGTTAAGGAAGAAAAATCAATGATTCCGTTGGTGATTCGAACCACGTGTTCGAGGTCATAGGCAAGTAATCAAAAATTATTAGATTTCAAAAGTTCAGCTCAATCGGTAAATTATATCGAATGGAAAATCATGGTTACTAAGAAACTAACAAGAGAATTGGATCGTTACTACCAAAGAAACCGTTATTAAATACGTGGCACAGTCAGTGGCGTAGCTGTATCTCTGAGGGCCCCGGGGCAAAAATGACATTGGGGCCCCCTTTAAACTGAAACTATACAGATACAAAACTACTACATCAGCTTATTACCGACCACTAGAAGACATAAGGCTAAGGCGCTCCAGTCACGGTCCGCACGGCCACTACGGTCGGGGGTTCGAATCCCCCCTCGGGCGTGGATATTTGTGCCGTCCTAGTTCGTAAGTAGTTTATAAGTAGTTTGTAAGATTAGGGACTGATGACCTCGCAGTTAAGTCCCATAGTCTATACAAACATTTGAACATTTTTAACATAAGGCAAATCTAAATACTACCAAGTATCTCGTGCGATGGACGAGATAATATTTAATTGAACTCTCTAATATAACTGTGTAAGTTTGTTTGTTATGCTTTCAAGCAAAAATTAATGGGTGGATTTGTTAAAATTTTGCAGAGGAATAGAGTTCGACTTGGGTAGGACACACAGATAAAACGACCCCATGAGATAGTTTTGGAATTTTCTCCATACTAGGCGAATGAAGTTGCAGGCAGAAGCTTCACTGATGACGCGCCTATCCACTATCCATATTTTCTCTTCTTGCACGAATTTCAGAGTGCAATTCGTTAGAGCACTTAATTGGGATTTATGATTAAGAAGCACTCCCTTGGGGGTATTCACTACACAAACAGGAGTTAGTATAACAATACCGTTCTGTACTAATACACTGTAGATACTTCATATTCAAATGTGGTCACACCGTTTATTGTCATACACACTACTAGCAATTCAGCGTCATTGACTTATTTCGCAACTCCGACTTCAACCGACAACAGGCTAATAGTGACACGGTACACGTCTTAGCGGACAAGCAATAGACCTTGTTATGGTTATATCCTGAGGTGGGAATAATTTTGGATTTCACTTCCTGCCTTTGAGGTTTGTTGGTCAAGGGTAAAGTCGAAAATCCTTCATTCAACTAAAATATTATATAGAGTAGAACGTCGATTATTCAAAGTAATTGGGAGGCATGGATGTTCGAAAAACCGGTTTATACAGATAATCTTACTGTACACTTCTATTTACCAATAAGAAGTTTATACAGTATTGGAGGCGCGCGATCATCCACACTGCGCCGAGCGGCACGCCCCAACACTTGTATTGCTCAGCTGTTGCTGTGAGCAGCTTTGATGCTGCCGCTACTTCTGCTGCTATCCCTGCACAGCGACTGGCGGCTTGGCTGGTCGGCTGTGCCACCGAATGGCGTCGTGTGAAGATCCCATTAGGAAGCTTTGCTCCGCCATTCGGTGGCCCAATGCGGTTACTATTGGAAATTTGGTGGGAGGGGAGGAAGAGGGACGTTAGGGCGGGAGAGTAAAAACAAAAAATTCGACTGTCTATTGTAACTTTTTCCGGAGGCAGCCGAGGGGCCCCTTAAGCTCGGGGGCCCCGGGGCACTGCCCCGCCCAGCCCTATGATAGCTACGCCACTGGGCACAGTCAGATCAGACTAGTGTCTAGTGGAAGTGAAATAGGTAACATGAAACTACTATCGGGATAAGTAGAAATACGTTAGCCACATACATTCATTTACACTGGAAAACCCGAATAACTGATTAATCCTTTTGGTTTATACCATACGCCCACTATACAGTTCAAATGAACAAACCCATTATTCACTAAATTTAAACAATTTTAAACATGGCTGTCAAAGACAGCAACCGTTCGTCAAAATATAAAATGATCACTTGAAAAACAGCTCTTCGGTTGCAGAAGTTTTGGTAAAACATTTTTACCATGGTTTCGGCTTCACTGGGGGAGCCTTCATCAGAAGTAAAAGTTTTTTTTTTTTTTTTTTTTTTTTTTTTTTTTTTTTTTTTTTTACCTATGCTTACAAATTTTAAAAGTAGTGCCAATTACAGAGATAGTATGAAACATCATATCCTAAGATACGATCTCACAAATTACTTACATAGGAATGTATAGTTAGCAGAAGGTCTCGAGCGATAGGACTCACGTGAAAAATTAAAAAGTTTGCACATTGCAAATTTTAATAAACAAATAAGCCGCAAAGGGTCGCGTGTGCGGCCAGCACTGCAGGTGGCATCAGACTGACAGGCAGCAGCTGTCACGCGGCCACGATATATCGCGCCACCTGTTATTGAGTAGTAGCACTTTGCATTCAAAGAGAACTGATATGGTTACATATTAGATTGACAAAAGCACATGGAATGTTAAAAAGTATGTTACTAGATGACAAAATAGTTCGAAAATTACACAAAGTGAATGTATAATAAGAAAATAGAGAAAAACAATATTTGAGGCTACAGACAGGAAACTGGGTACAATATTTCACATTAAGTGATTCTGAGTAAGGGCTTTACGCCATCAAAAAGGTTTTTATCATGCAACAGCAATTGTTCATTGAAAATAAATTGGTCATTGCGAGAAAAATGTTTATAACTTTCTAGTTATTTAAGCATGTCAAGTCTGAAACTTTTCTTTTCTGTGTGCAAAATACCAACAGTGCTTTGAAATGACAACGTGTAAGTTACAATTAGAAAATCATCAAATACGCAACGCAAGATGGCGTATGCCATAGAGAGTTCTGGGCGAGGAAAGTCACATCTCCGAACGGCAGGTTTTCGTTAATTCAGTGGAGGGTGTCAGATCTCTGTTATTTTTGGAAATCTTTCAAACGATACGAGATATGAAAAAAAAGAGAGCAAAGTTGTAGAAATTTTCTCCTCTACAAATTTGGTTATTTCGTGTTAGTTATACGGTTTATTTGCAATTAAAATTACATTACAAACTGCTTTTATTGGTGTTACTAATGTATGTTTTGACCGAAATAATTGAAAAGCGGGGTTCTGGTCTCTGGTGGAAAACAAAGGGGAGAACCCCATGCTGCTCAGGACGTGCGCTAGGCGCGCGTTTCGCGTATTTCAAACGTCAACTTCGCTTCGCAATATCTCAGGATGTAATTGGAATATTGCGATGCAATCAACGCCATTGTTTACGTGATTTGTCATGCTATGGATTTCTGAAGAAAAATATAGGGTGCCCATTAAAAAAAAACATAAGTTTGTGTTAAAAAACATATTTGCTTTCGTTTTAGAATGTTTCCAAATATGTACATTCATGGGCCCCAGTCGTACATTGATACCGGTGAAAGTCATTTTCCAATAGCTGTTATTGTTCCAGAGTTATTTTGGGTGGACAAGATAGCTGGGACACCCTGTATAGAAATCTTATGGAGTTCTCATGAAGACCTTTCAACTTATTTGTAAGGTAATCATATGTTTGAAGCGGTAAGAAATATGGGAACTAAACTGTACGTGGAATTCGGGCTTTTTATTATTTTTTATTTTTGTTTATTAGTAAATGAACTAACGGATACATATTATGAGGATCGAGAAAATGGAGTTGGTGGGAAGACATAGCGAAAATCCTAGAAGGTGCACAGACATCTCATAATCTCCGTATCGCCAAGTCCGATAAGAAGTCAGGTAGGTGGGTGGGAGTAGGGGGAGGGCGTGATCCACTCTGCGCTCAGAAGTTGTTAATCACCCTGAAAGCCTCGCCGCTAAATGGCTTCATTATTGCCGTCCACTCAAGGCCCGCGGAAAGGACTGGAATAAAGAGAGGAAAATATACGTCACGGGGAAACTCAGCAGCCAACTGGTGAGTGGGGCTCAGACCGTCAGTGTTGGGACTGTAGGTTTTTGCATCACCATTAACAGGACCAAAGTACATGAAAATATTAATGTCAAGGCTGTAAATTCTATTAAATACCTAGGAACCACAATTATGGACATCTTTAATTGGAAAGAACACAGAGAAAATATCGTAAGGAAAGCGAAGGCTACGTTTTATTGGCAGAATACTTAAAGATGCAACACTGCTACGGAAGAAACTGCCTGCACTACACTCGCTCGACGTAATTTGCATTACTGCTCAAAAAATGTTCAAATGTTTGTTAAGCTTATGGGACTTAACTACGGGGTCATCAGTCCCTAAACTTACAAACTACTTATGAACTACTTACGAACTAGGACGGCACAAATATCCATGCCCGAGGGGGGGATTCGAACCCCCGACCGTAGTGGCCGTGCTGACCGTGACTGGAGCGCCTCAGTCACCTCGGCTGCATTACTGCCGACCACCGTGGGACCCACCTGGTGGAAATGACAGGATATAGAGAAAGTTCGGTGAAGCACAGCTCGTTTTGAATTATCGCAATACAGGGGGGAAAGAGTGTCATGGAAATGAATCATTAAAAGAAAGGCGTTATTCTTTTCGGCGAGATTTATTTGCAACATTTCAACCAACTTTATTTTCCGTTTGCGAATACATTTTGTGAATACACGTACATAGGGAGAAACGATCATCAAAATCAAATAAGAAAAATCAAATCGTTTTTTTGAGCAAATATTACAAACGTTTTCGCTGTTGCGTAGGAATTTTCAGAGAAGCAAAGTTTTTGGGTGATCAAACAGAGTAAGTTATAATTACGAATACTTTGTAGCCGGCCGCGGTGGCCGAGGGGACTGCGGCGCTTCAGTCACGGTCTGCACGGCGACTACGGTCGGGGGTTCGAATCCCCCCTCGGGCATGGATATTTGTGCCGTCCTTAGTTGTAGCTAGTTCATAAGTAGTTTGTAAGTTTAGGGACTGACGACCCCGTAGTTAAGTCCCATAAGCTCTACAAACATTTGAATACTTTGTAATGAACTCGGTGAGACTAAGGTCCGTTAAAGCTAAGTGGAGAAAAATATTTCTTAACAAAAAGTGCTGTAACGCTTTTGAAAGAAACACACGAGATAACTGCATATCTGCAGTGTTTACCTGATGATGGCGTAACAGCCGAAAACCGGTTAATAAAAACAATAAATTTGCAGAATATTACACAGTTATCCCGTTTGTTTCATTGAAAATGAATAAAACATTCTGTCAAGAGCCGACGGGATAGTCAGTGAATTCAGTAACGCTTGTTAGAGTTGGCGGTCAAATGTTTCACAACAATATCCAAGAAATGCACAATCGACGTTTTTCGAGATTTACTAACCTATACTTAAATATTTAAGTAAGCAACATATAATGCTCAACTCAGTATTAAATTCTAATTTGCGTTGGCAGTTGTCCATCCGAAACGATTGAAAACGACTTCCACCTGGTCACAAATGATGGTGCACATGGAAGTCCTTATACAGATTGCGTTCCGGCGTCCCTAGGTCGAAGCAAAACCTGAAGGAATGGGGCACTGCACAAGGAGAAGACACATCGTGTGCGTGTGGAGAAGAACAAACCACGAACCATTTACCAAAGTGTCGTGTCTGTCCAGACTCCTATACAGAGCTGGATATGGCGCTGGTTCACAGCGACACAGTTTGTGTTGCCAAATACTGGTCACAACTGGCTTAAACAATATATATTATGTAAATACTGACTTTGTTACAGTTTTGATTTTACGTATGCATATTTTATTGTATGTGCTTTGACTTGTACATATCTATATTCTTCAATTAATGTAATCTCTATCTCTCTTGGTACTTTGAAACATGTCTATACAATTCAATAATATTGTTTCGCCTGTCTTGTATCGATATTTGGATATAAAATTTTATATGAACTTCTTTGAGTAACTACGTCTATGGTTTAGTCTGTTGTGTAACATCTCTGTCGAAGACTATGTATGTGAGTAGTAGTTGAACAGAGAGAGAGAGAGAGTCGGTGTGTAGCTCTGGTATTGATCGGACGTGCTCTAAGTACGAGCTGATGGAATAATTTTGAAATCTGATTTTCACAGACACAGTTCTATCTTTATAAGATTTTGTATCATTCATATATGTATCAGTATGAGAAGATTTTGTTGTTCTTCGATCATAAGGTAATGTAATCATTATTGTTAATAATAATTGAGAAAGTTGGACTTCTTTACCTGTTTCACTTTTGTAGTTAGAAAGCTAACCCTTTTCCTTTCATTGAAAGTTATTGGTTATTAAAAGCAAAGCATAATATTGACTAAGCTGAGTTTATTAACATATTCCTTTATTGGTGTGACATGTAATAATAGTGATTGTTGTGCAATACTAAACAGATGAACAAGATACTAAGTTTCTGCAATCAGTCAGTTAGCGAAATAAATTCTTGCAGTTGCGTTATTAGAAAGCGGTTCGTGTTTTTCCAGATTTCTCTCGCAGTCCAATTTATACTGTAATCAGTGAGCCTTATGCAGACTACGTATTGTTCTTGCTGTGTTCAAAATATCCGATGCGCTTTGAATCAGTTTAAACCCACTGTTTCCTAATTAACTGTGCAGGTTTTAATATTATGGCCATAACTAAACAGAATTATACTGTTTACAGAATGAAACTTTCACTATGCAGCGGAGTGTGCGCTGATGTGAAACTTCCTGGCAGATTAAAATTGCGTGCCGGAACCTGGACTCCTGGGACCTGTGCCTTTCGTGGGCAAGGCAAAGGTCCCAGGTTCGAGTCCCTGTTCCGGCACGCAATTTTAATCTGCCAGGAAGTTTCAATTATAGTGTTAATGAATAAAACAATGTGTCAATTTAATCTTTAATCAGCTTGATTGGAAAGTTAGTTATTGTGTTAACTACCAGCTGATGACAATTATTAATGCTGCATTTAACACCAGATTAGTTTTAAATGAGTAGCTTTTGAAACAGACCTCCTTTAGCTGGCTCACTATTGCCAAATACTTGTAGCGACCCTGTTTTTCCAATCAATTGAAAGGATCAGTCTCGCATCATATTATTATGAAAGGAACTATGTAATAATTCCATCTTGATTGTTTGTGTTTGTGGTTTCATAATGAATTTCATACGCTTATACTTCCCTTCAGACATTGTACTATTATTTTATACTGACCTCCACTACTACATGAAACAACGTCTTCCGTATACGTGCACCGCAAATTCAGGTGCTGAACATGTTCCAGTTCATTGCAATACTGGCGAAGGTAATTTGAATGTTCCCAATACACTTCGCACCTAATGGAATTGCAGCGATCTGGTAGGTAGTAATGAGGCGGAACGACTCTGATGTATAGCTTGCAACTGAGTATTGAAACTTTAAATGTGGCCGTATCAGACTCCGTAATCCTCGAGTCGTCCGCTCATCACCATAAATATTGTTGAGTATGAAAAAAGAAAAATCTTTCCAAGTTCTGTATGTTCTATATCAGGTCCTTGCGCATTCAAAGAAGCATAGTCAGAAGAATTTCTTTTATTTAGACTCTCGCTGCTAATCGGATATTCTTTTTAAATTACTGTCAAGTTTTAACTGTCAAACTGAAGTTTATACTAGTAAACGTCGTGTTGGCCACAGAGATTCTATATATCTTGTTGATACTAAATCGATCGATGTTAGCGATCGATCAAGAAAGCTCTGAAAAATTATCAAAGTCTTCCTTTGACTTAACTGTCAAACATCAATTAAATTCAAATAAAATAACTTGTCAAAAAATCGTAGAAACTTTAACTGGAAATAATTCTCAATTCTCAATTCCTCTTGTAGCTCACACTGGGGTCCTCTAGACCCCACGCATGCGCAACACTCTTTACAACAGGACACTACCACAACAACAATGTTATATTTGAAACCAAACAAGTGCAGACTTTTAGGCACTGTTCCAACTTGATATACACTGGTGTTTCAAAATATTGAGGTGTTCGGGCGTAAAATATGGTAACTGACATTCTAGCGATATTCCATTTTCCCACATATGATGGGCACGGGAGTTAAACAGGGTAACAGTCATTTTGGCCAAAAAATTACTGAACGCCACATACGATTTAGTATCTTGCATGCAGAGAAAAATACATGAATTAGTTTCAAAGATCTTCACAGAATACAGCTTGTTTTTTTCCTGGAAATTAGGCACATCTGCATATATAACACGATATATGTGAGGAAATGGCTTACTATTAGAATGTCATTTACCATGTTTTATGCCCGAGCGCCTCAATTATAGACAACCTACTCTTCATAATGCTGAATTAAAGATTCACTGGTGTCCCTAGGTCGAAAGTGGGAGGTGCGAGGGTTAATGTAATATTTCTTGTAGATCTCTTCAAAATAAATGATGTCGGCGAACACGTAGTTAAAGTTTAAATAAGACTTTTATTACACTTGACATTTACAAGTCGGAAGTCAAGAACGAACTGACATAATGTATTTGCTCAAATTTTAGGAAGATTTCGTTGACAATGTAAGTAAGGGCGACGATAACAGCAGAGACCATCATCTTCTTGCCTTGTGGTCGTCGACCCGCGACTTGAAGTGGCCAGGTGTTCTATTCCTTGAGGTTGGCGTCGAAGATGTTGCTCTCGTAGGTTGGATTGCCGTTATAGCACATGAAACAAAAACATACAATCTCTTTTAAGAATCATATAACAAAGACATTTACTATTCACAGAATATATGACATCAACTGCGATTGGGCAAAGCTGAAAATGTGTACCCAGCCGGGATTCGAACCGAAGTCTCCTGCTTTCTAGGCAGTTGTATCTGACGGGAGGCGTGCTTAGGTAGTCCTTGCAGGTGCGATGATCACTGTGTCCCCAGCGGTGTAGGGGTCAGCGCAACTGCCTAGAAAGCAGGAGACCCGGCTTCGAATCCCGGCTGGGTACACATTTTCAGCTTTGCCCAATCGCAGTTGATGTCATATATTCTGTGAATATTAAAGAATAACAACTGCAGGATCAGAAGTGACGTCTGTTCCTATGTTACATGTATATATAAAAAAACGTTTACATAGAAAAATCATTTAAACATAACTACAAACACAGTCTGCTTTAAAACTGAGCCGATATAAGGTAGTATCGAAAACAATAATTGGTCCCACTACAGCAGACTCGGTTCTCGGTGTCAGGGAGCGCGCTAGCCCGCTGCAGCAGGTGCGCGGCGATACGCGGACAGCCAAGATGAATCACCCTCCATCCGTCGGCCAGCACTCGGAGTGTTGACCCTGGCGTTCCCGGGAGGCCTCCCGCCTCCCGCCCCTTCCTTGTTGTTGTTATCGTATCAGCTGCTCGCCGTTCGGGTTTTTTCCGCGCCTCGTGGGCGTGGCAGCCACGCCCTTCGTATTGGTTTCCAAGTACGCTACCTGCCACCATCACCCCGACTTCGCAGTAGGGGCGAAATAACAGCCGAGAAGTGCCGGGCCACCGAATTTTATTCTGAGACCTTCCAGAAATCGGATGAATTCCTGACATCGGAAGTTACCGTTTCTGACGATGCTTAAGACGTCCAAACATTGTATAGCCACAGAATAAGAAGTATACAGAAAGGAAACTCCCGCTGGAGTCTGTCGTCCAAAATTTAGTGCGCATGCGCGGAATCGGTCATCTTGAAAAGCAGTAAACGCGTGGTTACTCCCTACTCTGTGGCGTGGTAATGCGCCGTCTTTGTTTGTTAACTGTGCATTTTAACTTCGTGAATCGCATAAAAGTAAACAAGTATATGGTACAGTGAAAAGAAAGAACTGTGAATCAATAGTTGGAGCTGTACCGTTTTTATTATGAGCAGCAATAAAAGAAAAAGCGGCCGATGGTGTTCAGCACCTAATTGCCGCAATAATTCGAATACAAATAAGGATATAAGTTTCTTCACCTTCCCAAAACATGCTGAGCAGTAAGTGAACGTCGCTATATGTGCAGTGAAAGTTAAATGTTATCAGTTTCGAATGAGAGCAATGTGTGCATAATTATTAAAAGTAGCCTTGCTTCTTTTCTTGACGATAACTCTCGCTGTTGCTGTTGCTGCAGCAGTTCAACAGCATCGAAATGTTTAAGTACATTTATATGTGTTTAACGTTGCAGGGAATAATATAAAATGACAAAGAATAGAGCGTAAGTAGGCAGGTAAAACTTTACTTACGGCATTGGAGGCGTAGGGTGCTAATGTTGGCAACGAATGCTCTTCGGATACTCAAACAAATAGATTAAGGGGAATAATTATTTTATGCTGTTCCTGCTCTGTGGTTGACAGATTCCTCTATATGCCCTTCTCCGATTAGTAAATTAGTCATACTCCTAAAGCAAATACAACTTTTATATATGCCCAGACGTCATTAGTTCTGTGTAATCACGTAGTCTGACTCAATATTTTGTGCTAATTTATTCGTGTCAAATAAAACCTGGCTGTTGTAAAGTCACTTTCTTGTTTATAACGTCATTTGGAATTTTTCTAGAGATAAGCACCAAATAACACGATCATCAATTCCACTGTACATTTTCGTAGTTGTACGAAAATTTAGGTCTATTTTTTTTTTTTTTTTTTTTTTTTCGTTGGATTACAATCAGGTGCAAGAAGATGGCGCAAAATAGATGTAAGCCGTTTCTTTTCGTAAAAGTCGGTGAGATTAGCTGGAGTTCGTAAAAACTCAATTTCCAGCCAAAGTACTAAGTGGCTATAGTTCCGCGTTTACTGCTTTTCAATATGGCGTCGAGCGCAACGCTTGGCAACATACAGATCAAAGGCGCCGCCCCCAGCTTTCCCTTCTGTATGCTCCCCTATTCTGTGGTATAGCCATCCGTGAAATACAACAATCAATTGGTAAAGCTCTTTCTATACGAGACGTACAACACGCACAAGGAAGTCATTGTCAGCTGCAGCGCCCCTGGCGATAGACCGTCGAACTACAAAGAAGCGTTCAAACGTTACGCATTTGCTGAGTCGTCTGCTTCACGCGTCTACTTCGTTTATTGGCAAGTTACAGCAAATGAATTGCCGCGTTAACATCACGTTTCGAAACTGTATGATAGGTTGTGATATTTAAAACATTTATTCGTGTTTTAGACTGCCACTGTGAAACTGTATTTGTTTTCGTGCACTTCATGCATAACCTCGTCGCTCACATGTGTTAACGTACTCATTATAAAATGCTATACATACTTCCAGCCCCTGCGGTTTGCGGCGCCTATGTCTATGATGAATAAGCTTAGGTGTCTATACATAAACCTTTCAGTTCGATTAAGCTTCAAATAATGCTCACCATAAGCAAATATTTCATCTGTTAAGTACAGCATGTTTCAGGAAAATTATCAAATATTTTAGAAGATGTCAATAAAGACGATTTGCAGGTAAAATTTCATATAACATGTGTCGAATTTTTATTGGGTACAGAGATACAGCTCTTGGTATATACATCAAACTGATTTGGATATTTTGACTGATTCTTTTGTCGGTTCTTGGTAGATCACCATATTGACTTTTATTTAAATAACCGGTTTTCGACGTAGTTTAAAGTCAGAATATGTCATAGTAAGCCGAAAACCGGGTAACTAAGTGGAAATGAACGTGTAGAATATACACAAAATACTACTTTTAAGTAAGTGTGATGTTGTACTACCAAGAACCGACGGATAAATCAGTGAAAATTTCTTGATTTACATTTGCTCTACGTTTGTTTGCATTTCATATTAACAGCTATATCTCTGTATTCAATAAAAATTGTACACAGGTTATATTAAATTTTTAATGCAATTCCTTTATAGTATCACCTCTTAAATACTTACGACTGAGTCGAAAAACTACGTTCGTTTGAGCAGGAAACAAGTACACATTCTCAAACAAATTCCCGACTTGGCTTCGTTTGTCAGCTGGGTTCCCCATTCGGTCGTCTGCGCATGCGCGAAGCACTTCCATACGCGTGAGAATAGGAACCATCCTATTCCGTCGACTAGCGATCGTATGCGTCCATCTTGTGCAAGTGGACGCGTCTACACTGTACGCGGACGGCGTGACCGGTGCATCATGGGTAATCTCGTAAGCTCTCAGTTTCCGTGTAGAAAGGGCTTAACAATTAATTAGTACCGTATTTACACGGCTATAGTACCCCGCCGCCTATAGTACCCGCCTTCAATTTTGAGGTCAAAATACTAAATTAAAAAAAAAAAAAAAATCTTGAAAATTCGTGAATTTGTAAACGTGAAATTCGACAGTTCGACAGCACTAATTAACGCTAAGTTCGGCAACATTACCTGCCTCTGGCTCCTGTAACAATGATATTTTCACGACTTAACGGTAACAATAGCAGACTACCCCAACACCCTACTCTCCATTCAATAATGCTTGGCTTGCGAGTTTCTGCAGTCACAGTTGCCAACCTCTGAAGCTCAAAAGTCCCATCAAGGAATTCAAAATGTCCCTTTTCAGCAGAAATTGTCCAATTGTCCCATGGCAAGAAAAAATATTAAAAAAGTCGCAAGGCCAACACGCTGTCGTGCTGTGCCGCAGTTGGCACATGCGCCCAAAAAAAAAAAAAAAAAAAAAAAAAGGCTATATCGCTTTTATGAGGTTGAGAAAAATATTTGTCGCCATGAAATTTACCGCTAAAACAAAGTTTAATATTAAAATAAAGATTAATAAGGCACATTTGCATGTAAACTGTGTAACCGTTGACTAAAACGTGAATATCGCGTGGGAAAAATAACAGACAACCGTTCCGTCAAGCCGCGGTGGAGTAGCTGAGCGGTCTAAGGCGCTTAGCTGCGGAGCGCACGGTTGGTTGCCGTCGGAGGTTCGAGTCCTCCCTGGGGAATGGGTGTGCGTGTTGTCATTAGGGTAGTTTAAGTAGTTTGTCAGCTACGGACTTATGACCACGCAGTTTGGTCCGATAGATTTACAAACATTTGAACATTCGTTCCGTCAAAACATTCTTCTCAAGAAAGCTTGACATGATATGACAGTCCGGTGATAAGCAGTGTGAATGCCGCCATCAGAAATACATTGTGGAATGTTCTGACAGACCGTGACGTGACGGACAGTGTGAACTGGCCTATGTAATGCCACAGAAATAAGCTGAGCAGTTTGGCGGGTGCGCGCACTTACCCAGCAGAGGCACCAACTGAATGTCCCATATTCATCTCACTTTTTGCAAGAAAATCCCTTTGTCCCTTTCTAAAAAGTAATTGTTAAAATGTTCCATGATGTGAGACACATCCCACAGGTTGGCAACACTGGTTGAACCCAGACTTATAGTATGAACAACAAACGAAAGAGGTACGCTGCTTTAAGAATTAGATTTGCGGTATCGTTTAAGTTAAGAGCCGTGGAGTTTGCAACGAATAATGATGTTCGTGCGGCAGTGGCAGTTCGTGAATTAGAACTTCTCGTATTTCTTTTGTTTGCTTGTAACAGCAGGTAGCTTCTGCTAGTCACAAACTTCCACATAGAAAGAGCATAACACAAGCCTACTTTTGCGATGGAGCCTGTGGTATATAGAATAAAAAATTAGTTTCTATTTATAAGTTTTAATAAAATACGCATTTCATACAAAGTGAAGAAATCGAATATGCACTATTTAATTTACGAAGTTTCCGCCTTTAGTACCCTCCCTAATTTCAGAAGTAAAAAAAGTCGGATACTAAAGCCGAGTAAATACGGTATCCGGTAATTACTATATTGCTGTTAACGTTAGTGAGCATGAACTTTCATCAACACTGCGAAGAAAATGAATACTCCACAAAAGTGTGTAGGAAACGTTGCATCGGCATCGTAAATGTGTGGCGTAAGCTGTGGTAAGTGGCATGATGAACGGAGTTCAAATGTTCAAATGTTTGTTAAGCTTATGGGACTTAACTACTGGATCATCAGTCCCTAAACTTACAAACTACTTATGAACTACCTTATTCTAAGGACGTCACAAATATCCATGCCCGAGGGGGGTTTCCAACCCCCGACCGTAGTGGCCGTGCAGACCGTGACTGGAGCGCCTCAGTCACCGCGGCCGGCATGAACGGAGTAAGGAGGGGAGTGTATAGGAAGGTAAGTGACAGCATTGGTCATCATCTGGAATCTGGGTAGCCAGGATTTTTAAGCAATGCAGAATTCTCAATCTCTAGAAACTATTATTGGTAATTAATTTAAACTGCACTCCCAAACGTAGTAGGGAATTCTGTGACTACACAACTTAAAGTTAATTTTGTTATGGTTTCGCCAGAAAATTATTTTGTTTACTTGACGCGGAACCATCCTCAGTACTGCATAAACATTGCTGTGCAATACATCAGGCCAACATTATTCTGCACAATTTACACAAAACATTAGTCCACATCAGTTTATTACATCATGAGGGCCACATATCAAGTTTCGAATCTCAATAGGGATCGGAAGACATTGTTTGGGTGGAGTGGTCAAGCGCTCTAACGTGCCTTGCTGCGGAGCGTGCGGTTGTTCGCCGTCGGAGATTGGAGTCCTCTCTCGGGAATAGTGTGTGTGTGATTTTTCCTCACGTTAGTTTAAATAGTTTGATGGCCACAGAAGTTAAGTCCCTTAAATTTACAAGCAACATTTGACATTGTCTGGAACTGCCGAAAATCGCTGTTGCAGCCGTCTATTTTCACCTGTGACGTCATCAAGATGGTGTCCCCCAATTTCAGTTTGTACAATATGACCAAGATCTCTTATTACACCATCGAACATAAATCACACGCGAATTAGTTAACTTCGCCAAATAATTCCACATATCTTTTACAAACACGATCTATGCAACTGCAAACTTTCAGTTCACCACATATTTTCTCAGAGTAAGAAAACTACGAGGTTATATATTTATTTTTTAACATAATCGCCATTCAGATCTATAACTTTGGATATTCGATAAGTTCTATACCCTTTTTATAATGAGAACTGTATAACTCCTCAAAATAGCCATTAACTGGCGAATTCACGTCTTCATTTTTTTAAATCTTTCACCACCGAGCCATTTTATCAAATATGGGAACATAATATAATCCGAGAAGGTGAATCTGGCGAACAGAGTACATAATGCAGCAAATCAAGCCCATCCCAAAAACCGACGCCATGACCTTGGCCTGCACATGATACCGTATTCACTTTGTTAGGAATCGGATCTTCAATTTGTGTCCATTGTTTTGATTGTTCACTTTTCTCGGGAGTGAACACATGTTTCATCAACGATTCTAAGCCGGCCGCGGTGGCCGAGGTGACTGAGGCGCTCCAGTCACGGTCAGCATGGCCACTACGGTCGGGGGTTCAAATCCCCCCTCGGGCATGGATATTTGTGCCGTCCTAGTTCGTAAGTAGTTAATAAGTAGTTTGTAAGTTTAGGGACTGATGACCCCGTAGTTAAGTCCCATAAGCTTAACAAACATTTGAACATTTTTTTTTTGAACGATTCTAAAACGGTGCAAAAAATCACCGTTGTTGCTACGAAACTTGGATAATCACTCAAGTGAAACATGTTTACGGCACTATTTTCGTTCGAGTGTGAGCAAATGCGGCACAAACTCAGCATGTAGTTTATCATGTTCAAATTTTCAGATAACATGCGATGTATTGCAGTTTTCGAAATCACACTATGTCTGCTAGCTCGATCAATTTCAGTCGACTATCATCCAGTACAGCTCTGTGGATTTTCTTCCAAATATCTTAGCGTCGCCACCTCATTCGTCGAGCACTTCGGTGCTCGTGTTGGCAGCTCGTATGGCATCGTTTAAACGCAACTAACTAATAATTGTACTATTGTAAGCGAAGGAACCGACGCTCCCGAAGTAGAGTTTAGCTCACCTCTAATGTTGGTTGCGTTGAAGCTTTTAAAAAATAGTAAAACATAACGATGACCAATTTTCTCCATTTTGACAAGTTCATACACAACGTTCACTATTGATAGCTGTCAAACAAAGACGAAACAATTCGCGCCTTCATACTTGAAACACATGCTTAATAGATAATTGGAGATACAGTATTTGTCAACAACGACTGCCATCTCTTGGTCAGGCTGGGTTCTTACGGGATCACCATCGTACAACTAAATTTATTGTTGTGTAATACAGACGCAGTATTCAGTGAAAATTTCAGGTAATCTTTATTACCCTTTAGCACACTGATGCAAAGGGGCTATGAAAAATTCGGGTTTGCTTGGAGTGGGCTGTATCTGAGAACTGAGTCTTCGAATCACGAAGAAATTTCTTTGTAAAAGAGAGTGGAAACGTCATCTACATTCAGCCTTCATTTAATAACACCGCGGCGGAGTGGCCGAGCGCATTGAGGCGCTATGCTCCGTTACGTGTGGCCATTCTCCGTCGGAGATTCGAATCATCCCTCGGGGCATGAATGTGTTGTCTTTAGTACAAGTTAGTTTGTAAGTTTAGGGACTGACGACCCCGCAGTTAGGACCCAAAAGCTTAACAACATTTGAACATTTAATAGTAATTGGCGAAATTCGAGAAGAATAATTGTTTTTAAACAGTATCAATTTCTGTCTGAACATCCACTTACAGGTCACAAAAAATATTGTCTTCGCGAATAACATTTTATTGGAGAGCAACATCAGTCAATAAATCTAGTTTCCATAGCGATTCTTCGTCCGACAGAACTTTCAAAGGATAATTTTTCTCATTCAGAAATATGTCGATCTATGTTCTGAAATAAAATATGATTCACAAAATTTTGTCGTGGTTTTACCACCTTACTTGCGTGTGGTTTAGGAGATCCTTGACTGTGAGTCTACCTCTTCAATGAAACACTAAGAATTTGTGGTGTTTTGAGATCAAGTCTTCTAATAAAATTAACAACACAAATTTAATACACCATCACACAGGACATATCTACCGACTTTCTGATGAAGAATGCACGATGCTATCAGCGGTTCGGCAACACCACTGGTTCCACATACTGAATTTATTCTTCCAACAAAACCTCCTTATTTGACACACGTATTTCTGCCTCCATCGGTGGTAACACATTTCATCCGAGTATGAGGGGGGGTTGTACTTCTTAGCTATCTTTACCTCTTTAGACAAATAGTAATACCGCGGAAGAGAATCAGATCTGCAGTACTTCAGTAACTTCGAAGTTTGTGCTAAAACCTCTAAAAGAAGACCTGCAGCGGTATCAGACATATCTCGTCCAAGGCTACCGAGTACGTAACGAAATTAGCGCCTCGTTTCATAACTGATTTGTTAAAACATGAATAATTTGTTCATGCCGAGGCGCCACTCTATTTGCAGAAATTGAAGCTCTGCTCATTGTTCGCTTTGGTCAGGCAACATTCCTCCATAAAAGGTTGCAATATGTCACAAAAATGAAATAGCTGAGTAATGAAATACATTGTCCAAATATATTGACAGTTTAAATGCAATGTGTGCGACGTAGTCTGTCGCGCGGAAGTGGCCGAGCGCTCTAAGGTGCCTTGCTGCGGAGCGCGCGCCGTCGGAGGTTCGAGTCCATCGTGGGGCATCGGTGTGTGTGTGTAGCGTAGAGAGCTGCATCTAACCAGTCTGCGAACTGAAGACAACAACAACCCTATATATGAAGATGTACTCGGACACACCCTTTCTTAAAGTGCACTATAGTTGGTGTCATGTAGGAAGGCGCTTCCGCCCATAGAGCCGGAACTGAAATAGTGGCAATATTGCTGAGCGCCAACAGCCCGAGGGAGAAACATTACGTAACACGCGGCCAGCCACGCACGTAGAAAATGAATATTGTTGGCTGCCAGTGCGGTAATGGTGAAAATTGGACCACCTTCCTACGTGACGCGGACTATAAGAGGTTTCTCGGTAAATCGTCAAAATCAGTGATCTGTATACTACCTGGATGTTAAACTACAGATTTCTGAGCGTGCCAGCGAAAGATGTTCATAATCTGTTTCTTGACTAATTACAACATCTACATCTACATAGATATTCTGCAAATCACATTTAAGTGCCTGCCAGAGGGTTCATTAACCACTTTCATAACTTTTCTCTACCGTTCCGTTCTCTAATAGCGCGCGGGAAGAAGGAACACCTAAATCGTTTCGTTTTCGATCTGATTTATTGTATTGGGGTGGTCATGTCTCCCTAAGTAGTTGGGTGCTAGCAAAATATTTTCACTTTCAGAAGTAAAAGTCGCTGATTGATACTTCGCAAACAGATCACGCCGCAATGAATAACGTCTTTCTTTTAATGATTTCCACCCCAATTCTTGCAACATTTCCGTAACGCTTTCCCACCCGTAACGTGATAAAACAAAACGAGCTGCCCTTCTCTGAACCTTCTCAATGTCTTCCGTCAGTCCACCTGGTGAGGGTCCCACAAGGGGCAACAGTACTCCAGGAGAGGACGCACAAGTGTGATGATGGCTGCTATGAAGTAGTGCACGAAAATGAAAACGAAATATGTTTCGATTCCGTACTCACATGAGTCTGTCACTTCATATATTGACAAATTTCGAGTCTAGACGTAATCGAGCTATTATTCGTAACGTACTAACAGACGGAAATTCAATATTCACAGAATATATGAAATCAACTGCGATTGGGCAAAGCTGAAAATGTGTACCCAGCTGGGATTCGAACCCGGGTCTCCTGCTTTCTAGGCGAAGCTGGGAATTTGTATCTGACTGGAGGCGTGCTTAGGTAGTCCTTGCAGGTGCGGTGATCACTGTGTCCCCAGTGGTGTAGGGGTCAGTGCAACTGCCTAGAAAGCAGGCGACCCGGGTTCGAATCCTGGCTGGGTACACATTTTCAGCTTTGCCCAATCGCAGTTGATGTCATATATTCTGTGAATATTAAGTAATAACAACTGCTGGATCAGAAGTGACGTCTGTTCTTTCGGAACAGACGCCACATGTATATACATGGAAATTCGTTTGACTAATTACAACATGGCGGACAATGTAAATTCGTGTGCGAAACATATGAACGTGCAGGCAGGCTACGGTTGTATTCTCAGTCACCGAGTTATACATCCAGTTTGTATAGAGATCACTGGCTAAAATAGAGGACTTGTAGTGTTGATTACTTCCAGTATCTTCACCGGCGCCACACAGTCGAGCGCCAGTGACCTCTGCTACGGAGGCAGGCTCCCCTCTTGACGGGAAATGACTCCTTCTTCCTCGTTTACGATTTTTTTTTTAATCCGGTACGAAGGTATTACTTGCGCCACGCTGTAAGATAGAGAAAGGACTCGTTAAAGTCACTTACTCGCAGTTTCTCACGATAAACAGGGTAAGTCGGCCGAGCTACGAATTTCCCAGGAAGAGGCGCTAGGACGGAAACGGCGTCGCGGAGGCGAAAGCGTGCCCGCGGAGACAGCGGCCGCTTAATGAGTGTGATGGCGGCGTGGCTTGTTTTTCGGTGGCGGCCGCCGTGAGAACGGCTGTGGCAGGCGGGGTCAACGAGCCGCGACCCCGGCAGGCGGGCGGGGGCGGCCGGCCGCTGTCCGCTGTCCGCGCCTCTTTTGTCTCCTGCTAGCCGACACTCCGCCGCAGACACTCCGCTGCCGACTTCCGGTCCGCCTAACTCGATTCGCCAGTGCTGATGGCGCCGAGGCGTCGCCCCCACCCGGCGGAATGGCTGCCAAGACCCACAGGTCCGGCAAACGTCTGGAGAAATCCCAACAGCGCTATTGACGCTGGTATTCACTGACACCTGTAAATGAAGTAGTCACAAATCGCAAAAAAAAAAAAAAAAAAAACATCATTTATACAAATGGTGACCGGTTTCGGACTGTTTACAGGGCCATCTTCAGATCTATGTGGCGTAGGCTTGACGTCCACAGAGCAGGCGCCTACGTGACATAGATCTGAAGATAGCCCTGTAAACAGGCCGAAACCGCTCATCATTTATTTAAATGATATATTTTTTTGCGATTTGTGACCCTTTTATTTATAAATACTTTCTAGAAGATTGCTGTTTTCCTAGATAAATAAATATATAGTATCGTCGCCGAAGGACCCCTGGCCGGCCGCGGTGGCCACAGGGACTGAGGCGCTTCAGTCATGGTCTGCACGGCCACTACGGTAGGGGGTTCGAATTCCCCCTCGGGCATGGATATTTGTGCCGTCCTTAGTCTTAGTTAATTCATAAGTAGTTTGTAAGTTTAGGGACTGATGACCCCGTAGTTAAGTCCCATAGACTATACAAGCATTTGAACATTTGAAGGACCCCTGCAAGACGCGCACTTACGCGCCTGGCTCATAGTTTGGTGGCTCTACGAGCGTGCCGTACTGCGCCGGCGTGTACTAGTATAGCTGCGACGCCGCGCAACCGAGGAACCGATGGCTACGGCGCCTCGGGACCCCGCCTTCTGGCGCACGGCGAGCGCGCCCTCTGGACATGTAGCATTTAAGGGTGGCTTCAGAAGCAGCGCAGAGAGTGTGTATGGATTGCCTAGGAGAAGCTAGGAGAGGTTTTAGTAGTCCAGACGTAGTGATGTCTACAATATTCTGATTGTTGTAACCGTGTCTGTGCAAAATAAAAGATATGTATGTTTTTAACTCGTGGTTTCTTGTTTGCTTCTCATCTAGCCTATGTTCCTATCCGGCCACTTAGGCAGACGACACAAGACGGGACACAACACACACATATATTTCCAAAAATTAACAACACGGTGCATTTTCCAATATTTGACAATGATTAACAGTTATAACTACACACATCTAATTAGTTGAGAATAATATTTTCATCGATCTTTCCCAAGGTTTCAAGGAAATAAATTGCTTGCTGAGGTACGCCACATATATTACATTACGATTATTCTAAGCTGTATCGTTCAAGTAATGTAATAAGAAACAACACTTTACATCAGCTGTTCGCTTTTTTTTTTCTTTTTTGTCATGGAACTCACAATTTTTCTGGACAAATTTTCGCTACCCACTACAGCGACTGTACTGTAAATACGTGTGTTTATACAAGGGTTGGGTCTTAAATAGTGGCAACACTGCTGTCGAGACACTGTGCAATGGGATCTACTATTCTTGCTGATAGCACACGTTGTTGACATACCTGTGTTACCTCCAAACAAATCGACTCGTCCATCCCAAGTCAATGGCGTGCGCACAATTGAGGGAATCCAGTCACTTGTGACTGAGTAGTTTAAGGTAGCGGTGTCACTATGTTTTCGAAACAGGAACAGTGGAGATGGATCAATATTGGATGTTCCAGAGGTCGTAGAGTGCACACAGGATAAATTGGCCGGTAAATGCGCATACGGATGGGCAAGCATGGAGAGAGCGGTAGTGGTAGGGGTAGCAGCCGGAGCAGTGAGCGAGCGTTGGAGGGGAAGAGAAGAGCCCAGCTCACTGGCCAGCAGGTGCAAGTGGACTGACGTGGCCTCCCCTTCCGAACAAAGGAATGAACTCGCACAGTGCTTCGGACGAAAACTCGTCTCTGCGCATCATCCACCTTAACCTGTACGGACTCTACAGTATGACATTGTCATCAAGGTCTTCAAGATGCGGGCAGGGAATCGATATTGCCAGTGGCTCGTTGGGTGTGACTATGAATCTGTAATCCTAACACGGTATGTTCCTCCACGACAGACGGTATTACTGTTCGTTTTTGGAGCATCACCTGGGATTATCTTTGCGAAAGAAGCGGCAACAATTTCTATGTAACAATGCGCGGGTGAATACAGCGCAAGCTGTGGCTGTTCTGTTCGGTCGATGGAACCTGTAAATACTGTTACCATCCACCGTAGTCGTCAGACCTAAGTCCTTGTGACTTTCATTCGGTTCTGAAGATGAGGAAACCAATTGATTCCATTCGCATTAGAAATGTTCCAGAGATTCGACCGCTCCATTCTAACCATCAATAGAATAGGCTCTGCTAATGGTATACTACACCTTCTACATCGCTGGCAACAGGTTGTACCAAACACTGGAGTCTACTCTGAAGGATAGTAACTGGTGCAAACATGTAACGCTTTTGTATCTGTTGTGAATAAATAGTTGCCACTATTTAAATTCCAAACCTCGCATAAAAATGGACGTGTGTCCATATATTTCAGTTTCTAGTCAGAACTATTCACTGCAGACCAATGGCGTTTACAAATGGGGTGGGAATAGTATTGAGTTTTGCATTGTGCACTATGGTGGTTTGCTTAGTATGTAATACGATAGTTGTTACGTTTCTGGTATTAGCAACGATGTCATAAAAAGGATAGTTGTGGCGAAACTCACAGGCAGTTTCCATACCAAGTTCTAGTAATTAGTTACACAGTGATTCTGAACACTGCGCTAGCACATATGTTTGTGTAAATGGCTTATCTCAAATCTTGTAGAATATTCAAGGATATTCCACGTTAAGTTTAATCTGCAAATTAATTATTAATAAATTGTACTATTAATGAGAATAATATTAATTGTAATAAACGAAGGTAAAAAAAATAAAGGAGAAACGGCTCGCAAAACTTGAGAAGTGTCTCGAAAAAATTGCCTCAACAATCGTGTACACACCAAGAGTGTAACTTAATGACATAATTAATAAGTATAGACTGTGGACAGAAGTGTGTAGCTAAGGTTGATTATTCAAAAATTTTAGGCGTGCGTTGATAAGAATTTGAGTTCGAAGAAATGTTCTGAGTTCAGCTACTTATGCTATGTGGATATTGCAGATTAGCATATTATGCCTATTTTCATTCACTTCTCTCATGTGACATCATATTTTGGGAAAATTCGTCATTGAATAAAAAAGTATTCATTGCACAAAACAGAGTAAGCAGAATAATTGCTGGAGCCAACCCAAGATCACCCCTAGAGACATTTATTTAAGGAACTAGGGTTCTTCACAGAATCCTCACAACATACACATTCAATTATTAAACTAGTTATGACTAGCGGCATTATTAATGCAACACTGGGATAATGGATGATCTTCACTATTCAAGGTTATTTTTGACTCTGGCCCAGAAAGTCTTTGGAGACTTGTTAAATAATATTGAAAGTCTGACAAATAGCCAACTATCGTTTAAAAAGATATGAAAAGTATTTTCGAATGGCAAATCCTTTTACTCAGTTGATGCATTTATACGTAAAAATTTTACAAAAACAAGGAAATAAAAAATAATGGCTGCTATCAAATATTTGTCCAAATAAAAGGAAAACGAAAAATTATTTAATGCATTTTTAATTTTCCATAATCAGTTTAATAAAACTGCTAATAGGCAATTATAACTCTAGCAAAGTGAGTTACTATCGATTAGTAGTAACATGAAATTGTATTTAATATCAAACTGAATTCTTAAGTGCAAATGCTTTGTTAAGCAAGTATTTTGAAAATGTTGAAGGCTAAATTATTGAAGAACAATATTTTGTCCAGCATCAATTTGAATGAAGCATATGATATTGTCTAGTTTTGATGTTAAAGATTTTTTATGTCTGGAGCGAATCATGTTAGTTTTAGGTATAAATCTCTTTACACGCAATGTTGTTTCTATAATTTTAAACATGTATACTCGTATAAGTAAGTTGTTCACTAATTATTAATCCCATTAATACATTCAAAACTGTATTTCCGAGCACTGAATATTTTACCGCTGTTTTGACCCAAAATGGGACTGCGCTTTAGGTTTTGAAGAAAAGATTTCAAATAAGACCTGCATGATACTTCCAGCAGGTAGTTTTCTTCAGAGGCTGACAGTTTTGACTTTTACGTTTCCCAGAAGCATATTTCTTACTGATGACAATTAATCAGGAATTATTGCAATGTAACTCATAAAGGAAGAAACAGTTTTAGGTAATACCAGCGTAAAAACAAACAATGTTTAGTTTAGAAAATCGTCAAACTCATAACATCAGCCAGAAATCAAGTAATATTAAATAAAGAAGTGGTGGGACTTGTTACTTTTCTTTATTGGGTGAAAAATGTCAAGAAAATAACACGGTTTAAGAAGTATACTTCCATGTTTTATCAGTCGGTTTGGCGTTGTACACAGATATTTCGAAAGTTATCCAGCAATCCACCTTAATAGATCCTGCATCATAGTTCAGGAATCATTGCTTTACATTATTAAAAGTTGTATCAGAGAAGGCAAATAAGAAAGTGCATCTCTACGGTGAAAGGGGTTTAAGACACTTTACATAAAAATGCAATAGAGATATTCAAAACCAACATTTTAGTTCTCTTTACTGGACATGAAAACAGAAATTGACAAATTGTACGACAATAAAGAAAACGTTCTGAATTTGTGATTCAGATTGCAGAATACACCAGTAAGGGAGACCGAGGAAACAGCGCCAGCCGGGATAAATCAGTTTGGCATTCCCAGGACAACTTTGCGAGACCGGCTTAAAAATAATAATAATAAGAATAAACACAGTGTTCAACATAGAGCAAGAAAAAGAATTAGCGAAGAGGGTTCTTGAACTAGCTAATATCTTTTATGTAATTACACTAACAGAACATAGACGAGTAGTTTTCCTTCTTGGTGAGAACCTCAAAATTAAGCACAGTTTTAAGAGAGAATTACAAATGGCAGGTGAAGATTGGGCTGCGGGGTTCAGGAAAAGAAACAAAATGACGTTGAGGAAGCCCTCACGAATTCTCGAGACTGCATAACAGCACTTCGAAATGAACTGCAATCGTAGACGACTCTCAATGGTACTAACTGGAACACGAATGAAAGCAGTCCTCGAAGATGCCCAGAGAAAGAAAGCGGAGATAACCCCGACAAAAGACATAAATAAAAAAAAAGTTAATACAAAGAAGCTAAATGACAAAGCTATGCCGACACCCAATCAGTTTTCAATTTTCGTCATCTGATGAGGATGTTCCTATCGAAGATTTGTGTGTTGAGAATGAAGACACCTTTAACATTTCATATGGCTATGTTGCAATTTTCCTGGTTTGTGGAGGGTATGGTCAAAATGAACTGTGGTAGAGATGCATATAGTATTGGCAAATAGGCACATGCAGAATGTGGTGGTTATGCTAGACAGTTACATTTGTGATTTTTGCAAAATGTCTTAACCAACACTAACTTTAAAAATGTATTTTTATTTCATATTTTGTCTGGCTATATATTATGAAAGCATAGCATCTCATAAAAATAATTATAAATATTATTTTTAGTATTTACAGTACCTTTGTTCTAATAATATTTCAATAAATTCCTTTTTCCTCCGTGGGGCATGCGTGTCTGTGTGTGTGTGTGTTGTCCTTAGGTTAGTTTACCTTAGTTTAAGTAGTTTGTGACCTACGGACTGATGACCACGCAGTTTGGTCCGGTAGATTTACAAACATTTTGTGTGCGTACGCGATTGTGTTGTCCTTAGCATACGTTAAAGTTACTGTTATGTGTCTGTTGTAAAAATACAAACGTTATCGGCGATCCGCAGCTGTTCTCATAGATATTCTCCAAACAGCGAAATTATTGGACCTGCTTGTAAGGTAACAGAAATACAAGGGTTTCTTTATTCTGCGGTAAAGATGTAATTGATGAGCAACAAATCAAAACGTATATTGTCCACTTCCGGACAAAATTGAGTTTGAAATGGTTTTCGGAGGTATTTTATGTGCTATACACGCTCCTGCATTCAGATTTAATCTATTTGTATATTTCAACACTGAAAAAGTGTGTTGAAAATGAATGGTTGAAACCAATCGTATATTGTCCACATCACTGAATGAACCAGAACGTATAATGTCGACCATTTACCTTTCATTTTGCTTCCCTTTTGTCTAAATTGGCAATTCTGTCGAGTTTAACACGTGTCAGGGCTTACAATGCTTCAAAGCATTATACGGCATTTTCACCTTCTGGCATTGTTTTGACACTACTTGAGCCAAATCGTTATTGTTAACAGTGCACAGCGGCAGTATAGTGTTGTGGTTTGTGTTTAATGACCCAAATGGATTTAGAAAAATAATGTGTGTTTATTGGGAAAGATGGTATAGATTGTGGGACAAGAAAAAGAATGAAGAAGAAATCAAAACGAGAAATGGAAACTGGCCACACATTGGAAAGAAGGAAAACAACTTAATTTTTTCGTGTCTGCCTTAGAAGTTCCTTGCAGCAGCTTCACTCCTGAACATATTGATTCTGATTGCTTATATGAAGAACCTGGAATGGACACAATGTAGTAAATTTACTGTACCCTACAATATTCTGCCTGTAACAGATTATTGTGTTGATCCAGTTTTTCACAGTAATATAAAGCTTTGTAGCATTCCTTAAAATAAACATTAATCTTATGTTAGTATAAATGATACAGATGTGAAGTGCGAATGTCTAAGATAAGATAACATTTTCAAATATAAAATTTAATGTGAAGTAATGAAGGTACGTTACTAAAAACGCATCAAAACGTTTAAAGTCGACCACTGTACGCCACAAGAGCCTTGTTTTATCACTAAACTTAGCAAATAAGGTCCGTGTGAACTACTGGTTACTCTCTGCTACAAAATCTCGTTCCCTGGCCCAAACTGAGAACTGACTCGTTTCAAATTACTTCAATAACAGGAAATTAATACTACAGTGGTCAATATACATAGCAGCTCACACGTTATTACACACACACATTAATAAGCAAGCCACCACAAAGCTATTTTAGAAAGGTGGCTAAGAAAACATTTATGGCGCAACAGAATTTAGACTTAAAATTGCATCTGAGCTTGGTCTCAGCACTTGTGAAGAACAGTATTAAATAAAAGAGGGAAAGGGCTCTACAATTTATAGGCAACTAACGGATTATGCTGAACTTATTTATTCAGACAGAAAACAAGCAAAAAGTGGAACCAATTTTGTTAATACAATACAAATGCATCTCTTACATGGATTAATGCGGACGATGCTTAACCTAAATTATGCATGATTTAACGTTACTGGTGGGGAAGGATTTACAAACGACACTCATTCTCTCTCACACACGCAATGCCACAGCGAAACTCACCAAAATCAGCGTGCTGAGACGAGGCGGAAGCAGGCCCGCTATCGCAGGCGATATTCTGCAAGTCGGAGGTAGCACAAAACACTATATACAAGAACACTTTGTAGCTGGCTCTGGTCTGTTGCGCCTGTTTTGAGATGGTGCGTGTGTATAGCCGAATTAAATTACATCTGAATTGGACCGCGAGCAAACAAGCTAAGCCGGCCGCGGTGGCCGAGGGGACTGAGGTGCTCCAGTCACGGTCTGCGCGGCCACTACGGTCGGAGTTTCGAATCCCCCCTCGGGCATGGATATTTGTGCCGTCCTTAGTAGTAGTTAGTTCATAAGTAGTTTGTAAGTTTAGGGACTGATGACCCCGTAAGTCCCATAAGCTATACAAACATTTGAACGTTTTGAAATACGCTAACGACGCCACACGGCTACGTTACATGAATGCAGTCCACTGAAGGTGAAGTTGTTGAAAATCGGATTCATTATACAAAATCACGGTGGATTCTTAAGTTGCAGTCTGTTAGAAATCGATCTAGGTAGTGGTTATATATGAGAAGAGGCGTGAATTCAGGCGACTAGCTGCAAACCCCAGAAGTCGAAACTCGCACCCACGTGGCTCCGAAACCCGATAAAAAAGAATAAATTCAGTTTCCAAAAAATAAAGAAAATAAACTACAGCATGCAACACATAGAAATGCTTAGAATTACATACGGAAGCGAATGAAATACAGCTACACGCAATAGGGGCCATTACAGAGACGGATAAGGTCCTGCCTCAGAAAAACCAGAAAAATGTAATAATTACAAAGTCGGAAAAATAAAATTAAGAATTACAGCATGCAACATATAGAAACGTTTAGAATTACATAAGGAAGCTATTGAAGGAGATGGTACGAGGCTCAGAGAGAATTACTGACAAAGAGTGCGTACTACAGTCGGAGATGAGACAGCAAAATTAAAATAGGCGGGGAGAGAAGATCGCGAAATATTAGTGGAAATCAGGATATCCGCATAGTTACTTGCTCGATGAGCATGGAACAAGAGTGGAAGCTGAAGGCTTTGATCTATGAACCAACCACGTGGAACAAATATCACTCACGGAAGGAAAGGATGAGAATATTTTTACATGCACTGTACAACACCTATTAGAAATTGGGCCCCACAAAGCTAGAAAGTATTTACACTGAGTTCATACACTGCCACATGATCACAAAAGGTTTTAACATACCAGTCCATTATCAAACTGAAACTAGAATCATACACATCGCGTTTGTCTATTGGAAATCACTGAATTGAAAAACGAGAACACATTACCGCACATGTTCGAGAAAATATTCGAAAAAAATTATTCTAAATTCACAAATCTAAGTTAAACGTGCTAGTCAATGAAACGTTACCATCTCCAGAAACAAGATCAGAACCAACCGTATTTCACCTGGCGTCCAGCCCAGAATGATCAGACCGAGCGGCCACCGGACGCGAGATGACACTGGAAGCTGGAAAATCCAAGAAACAATGGTGGTGGGGACAGACAACAAGACTCGCCCTAGAGAAGGCTCGCTGACTAGACTGTAACAAAATGGTGTAGAAACCTCTTTGGTAGCCTCACCAGCTATCCACTCTGAGCCAGAGAGAACGACGCAAAGCGAGCTATCACATTCGCACATCCACTTAAAAGTAAGACAAGTAAACATTCTCACAGGGACAGTGGCGTTGCGGAGAAGCCGTACTTATGCCTCATTAATTAATACAATAATAAATTATTAACATAACAAAATAAGAAAATCCAGGCAATATTAACTGATATTTTAACACATGAAATAATAATGCTATTCCTCAAGCCTTGAAAAGAGTGGGATTCATGTTTTAACAAAATGATAATCTAGCGATAATTATAACTTTACAGAAATATACAAACAATATATAGAAGAAGACGGGCGGTCGTCTTTCAATGTGTAATGTCCTATATGACAGATCAAAACGTATATTGTCCGGAATAGAAATTGATTTTCTAACTTAACTAAAACAAAATTGATCTATTGCAAGGTATATTCTAGTTCAGTAGCTCAACACGGATCTAACTGTGGAAGCAGTTTAAATTTTATTGAGTGGTTTAACAGATATCAGTTTTTTGCTTCTCCTGAAAACTTTGAATCAACGGACAGAATACGTTTTGATTAGTTGCTCCTTTATGTGGAACATTGCTTGCCAGTAAGGAGCGACCGAATAATCGGTTTCGACCAGTTTCAGCCAAAATACTGGATTCGGCTGCAGTTTCGGTTTCAGCCAGAAATCAGCCGAATCTTCAGCTTCACCGAAACCAACTTTTGTTAATATACAGGTGAAGCGGATCGGTGCGCGTAAAAATTGTATTTTGTTGTCAATCACAATATAAGGCAATCGTATCTTACATTGTAACAATTAAACATATTCAGTATTGTACTTAATGTATCAGGTTGTCATATTGTTATGCTGAAAAATTTGAATAATGTGTTTTCTTGAAAGTGAGAAGTTTTTTTTAATAACGAATATGGGTTTAGGAAACATTAATCATATGCTACACAGCTTTTCCTGTTGAGATTGCATAAATTTACAATGACAACAATAATACTGTTAGTCGGAACTGTGGCGTTATTTTTCGAAATATTTTATGCAGCACTTAGTCAGCAGCATTATATAGAAACAAGTTACTTCACTTAAATCTAATTACTATGATAATCAAGTGAAACAATCTGTGTTAACGAAGAGATACAAACACCCAACGGAATTTCAAAACGTGTTTACGATTTCATAACTGCGCGCGTTTCACGGCTGTAGGCGAAGGATCTAATCTGAGTCTGACATGCGGTCACCTTACTCCACAATTTTGCTTACGTATCAGTGTTAAAGTGTAAATGTTATTTCTTTATTACAGTGTCATCAGTAATAAACGTATCCTACTTGGGATCCCGGACTTCATTTTGAGGAGAATACCTTCTTGCAACAACTTAGTTATTCTCAGCTATTCTGCTTTGCACCTTTTTTGAAATGCAAATCAATACGAGAACTGTGAGAGGAAAAGACATAGCTTCACTAATAACAGGAACGAGGAATTCGTATGTACTGGGTCACAAGTGTAGCGTAAGGAGTGGTATGTATTAATTTGCAACTGCCAGGTGGAAAGTTGTAACGTACCCGTCATCATTTTATATTTTATACAACTTCGTGTCTGGACTGTGTATCCATTCTGTCTGCCTCTGTGCCCGGTAACCTGTACACTGGAGGTACCTACTGCAAGCTATTACAATGCAATATGGCTCCCACACGTTTGTATATGGAATGACTTGTCTACGCAGGCTTTATCCAGTTTGAGTACACATACGGGTTCCCGCCACATGCGAAATAAGCACGCCCGACAATGTTAATGAAATTTAAGGGTCATAAGATTGACCCGCGCAACGGATAGCATTACAAACGCATCTGAACTAATTAATCGCATCCAATATACGTACTCAAATGGAACGGATACGTTACTCTGATATTTATGCTCCAGTGCACCATTGCAGGCCACAGCAAAGATTTTAAGAATGGGATTACTAGTGCAGAATAGGGCCATATGAACATTTAGAAATTGCTTCGACACGCGTGTGGGATACAATCATTATTTATTCACAAATTCGTTGAGATAAATACTACATCATGTTAATTTAAATGCTAATTTTTAGTATTAAAGAGAATTTAAATACAACCTTTTGTTGCTATCATCGGAATGGGCCTCCTAGCAAGTTAGGTTTATCTCGTCACTCGCTAGGATATGGAAGCAAGGCGTTTTCTCAGATTCCCCGCTATGATTTAACACATTCACAAAAGGCATGCAAAGGAAGATTTACTATGCGAACCATTGCGGCCGTTGCGATCCAGGGGCAGCAAAGTGGTGTGAACGGACACAAAAATATTACTCGAGAATCTGATTTGCAGTACTGATCTTCTGATTAGTACTAGAACATGACAGGGGATCACAAAATATTACGATGCCCGTCTAAGTGGCGAGCTTACGCGATCAGTGTGGACCCCACACAAAAACCAAGTTAACTGAAATTTAATTTAAAATAATTACCATCACGCTGAATCTACTCTTACTTCTACGGAATTTGGATATGATTACTTGAATACATCACGTCTGTCAACATTACTACTAATCCGTGGGCCTATCATCATACCACACAATCATTACAAAGCAAACCTAACAAAATTTACGAAAATCTGCCAGTTAACACTAAATTGTAATCATTATAACATTATTGCACGAGGAGGTTAAGCACGTGCAACAGATCCTCTGCTACCAGACTTACTATGTACTGGCCAACGTACACCCTGGTCACATTGCACAAAGAAAACCGTCATAATTGCGAGATTAATCGTCCACATGTATGCATTAAACAAATAGTGAACACACGAGGAACAAATTATGACTAATAAAAGACTACCATTGCACCTACTGTACTCACAAACTAGAAGTTACCAATTTCGCTCGCAAAGTCCTAGTTACAAAGAAAATCACTTTAAATTTGAATATTGACCCTAAAAAGGAATATGTACCTGAAACAACTAAAAAAACCTGTTCAGCGAACTAATACTCCCAATGATAATGCAACAAATAACCGACTTAGCAGTAACTTTGACCCACGACAGAGCACGCACCATCTCAATCTGGTTCTATTATGTGAAATCCCCTCCCCCCTAAAAAAAAAAATTGTTAAAATTGATACCTACTGGTTACATCCCCTAACAACCGGTGGTGCCGTCAAAAAAGGAGAAAAAAGCAGACGTCATTATCTTAGTACTCAGGACCATGGAAGAGCTACGAATAAAGACCTAAGTAAGGAAACACTTTTCGTGCAAATGCAGTTAAACAAGGAAACTATGATTTGCAAAAATTTTTCTTATCGATATATCTTTCAATTTAAGAAATGTGAAAGGCATATCGGTTGTCACCGGGAAGAAAAGTCTTTCTGATTGTATATACTGCACCACAATCTTGATTATATATGTCAGATGTATAAAAGTTCATTCAATTATTGAATTTGCAGTGACACTTGTATCTCTTAATAGAAATAAGAGAAAACTAAATCTGATTTTAATTACATTCCTAAAACATATGCCTAATTTTTCTTTAGTGGTTATGACGTGTCACACACTATTTTTATCTCATTCAGCATGTGATTCTCTTTGAACTGTCGTCTGTTTAGTTGGAGAGTTTACAATGAACTTCCATAGACCAGACAAGTTCGCCATATATTCGTCACTTTTGCCTGTTGCTCAACAGGCCTTTAACTGCTCTCATACTTAGTTTATAAGAACACATGCACACACACACACACACACACACACACACACACACACACACACGCACGCATCAATTACATTAATTGACTTTTGAAGGATATTCAGGAATTAAATTTAATTGCATCGACAGGAAAAGAAGTAAGAAAGTAGCAAGAATGATTGCAGGTACTAAGAGATGGGAACAATGGCAGGAGGGTGTCCATAATAAGTAAATCAAAGAAAAACTGGGAATGAACACCACAGATGAAGCAGTTAGAGCGAACAGACTGAGATGGTGGGGTCATGTTACACAAACGGGAGAAGCAAGGTTACCTAAGAGACTCATGAGCTCGGCAGTGGAGGGTAAGAGGAGTCGAGGTGGACCAAGAAGAAAGTACTTACAATGATTTTGAAGTAAAGGGCATAACATCAGACGAGGCATCAATGTTAGCATTGAATAGGGGATCATGGAGGAATTTTATTAGAGGTACTATGCTCCAGACTGAACGCTGAAAGGCATAATCAGTATCTAATGATGATGATGATGATGATGATGATCTACATCTACATACAGCTACTTCTACATAGATACTCTGCAAATCACATTTAAGCGCCTGGCAGAGGGTTCATTAACCACTTTCATAACTTCTCTCTACCGTTCCATTCTCTAATAGCGCGCAAGAAGAAAGAACACCTAAATCGTTCCGTTTTCGATCTGATTTCTCTTATTTTATTGGGATGGTCATGTCTCCCTAAGTAGGTGGGTGCTAGCAAAATATTTTCACATTCAGAACTAAAAGTCGGTGATTGAAACTTCGCAAACAGATCACGCCGCAATGAATAATGTCTTTCTTTTAATGATTTCCACCCCTCGTCGTGCAACATTTCCGTGACGCTACCCCCCCCCCCCCCCCGTAACGTGATAAAACAAAACGAGCTGCCCTTCTCTGAACCTTCTCAATGTCCTCCTCAGTCCCATCTGGTGAGAGTCCCAGTGATGGCAACAGTACTCCAGGAGAGGACGCACAAGTGTGATGTAGGCAGTCTGTTAGGTGGTGCTGTTGCATGTTCGAAGCGTTCTGCCTTCCCCACACTATTTTCCATGTGTTCTCTCCAGCTAAGTTGTTCGTAATTGTAACTCCTAGGTATTTGGTAGAATTTACGATCTTAATGTTTGACTGATTTATCGTGTAACTGAAGTTCAGCGGATTTCTTTTAGTGCTGATGTGCATTACTTCACACTTTTCTTTATTTAGTGTCAATTGCCAATTTTCGCACCAAGTAGAAATTTTGTCTAAATCGCTTTGCAGATGCTTTTGATCCTCTGTTGACTTCACTAACCGATAAACGACAGTATCATCCGCGAACAGTCTAAATGAGCTATTCAGATTGTCTCCTAAATCGTTTATAAACACAAGGAAGAGTAGGGCACCTATAACGCTTTCCTGTGGAACGCCAGATCCACTTCTGTTTTACTCGATGACTTACCGTCAGTTACTACGAACTGTGTCCTTTCTGAAAGGAAATCGTGAATCCAATCGCACAATTGGGGAGATATTCCATAAGCACGCAATTTCATTAGAAGCCACTTGTGGTGTACAGTGTCAAAAGCCTTCAGAAAATCCAGAAATATGGAGTCATTTTGAGATCCCTTTTCGATGGCACTCAACACTTCATGTGAATGAAGGGCAAGCTGTGTTTCGCAAGAGCGACACCTTCTGAATCCGTGTTGAGGATGATGATGCATCGAGAGGCTTTGCAGTGGACAGGCAGCACGTTCTGTGTTGAGTGAGCATTGCAAGTTGCGCTGCCCCTCTCTGCCTGTGCTGCGTCAAGTACTCACTGGCCTGCAGAGGCCCTGCGCCTCGCCTCTGCTGCGTCGTGTGCCGGGTCTTAATTCTCCAGTCAGCAAGATATATTAAGAGGTATCACAGAACCTGAGTGTAAATGTCAGCATCTCTGGCAGGTATCTGACGCAGAACGTGTGCATCGAGTTCCTGTTCCCCACTTCCAGCCGACTTGCTGCCAAATGTGCGAGAGCAGAGCTGTGGCTCGGCAGCGGCGCTTACGTCATGGCCGGCGCTACGCAAATGAGCGGCAGGTGCCCCCCCCCCCCCCCCACCTCGCCCACTCATCAATCCGCCGCCTGATGCCGACAGACAGCGCGTCTCTCTCTGCCTGGCCCGTCTGAAAGCTCACGTCACCTCTGATGGATGCGCGCCGCTTCTAATGCGAATCTAGCGTACGGCCACACTGACGTACTCTTTTTCAAATTGACTTCACGAGGCTTATTTCTGGATACAGGCCCTCAGTTTCTTCGATTGCCTTGATAGTAAACATACACATGCTCAACTTGTAGACTGTTGCTTCTGCATAACTTTAGATTTGCTTGTAGTTTTATGATTTTTTGCTTAGATAAAAAAATAAACAAGGTAATTTGTTGCAATATATACACTTCCCTTCCGTTTCATTAACCCTTTTATGCATGACCTATATTTTTTTGCACATTTACATACCCTGGGTCCATTGGACCCGTTATGTCAAATATGAGAATTTAAATGAAAATAAGTGTTTTGTGGATATTATCATGCACGAATATTTTTATTTGAAGGATCATGAGTATAATATAAGAAAGCTGTGGATATTTTAATTATTTTACTGGCTTTTAAAATGTATAATTAGTATAATTTTTAACCCTGAATAATTTTTAATAGATTATATTATGAAAACTGATAAAGACACCACCAATATTATTTTTAACAGTGTTTAAATAGGTGATTTTGCCACTTACAAAGCATAAATCATTTCACAAAAAAATCACATCAGTTTGCTGGTCCTGAGCAGGCGTTTTATTTTGCACTGGGGGACTTTCACTCCATAGCATACCATTTGGAGCAATATAAACGTTAGCACTTTCACCGCTTATTTGTCATAAGATATTATTATATCATCATCTTCACCATCACCACTACGTGGTTCTTCATCCAAAGAGTCGTATAACACTGCCTGAGGAACAGCTTCATAGTTTTCATCCGGAGCAGAACTTATATCTGAAAGGAAATCGTCATCTTCAGCTACCCATTGAGTAACAAATGATTCAAAATTGGGGCTTCAAAAACGTATGCTCTCCTCTTTCCTGTCCTTTTTTTTTAGATGCAGATCCTGACATTGTCTGAAAAATAATACTATGAATAAATAACCTCAGTACTCTCTTTTCCTATGGAGTGTAGAAATATAGCGGCTCTTTTATGTTATTTTTTAGTGCTACCAATAACCCTTACCTTTCTTCCGAGTGAGTATCGGATGTCAAACGATACTACTGTGTAGCAAACTCCTACAGTCTTTCTGTACAGTGTCACACACTAATAACCACCCACTGCAATATTTGGCTTCTTACACAGCACTGCTGTCTGACAGTTGAACATGCCAAGTTATAACAATACGTTTTCTGCGATAACAACAACGCATATGTGTGGCAGTAAAGTATTCTCGGTACTCCAACAAAATGTAATTGATTACAACTCAATTTAATATAACGACACTTTAACGTAAACCATCACAGGGTCCATCGGACCCAGGTTATGTAAATGTGTAGTATAAAGACGGAAATTAAAGTGGCACTTAAACTAATGACACACAATTCTAGTAGTGTCTTTAATGTATTACTGAATATTGCCAGAGAGCATACCTGAACGGTTGGGACTCAATTTCAAGTCTTTAATAAACAAATTAAAAATTAAAATTGTTCCCGGGTCCATTGGACCCAGGGTATGCATACTAGGGTTAAGGAACGACATTTGCCAGAGAAATCTAGCACTTCCTTTATATATGAAACTACCAATATCAGCACTTTGTTCAGAATATTCATTATTACAGTATCCTCCCAATATACTTGCATATGCTTCAGAAGACCGTTGTTCAATTCATTGTCACGTATATCACGGCATGTTCACGACGTAGAACAAACGCACATTTTAGAGGACACATTCTTACACATGCACATCTCTGAATATTGCGGAACTTAGCTCTATTCTTTTAATTAATAGGAGTGGCTGAAACCCCCTTAGGAAAAAGGGCGAAAAAAATTTCTGGGAGTGGCGGGTTTCGAAGCATCGCCCACATGCCTTTCAAATACAATCTCACGAGCTGCCCACTGCATTACGGCGAACTAATGCCAAACCGCTTCTTAATTCTCCTGCTATTGGTAGCAGTTGTTAACTAGTGCTAATATGGCATTTTAGACATAAGATTATAAGTTATCGTACGAAGAACGACGTGTTTTGGTTAATTCTTCAGTGCGCCATTGCATTGAAATGACAATGCGAAAATTATAATTAAAAAATCATAAAATACAGGAAGCAAGATAGCGTATGCCAGAGAGAGTTCTGGGCGAGAAATGTCACGTGACATTTCCAAACGCCTCGTTTACGTAAACTCAAGTGACGGTGTCAAATCGCAGTTATTTTTGCAAATATGTCTGTAACGGTGCGAGTTACGAAAAAATCTACAAATTAGTTTGTTCCATTTACGTGTCAGATGAACGGTTTATTGGCAATTATAATTACATTACAAATGGCTTCTTTTTAGTGTTACTAACATATTTTTTGTCCGAAGTATTTGAAAAAGGCAGGTTCTGGTCTGTGGCGGCCAACAATTATGTCTGTAAAATTTGGTGCCGATCTGTTGAACGGTTCGACTTAAAAAGTGGGAACATGTTACGGACAGATAGACAGACAGACGGACAGACAAACAGACATTATCAAATCGCTGTTATTTTTGCAAATATTTCTGAAACGATACGAAATATGAAAAAAAGATTAAAAAAAAAAGTACTGTACCACCCACGATCCCCGGCTCGGACTTAAGTCTTTGCGACTTCGATTTGATTCCGAAGACGAAGAAATCACTTCATGGCATTAGCTTCAACACTGTTCCAGAGATTCGACAGGCAGTAGACGCTCCATTCGCACCATCAAGATAACAGGCTCTGCTAATGGTATTCTACACCTTCCACATTACTGGCAACGGGTTGTACACAACGCTCACGCTGACGACTACTTTTAAGGGCTGTATCAGGAGTAAACATGTAACTCTTTTGTATCGGTTGTGAATAATTATTTGCCACCTTTTAAGTTCCAACCCTCGTATTTAAGTGACATTTAAAACTATATCAAGAACTGTGTCACATGAGGTGCTATATTGGAAAAAAATGTGATCTGAAGATGATAACCAAGATCGTCGAAAACGATCATCTATATATATAAAAATGAATGTTTGTATGTCCTCTATGCGTTCAGAAACTATTCATTTCATTGCAATGAAACTTTGGTGAACGGTTCACCGTACGCCCTCGAACGATCGTGATCCAAAACCAAAAGAGCACGACACATTTAGCAGGAGATATGACGACATAAATAATGAGAGGCCACCGCGTGACAATACCCAGATTTAGGCGTAGTTAGGGAGTAGTTAGGGACCTGCAACAAAGTTTGCATGTAATTTCGGACGTTTATGAAGCGTTTCGTATATGACCCCCCCCACCCCCCACGAAAAAATAAATAAATGATGAAACGAAAAGAAGTCTACCGCTCACAACAGTTCGCCGTAGATGCCGTAAAACTGTCGCATGACCTTGTATCAAATAAAGTTAGCATTGCAGATTTGCATGTTACTATTTATTTTTGTCTGCAAGACTCCCTTAATTCTCTTACATCCAAAATTAAGCAATCGGTTTTCTTAATCTCTATCTATATGAAAGCGAAAGGACACTCACTCACTGACTAAACACGAAATCTCGAAAACTACTTCACCTATGAAGCTGAAATTTGGAAGAAATGTAGTTTATAGGTAGAAAAGGCAGTTAGGATAGGTGCATGGCGGAGCATACGTCTTCTGCAGACTCATGAAATTCCGATCTTCGCGAAATTTCGCATGCTTGACCTTCCAAAAAAGAGGAAGGTCACCGTCTACCTTTAGTGTCATACGGTGCGTGGGGGAGGGTACTTTGCAACATGAAAATGGATTCCTAAATATCTTGGCCGCGCCATAACTTGAGCACGGCTCGACCGACATCACAGATTATTTTTTTGTTGTTTTCGTTATTGTCAGAACAAGGGTTGTATGAAATAAAATTGGAATATTTGAGAAAAACAAAGTGCGTTTTTCAATGTGACCCTGCCTTTCTATTGCAAACAAATCTATAGTTCCCATATTAATGAAATTTTGCACACTCTACCTTAAAAACAAGATTAATGTCACTGTATGTATAAAATTTCGTTCGGTGCATGGTGGAGGGTACTTACGGAATTTTACAAAATACATAGTTTTGCTGCAGTTTTTATGAATTTTTGCATACATGACCTTTAAACCAAGAGGAAGGTCACTCGGTACATAAATGTTTGTATGGTACATGAAAGAGGGTACATTGCAGAAAACTTTGGCGAAAGAGGGAAAGGTGGAAACGAACAGAGAGATGGGAGATAGAGAGAGGTGGATGCAGAGAGAGAGAGAGAGAGAGAGAGAGAGAGAGAGAGAGAGAGAGAGAGAGAGAGGAGTGAAGGGGAGGTGGACTACGAGAGTGTAGGATAAACAAACACCCGGGCAACGCCGGGTTTACAGCTAGTCTAAAATAAAATAAAACGTTCAAAATACGATCTTGGCATACATATTCTTAATAAATAATTTAGATTGCCCCCTCGCTAGAGATATGTCAAGCATATACAGTAAAATTAATCAGTCTGCTTATTTTGTATTCTTAGCCTCAGTTGGCTCAGAATGAACGAATGTCACCTTTATTTTGAGGCGCAAACGACAGTTACGACTGCTTCTTCAATTTAACTAAAGTAAAACGGAATTTTTGCCACTAGTACCTGCAGCATTAATTATGTCGAGAAGCGAAATTTTGATAAGAACTCAGTTGCACTACTGCCATGTAAACTTTATAGGCTGGTTTTTGGAGATTTTCGCCCAACAAGCTCACTTCTTTCGTCTTACATGACATTTTTAAGTCTATCTTTGCAATCAAAGCTGGTCCATCTTTATAGTTGTTTGCAATCTTGTGCTTAGGTCTTCAACAGTTAGGTGGGTTAGCAGCACCCTTGACAAGCGTGTCTCTCTTCGGCCTTCCCTTTTAGAGCGATGTAGGTGATGCGGCTTGTATCCACCGTGATCTGGCTGATGTACTTCAGTCTGCGTTAGCCTAACGATTGTTTCTCTTCTACAGCCCCTTCAGTGTTGTTGTTGTTGTGGTCTTCAGTACACAGACTGGTTTGATGCAGCTCTCCACGCTACCCTGTCCTGTGCAAGTTTTTTAATCTGAGAACACGTACATCCTTTTGAATCTGCTTACTGTATTCGTCCCTCGGTCTCCCTCTACGATTTTTACCCCACATGCTTCCTTATAATGCTAAGTTGACAATTCCTTGATGTCTGAGAATGTGTCCAACCAATCTATCCCTTCTCTTAGTCAGGTTATGCCAGAAACTCCTTTTCTCCCCGATTCGGTTACGCACCTCCTCATTAGTCACGTGATCTACCCATCTAATTTTCATCATTCGTCTGTAGCACCACATTTCAAACTTCTATCATCTTTTTATCTGAACTCCTCGTCCACGTTTCACTCCCATACAATGCAACACTCCAGACAAATGCTTTCAGAAAGGACTTAGTAACATTTAAATTAATATTGGATGTTGACAAATTTCTCTTCTTTAGAAACGCTTTTCTTCCCATGACCATTCTGCATTTTATATCTTCTTTACTTCGGCCATCAGAAGTTATCTTGCTACCCAAATAACAAAATTCATCTACTAATTTTATTGCCTCATTACCTAAACTAATTCCTTCAGCATCGCCTGATTGTCTGACATTGCCTTCCATTATCTTAGTTTTACTCTTGTTAATGTTCATCTTATGGCTTCCTTTCAAGACACTGTCCATCCCATTCAATTGGAACCGTCTCAGCAGATGGTTGATCGATGTCCCGTCTATGTTTGATGATGATTTCGGGAGACAAGGCTTCTCTGCCTCGGCTGTGTGGAGAACCTAGTTTGTCACCTTGTGTACACAGCGGATCTCGAGCACTCTGCGGTAGAACCGTATCCCGAAAGCTGTTTCTTTTTTATATTCTTCTCCGAGTGTTTATGTTTCACTTCCGTGCAGGAGCACACTCCAAACAAAGGTCTTTATGGGCCCTTTCCTGAGGTGTTTGTGTCTGATAAAGCATGTGAAAAGGTTGCTTCTCTTGTCGAAAGCAGCTTTAGTGGAATCGGCTTGCAATATCCTTTCTTGATCTTCCGTCAGATGTGATTTTAATCCCTGGGTGGACACAGAATTCTAGTATTCTGCGGTCTCCTGTGGCATTGGACCGTGGTGTTTTGCTTGCTCACCACATTATTAATTTTCATATTATAGGGAGATCTAAGTGTGATATCCATCTGAGCCAACATCGCTTCTAATTGTTCTAGATCTTCAGTGAGTTCTTTGATGCCATCAACAAATCTTAGCATGTCTATTTTTTGTACGATAAAAAAAGTGAAATGTTTGTCAGGCTTATGGGACTTAACTGCAGGGGCTTCAGTCTCTGAACTTACAAACAACTTATGAACTACCTTATACTAAAGACAGTACAAACATCCATGCCCGAGGGAGGATTCGAACCTCCGATGTGGGAGGCCGCGCGATCCGTAACGTGGCGCTCCAGACCCCTCGCCTTCTTCCGCGCGGCTTTTACGGTAAACTTCAATTATTCCTATTGTTTTTAGTTTCTCCCTAACTTAATCGATTTTCCTCTGAGTGTTTTTGTTGTTATGGTCTTCAGTCCGGAGACTGGTTTGATGCAGCTCTCCACCCTACTCTATCCTCAGCAAGCCTTTTCGTCTCCTCATAAGAACGACAACCCACATCCACTTAAATCTGTTTACTATACGCGTCTCTTGGTCTCCCTCTGCGATTTTTACCCCACACACTTCCCTCCAATGCTAAAATTACGATTCCTCGATGTCTAAGAATGTGTCCTACCAAGCGATCCCTTCTTTTAGTCAGGGTATGCCAAATATTCCTTTTCTCACCAATTCTGTTCAGTACCTCTTCATTAGTTATGCGATCTACCCACCTAATCTTCAGCATTCTTCTGTAGCACCACATTTCAAAAGCCTCTATCCTCTTCCTGTCCGCACAGCTTATCGTCCATGCTTCACTCTCATACAAGGCAACACTCCACACAAATGCCTTCAGAAAAGACTTCCTTACACTTAAATTAATATTCGATGTTAGCAAATTTCTCTTTGTCAAAAATGCTTTTCTTCCCATTGCCATTCTGCATTTTATATCCTCTGTACTGCGACCATCATTTGTTATTTTACTGCCCAAGTAACAAAGCACATCTACCTCCTTTATTGCTTCGTTACCTAATCTAGTGCGCCTCGGTTGCACAGTGGTAGAGTGCCAGACTACAAAAAACAAAGGTCGCGGGTTCGATCCCCGCCAGGCATCTGTCACTTTCCACTTATTTCACCTCTGGCAGTACTGCTCATGTGAAAAATACCGAGTAGCACCGTGGTTCGGAACCCACGTTAAACTGTAGGTCCCCCTATAACTGGCTGGGTAAGTCAATTCGAAGGTCGGAGGAAGACAATGGCATACCACCTCCAAACAGGACCATGCCTAGTAAAGCACTGTGGTGTTCAAACTAATCTTTGGATTGTTGACTGCTTTACCTTACCTAATCTAATTCCTTCTGCATCACTCGATTTTCTTAGAAGGCACTCCATTACCCTAGTTTTGCTCTTCTTAATGTATCTCTGAGTGTATCCTTGAATAAGACAGGAGAGAGTGAGCAGAACTTCGTACACTGTTTAATAACAGCTTCATCTTCATGTTTTCCAAATCTTATCACAACCACCTCGCCTCCATATAGTCTGATTACCAACCTGTCCTTACAATTTATGCCAATATCTTTGAACATCTTAAAGAACGGTTACCAGTCAACCTTGGCAAATGTTTTTCTAAGTCGATCGAAGGAAATATACTTGTCTTTCGCCTTCTTTAGTATATTCCAAAAAAAGGTAATCGTAAGCCGAGTATTGCATCTCATGTGTCGCCTCCGATCCGCAATGATAGTTGTCAAGATCTTGGTGGCGTATGGTACCAAACAGTGGGTCCTGTATCACCTCTGTTTGCTGATACTTTCTTTGGTAAAGTTAGTATAACACTTTTTAAAATCTGTAGGGAACTTCCTGGTTTCGTATATAACTTGTATGAGATGGAACAGTTCTTCGTGTAGCTGTTCACCGGAAGCTATGACGAGTTATTGTTATAATAACGTAATTTTTAAGACATTTATTTAGTGATAATTGTTAGAAAGCTATTCGACAGATACTACTTGTTTACAAAATTTTCATTTTCGATATTCGGGATTGACGTCATTCGTTTAATGTTCAGCCACTCTTAATTTCTACAACTCGGTCTGCATCACAGACGCCGCACACTGTTAAATTTCATCTGTCATATCAGTATTGTATCGCTGAGGCTTTGCTCCAGTTAGCTACAGGTCACACCTCAACCAAAATGCAGCGTGATATGAGCAAAACAAGGCGACACTACCCCTCCTTGTAACTTACAGCACACTGCGACGTCAAACACTCCACTTTAAGTAACATGCATAAGTTAATTACTCTGTTGAGTCACACAGATAACCCTCTTATCACCTTCTTGTGATTACAGGGTTTCTGACTATTTACTGGCAACCGTCGTAAACGTTTGATTCTGTTATGTTACTAACATACGTTTTTCACGTTATTAAATTCGTTTTCCTTAAAAATAAAAATAAAAAAATTCAAATGATTTGAACTGCCGCTAAAAAGCTCCAATTGCCATCTGATGGCTATGACGTCATCATTCTGCACGCTGTTGCTACTGTCTTATAGCTCATTCAAAGTGATATTTTAGATGCCAGGAAGGTTCCTTTGAAGGGGCACGCTCGATTTCCTGCCTCATGCTTATCCTAAAATCCGAGATCCAATTTTAATGACGACGCCGTGGAAGGGACGTTAAATCCTAATATTCCTTCACTATAATTTTAGAATTTACATTTAAAAATGGATTTAAAAAGCGGTGTACTACCACCACAGCTGGGCACAAGTCCGTTAATCCGTTAATAGTTAATTAACGAACTTTTTGAATAACGAATTAACTTTTAAGTTGATTTTAAATAACGTAACCGACTCTTTAACTTTCGTTAATTTGCCGTAACTCCGTTAATCCGTTACTTTTGACAGAAGTCTTGCCGCGTATGCTGCTACGCCCACGCTATGGGTTGAATCACTCCCTGCAAGCGCGCCGGTTGATGTGAATGGTGCCGCCAAGAACCGAACAGCGGAAATGGGGACCCAGAGAAAACCGACAACTAAACGTAAGCTTGCTCTGAGTATACCTGTGCTATGTGAGTCTAGGAAGTAGGAAGGAAGAAAGGTTAAGGCCCGGTTTTTCAGTGTCTCGTTAAGTTCCAGTTAAGATTTTAACTTGCCGTTAGCGGGGAATTGCCTTTGTCAATGTTTCGTTATGAGTTAACCTGACGCTAAAAGACCTCAAACTGGCCTTAAGGTAACAAGTAAAATTCTGCTCGTTACACGGCTAACGACCAGTTTAGTGAGAAGCAGTACGAAAACGGCAGGATTTCAAAGCGCTAAAATACCGCAATATATTCACGTGATAAACACCGATTTATCGAGCAAAATAAAAGAAGCACTACATGTATGAAAAACTAGTGTGGAAAGCAGCTCTATTGGAAGATTATATCGTAATATTTCTCGCACCATTAGCGATTAGGTAAGTTTTATATATTGTAGATACACAACATAACCTTAAAATTATTGTTGCGATATCAAAATACAAACTTACGGGCAACGACTAGTTCAGTGAGAATCGGTATGATGAAAATGGCTGGAATAAGAGATTTGGTTGACAATGACGATGATGTCAATGTTTTGGACGATCTAAACGTCATTGCCCCTATAAGGCGTCCTAGACGTATTTCTGTTCGTCCAAACCATTTTGAATGTTGGGATGATGCAGAATTTATTACGCGATTTCGTCTTCGAAAAGCCACTTTGGAAACGCTGCATGAAAAACTCCACGACCATCTGTAGAATCCAACAGATAGTTATCTATTTTGTAAGTTATCTCTCGTAATAGAAAACAATACATGTCTGCAAGTTTATTAATTCAGTATTTACTTATGCTTGTAGCACCTAGGGTAAGGCCTAAAATGTGCTTTCTTCCTCCAGAAACAGTGCACTTTAGCCTATGTGCAAGTAATTGCTTGTACTAAGTTACTAGGCACTTGGCAGTATTTTACCGTACTAGACGCTAAGCACTTTTGCTGTCCTACATGTTCGATGGACGGCATTGAATTCATTTGTCACAATGTCGCTTCCTTTTCCTTCCACGCATAGCGTTGGTTTATTTACATTCCTCTGTTAACGACACAAGACTCTCGCCACTAACTTCTTGTAAAATTCGAGCTGCTTTCTCGCTTGTTTGCCATATCCAACCTCTTCCGATAGTCAAATATGGCGAACAGATATTTATTCAGACGGCACTTTCATTTGTTTCCATTGGCAACATAGTCGAAGTACCTTCTCGTTTTCTCCAGGTTAGCAAACGAGAGGTGTATCCGGCAATGACAAACTCAATGCACTTAACGAACACATTTATCTGGACGTTAAAAGGCTAGAGGTCTTGTTTATTGCACAACTTTAGCGAATGCCTTTCTAAGTGGCATAGAAAAAAGGTTTGGACCTCTTCTGGACGATGAACAATGCCAACTTGCTGCGGATTTTCATCCAAAGTTCCGGCTCATATGACTGGATATATAAGACAGCACTAGTGTGGAAGCTGTAAGACAATGCCTGGAAGAAAACTTAGAAGTTGCATTAATCCAAGAAAGCACCGAAACTTCGAAGGACAAAGACAATTTAAATGGCTGAGGCGGAAGCAGACAGAGGACGAAGAGCGAGATTTTTTTATTTCTGTCACTCAATATAACCAGAAGTCTGCAGATGTTTAAGAAGTAAAGCCGAAAGCCTAGTGAAGATGTGGCTGGGCATGAAATCCAACGACTCATTTAACGTTGCGGAATTTCTTGGGGAAAATATTTTAGTAAATCTTTTTATTAAATATTATACTGTTTACACCATCAAGTACCGCAGTCGAACGTCTTTATTCCGTAGAAAAGGATGTTTTGACACCGATCCTTACTTACTGTCAGACGAGAATTTTAATATGCTAATGTTTATTAAAGGAAATATGCACCTTATGGCAAATGACATTCAGTGAAATTATATATTTTGAGTCCGCTGCAAATTGTATTTTATTGCTAAATAATTATTACAAAAAATTAAGATTTATATATATTGCTGGCTTACTATATAGTAGCTGCCGGCTGCGTGCGGAAACAAATGATAAACTAACACCTTTTTTTTCTTTATATATATATATACAAGAGGACAAATCATTTCAAAGAACAAAATACTTTTCGCACGAAACAGAAGACTCTTGCGGAGGCTATATTACAGTACAGTATGTGATTACACATCCTTTTTTGTTTACGCTCGCGGCCGAGTACAACGATAGAGTGGCCGAGTAATACTAGTTTTTATTTATACTCCAAGCCCTATTTAATCTTGCGTACTCAAAACATTTTTCTTAAATATCAGGTAGGGTGATACGTATTCTTAATTGATGATTTCAATAATATAACTACATAAATATATAAAAAATGGGACTGAAGGCGATTTTTCGTGGCTGCACAATTCTATTACGAGTTAACTTCCGTTAAATTGTCCATGGAGTAACGCTTTGACGTTTAACGAAGTTAACTTTTTTAGTAACGGTTTAATGATTAACGAAGTTAACTTTTTGTTTAACGGTACCCAGCTCTGGCTACCACGTTGTAGAAACACAGCAATAAAAACTTAAAGTTGCTGTAATGTTTCAAGGATTAACAGGCCCTGGGTGGCACCCACAGAGGGGCGTCATATGAGTTCTAAGTAATCGCCTTGATTTAGTTTTATTATTTTTGCAAATATTTCGGACAAAGTTAATAAAAATATAAATACTACGAAATTTAATATATAAAAAATATTTGCAAAAGTGCACCGAAAAACAGGCCATTGTGATATTTATTTTTATAACTTATTTCACTTTTCGGTCTATTTTGGTACACCTTTTTAAAGAAATTCAATTACGGCAACAATTGCTCTGTTGGGGGGGGGGGGGGGGAGGGGGGAGCCGTTTGGAAATAACGAGACCAATCCTAGTAATAATGAATCATCTTCTTCACTTCAAGGATTAGGCAATATGCCTGTTCCGATTTCCCGTGATTAGCTCCATCTCTTTCTTGGTCGTCCAATATCTCTTCTTCCCAAGGGTTTATAGTTTTTCACCACGACTGGAATTCTCTCTTCATTCTTCCGGGTGTTGTCTCCATTCTTCCCTATATTCTTCAATCTATTCTTTTAAGCTCTAAGATTCCTAATTCTGCCCGAATATCATCATTATCTGTGGTCTCTCCTTGTGCAACCTTTGACTTTTCTTAGAAACCTCATTTCTGCAGTTTGTATCTTATTTTTGTCTCTTTTTCTTTTAGGCAACAATTGACAGAAACAGGGGGAAATAAAACAGTAGAAGAGGAATGGGTAGCACTGAGAGATGAAATAGTGAAGGCAGCAGAGGACAAAATAGGTAGAAAGGCAAGACCTACAAAAAATCCTTGGATATCACAGGAAATACTAGATTTAATCGATGAAAGGAGAAAATATAAAAATGCAGTAAATGAAACAGGCAAAATGGAGTACAGACGATTAAAAAATGAGATTGACAGGAAGTGCAAAATGGCTAAGCAGGAGTGGCTAGAAGCCAAATGCAAATCTGTAGAAGAATGTATAAGAAGGGGAAAAGTAGATACCGCCTACAGGAAAATAAAAGAGACATTTGGGGACAAGAAAAGCAACTCTACGAATATCAAGAACTCAGATGGGAAGCCGGTTCTCAGCAAAGAAGGGAAAGCTGAAAGGTGGAAAGAGTACATAGAGCAGCTCTACAAAGGAAATGAACTTACAGACAATGTGGTAGGAAGGGAAGAGGACGTAGATCAAGATGAAATAGGAGATGCTATACTGAGAGATGAATTTGACAGAGCCTTGAAAGACCTAGGTCGGAACAAGGCCCCAGGAGTAGATGACATACCCTCAGAGCTACTAAAGTCTCTGGGAGAGCCAGCCACGACAAGGCTATTTGAACTGGTGTGTAGGATTTATAAGACAGGCGAAATACCCTCAGACTTTAAGAAAAATGTAATAATCCCCATTCCAAAGAAATCAGGCGCAGACAGGCGTGAAAATTACAGAACCATTAGTTTGATAAGTCATGGTTGCAAAATTTTAACACGAATTATCTACAGGAGAATGGAAAAGCTGGTAGAAGCTGACCTTGGGGAAGATCAGTTTGGATTCAGGAGGAACGTAGGAACCAGGGAGGCAATACTCACTTTACGTCTTATCTTAGAAGATAGATTAAGGAAAGGCAAACCTACATTTTTAGCTTTTGTAGATTTGGAGAAAGCATTTGACAATGTTGACTGGAATACACTGTTTCAAATTCTGAAGTCAACAGGGGTAAAATATAGGGAAAGAAGAGTTATTTATAACTTGTACAAAAGCCAGACCGCAGTTATTAGACTCGAAGGGCATGAAAGGGAAGCATCAGTTGGGAAGGGAGTAAGACAGGGTTGTAGCCTTTCTCCGATGTTATTCAATTTGTACATCGAGCAGGCGGTGAAGGAAAGCAAGGAAAAATTTGGAATAGGGATTAAAGTTCAGGGGGAAGAAATAAAAACATTGCGTTTTGCTGATGACATTGTAATTCTGTCAGAGACAGCAAAGGACCTGGAAGAGCAGTTGAATGGAATGGACAGTGTGTTGAAGAGAGCGTATAAAATGAACATTAACAAGAACAAAACAAAAATAATGGAATGTGGTCTTAGAAAATCGGGCGATGCTGAAGGAATTAGATTAGGTAACGAAACAATGAAGGTGGTAGATGAGTTTTGTTACTTGGGTAGTAAAATAACATGTGATGGTCGCAGTACAGAGGATATAAAATGCAGAATGGCAATGGGAAGAAAAGCATTTTTGAAAAAGAGAAATTTGCTAACAACTAACATTAATTTAAGTGTAAGGAAGTCTTTTCTGAAGGCATTTGTGTGGAGTGTTGCCTTGTACGGGAGTGAAACATGGACGATAAGCAGTGTGGACAGGAAGAGAATAGAGGCTTTTGAAATGTGGTGCTACAGAAGAATGCTGAAGATTAGGTGGGTAGATCGCATAACCAATGAAGAAGTACTGAACAGAATTGGTGAGAAAAGGAATTTTTGGCATACCCTGGCTAAAAGGAGGGATCGCTTGGTAGGACACATTCTTAGACATCGAGGAATCGTAAATTTAGCATTGGAGGGAAGTGTGTGGGGTAAAAATCGCAGAGGGAGACCAAGAGACGCGCATAGTAAGCAGATTCAAGTGGATGTGGGTTGCCGTCCTTATGAGGAGATGAAAAGGCTTGCTCAGGATAGAGTAGGGTGGAGAGCTGCATCAAACCAGTCTCCGGACTGAAAACCATAACAACATTTCTTTCAATCCAGGATTCACTTCCATAAAGGAGCATAGGCACTGCCATTATTTTATATAATTTCAATTTTGTGTCTTTCCTAACTTTACTTCTTAAAATTTTGTTTGTAGTTCCACATATATGTTGAAATTTGTTGGTTTTCTTTTATATGTCCTTGTCTATATCAACACTTATGCCACTGTCTAACTAACTGAATCTGGAGACCTGCTCAAGTGTCTTATTTTCGATGACAATGTTATATCGAACTGTGAATTTACAAAAAAAAAAAAAAAAAAAAAAAAAAAAAAAAAAAAAAAAAAAAAAAATAATAATAATAATAATAATAATAATAATTTGTAGAACTTATGAGACTCAACTAAACTTACGAACTACTTATGAACTAGCTTATACAAAGACGGTACAAACATCCATGCCCTTGGGGGGGTGATTCGAACCCCCGAAGGAGAAAGGCTTCGCGCATCGTAGCATAGCGCCTCAATGCGCTCGGCCGCTCCGCCGCGGCTGGTAATTTACCGTAGGGGGCCATATACTCTGTTTTCGTGGCTGATATTTTTAAATTGTAGTGTTTTCTTCCCATCTCGTACAACATATACACAGAGGGTTGTAGGTGAGCTTCTATATCTTGTATCACAATTACATCGTCTGCATACGTCGTAACAATTAGATGGCAAATCCTTTTGAACTGGATATCTTCATTCACTTCCTTCTTCCAGATTTATACGAGTATGAGGTCATCAATATAGATGTTGAAAAGAGTTGGTGACATGTTCCATCCCTGTCTGACACCCTGATTTATTGTAATTTTATCTGTTTTAAAGCTTCCTGTTTTGTAATTATTTTTGTACCCTCATACAGGCTTTTCTATTACTGTCCAGAGTCCTGATGACAGAGTCAATTGGTTTCTCAAAGTGGATAAAAGATACACGTGTTTCTAAATTGAAATCTTGTCGTTTTTCTAAAACTGTTTTAGTGCTAAAAGTATTGGCACTTCATGAGCGTCCTTTCCTGAACCCGCTTTGCTCTTCTCCCAAACATGCATGTGTTATTACTTTCAGGCGGTTATTTATTATTTTTGAGTAAACTTTGTAGATTGTATGTCCTGCGATATATTCATTCCCGGATGAAATATGGCCCTCAAATCAGTACAAAACCTCCATTAAATGACAGACACCAAAAGCATATGCCTCTAGGGCCCATTGAAGAAATATGTTCAGACAAATCAAATTTCAAAGAAAGTTCCTCGATATTCAACACTGAACAAATTTTACTTGAAATTTTATTCGATCCGTCGCATAACAGTCGAAATAGAGCATAGTGTTGTTCTGTGTCGGCGTCCGGTTATGCTGCCAGAGTGTTTTGGTTGCTGGGGATCAACAAATTAGTCTTGTGTAGTTCGCGAACGAACTAGTTCGGAAGAGCGCTCCCACAGGCGAACTACGAGAACTAGTTCGCAGATCTCTCGCCTCTTAGTTCGTCCGCTCCTTTTCCGAAGACTGGCGGAGAACAGCGAGAGGATGCGAGAGCGCGCAGATTCCCTTCTGCCAGTTACCTTCATTTAGAGCTGAGATGCAGCTCAGCTGTAGTTTCATAGTTCACTGCTCCAAAAATCTATTTTAAAAATAAAGTACTACGAGTACTCTGTATGCGAAGTAGTTGAATACCATTGTATCACTCATTCGTGTAAATAACTGGTTTATTTGCCTACATATTTGATGTCGGATTGCCCAAAAATACGGGTAATAGCACATGCTTTGGTAACACCAATTCATTATATAAAAAAGCTATCATAAAAAAGCTCTTTTTGTGGCGGTAGCAAAAGCCAAAAAGAGCGGACGAACTAGGAGCAGCGGACGAACTAGGAGAAGCGGACGAACTAGGAGCAGCTGACGATTCCTAGGCGCCTCTGGGACATAGTGATCAAAACGACTGCACTGACTACGCTAGCACAAAAAATTTTCAACCTATCCACGCACTACTGACTCAGTGGCTATGCCCATTTTCACTCAATACGCGTTGCATTTAACCGATTGCGATAAGAATTCTCACCCGCTGTGCATCCGCCTCCTACTTAAGGCATAGTCTAGTTCTTAAGAAATCTTTAGACTAATTAAGTGTATGCTGCTCTTTGCAGTGGACCTACCTGAAGAGAAGGAACACGAACTCATTCTTCGCACCAAAGTGAAAGCTGCGGGAGACCTCGGTGAGAAAGGGGACACACCGTTGTACTCAATATCTTGTAAGCATCGGTGGTTCAGTGGTTGCCGGGCGCCGTGGCTCAGCGCGCCCGGTCAGGGGGCTCAACGCCCTCTGTAATAAAAAAGCTGAGCTAAGAACACTTCGAACATCAACGAACAAATACGATCAGCGTCCGCAATGAACAGAACTACCCACAGAGCAAAAAAAAAAAAAAAAAAAAAAAAAAAAAAAAGTGGTAGAATGCTCGCCTGCCACGCGGGCGGCCCGGGTTCGATTCCCGGCCGATGCAATAATTTTAACGATAATATAAACCCGTCCCGGCTTCGTATGGGTGGAATTCGCTAAATGACGAAAATCAGAAATGCGCTAGTCTCAAGATGTTAATTTTATAACTTGTATCTAAGGCTAGTACTTTGAAAGTCGGAATTAATTGTTGATAATAATGTGTCGTTTTTAATGTCTCATCGCATCGCTTGGTGATAAATTATATTTTTTGTCTTCCTGTCTTAGTTATTTGTTTCAACGTTATGCTAGTCCATCTTCCGACGTCGCCGTTCGTCTCTTCCTTCCAGGCGAGGTGTCACAGAGGTCAGCATGCTGGACTTGCATTCAGGGGGACGTCGGTTCAATCCCACCTTCTGCCATCCACATTTAGTTTTTTCGTAACTCCCCAGAAGAACTCTAGATAAATGCCACGATGATTCCTTACTCCCAATCATTAATAAAGATAATTCGAGCTTGAGCTCCAAGAAAGACGGCTTTGACTGCATATTACACGCTGATCTCTTCCATCTCCTCCTCTTGATATAAATGATGGTACGTGTAACTCAAAACATTTTCTCCTTTATGTATTTATACCAGTCATCAATTACCAATACGTTGTGTTGCAAAGTTTAAATGCCTTCTCTAAGAAAAAGTAACTATATATGCTAAATGTCATAGTGATCGAACAAATATATCATTCTTCGGCTATAATCGAGAGTGCACTCAAAAACATTTCTTCAGCTTGTCCGAAATTTCCACCATTAATTTGTAACAGTTTCGAATTTAATTTGTAATTCTCCCGACATTTATTTTTCCTATAAACTATCAACAAGAATAATGAGGAAAAAACCGAATTAAACATAGTTATTCTTTTAATAATGAATTTCTGTCTTCGGTTGATTCAAAACCCCCATAGAAAACTCGGTTATTCCTGAGTTTTTCAGTTTTCTGGTTAACATTAATTCAAAATGTATTTCTTATGCAAATATAGTCCTGATAATTAAGAATACAAAAAATTGATGAAGTAAATAAATCAGGCAAATCGGTGAAATCGTTCTCAAGTGATCTTTCATTTATGCGACAATTGTTTTCATTGATATAGATTTGGAGTCTCCTCCTGTATCAGAAATCCTATTGCCTTCCTGCTTGAAATTGAGTGTATAGAGAGAAAACAAAGTTCCACATAGGAACCCACATCAGTAAATGTCATCCAATAACGCAACGAGCATTTATTCAACTTTGAAACAAATCTGTTTTACTGAAAGCTCTAAATGTTTGTATTCAAATGTTTGTATAGCTTATGGGACTTAACTACGGGGTCATCAGTCCCTAAACTTACAAACTACTTATGAACTACCTTATACTAAAGACGGCACAAATATCCATGCCCGATGGGTCACTCGAACCCCGACCGTAGTGACCGTGCAGACCGTGACTGGAGCGCCTCAGTCCCCTCGGCCACCGCGGCCTGCTGAAAGCTCTAGCGTTCCGTATTTTGGGCGGAGGTAGTATGGTTCATAACAAGAAAAAAGTCCTGTAAAGTTGGGCACTAGAATGTATACTTTAAGTACTATGAGTCCTACTTTGATACTGTAAAGCACCTTTCTTCTACTACTCAAGTAGTTATAGCACTTAGGGTATGAATTTTAGAGGCCATGTTTACTTGTTTTGATCCATAGCACCTCCTAAATTATAGAAAGCAAAGAGCATGCGGTAAGAGAGATCCGAGTCACAATATTATCGTAGCTCTTTTAACTGCTCATACTCTCACCGGATGACATTTATTGACATGATTACCTATGGAAAATCCGACATGATACCATCCATTTACAATCCATCGACGTTTATCAGTGTTGTCAAGTTTCACTGCGTCTTTTGATTAGTTGGAATAGAACACCAAGTTACTTCCCCATCTGTTGCTTACTGTATGATTCATCGACGGTTACACTAGTAGCTTAATGTTCAAACGTTCGTAAAATTATGGGACCTAACTGCGGTGGTCATCGGTCCCTAAACTTACTAATTACTTATACTAACCTATCCTAAGAATAACACACACACACACACACACACACACACACACACACACACAAACACACACACACACACACCCATGCCCGAGGGAGGACTCAAACCTCCGACGGCGAACAGCCGCGTGCACCTCAGCAAGGCGCTTTAGCGCGCACGGCCATTCCGCCGCAGCCTTTGGAATGTGACACTTGTGACGATACTGCTGGCCCTCTCATCTCAATGTAATCGTACGATACCGTCTGCGTCGGACCCGGAATCGTGTGGTTCAATAGTGATACATGTTACGTGTGACGTTAGTTAAAAACGAAATAACCAGCCTAGGAATCAGTGTAGAACAGTGACTCAGTGATACTGTGATTAAAACAAGTGATAATTAATGAAATCTAAGAAATTTGTATAAGACGTTTCCAGACAGTTCTATAAACAATAGTTTTGTCATTGTATGTTATTTAAAGACTTACACAGAAGAATTGTAAAAACTTTTGTGAAAACAAAAAGAAATGAAAAAAAAATAGCGTTGTATATATGTTAGGCTTATAAACTAGTCGTGTAGACCAGCTAATTGTGTAATTAATGTAATAGTCGAGATTTACAATATTGAATTCGTTGTATATACGGACTGACGTAAGATTTTGATCCTATTTTCAGAATTGCAAATATATTTGATAGTTCATTATATGTTAGGAACATGTATGATGTACTCATTAACAAATTAATTGACATTTAAGATCGCACTTTATTGTCAACAGAAGGATCGGAGATTTCGTCTTAAAAATATATGAGTCATCTAAAATTATTGTATGTAAAGTTTTCATTTTATATGGTGATTATTTTTGTGTACATAAAATGTTTTACTTGTGTGCTTGGTCATTGTAAATCAGTATACTCAATTGTTATGAACAATGCATAATGTAAGGTCATTATTGCCGATGTTATATATTTGCCTCACCGCCTTGCGTGGGGGAGTTCGAGTTCTGGCTTTCGCAAAGTGCTTTGGAGTCCATGTCAGTCTGTGTTGTTGTACGCAAGTTTAAAATTTGTAATGTTTTGGTGGAGAAGCAGTTTGGTTTCAAATTAAAGGAGAAGTGAAAAATTGTACATACCGAGTATTTATTTCTATCACGACGCCCCAGGAGAATAATGTTGCAACGAGCAGGACCCCTATACATCGAACTGTTGAAAAGCTGAGTATTATGTTTGAAAGTGGTAGAATGAACTGTAATTACTCAAATAGCATGTAAATGTTACACACTGCAGACAAATGATGAAGATTAGATGGGTAGTTCACGTAACTGATGAGGAGGTGGGCAACAGAATTAGAGGGGTGGTGGGTGGGGGAGGGAAGAAGTTTCTGGCGTATCCTTACTATGAGAAGGTATAGGTGGTGGGACACATTCCGAGACATCGACGAATTGTCAACTTAGCATTAGAAGAAAGGGTGTGGGATAAAAATTGAAGAGGGAGACCGAGGGACGAATACAGTAAGCATATTCATAAAGATGTACTTTGCCGTTCGTATTCTCAGATGAAGAGGCTAGCACAGGACAGGGTAGCGTGGAGAGCTGCATCAAACCAGTCTGCGGACTGAAGACCACAACAACAGCTTGAGCAGTACTGTGGTACCAGGCGTTGATCCGTGCTGAAACACGTATATTGGTGCGTGGTACAGCCTACACGAGCGGTAATGCCGACGCTCAGTCTGGTGTCAGTTGGCTCATACATATGGCGAATACTGTCTTGGGATAGATTATTCCACCATTGCTGTACCTATTCAAATCGCAGGTGTCAGTTGTCCGTTCAAATCCCACACATGCCCGATCTGAGGCAATTCCGGACCACGGTGCTGATCAGGTAAGTTTATCTTGCAGAGCACTTTAGTGACACACGCGATTCTTCAAAGACGAATGCGGTGCTTGCCGTTTTCGACTCCGCTCTTCTTTCAAAATAAACATCTGCCCAGTTTTTGTTATCGGTTTTAACCTTTCCCCCACTTGAAGGAGAACTCGAGCAGTAGTCCTCTTTTGATGAGTTAGGATGCCGCTGCTTCTTCGAGACGAACATTAAACACATGTGAGGAATTAAGGCCTGTCTTTCTTTAAATAATCCCTCCCCCCCCCCCAACCCATAGTTAATATTGAAACCTGTGTATTGAGTTTCATTCAAGAGTCCTCTTCTCCCGGATAATTATTTAATTGCTGTTTTTCAGTATCACAATTGTTAACATAGCATGAGGTTTGAGCGCCATTATGGCTCCTTTTGCACCTTAAGTAGTCATTAATCCGTATTATCTAGTTTCACAGCTCATTTCATTTTTCTAGTAAAAGTGCCGCGTGGGAGAAACCGCGTGGTCCAAGGCTTCGTGCTACAGCCTGAGCAGCCGCTCCCGCCGGAGGTTCGAGTCCTCTCTTGGGCATATGTGTGTGTGTGTTTGTGTGTGTGTGTGTGTGTGTGTGTGTGTGTGTGTGTGTGTGTTAGCAGTTTGGTACAATAGTCTTACAAACATCGACATCTAGTAAAATAACCTGCAGTTTGTTAAAAATGTTTTCGAAATCCGACAATTCATATATTTTCCTCATCATGATAAAATTTTTTCACGCCCCCACAAATATTATTACGTGAAGCTTAACATGCTCAAATGTTTATCTATGGTAACAAGTTATCACAAATTGAATATACTAAGTTACAGTATTTTCCATTTTCCGTCTGTACGCTGAGCGCTATTTTGAAGTAACTTCTTGCCACTTTTTATAGTGATATTTCGATCACTGTTCTCTCAACCTTAACTGCTACATCCACAATTTTATTCCTCTTATTCATTTACGTTGCCGTTTCAGCCTTATCCCTATAAGAATTGAGTTTAGTTGCTTTTTCTCTCAATTTTTTCACTCAGAATAGATCCATGTTTTGTATACGTAATTTCACGGATTTTTTCCAAATTGACCTATACAGACAGCAGGCTAAAGTTTGAGGGCGACTGTTACTCTGTTGGAAAAACACTTGACCCTCCTCTTGCTACATTGGCATAAGAATAGGGCTTGCAATATTCCGCATGTTCCGGCTGCCGATAGGCTAGTATCTTACTGAACCCCATAAGGCCTGGAGAGGGGCCAGCCAGTATGTCTTAGACAAATGTACTCTATAAGACATGTAGTGGGACAAGATAGCCGTACTACATTTTCCTATGTCAGCCCTGTTTTGAAGTTATTATGAAGGAAACGAACCTTTTATTTAAAATGCTTACATATTTGATGTTTATGTAACTATTGTTATTTTTTATAATATGATTCTTAGAATGTTTTGTTTCTGTATGTTTCGTGTACGATCGAGGCGCCGCAATCAACAAGGGCAGCGTCGTCGCCGCGGCAGCCAACATCATAGCAGACGGCCATTATTAAAATTTAACCGACAGCTACGGGGCTACGAATGCTGCTGCGCCTTCTCTATTGTCGCGATTCAATCGTTTCAAAGAAGAAAAGAAAAGAATATTAAATTATAGCTAGTCTTGTTTCAGATTCAGTCCAAGGTAGTTGTCCATGTTCACGTTTCTTACTAAACTGACGCTGTATTAACATGAAGAAGACTAAAAATTTGTTAATGTTGAAAAATAACTCGCATTTATGTATACTTATTTATGATCAAGAATATTTTATAGCAAGAGAAATTTGATTCTTGTGAAGAATCTCGACTTATTTCAGAAAACAATTTAATTCTGATTGAATCACTACTGATTAGATTAGAATGTGACATTATATTTGTATTTAGTATGAATGTGGAAAGCCAGTGTTTAGAAGGCAGTGGATTATTAAATTTTTTCAGTATGAGTTAAGAACAGCAAATAGAAGAACTTCAATGAAATTTTAGTAACGGCTGCAGACTATTTTGCATGCCCTGCTCGTACAAAAACATTATTTACTTTTGAAGAACTATTTAAATGAATTATTTCTACAAATTTTAATTTATGTTGTGATGCGGGACACTTCGGAGGAAGTCTAGAGAATTTACACGGTTAGCTTATGACAGTTGGTGTTACTAGGGAACTGTAAATAACTAATCAACAACGTCCTAGCAAGTGATAAAACTTTTTCTAGTGTCAGATTAATTTCATGATTAGAGACTAAAGAAGAACATGAATAACAATATTAAACATCGCAGTTATCCTGTCGCCGTTCCACTACAGACAGCGCTCGCTAGGCCTACTTTGTACGCGCCAACGACCATCACTTGCATGTAAGCAGAATCTTGTTTCAGCGATGAAGACGATGCCCCGTTTTTCCAAGTTACCTGACGGCACCAAATGAAGCTATGCTCGTCTATGCTGTGGCGTGAGTGGAAGATGGGTTAGAAGTGTGCAGCCCTGCTGTCCCTGTGGCAGCAACCGGTTGGCAACAGTTCCTGTTGACATTCCTCGGTGTACAAACTACAAATTCTCTTTTCTATGGTGTGGTAGCTGTACGAACAGCCACTGATGCCATTACGACGATCTTGACTGACGGCTGTGCTGTGTGGAGAAGCTGAATGGGTGACTGCGACCAACGTCTTGGCTCAACTTCAAACATGTTCACTGAATGTGTGGTCGTGTTCCATTTTGATTTATTCATTAACCTGAAGTGTTTCTGCACCATTACCGCTATCTACCTGTGTGTTAATTATTTTATTCTTTCTATTAATGATCAATGCTCCATGTTTATATATTTTTGATCCCTATTTATATATGTTTCCACTTGTGTGAATGAACTTGTGAGTTCGTGTGAATGTGGAAGGTTGCTCTTAATATTGACTGACTGCCGCGCAATGGCTTATATTCTCCGCCTCACGCTTTTGGCATCGTTTTGCTGAAGTTAAGAACGCATGGCTTCGTTTGTCGTCTGAGCTGGCGTCTGCTGGATGGCCAGAGACAAGCTTACTTGGCTAGATGGCGAGGTGACCGTGTTCTTAGTGTTGTACCAACCTAATCTTGGAGGAAAGAGGTGACAGGAGACATCTCTGGGAGCGGATGTAGAGGGAATTGTCTTGGCAAGGTAGCAAGGGTTGGTAAACACTAACTAGTCTCTGAACGCACCCTGCGTCACCTTCAGCGCGCTCTGTATCCGGTGTATGGGGGTGGAAGGTTTTTCCGTGGCCTTAGAGCTTCACTCTTCATTCTGGCTCCGACGACCATGGAAGTAAGTAACCCGCCGAATCATGCTGAGGGGAAGACATGCTGTTAGAATATTGCTTTCTTTGTGATCAGGCAGTTTTTCAGTGATAGTCCTCTTGAGTAATTCTTTCGCTATGCGAGACGAAGTATTTCTTAATTTACAGAACTCGAGTAAATTCAGTGTAAATTTTTTATTTGCATTTTCATTCCAGTGATGATTGTGTGGCCGGTTTTGCTCAAGTCAGAATACACGTGTGTGACCTTCAGCCTTTATGTAAACCTATTATGTTTGAATTTCCTTTGTGTTTTTAACGAACGTTTTCGTGTCATTTCTGTATCCGCAAGTATGTTAAATATTTCTCAGATTTTCTGATTTGATTCTGTCTTTCCTGTCTTGTATGACTGATTGCACCACGTGCTTTTGTAACGTTCATTACTTCAGCCCTCAGCCATGCTTTTGTTAATATTTCATTTCTGCTTCCCTCCATGACATAGTGCGGGAACAGGACAAGGACCCAGTTCCGAAAGACGTGAAGGCTTTATGGCGTGACAACAACAATCAGTCGAATAGGAACTATTTTTTCTTAACTAGGAATAACGCCTTGTTCCGCCGTAGCAACCCCGGGAAGTCCAACTGGGTTGTGTGTATACCGGATGAGTTGGTGTACACACCTTAACAACGCGTCCCGTAAATGTTTTATTAAGCTCCGTGATACCTGCTACTTTCCAAACACAGAAAGGAGGATCCGGAAAGTTCTTACTGTTTGTAAAACATGTCAAAGGCCCAAAGCTCCCACAGTGTCTCACTTGCTGCTCTGTTTCCCAATATCCCTTCTCGTTCACGAGAAATTGCTGCCGTGGATCTGTTTGGTCCCTTACCACGGACAGCTGATGGAGAAAGTTACATATTCGTTGCCGTCGAGTTGACCTCGAAATATGTAATGTTAACCTCTTTAAAAAAGAGCCACGAGCAGGTCTGTATCACATGCATTTGTGAAAGACTTCCTGTCCCAAGTTGGGTATGTCAAGAAGGTTCTATCTGACAAGGATCCTCAGTTTCGCTCTCTTGTCTGAAAGAGGACGCTCCAGCGGAGGGGCATAAAGCCTATTTTCATTTCCGTTTATCACCCGGAGTCAAACCGTGTGAGCGCGTGATGAAAGAACTGGGGAAATTGTGCTGCTTGTACTGCTACCGACGTCATTATAGCCTGGGATCAGTGTATGCAGGTCATCAACGAGTTGCCGAGTCTCGATTTGGAAAATGAATGTGCAGAGGACAAGGTACGAGAGAAAGTACCTCTTGATCCACCGGTCAAATTGAGGCACAGCGAGGTGGTTAAACGTGCCATTGAACATATCAAACAGGCCGCTGAGAAGAGGCACCAATATGACAAGAAGTATCATGTAGTACGCTACTTTGTAGTCGGGGGGAAAGTCTTGGTTGTTCCCTTCGACTGTCCAACAAGCGTCTTGCTCTGACCAGTTTTCGTTGATCCCTTCCGCATAAGGCAGATTGTTCATGAAAACGCGGTCGAACTGGAAACAATACGGACCCGAAAGTCTAGTGGTATGCACCACGTTTCTGGTCTTAGACATTTTAAAGAATGATTGAGTATTTTTGTGTATTTTCTATAAGTTCCAGGTTCCATGTTTTACAGTGTATTTTTGTATTTTTTTTTTTCTATAGTGTGTCGCATAGAAGACACTTTTGTAATGTTTGCTATCCTGCATATGATAATATGCAACACTGGGTAAGATAAGATGAGTCCAGTAAAATCAGCTGACGCATGAGGCATGCTGTTTGGTGTGCACGCTTAAATGTTGTGGCGCCGTTGTAATGTCAGCTCCGCTAAACAGAAGTTTGATTACTACTTTACGGTGGAGTGCCTGTGTAATGGGTAAATTTAGTTTTCAGTCGTTAGTGCACGTTATTCAACTGCTGCACCAGATATGCGATCTAAGGACAATTAGTACCATGAAAAAATGTAATATTTTAGGGTGTACCTTTCTTTTCAGTTGTGCTACGTAAATTGAATGTTGTAGTTGTATTGATGTCCAGTACCGTCAGTGAGTAAATGGGAAAGGCAGGTTCCTCCAGAGCAGGGAGGACGGTAATTGGTGCTGCCACAGCCAGTATGTGTGTTGCTCTGTGTCCTCGAAATTGCCAATCTGTTGCCTTTTGTAAGTCGCCGTAACGGTGCCGCCTCCGGACAGAAATGGGTTAGCTCTTGGTGAAGCGTAGGTGTTAAGGAACATATTGCGTGTGTCGTAGGGACAAGGGTCTGTAATGCCAACTGTGTGACCTATCTAATATACAAATTAATCAATAAACCGTAACGCCAGCTTTCACATGACGAATTTAACTGTGGGTATCCCTAACGGAATTTTCCCCATTGTATCTATTTTTTTTCTTTTTTGTTACAGGAAACTGTGTTTGACACATATAATAAATGAGAAGGATGTACCGAAGAAGCTACCCCATTTGTAATTTGTAGACAAGAAAAAGTACGCAGGTTGAGCCCATGATTAATGCAACCACAGTACTAGATGAATGATCAAATTTGGGAAACTATGAGCAGTACATATTAGGAAAATGCACTCAATAATCACTTCCTTTAGTAAATTTTAGCTGGAACCTAGGTAACATGATTAAATTTTATCATGCGTTTTTCTTATGATGAACCTTGAACTAGTGTCTTTTTATTTATGTTTTTACAGGCGAGTTTGTAGTTTATATGTCTGACTTAATCAACTGTTTTTTTTTAATTTTCTTTATTGTTACAGGTGTTTATGGATTTTCACGTCTTGTTTTAGTGTTTCTCTGATTATAGGATTAGGATGTAAATTTATCAATTTGATTATTTCAATACCAGTGTTACTTCTAACGAGAATTTATGGATTTATGTATTTTGAGATTTTGCTTAGAGAATGTTTAAGGAGTCGGGGGACTGCTGGAGCAGTCATTGCATCCTAACGCTGCTGCTTACAAATGGACAGTTAGCGAGTGTACTTCCACTAACTATATTAAAATTGTCTTTAGTTATGTAAGATTCTACAGGTACTCGCGATGAGACAAGAACAATCCAGAGATCTGCAAGGGGGCGGGAACTAAAAATGTAACTGTAACATGTAATTGCATAGTAGATTACAGTAGCGACAGCTAAGGCTGGTGGCAGGTCAATTTAATGTAATTTTATAAAGATATGTTGTCGCGTAGCGCCAAGCCAATTTTCCTCTTCTGTCTGCTCCTTGCCAACGTTTTTATCTCCCTCCCCCCTCCTCAGCTGGCACCATCTTGTGCGTGTAACTGTCAGTGTTGCTGACCGACTGTGGCCACAGCGTTTACATAATTAAATTAGCTTCGTTTAAGTCCCTGTGATAGTATTAGGAAATTTCATAAACGTTTCTCATATGTTAAGGCTTTTGTTTGTAAGTGTTGGGTCACATTTTGTAAAAGCTAACAGCCCCAAAGAGTGTAGTTTATTTACGATTGTGTAATTTACTTTAATGTTTTCACCTATTTGACTATAAATTATCCATGTAATTTTTATATTTGTATGTTGTGACGAATGTGAGTGTTACGTTGTGCCAGTGTAATGAACACCGCTGGGAAACGAATATGAGTCAGGAAGTGTTTCCTACGTGTCAAGGGAAGAATTTGTGCATGCCACACAGCTGCGAGAGACCGAGCGAGGTGGCGCGGTGGTAACACACTGGACTCGCTTTCGGAAGGATGGTGATTCAAATCCATCTCCGGCCATCCAGATTTAGGTTTTCCGTGATTTCCCTAAATCACTCCAGGCAAATGCCAGGATGGTTCCTTTGAAAGGGCACGGGCGATTTCCTTCCACATCCTTACCCAAACACTCCGAGCGTAAGCTCTGTCTCTAAAGACCACGCTGTCGACGGGACGTTAAACTCCAAGCTCCCTTCCTTTACAGCCGCGAGAAACGCGGGCCGGCAACCTCCGCAGCCGAATACGCAGTGATGCCACGAGAATCGAGTGCGGCACAGGGTTTGTGCCTTCTACGTCAAGTGGCTGCCCCAATGAGCCAAGCTGGACAGGGAGCGGTGGCTGACCCAGAGCTGAGTCACAGACAAATATATACGGACGGGAAACCTCCGTAAGGGCTCGCTTCCATGCTCAGGGGTGCGGGGTGGGGGGTGCTGAAGCAGTTCCGTAAGATGTCCCATGATGGCGCTGCGGTCAGAAGCAGTCCTTTAAACTGGCCAGAGCAGGCGGCAGGTAGCGGATGTCCCCACGACCACCTATCCTCAAAGGCCAGCAAGTCGGACACAGCCTTGGCCTCCTGGCAGGCGGCACGAGCCCTCCCCTCAGCCTCCCTTCCACGCTACCCTCTGACGTGTGAGAGTCACCCTCAGAAGTGCCTCTAGTGTGGTCTACCGGTACGAAGCCAGGGAACCGCCTGACACCTGCTAGCATCTTACGGAATTACCAGTGGAGCTTAGGACAGTGGTTTAGGGGGGACTTCTCTGTATATGTTACTCTGTGGCTGAGCTCAAGGCCGCTGACGTAAAGCAGGGCGAAGGGCCGTTCCCACAACGCTTCTGGGGTTGCTACAGACAGTGGGCCACCTCACCCCCACCACACTTACGAGCGGCTGCCACAGGCAGCTGTCACTGCCACGCTACCTGTGGGCCCACCTGTCACAACAGAGGTGGGCGTGTCCTGCACGCCTTCACCCTGCGTGCGCCGATGGCTGCGGACAAGAGATGATACGTGCACCTGCCCGTGCAGTGGGCAAACCCCCCCCCCCTCCCAGACACAGCTGTTGCCTGCAGCCTGCAAACTCTGGAGGTGAGGTCACTGCTGGTTCGGCTGCTGATATGCACTCTGCTGAGACGGCACTCAAAAGAATAGCAGGCATTCCACATCCTTGGTTCCTACTTGGATTTCAGAACCTCGCAAATACTATGCCATCGAGGGTGCTCGCAAAGTTCCTCTTCCTCTGTGCCTAATGCATGATGACTGATCCTGCCATTGGCACTGAGACAGAGAGGAAGAGACATCGGCGAGGTGAGATGCACCTGGAGCTGGAAAGAGGGACAATCAACTATGACCATGAACACTGAACAACTTGACCGTGGTGAAGTGTTAAATAAGTGTGACTTGTAGTTTCCACCCTGTTATTACGAAGAGGACCTCCTCCCCGTCGATGCCCCTAACTATTTATCGTTGTGTGGTAAAGCTTCAGTCATAAATTTTGTGACAAAGTGAACACTCACCAAAGTAACTTGAACTTGATTTTTATTTAAAGACAGCCCCAGAAGTGTAAAACTTATCATTGGTATGTCATTTCTTTTGTGTTAATTTGTAAAAATTTTATGCATGTATTGTTGCCCTCCCATATGAGTGACCAATTTTTTATTTTTTATTTATTTATTTATTTTTTTGTGAACCACCTTCTTTACCATTTTTAAATTATTTGTTTTGAAATGCCCAGATGACCACAATGCCCAGAGCAGGTATATTTAAAAAAAATTTTTGTTCTCATTGTGTCTGTGTGTCACTAATTTTAATCTGGACCCAATCCAGTATGACAGGATGGGTTCCACACTATTTATCGCCCCTAAGCGGACAGTGATGAAACACGTCCAAAAGTAATGTGTGGCCTTGTTCCATTTTGATTTATTCATTAACCTGAAGTGTTTGTGCACCATTAATGTTATCTATCTGTCTGGTAATTCGGACCTGTCCGAAAAAATAGACACCACACACACACACACACACACACACACACACACACATATATATATATATATATATATATATATATATATATATATATATAACTTACACAATTTGCTGATGACGGGCGGGCAATGATCCTTTCTTCAGTGCAGAGGCACTCCTAGGCCCTTACTCTTATGGGAATCAGTACTAAGTTACTACGAGTTTTAGTGGGCAGGGTAAAGATGCAAATTTGCATCTGATAGGAGGCATGTTTGAGTAATTCTGTGCAGATGTGATGTTCGCTGTGTCCCCAGTGGTGTAGGATTAAGTGCAACTGCCTAGAAAGCAGGAGGGTCGGGTTCGAATCCCGGCTGGGTACACATTTTCAACTTCACCAATTCGCAGTTAATGTCATACAATCCATGAATATGAATAGATAATAACTACAGGATCAAAAGTGGCGGCTGGTCTTTCAGACATCTCTGAGAGAACAGACACCATATATACAGGGTGTCCCAGCTACCTTGTCCACCCAAAATATCTCTGGAACAATAACAGCTATTGGAAAATGACTTTCACCAGTACAGCTGGGGCCCAAGAGTGTACATATTTGGAAACATTATAAAATGAAAGCAAATGTGTTTTTTAACACAAACTTATATATTTTTTTATATTTATATATGTTTTCACCCGTGTGATTGATCTTATGTGTTCATATGAATGTGGAAGGTTGCTCTTAATATTGACTAACTGCCATGCAATGACTTACAGTCGCCGCCTCGCGCTGTAGGCCTCGTTTTGCTGAAGTGAAGAATGCATGGCTTCTTTTATCGTCTGCACTGGCGTCTGGTGGATAGCCAGAGACAAGCTTACTTGGCAAGTGGCGAGGTGGCCATGTTCTTAATGTCATACCAACCTAATCTTGGACAAAAGAGGTGACAGGAGACCTCTCTGGAAGCGGTTGTAGAGGGAACTGTCTCGGCCAGGTAGCAAGGGTTGGTAAACACTAATCTCTGAATGCACTCTGCGTCACTTTTAGCGCACTCTACATCCAGTGTGTGGTGGAGGCAGGTTATTCCGTGGATTTAGAGCTTCACTCTTCATTCTGGCTCCAACGACTGTGGAAGTAAGTACTCTGCCGAATCATGCTGAGGGAAAGGCATCTACTTGGACTATGATTTCTTTGTGATCAGGCAGTCTTGGTTTTCAGTGATAGTTTTTTGAGTAATTCATTCGTTATGTGATGCAAAGTGTTTCTTAATTTACAGAACTCGAGTAAATTAAGTGTACATTTATTATTTTCATTTTCATTCTAGTGGTGATTGTGTGTCTTATTTTGCTCAAGTGTAAACCTAGTATGTTAGAATTTCCTCCATGTTTTTAAGTAACGTTTTCGTGTCGTTGCTGTATCCATGAATATGTTAAATATTAATCAAATTTTTCTTTGATTCCATCTTTCCTGTCTTGTATGAGCGATTCCTCCACGTGCTTTCATAACAGTTGTTACTTCTGCCTTCAGCCATGCTTTTGTTAATACTGGTTTTCTTCTATACAAATTTTCGCATGTGCTTTACTTGCTTATTCAAAATTAATTTCTGTTTGTAAATGCTGTGAAATTCAGTGTGGTGGCACACCATGTGGTACTTAAGAATAGTGAGTCGTTGCCTCCCCACACATGAGTTTGTTTAGTGCACAGTATACTTAAATTTGTGATCAAGACATCCACCATCTCAGCAAGACACTGCCGACACTTTGTTTTGCTGCTGATTTCATGTGTTCCAGCAATGTAATGTATGCAATGCAATGTATGCACGTGTCTGGGAATAAATGAACGTCTTTTCAGCTATCCATTGTGTATTTGAAAATTTTCTCCCTCATTACCTCGATATTGTGGCTATGTAGACTTTCCTGGCGTATTAATTGATCAAATTCTTCACGGGTTTCCATCCGAATCATTCTGTCAGCTGAACACAATATTTCCATGGTCCAGCTGGCCGCCATCATCAGGTGAGGAAGCTAAGCCGCTCTTGCCGTGACTGAAACTGTGAAACGGCTGGCTCTATATACGCAATGAAAGTATGAAGGCGCATGCGCTAAGTACAGAGGGCATGCGTTTACTCATAGCTGCTGACCCCTGGCGCGAGAGAAGTTGTAGTGCCTCCAGTGGTGGCTATTGTCAAAAACGATGTATTGTTATAGATTGTCATTCGTTGCTATTTGCTGCAGATTCCGATGTTTTTGGTTTTTTTTTTAGGTATGATAACACAGGATTCCACGATTTACTCAGAAAATAACCACTGTCACGATTAATTGTGTTATCTGTTATTCTGACTTCAGTTGATTCTTTCAAAACACAATCCCAGTAATGTGAGGTGTTTGCAATAACTTGTGTCTCGTCGTATAGCATCCTGTGTCTCTCTGAGAGACCATGTTCAGCCACCGCGGATTTTTCAGGCTGCATCAATCGCGTATGGCGGTGATGTTCAACACATCTGTCACTGACGGTGTGAATAGTCTGCCCAATGTACGTTTTACCGCACACACAAGGTATTTTGTATTCGCCAGGATTTCTCAGGCCCAAATCATCTTTAAGAGAGCCAAGAAGTGCTCTAGTCTCGGCTGGCGGACGAAAAATACACTTTATTTTGTGTTTCTTCTGTTTTGTTTTTCGTCTGCCAGGCAAGACTAGAGCAGTTCTTGGCTCTGTTAAAGATGATTTGGGCCTGAGAAAGCCTGGCGCATACAAAATACCTTGTGAGTGCGGCAAAACATACATTGGGCAGACTATAACGAAACAAATTGTGGAATTGAAACTTTCTGGCGGATTAAAACTGTCTTCCGGAACCGGGAGTCGAACCTGAGCTATTTCGGCACGCTTCACGGACCGTCTCCACAACTTTACTTGTACCAGTACCTCGCCTCCCACTTTCCAAACCAGCTGCAGTTGCGCCACACAATTTTAATCTAACAGGAATTTTATATCAGTGCACACTCAGTGGCAGAGTGAAAATTTCATTCTGGAAACACCCTTAAGGCTGTGTCTAAGCCATGTATTCACCATATCCTTTCCAGGAGTCCTGCTAGGTTCCCAGGAGAACTGTGAACGTTGAGAAGCAGGAGGCGATGTACTGGAAGATGTAAAGTTTTGTGGACGGACTGTGATGCGTTATGGGATAGCTCAGTCGGTAGAGCGCTTTCCCGTGGAAGGCAAAGGTTAGTATCCCGGTTCCAGCACACAATTTTTATTTGCCAGGAAATTTCATATCAGTGCACACTCCAATGAAGAATGGAAATTTCATGCTGAAACTATGGAGATGACGACTTCGTAGTAAAATAAGGACTCAGTTGTCCACGCCGTGGGCCGCTTCGGCTGCTGCCAGCCGTGAGCCCCCCCGTGACGTGGCGCGGCGGCTGGTGTGCTGCAATTAACGCCAGCCGGCCAGCGGTGCAGAGCAAATGTTTACACTGGCCATCCCACCGCATCAGCACAGCAGTGACGTCTGTCCGCGTGGCGCCGCTGCGACCACCCGCGAACCGGCTGCCTGGCAGCTTCATTCATGACGGGGCTGCAGGAACCCCGGTCCGCAGCCGGCAACTTCATACTCCGTGACGGACTCACTGCTTCTCATCGACGACCTGTATAAATATTTTTGGCCCACTTTAGGATACGGTAGTAACACAAAAGGTGGGCTTTTGCGATCGTTTTTGGCAGCTCGAAATTTAAATGAAAGTAACGGCTTAACCATTCATCTGACACGAAAATGGAATAATTGACTTTGCAGAGGAGAAAATTCTCTACAACTTTGCTCTGTTATGTTTTCTCATATCTCGTATCGTTTCAGAGATACTTGCAAAAATAACAGCGATTTTGGGATGTCTGTCTGTCCGTCTGTCTGTCCGTAACGTGTTCCCTGTTTTTAAGACGAACCGTTCAACCGATCAGCACCAAATTTTACAGACATGATTGTAGGCCGCCAGAGACCAGAACCTCCCTTTTTCGAATTTTTCGGACAAAAAATACGGTAGTAATAACAAAAAAAGCCGTTTCGATTTGACGATGTCTGTCTGTCTGTAACGTGTTCCCACTCTTTAGGTCGAACAACTCAACCGATCGGCACCAAATTTTACAGACATAATTGTTCTCGACCAGAGACCAGAACCTCGCTTTTTCAAGTATTTCGGACAAGAAATACATTAGTAATAATAACAGTAATAAAAAGTCGTTTGTAATGTTATTTTCATTGCAAACGAACCGTTCATCTGACGTGAAAATTGAATAAACGAATTTGTAGAGGAGAAAATTCTCAACAAATTTGTTCCCTTATGTTTTTTTCATATCTCGTATCGTTTGAGAGATATTTGCAAAAATAACGGAGTTTTGAAACCCTCCATTGAATTAATGAAAACCATCCGTTCGCAGATGTCACGTGACATTCCTCGCCCAGAACTCTCTCTGGCATACACCATCTTGCGTTGCGTATTAGATGATTTTCTTATTGTAACTTACACGTTGTCATTTCAAAGCAATGGTGCACTGAGGAATTAACAAAAACACGTCGTCTTTGTACGATAAATGATAATCTAGTGTAAAAAATGCCATATTAGCATCAGTTAACAACGGCCATCAATAGTATAAGATTAAGGAACTTAATTCCCAACTGTTAGCCGTAGCGTAGTGGTCAGTGCGTTGGACTATGACGCTAAAGTTCAGTAGTTCGGAACCCGCCATTACCTAATTTTTTTTTCTTAATAAGGTTTTAGACACTCTTATTAATTTTTTATTATTCGGATTATTATTTTGGTCCAAAATGTTTGCAAAAACTTATAAAACTACAAATCTAAAGTGGGCCTTAAAACACGTCAGTGCTATTTTTTTTATTTACTTATTTTTTTTTTTTTTACACATATTGCTGGGTGCGACCTTTTTTTATGTTACATTTATGTTACTACCAAGATCGCGTATTCAAACCTTTACTTGGATTTATCGGTTTCGGCGGATCTTGCCGCCATCATCAGAACTAAAATAAGCACAAAGAAGAGGATCAATAAAACTACCTGCGTCGCTCACGTGCAGCAACCGTTAAAAATCCTAAAGTGCTGCTTACATACCTGTCGAAAAGTGATTGCTCAATTATTCTGCATACTTCTCTCTGTACTTAGATAGAAAATTGTTGGTCAGATTATAAAACTGAAGGTGATGAGGCCTGAAAATAAGACGCATGTCTATAGTGAGAGATGTTGTGGGGGAAGCGATGTGTACTTTTTATCATCTGACAAACAATTTTTTACCTAATTGACACACCCGAAACACGAACTACAAACAGAAGTATGCAGAATAGTTGAGCAATCAGTTTTCAATAGGTATGTAAGCAACATTTTAGAATGTTTACACTTTAAGATTTTTAACTGTTGCTGCACGTTAGCGACGCAGATGTTTTTATTGATCCTCTTCTTTGTGATTTTTTTAGTTCTGATGATGCGGCAAGATCCGCCGAAACCGGTAAATCCAAGTAAAGGTCCGAATCCGCGATCTTGGCAGTGACATAAATTTAACATAAAATAAACATGGTTTTTCCTTTCGTTTTCGGTCTTCCTTAGTTGTCTGAAACATTTGTCGATGTGTACTTCCGTCTATTGCAACTAAATGAAAGGCGTTTTTTGTGCCATACTCATGGCCCCCACATTAGATTGCGGGCCCTGAGCCAGAAACAGAGACGGGCCCTCCCCCTGTAGTTATAATTGCAAGTTTATATCTTAATCATGCTCTTTTTAGAATGTACTTTAACTCGGAATAACAACATATAAATTTGTTACTTTAAGGCTCATTTATAAAACTATCGTACTTACAATGGTCACAGCAGACTCGTAGTCAGAATTTGGTGTCGATGGGGAGGGGGATCAGCCAATTATGACGATATTCTAACTTGTGAAACTTTACAACATAAGTTGAACTAAAGGCGCAGATGTATTTGAATAGTGACAGTATTCAATTTTATTCAATACAAATCTCGAATGAGCAACTTCAGCATACTTTTGAATTTCTTTACCAGGAATTAGGTGAATAGTGAAGCTTTTCGGGGGAAGGGGGGATTGACCCTCTTTATCGCTTCCCCCTGGCTACGACCCTGGGCCACAGTAAGCCCTAGTTTAGGTTCTACATCTGCATTGATACCCTGCAAATCACATTTAAGTAATAGCGCGCGGGAAGAAATAACACCTAAATAGAATGAAACTTTCACTCTGCAGCGGAGTGTGCGCTGATATGAAACTTCCTGGCAGATTAAAATTGTGTGCCTGAACCGGGCTTTGAACCTGGGACCTTTGCCTTTCACGGGCAAGCGCACTACCGAAAATTTTAATCTGCCAGGAAGTTTCATATCAGCGCACACTCCGCTGCAGAGTGAAAGTTTCATTCTGTAAACATCCCTTAGGCTGTGGCTAAGCCATGTCTCCACCATATCCTTTCTTCCTGGAGTGCTAGTCTTGCATGTTTCGCAGGAGAGCTTCTGTGAAGTTTGGAAAGTAGGTGGCGAGGTACTGGAGGAAGTAAAGTTGTGAGGGGGCATCGTGAGTCGTGTCGGGATAGCACAGCCGGTAGTGCGCTTGCCCGCGAAAGACAAAGGTCCCAGTTTCGAGTTCAGGTTCCGGCACACAATTTTAATCTGCCAGGAAGTTTCAACACCTAGATAGTTCCATTTCTCTTATTTTATTTGGATTGTTATGTCTCCCTATGTAGGTGGGTGCTAGCAAAATATTTACACATTCAGAAGTTAAAGTTGGTGATTGAAATTTCGCAAATAGAACTCGCCCCAACGAATAACGTCGTTCTTTTAACGATTTCCATATCAAATCGTGCAACATTCCCATGACGCTTTCCCCCCTGTAGCGTGTCTTCCGTCAGTTCCACCTGGTGAGGGTCCCACGCTGGGCAACAGTACTCCAGGAGAGGACGCACAAGTGTGATGTAGGCAGTCTCTTTGGTGGAGCTGAGGCATCTTCGAAGCGTTCTGCCAATGTAACGTAACCTTTGGTTCTCCTTCCCCACAATATTTTCTATGTGTTCTCTCCAGTCTAATTTGTTCTTACTTGTAGCTCCTAGGTGTTTCGTAGAATTTACGACCTTAAGGTTTGACTGATGTATTGTGTAACAGAAATTCAACGGATTTCTTTTAGTGGTCATCTGTATTACTTCACACTTTTCATTATTTAGTGTTAATTACCAATTTTCGCACCATATAGAAATTTTGTCTAAACCGCTTTGCAGTTGATTTTAATCCTCTGTTGATTTCAGTAACCGATAAACAACAGCATCATCCGCGAACAGTCTAAGGGAGCTATACAGATTGTGTTCTAAACCGTTTATAAACACAAGGAAGTGTAGGAGACCTTTAACGCTTCCCTAGGTAACGCCAGATATCATTGTTTTACTCGATGGCTTACCGTCAATTACTACGAACTGCGTCCTTTCTGATAGGAAATCGTGAATCCAATCGCACAATTGGGGCGATATTCCATAAGCATTAGAAGCAGCTTGTGAGGTACGGTGTCAGGTTAACAGAACACTTCTGGCAGACGCTGCGACGAGATAAGGCGGAATTGCTGTGCACACATGAAAATCTCATCTTCGCAGAAAGTTCGCGAAAAGAAAAAAATCTATCACTACATTACACCGAAAGCTGATCCATTAATTCCTTTTCAACCACGACAGAATTAATGTCAAACTGCTGCGCCAACGGCATGACTTGAGAACGAATCCCTAAGCGGTTGACAACCAGAGTAAAATGCGCAACGGAACTAATTATATCATATTTTTATAACTGCTATCTAGTGCACTTGGCATTTAATACTAGAAGAATCGCACGCAAGCCCTATGCAGTTTTATTGCTTATGCGGCCATATTGTGAAAGATTGTAACCGTCATATGTACTTTTCATTGATTTTTAACAATCGAAGGTCGAGATTGGAATGTTGATAATATGAGGATAGCTAGCAACTCACCATAAAGATGATCGCTGAGCCTCCAACAAACTGAGTTTCACATTCATAGCCTATAACTTGTAAAGTTTCGGCCATGACCTTCATCAGAAAAGATCACATTCACTTACACAACCAATCGCTCAGACATAACTCATCCATACATGACCGCCATTCCCAGCTGCCCTACCGCAATCAGTGCTGGAATGTATGGCATTGTTGTCGCATATTGAAACAACAAGGAGACAACAGTTGGTTTTATTTCATACACAGTATTACAAGAAAACATGCCTAAAATACAGAGAAACGCTATGAGGACCCAGATTGGCCCTGCGGTCCTTCTAGGTAGTAATGTTAATATTTAGGAATCTATTTGAAGTAGAACACTCTAAAAGAGAATGCACCTTAGTTAAAACACACATCAATACCAAACAAAGGCAATAATTAAGAGCACCAATCGAAGTAATCGCTTAAGATAAGCAAATGTTCAAATGTTGGTTAAGCTTAAGGGACTTAACTACGGGGTCATCAGTCCCTAAACGTACAAATTACTTATGAACTACCTACAACTAAGGACGGCACAAATATCCATGCCCGAGGGGGGGATTCGAACCCCCGACCGTAGTAGCCGTGCAGACCGTGACTGAAGCGCCTCAGTCCCCTCGGCCACCGCGTCCGGCTTAAGATAAGCGGTTTATATAAATATCTAGTACAATTGTCTATATAATCTTCTAAGATTTCATTGGATGAAAAATGTTCAACATGTTTTTTTCTAGTTTGTTTTTAATTTCAGTAACTAAAATATTATTTAGAGCTGGACTCGATCCCCCTTCAGCACTGGGCCCTGGACCATGGGTCCACTCAGTCCCACCCTTGTGGGGGCAATGGATCCATATTCGTTAGTTAAAAATATTTTCATCCCATGAAGGCTTTCACGGCCGGCGTCTTCATCAGTAAACACTTCCGGGCTGAGTTGCCGTGGTCGATCTATAAAACTTCTTCTCCCTGACGTTTCGTTCTCGACTACGGAGAACATCTTCCGAGGTTGATTCGACGACTGGCTTTCGGGGGCTGAGGCCGCTCCTTATATAAGATCGTAGAGGGCGCCACCTCACGTCACGTGGCGTCGATGTGTGGCTGTCTCTGGCTATCGCCTGTTCTCTCGATTGCGAGCAATCGATTGTCATGTGATTGATGCAACGTCGATCGCCATATCTTGTCTAATTTTAATCCTTCTTCTTTACGATTAAAATTGTATTGATGTTTGTGAATTTCAATTGCTTCCCTATACATACGTGTATAATAGTGTGACGTCCTCGCCAGCACACTTGTCTCACCAAATTTTATCTCGTGATCTCCTTCCGTGAAAACATGTTCCGCCACTGCCGATTTGTCGATCTGTCCCAAGCGACAATTTCTTTTATGCTCTGTCAAACGTGTATTAATGCTTCTTTTTGTGGTTCCTATGTAAACTTTGCCACAACTACACGGAATTTTATATACCCCTGGTGTGGCGATATTAGATAGTCAACTACTAAACCTGCATCTATCTATTAGTAATACAATGCAGTTCGGTCATTGGAACATAGTGGACAGTTTAACATTTCGATCCATGGAGATTAGTACAGAAGTGGCCTCCAATAGGCAGAAGAAGAAGTTTGATCGTCTGCAAGAGGGTCGACAAGAAACACCTATTCCAAACAATTCCCAAACGGTTATTAACTTATCGGATAAAGAATTGTCTAAGGAAGAACTTTCTGTTCTGACTAAAGGAGGGAATTTTGCAATTACTCCGTCCAAGGTTCCTATAGAGGACATTATTGCGAATATAGAGGCAGGAATTCGTCAGCTACCATCACATTCCTATAGAGGACATTATTGCGAATATAGAGGCAGGAATTCGTCAGCTACCATCACATTCTGCCGATGAAATTAGAATGGAAACCTCCAGGATATTACGGAAAGCTAAGCCACCCAGCAGCAACCTGTCTCAAGGGGAAAGGAAAGCATTGCGGGAGATCAGTGCTGACAAGAATGTTATTATAGTTGCCGCTGACAAGGGAAATGCTACTGTTTTATTGAATACTGAAGACTATCACAAAAAGATCAGTGACCTTCTGGAATCCGGCACATACAAGAAGTTGAAAAAGGATCCCACTACGAATGTGCTAAATGTCACCAATCGTCTGATAAAACAGTCTTCTATTCCTACAGAAGTTAAAAAGTATCTTTGTAAAACGGAGGCTTACCCTCCGAGATTATATGGTTTACCAAAGATACATAAGGTAGATGTTCCTTTGAGACCGATAGTCAGCGCAATTGGAGCTCCTACTCAAGAACTGGCCAGACACCTTGCCTCTTTGTTACAACCTTACATAGGCAAAACTGAGAGTCATATTAAAAACTCTCTACATTTTATTGAGAAATTGAAGGAAATTACTGTCGGTCCTAACGACATTCTTGTCAGTTTTGATATAGTGTCTTTGTTCACTATGGTTCCAGTTGACGAAGCTCTCTCACATATAGTCGATATGTTCCCCTCTGATATAGTGACTTTGTTCAAGCATTGTCTATCCTCGACGTATTTTCAATATAATGGTGAATTTTATGCACAGACCGATGGGGTAGCCATGGGAAGCCCCCTAAGCCCCGTAATTGCAAATTTTTTCATGGAATATTTTGAACATCAAGCACTGCAGTCGGCCAAAAAAAGACCCTCAAAGTGGTATCGATATGTCGATGATACCTTCGTAATATGGAATCACGAGGAAGAGGATCTGAATGATTTCCTGGTGCATCTAAATAGCATCAACCCAAAGATCAAATTCACCATGGAGAAAGAGAATAATGGACAACTCAACTTCCTGGATGTTTCAGTTATTAAACGGGCGGATGGGACCTTAGGCCATAAAGTCTATAGGAAAGCCACACATACTGATCGCTACCTCCATAAAAACTCAAACCACCACCCTAGGCAAAAGAGAGGGGTCATAAAAACGCTAGTGGATAGAGCCAATAACATTTGTGAACCAGGCTACTTACAGGAAGAACTAAACCACTTGCGACAGGCCTTTGCGAAAAATGGTTACACAAATAGCGAGATTAACCGAGTACTTCACCCAAGTAGTAAAATGCACAAAAACAGGAGACAGCAACAACCATCAGCTGGAAAAGTATTTCTTCCGTTCATTCATAACATCACGAATCGCATTGGAAAAGTACTGGCCAAGTTTCGGGTGGAGACTATTTTCAGACCGACTAAGAAAATTAGTGAATGCCTTAGATCAACTAAAGATGCTCGTCATCCCCTGGCCACACCAGGGGTATATAAAATTCCGTGTAGTTGTGGCAAAGTTTACATAGGAACCACAAAAAGAAGCATTAATACACGTTTGACAGAGCATAAAAGAAATTGTCGCTTGGGACAGATCGACAAATCGGCAGTGGCGGAACATGTTTTCACGGAAGGAGATCACGAGATAAAATTTGGTGAGACAAGTGTGCTGGCGAGGACGTCACACTATTATACACGTATGTGTAGGGAGGCAATTGAAATCCACAAACATCAATACAATTTTAATCGTAAAGAAGAAGGATTAAAATTTGACAAGATATGGCGATCGACGTTGCATCAATCACATGACAATCGATTGCTCGCAATCGAGAGAACAGGCGATAGCCAGAGACAGCCACACATCGACGCCACGTGACGTGAGGTGGCGCCCTCTACGATCTTATATAAGGAGCGGCCTCAGCCCCCGAAAGCCAGTCGTCGACTCAACCTCGGAAGATGTTCTCCGTAGTCGAGAACGAAACGTCAGGGAGAAGAAGTTTTATAGATCGACCACGGCAACTCAGCCCGGAAGTGTTTACTGATAAAAATATTTTGCTATGTTTCACAATATAACAGTTATAAATCTTTGCTATGTTATAATTTATTAAAGTCTAACCTCCTAAGTTAGAAAAAACTACTCTATTATAAGCTTTTGCGAAGTTAAATTAATTTTTCAGTACTACTTACAGTTTGTTGGTGTTACTCGGTGTGTGTGGAGCTGCGCATGTATTCTCCAGATGGATGGACGTGTTGGTGCTTGATAAACACATTTATTACATTACTTCACTGTGTACGGGTTTTGTGAGGGTTTGTTTACTGTGTGCAGTGTTGCCAACTGTCATTTTCTGTCTTTTGTTCGTGTTCCTCGTATCTCTGAGTATTTCAGCTATTTTTGTTTGTGTTGTTCTCCGTGTAGATGTATGTGGGTGTGTTACTATTTATGTTAGCCTTTGTAAGAGTGATTGGAAGGGAGGGCGGAAAGAAAAGAAAGAAGGAAAGAGGGCATATCATAACTGTTTTATATTGTTTTTGTTGTCAACTTGACCAGTGAGCTGTTGCTTAGGTTGATCTGATCATTAATCACTTTATTATTCATTGCCAGGGCTCTCTGAATATAAAAGTTTTCTTGTAGTGTCAGGATTATTCACTCTGATAATTTCCATATCTTGACAACCGGCATTCCCTCATCTGGAGAGAACGTGGAACTCGGAACACTCCTGCTTATTTGCAGGAAACATTATGGTGTGGGCACGAGTCAGTATTGGCGGACGTCCGGACATCTATGTCGTACAGAATGACCCTTCGACTGCTCAGATGTGTAGACCTTCGACCTTTTGTTGTGCCTATGCTGGTGCCGTAGGCGATGGTTCCCTCTTGTGGACGATAACGATCGTCTTCAGAGAACTGCACTGATGCTTGAAGCTGAGGGAACTGAACGAATAGAGTGGCCAGCTGGTTTACTGGACTTAAATCCTAATGAGCACGTCTGGGATGCACCTGGCAGATGTATTGCAGCCAGACCAGCGTCTCCCACAGTGGTTTCAGTGCTGGATAATGCACTCATGGAAGAATGGATAAATATCGCTCAAGAGCTGATTGATAACATCAAATTGTCCTTGGCACGCAGCTGTGCAAGTGAACTGACCGTCCGAGGTCATCACACACCATATTAGAAGGCAACGAGAACGACTTTTTCACTATTATGCTAGGGCCAAAGTGCCTCGCTCTAAGTAAACGCAATGTAAATCACAAGTAAAGAAGAAACAAAAATATCGTACTGTATCACACACAAGTTACAATGTACCTAATATCTGAATAAAATACGTTACCATATGTATATTGTGTATGATGTGTGACTTGATATATAAATTGTTTTGAGCATTGTATTCTATTTATCGGACTTCATGTGCACGTAAAAGGGCTTTCTCGATTGGCCTTGAAGTGACTTGTTTGAACTGCCCGGTACAGCAATCTCCTTGAATACATGCTCAAATATTTAGCAAAATAACTCTTTTGTAATCAGACGTTCGAAGGAGTGCTATACACGGGAATTAAAATATTTTGAAATGTTAATACCAAGACAGGTAATCCGTAGAATAACGTTTATTGTTCCCTGGAAGTTAGTGCTAAAATAGGCGCGATGCCATATGTAAAGCAAGAGCATTCCGTGCTCACGTGAATCACTTTTTAAGGAAGTCGGGGAGCTCTGTGATGTGAGGTAAGAGTGCGCTTCCCGCGTTGTGAAAGTCAGCTCTCGTGGAACGCGCGTACGTAACATCAAAGATAGGCGTGTGATGTCAGCCATGTTTAACGCGCTTTCCTCGCTCGCGTGCTTCCGGTTTGAGAAAAGACGTCCTCCAGAACCGCAACGGCAGGAGGAGGCGCAGCTGTGCGCATGCGCGCAGGCAAATTCACCTGCTCCCAGGTCTGTGTTGACCCTTTACCTCGAAGACAGAGTTCAAGCAACACAGGGTGTATCAAAAAAGGATTGCGCAAACTTACACGGTCGAAAGCACACGATGATACAAGCAAACATGTATCAGTAAACATGGGTCAGCAAACGATCCGTTTGCGAGATAATTGCGAATTTATGTTTCCAAGCTGCCACTGACGTAATTGTAAATATCGCCCTAGTTAGTACACATTAATTTGAAATTCAACTTTATTATCTTCCAGGATTGCTTGAGAATGTTTCCCTTCAGAAACTTCAGAGTATTTGGCACATGCATGTTGGAGTCCGGCACATTTTGCTGCTGCTGTGAGACGCCATCTAACGTGCAGATACGGCGAAAGATAGATAGATCTAGGTGGACCTGTACCTTGGCCTCCAAGATCACCTAATCTAAATAATTTATTTGTATTTTTGTGTCTGGGATCACCTCCAAAGCCAAGTGTACATCACACTCGGTAACACAGTTGAAGAATTGGAGTGGAAAGTTGTACACGCTTGTCAAGAATTCCAAAATAATCCAGGGGTTTCCGAAAGAATTCATTGCAGAGATAAGCAAAGTATTGCATCTACATGCGAAGAAGACCGAACATCTCCCTTAAGAGATTACCGCCGCGGTGGACTAGCCGAGCGGTCTAAAGCGTCTCGCTGCGGAGCGCGCGGTTGCTCGCCGTGGAGGTTTGAGTCCTCCCTGGGGCATGGGTGTGTGTGTTTGTCCTTAGGTTAGTTTACCTAGGTTTAAGCAGTTTGTAAGCTACGGACTGATGACCACGCAGTTTGGTCCGATAGATTTACAAACATTTGAACATTTTTGAAGAGATTACCAAAATGTTCAAATGTTTGTAAATCTATGGGACTTAACTGGTTATTAGTCCCTAAGCTTACAAACTACTTATAATAGATTAAACTAATCTAAGGACAACAAACACACACCCATGCCCCAGGGAGGATTCGAACCGCGCGCTCCGCAACGAGGCGCTTTAGACCGCTCGGCTACTCCACCGCGACAACGACTGATCTATACGTGAAACGTGAATTAAATGCGATGTAAAAGCTAATAGTAAATATAGTAAATCCTAAATTTCAAATTAATCTGTGCTAACTAGATCGATGTTCACAAAACAGTCAGTGAAATGTGAACTAAATGCGATGTCTAAAATTTTAATTAATGTTTAATGTTTACTAACTAGGGCGATGTTTACAGTGACGTCAGTGGTGGCTTATTATCCCCGAGGGAACAACCGCGCTCTCTGTAGCCACGTACTTTACAGCGCTCTGCCATTTCGCCGCGGCTTTCAGCTGGTAAGAGATAAAAGAATACTTGGGCTTGAGGTTGGGCAAGTCCTACAATTTTATGTCGGCTCTGAGGATTTGCTCTTCTGTGTCGTAAGTGGCTATGTTCGGCTAGTTAGAGAACGTTTGCTACCACTCATGGGCTTATTGAACCCAAATAACGTCGATATTTTTGTGGAAGACCATGCGCCATGTCACCGGACCGAAATTGTTTCTGGACACGGAATGATTTGACCAATCACGTCGCCCGACAATATGTCTTCGAGCCTGGAAAGCCTGCACAGAAAACACTTTCCCAATTACAGACTGCTATAGAGGCAACATCGCTGTAATATACGCCACTCTTGAAAGAGTTCACTGATCGCTAGGGGTCTCTCCTCCCTCCTAAGAATCGTGGCGGATAGTGCCGAAACCGGTAGGGAATAGGGTTGCCAGATTGAACTCGAGGCAGGCCCGGAGACCAGACGTGCCCCGCCCTCCCCCTTGGCCAATGACTCACCCCCCCCCCCCCACAACTGCGACCAACTCCCCCCCCCCCAACCAGGATAACACGTGAATTCTAAAAGAAAAAAAAATAATTTATCATCTCCTCCCTCCCAGCAAGTATCCCGCCCCCCCTCCGGTGGAACATTTCTAGGGGTGGCCTTCACATGCCGCAGCTGACCGGCCAGGCCGCCAGTTGCTGTGGATCAACAATCCGCACACCGCAGTCGGCGTGGCAGCAGAAGTGGCGGCAGCATCAAAGCTGCTCACATCAACAGCTGCGCCTTCGAAGAGTTGCCGCTTGCGGCTCCGCGCACTGTGAAGGATCGCGCGCCACCAAGAAGAGCTTCTCACTGGCTCCATGTGAAGGGGCACAGTTACCGTCTGCTCCCTGTTACGACCACTTGCTGCCGCGTAAAGAAGTAAACTTGAGGGCATAGAATGATTAAACGTAATAGTGCTGTCCTTTCTATGAGAGATAAATACGAGATTATTACTGTACTAAAACAGATGCCTGTTGTTATAAATACATTTACTGTAAAGTACTTATTGGCAAATGAAACTGTACAGCTCGATTATTCGAATAAACCAGTTTTCCGAACACCCACGTTCCCCAATTAGTTCGGATAATCGACATTCTAATATAATATCAATTAAACATTATACACCGAAGTACAGGATATCAACAACGATCACGAATTGTATAGTGAATTGATCGACAGTGCTATATTACGTACGGCGAGAGTTGAGCTCTGACAGCTAGCAGCACAGTTGCCAGGTTCGACAGGGAAGTGCAGTGGCTAGTCACTGGTGCTTCGTTCTCCATTATGTTGTACTTATGCGAAAATTACTTCACTGTTGTGACATAACAGTGCACTGCAGGAGATTTGGACAATGACTTGATATCTTAAGAACCTGTCATTACTTTTTGCAATATATATTTATCCATTAACGTTCACGCATCCACCTACCGTGCCCAATGTGTAATTAAAAAATAATTCATACATTTTGGTGAGGCGATCCTCGGCAGCAATAAATTTTGAAAAATGCATATTTGTACACTTTGCTGACCAAATTTGTTCCGCTAACTGGTTTCGGTGATTACACCATTTTCGAAGCGTAAAATATGGGGCAAGTTACATTATATACATTTTCGTAGCTCCAGCTGCACAAAACATCTAATTTCTAGCGTAGTGCAGTGCAGGGTGTTTTAACGGTGTCTTAATTTTTGTTAGGTACTTGAGTCAATTGGATAAGATTAGATGTTTTTTACAGCTTGAGTTACCAAAATGTATATAATATAACGTGCCCCATATTATATGCTTTGAAAATGGTGTAATCACCGAAACTAGTTAGCGGACCAAATTTGGTCAGCAAAGACGGGCCTGAACTCGGCCGCCTTCGTTCACCGCGGGCAGTATAGCCATCCACAAGACACTCAAACAGTTGATTTTTTTTTTCTGATTGTACATTTGACTAATTGGGGGCGGACTTCGTCAAACAGATCTTTGTATATCATTACGGTCACAAGTTTTACAAACACAACAAAATTAACTTCTATTACTATATATGATCACCAATCACTTACTAATGCCGCCATTACTAGTTTACCACTAATCGAACCTACACCGAAGCAAATAAAAATAACAGTAGTAAAATATTACAGTTATAAGCACATACCTTATTATTCATATTTTGCTGATGATCTCGCTGCATTCAGAAGAGTCTTGTTTTTAAGAGCCACGTTGTAGAAATCTTCACATCTCATTTTCAAATTCATCTGAACACATATCTCGGCTTTCAGAAGTTCAACGGACATTCTGTTTGTAGCATCCGACCATAATGCACTCATTACACTAAACACTCGTTCAACGTGCGCTTTACTGACAGGAATTGCGAGGACGTGCTGCATTATATTGAACAAGTTTTGTGCATCTGCTTTTTCAAAAAACTCTCTCCACACTTTACAACAATTAGTTTCCTTCCTATCAAGATTTGATACTACAGACTTCAAAACATAAAACTCCTGATACAGTTCGTTTCCATCAAAACTAATTTTTAATTTCTTTCCCACTTTGGCCAAGTCTTTAAATGAAAATATTTTTGGTCGACATAAGTCTAGCACTGATACAACTTCATAAACATTGTCATTCCCACTAAAGCTGTACAATTTACCAAGATGGTTTAATAACCTGTCGTAAACAAGTGTGCACTCTTTTACTATAATATTCTTTTCTTCTTGTTCTAAAGACATATTAACTTCAAATCCATAAAACTTATCCTCCTTACGACCCTCTATTTGTTTTTTCACTTCCAACATAAGCTCGTGAACATCTGTGAAAAGTGTGTCCTCTTTTTCTAAAAGTATGATTGCTTTACAAAAAACAGGCAAAGCTGCTTTTAAAAAATACAGAAAGCACTTTGGTAGTGTTAGCGAATACTCGTTTATTTCGTCTTGTTGTGAAAACTAATAAACTTCCAAATTAGGGGATGTGTTTTTTCCTCACCCCGTGCTACATAATACATCTTTAAAACTCGCCACATCTTAACAAGACGGTCCACAGCTGACTACAAAGACTACCATGGCACTACAGTGTGTCCCAGTATTTCGCTGTAATCATGCTGAGCAAACTCGCAAAATGTTTTTAGTTCCTCCGAATTTTTTGATGATGAAGAAAAGTCTGAATATATTTTAAGAACTAGAGTTTTTTACATCATATTTTAGAAGCTTGAATCCAAACTTAGCACAGTTATGTCAAATATGACAACAACAATTAACTTTGATTAAGTTTTCATTTTCTTCTTTCAATTTAGTGAAGACAGAATTGTGTTTCCCGAAAGTAACTGATGCATTGCCAGCTGAATACGAAACTACATTATTTAGTGTCAAACCATTTTCCAATAAAATGGATATTAGTTTGTTTGAGATGTCTTCTGCAGATTCGTTAACATCTTCGTAGAAATCAAGAACTTCATTACATTTTCCCTTATCTTTGGAGAAGTATGTTACAACTATCGGATACTGTTTTTTATTGCCCTTGTTTGAAGCGTCTGAACCTAATGAAAACGGAACATTTTGCTTTAATTCGCTTAGTGGCTTCTCCTTAGCATAAGTGAGAAGCACATTTTTTACTAATGCCTCGCTTTTTGTTCGGTCGCATCTTACTTTCGTTGCCACTGAGGAATCTCTAAAAACATAAGGATATAGCTTATTATCACAATCTTGAGAATTGTAAGGATGGTGGTGTTTCACACCATGGTGTCAAAGTTAATTCCGTTGCAGAGACTATGTCGTCTTCTACAAAAAATTGTTTCAGCAAGAATTTAAGAAGAGATTGATTCTTCTTTTGTGTGTTAATATTCACTTTGTGTCTTTCTGATTGTAAATGTTTATTCACAGCTTTCACTCCGTCGTACTTAACAGTAAATGAGATATTGCAAATTCTGCACTTGCACATACACTCATCAGTATCGACTTTTTGTAGCCACTATTTATAATTGTCTTCCTGCAACCATTCTTCACAGAACGAATTTAGATATCGTCTCTTCATTTCACTGTTATTACTCACTAATCTGAGTTAATGTGAGCTTGTTTGTTCACACACGATCCGAGTATTCCAAAAATTGGCGGTAAACTGATGACAAACAATGAACTAACGAACACAAATAATAGACGTCGCCAGTTGACACGTTGACACGTTTGCTTAATAATGCGCTAGCCGATTACTACCGACGCAACAATGAAAAGTTTTCAGAGGAAGAATAAAAAAGTAGCGTTTTGTTGCAACAAGAAATTGACATTTATATAAAGTTATTCATAATTACTAGAGAGGAGCCGGCCGGGCATGGCCGAGCGCACTGAGGCGTCTTGCCACGGTGCGCGAGGCTGCTCCCGCCAGAGTTTCGAATCCCCCCTAGAGCATGGATGTTGTGTTACGTTAAGTTCGATGTAGAGCGTCGCTACATGAGCTTAACAGTGTCGTAAAAAAAAAGTTACGATGAAGGTAACATTCAAGCCCGGAGATGAGAGTCATTGGCCCATAGACCCGGAGAATTCATTCCGGGCGGCGCCCGGAGATCTGGCAACTCTAGTAGGGAATACATCATAAAATATTGTTCAGCTGTTGGCACAGATTTTTTCAAAATAGGTTGTGGCTGTAGACCACTACTTACAAACAATTTTATTAAAAATACCTAAGAGAGAGAGAGAGAAAGAGAGAGAGATTCCTTACTCCACTGGACAAAATTCCCAACGTTACCTATGGGACATGCAATGTAGAAATTTGTGCGCCGGCGCCTACGGGCGGCAGTATCAAGTTGAAGGTCGAGGAGGCAGCCATGCGAGAAGAAATCGTGAACAGAATGCTACGTCCAAAACGCGCGCAGGGCAAGATACGGCCATAAGAATCGGCCGCATCACGAATTCAGGAGGCTTTGTCATACGCTTTACAATGATAATCGTATGCATGAGAGCTTCCTGCCTATTATTTCTCTATATGGGCTACATTTGTTTGCCTGACCGCACTCTGATAACATCGTCGAATACCAAGTACTCGAACACGTGGAGCGGAGGCCAGCGGTATGTGTTGCAGACGATCCTAGGGTATATTTTTTATATCGTCGAAACTTTTTGCAAGTAATCATGCATTTTATAATCGTTGTTTTTATACATACTAACTGACGATCTAATTTGGGTGCCTAGTTTCATATAGACTCAACCTGTTACTTTTGTGCACGGAATGCAAGACGCCTTGCATTAGGTTTGTTTTCGTATTCTGCCATATTAGGAACTTCGCGAAACTAAACCTATAGACGTGAGCGTATTATACCGTTACTGAATATTGTTGCACAAGAAAAAAAAATAATAATTAAGTTTTGCAACTGCGTAACACTAATAATATAGTGCAGGCCATATTGTTCGATTTAAAATTCTTAAATTTTAACTAACTTATAAAGAGGCACAAACAATTTCGGTCCGGTGACATGGCGCATAGTCTCCCACAAAAATATCGACGTTATTTGAGTTCAACAAGTCCATGAGTGGTAGCAAACGTCCTCTAACTAGCCGAACATAGCCACTTACGATATAGAAGAACAAATCCTCACAGCCGACATAAAATTGTAGGCCAAGTATTCTTTTATCTCTTACCAGCTGAAAGCCGCGGCGGAATGACCGAGCGCTGTAAAGTACGTGGCTACGGAGACCGCGGTTGTTCCCTCGGAGATAATAAGCCATCACTGATGTCACTCTAAACATCGCCCTAGTTAGTAAACATTAATTTCGATTCTAGACCTTGCTATTAAAATTCACATCGCATTTACTTCACATTTCACTGACTTTATTGTAAACATCGTTCTAGTTAGCACAAATTAATTTGAAATTTAGGCTTTACTATTAGCTTTTACATCGCATTTAATTCACGTTTCATGTATGGATAAGCCGTTGCCGTGGTGGGGTAGCCCAGCGGTTTAAGACGTCTTGCTGCGGAGCGCGTAGTTGCTCGCCGTCGCAGGTCTGAGTCCTCGCTTGAGCATGGGTGTGTGTGTTGGCCTTAGGTCAGTTTACCTTAGTGTAACTACGTAGGAAAGGAAGGTTTTAACGTTCTGTCCACATCATAGCCATTATAGACGGAACTATGCTTGGAAAAGATACTATCTAGCACTTCTCAAGCGACAGCGTCATGACTGCAGTTCTTAACAAGATATATAACAAACATATGTTTAATTACACATCAATCGCTGAAGACGTAGCACAATTTATGTGTGGTACTCCCAGAGACATTGTAGAAATAGACTCCCTAACGGCGCTGCTGTTGCGGGATAATTTGAATCTTCGGTCGGTCGTCATGATAGTGGCCAGCGTCAGATAAATGGGAGTGCTGTTCGGAAATAAATCGTGTATTAAATAGCTACTGCGGGATATATACTATTTGGCCACGATAACTTGACGATTTTGTTGGTGCTGCCACAAGCGGAGAAAATCGACACCAGTTGAAAGTTATTCTTTTATTTACATGCGCTGCCAACCTTACAATGGTCCTTGACGCGAAGAATTAATGTACACATTGTTAGGGTAACGGTTCCAGCGGCGCGTCAGTCACGGTCTGCACGGCCACTACGGTCGGGGGTTCGAATCCCGAACGAATGAAGAGTTCTACAGAAAAATGGCATTGTCTAGTGGCCGCGGTGGAGCGGCCGAGCGCATTGAGGCGCTATGTTGCGATGCGCGAGGCCGTTCCCCGTTGGGGGTTCGAATCACCCCTCGGGCATGGATATTTGTGCCGTCCTTAGTATTAGCTAGTTCATAAGTAGTTTGTAAGTTTAGGGACTGATGACCCGGTAGTCAAGTCCCATAAGCTCTACAAACATTTGAACATTTGTACAACTTTAACCTAAACCACAAAGTATATCAAAAGCAACGCCATAGAACGCAATGCAAAAGACAGGCCGGCCGCGGTGGCCGAGGGGACTAAGGCGCTCCAGTCACGGTCTGCACGGCCACTACGGTCGGGGGTTCGAATCCCCCCCTCGGGCATGGATATTTGTGCCGTCCTAGTTCGTAAGTAGTTCATAAGTAGTTTGTAAGTTTAGGGACTGATGACCCCGTAGTTAAGTCCCATAGACGATACAAACAACAAACAACAGCAAAAGACAGAATGCACTGGTTGAATACAGGATAGACAACCGGGTTCCTTCGCAGAGAAGATCCGATCGTTTGCAACTGTCAGACCCATGCGGAATGCGAAATTGCGAACGGCAATTTCACTCTGTGTATGCGCGTAATAGTTGCGAACAGTTTGGAACTGCAGTGCGAATAAACATGTTTTCCCCAATGACACAAAAATAATTTTTCTTTCTCGGAACACAAAAAAAGAGGACATTTTGTAGAATTTTATAAATTCCGGCCGGACACATTTTCTTGCCTCAAAAAGAGGACATGTCCGGGAAAAAGAGGATGTATGGTAACCCTAGTTACTGTTTTCCCGTTTATATGTCTCAGCAATACAAGTAGCCCTACTACTTGTGTTCGTAGATTGTTACTCTTGCTTAACAGGCTGTTAGTCAAGACAATATAGGATTTAATAAAATAAATAACAGGCTTCTGCAATACTGGTAGCTCTTAAATACGTGCTACTTTAGGCAGTACAGGTGGACGGGAAGTTCAGAAAGTTTCATTTCATGATTGTGTAAAATGACTATTGGGGGGCACGAGTTCAGTTGCCACACTGCAGTTCGAATTTTTGTTCATGAAATTAATATTAGCAACTTGAAACAAAGAATTTAAAAATGTTCAAATGTTTGTAAATTTATCGAACTCAGCTGCGTCGTTATCAGTCCGTAGCTTACAAACTACTTGAACTAAGGTAAACTAACCTAAGGACAACACAAACACCAATGCCCGAGACGGGACTCTAACACCCGACGGCGAACGGCCGCGCGCACCGCAGCACGGCGCCCCAGTGCGCACAGCTAATCCGTCGCGGCAAGAATTTAAAGGTCATCTGCTTTACATATACGTATAACAACTTGAAGGGGTTCGCAGAACTGTGTATAGTTCCACATATGAATGACATGTAGCCACACTGGATGCGCGTTGTGAAACTGAACCCAATGACGATAGTTGCTGACTTTTGAGCAGTTCATGCTTCTGGAAGGTGTTTTGCTTACAGCATTAGAATGCTAATATTCGTTCTAGATACACTAATGCTAATGTTAGATGCAATTAGTTAAGACAAATTTACGACATACTACGTTAAAATAATAATAAAAATAATAGGTAGTGGCTGGTTGCTATATCACAAGATAAGACGCCTTTTCGCTGTTTTGTATCTCATGGGATATTTTATTTTCACAGTCGGTTTTCAGTATCAGCTGTTTCAGGCAACCATGCTTTTTTATGCTATAAAATATGTAAATATTGTAGAATACAACAGTCACTCAAGGAAAAACGTAAAGTGTTATGAATTACGAAATTAATGTTTGTAGAAAAGTTTCACTATAGCACAATATACTGAGAAAGTGCCAAAAATCGTGTCTAATGATAAAGCCCATTCAAATGCTGCACTTAGAATGCCAATAAACTAAATGTTATAATTCGGTTTTGTTAGGAAGAAGAAACGCTATTGACCGATTTCTATACCGTATGTGTAATAAATTAACACACAACCGATAGTTGCTGTATAATCAAAGAGTCTGAAGCTGTTTTCTAGTTATATATTTGAATGAGACTTAGTTTTCGTGATTTAACTGGAATGAATATACACTTTAATCAAAACAGTCACGCGGAAGTTTGCCACCATAATGGCCGCCGAGGTGCTCTTCAATTTGCCTGCTGTACGCGGTCGGCCGCTTACAAGATTGTGGGAGCGTGGGTACGCCGCGCGGGAGTGGCCGCGTGGACTAACTCGTCATGCTACGGACTTGGCGGTCGCTACCGCCGGAGGTTCGAATCCTTCATCAAGCACACGCGCGCGCGCACGTGCATTTCTGTGTGTGTGTGTGTGTGTGTGTGTGTGTGTGTGTGTGTGCGCGCGCGCGCGCGCGCGCGCGTGCGTGCGTGTGTGTGTGTGTGTGTGTGTGTGTGTGTGTGTGTGTGTGTGTGTGTGCTATCCCTAGAGTAAGTTAGTTAAATTAGTAAGTCTAGGAACTGATGAGCATAGAACTTTGGTCCAATAGCTTTACAAACATTTGCCACAAATATCTGGTACAAACTGTCGGCACTTTGAGAAGCGGAGGCAGTTTCTCAGGCTGTCATCGCCCAAGCTACCACATAATCGTGTCTTATTTAATTTTATTAATAAGAAATTCTTTTACACGCATAATTTGAGCCAAACGTGGATATGAGCCTCACGTGGAAACTCTCCTCGAGTAAATGCTTCACACAACACCTGAACAGTTTTATTTTACTATAATTCTTCTTTCAATCAGTAATTACGCTGACAATCTATCAGTTCTATCTGCAAATGGAGAGGGGCGCACTCAATTGATACAGCATATCGTATTGAAAACGTCACAAAACAAGAGGTTCGACGTTGGCAATAATCTAAAAACGATTTGAATAATATACGTGTATTGCTTCTAAAACTGAAATGCATTTTAAAAATCTGCCTTTTCTTCAGCTGTACAGAGGTAAGGGAAATAGGCGCTGGCAGTATGAAAAGTATCGCACCGTAAGCCGGAAGAAACACAGCCGCATCGCATGGCAGCATACAATGTGGCGCTTTAGCGAGTGCTTCCGAGATGTGCCGAGCAGGGCCGAGACAGTCCGAGCATCACTGGCGCGTTTGGGTCCGCCCAGCTGGTCCGCATGGCAATTGACTTTCCGTGGCCGCTTTGGTTTACATTATTTATTGGACAAAAAAAAGACGCCACATCTAGAAATTGGTGTTTTTATTTAATGACTGGTTTCAGTCTATGTAGATTACCTTCACATGAATACCGCTGTAAAGCGACATAGACGTTCATGGATTTATACATTAACAGTAAACATATTGTAAAGGGACATCTAAAATAACAATACAAATACAAAAGATTACACCCATGGTGGCAGGAAGTCGCACAAATGTGAGGATAGTGAGGTCACGATTTAAGTACTGCATGCATCGCCCACCACCCATCATGTATTGTCAGTGTTAACCAGTCAGACACAAAGTGCGTAAAACGTGTTAACCAGAATTAAAACACTTGTTATACAGTAGATTAAAATATTGGAAAAGTTTCCTGAAGTAATATAATTACATGTCAATTAAAGGAAGTAGATGAAGACATTTAAAATTCTACACGAAATGGTATATAAACGTAACCATTAAAATCGGCAGTAGATGCAGACATTGTCATCTACGGGCGTTTACAGAAAACTCGTGTGTTTATTTCAAAGAAAAACCTGCATAGGCCGTTGGTTTCCATGACGATGACGGAAAAGAATCGATAGGCATCGTACTGGCTGGTAGACGACGATGTGAAAAATGTGTCAATATTTGGTCATAACCGTGTGCTAGTAAACAGTCAAAGTAGCTGCGTATATGCATTAACAGCTGCTACAAAACGTTTTGTTAGACGACAAGCTTATTTGTGATACAAAAAATAAATAAATAAAAATAAAATAATAATAATAATAATAATAATACTGTGTACAAAAAAATTCAGTAGAGCAACAAATATAGGCACCGTAACGGTAGAAACATTTCGTTAGATAGACGTTGTCAGATTTAATTGATAGCAACAACAATAAGTCTGAAATTATAAAAATGAAAAAGATCAGCATATAAAAATGACTTGACCAGTGTCAAATTAGTCATAAAGCTAAAATTACAATCCATAGTACTTTATAACACGTGTACAAAAGAATAAAGTGTTAGAATTAATAGACAGTTTAAAGTGCAGCTGGTTATTAGCATAATCTGTTGTTGAATCAATAAAACAAGTTAAGTGTATTGAATAACGAGTAACATACGCAGTTACAAATGTAAGTATTAATTAGGCCAGCAACATGTCAAACCACACAAACAGTCGAAATATCAGCAGTTCTAAAATTTCGACAGGTCAGAGTAGTATAACAAACTGAAGGCGTCCTAAAACTATACTGCAACAAGCCTATATAGGTCTGCAAAAAATGTAAGAATTAACAGATAGTAAAACAACCATTGGTTTCTACGCCAGAAGGAATGTAAAGTACTAAAGCAAACCAGACCATAGGATAGTAAGGGGATAAAATAACAAGTAAAATATACAGTTACAAAGTCAATTAATATTTTATTTATTATTTTAAGCAAACAAAAAAAGAAAGAAAGAAAAAGAGAGGTGTCAAATGTAGCGTTACAAGAATGGTTGTCTATAGAAACAGAAACACAAAGAATTCTATAGTAAGTCACAAAATAAACGATGATATGCTCTAAACTGCGAAATCAGTTCACTGATCTACAGGAAAATAATAGAGTTACATAATGTTCACATTTTTGGTAGAACTTTTGGGACTTAAATATGGGGTCATCAGTTCCTAAACTTACAAACTACTTATGAACTATCAATAATATTCTTCCGGGTCTGAGACCGCGTCGGCATTTTATAAACTATACCGACGTTTCGGCCACTGTTGCAGGCGGCCTTCATCAGGATCTGTGTCTGATGAAGGCCGCCTGCAACAGTGGCCGAAACGTCGGTAGAGTTTATAAAATGACGACGCGGTCTCATACCCGGAAGAGTTTTACTGATAGTGACAACAGCCGCGGAAGCCTACGTTTGTACTTATGAACTAGCTTATACTAAAGACGGTACAAACATCCATGCCCGAGGGAGGCGCATCGTAGCATAGCGCCTCAATACGCTCGGCCGCTCCAGCACGGCGTTACATAATGTTTCACAGATGGAGGCCGTAGGAGGTGGAGGAGAAGTTCGACAGAGAGACAAGGAGGTAATTCGCAGATAAAGGGGAAGGTGCACATAGGCAGCGAAGTGGGTAGGAGGAGAGGGGAGATTAACATAGAGAGAGAATTGGGGGGAGGGGGGAGAGGCGTGGAGGAGATCGACAGAGAGAGTGAAGGTGGATAGAGAGAGAAAAGGGAAGGAGAAATGGACTGTCTTAAGACTGGAATAAACAAGCACTCGGGCGACGCTTGATTTTCAGCTAGTGTTCCATAAATATTCGATGGGCGAGCTGGATGGACAAATCGATCGCTCGAACAGTCCAGAATGTTATTCAAACAAATCGTGAATACTTGTGGTTCAGTGACAAATGGACGTTGTCACACACAAAAGTTCCATTTTAATTTGGAAGTCCATTATTGGCTGCAAATGGTCTCCAAGTAGTCGAATATAACCATCTGCAGTCAATAGTAGGTTCAGTGGGACCAAAAGACACACAGTCCATCGCGTCTAAATACAGCCCTCCAGCCATTAACAGCTTACACAGCGCCTTGATGACAACTCCGGCCCACTACCTCTTAAGGATAAATTCGACGTATGTCCCACACAGATTTCTACGATTATTTCACCATTGTTCCAGACTGAAACTTTCACTCTGCAGCGGAGTGTGCGCTGATATGAAACTTCCTGGCAGATTAAAATTGTGTGCCGGAACCGGGACTCGAACCTGGGACCATTGCCTTTCGCGGGCAAGCGCTCTACCACTGAGCTACCCCGACACGACTCACGATGCCGCCTCACAACTTTACTTCCGCCAGTACCTCGCCTCCTACTTTCCAAACTTCACAGAAGTTCTCCTGCGAAACTTGCAAGACTAGCACTCCTGGAAGAAAGGATATGGTGGAGACATGGCTTAGCCACAGCCTAGGGGATGTTTCCAGAATGAAACTTTCACTCTGCAGCGGAGTGTGCGCTGATATGAAACTTCCTGGCAGATTAAAATTGTGTGCCGGAACCGGGACTCGAACCTGGGACCTTTGCCTTTCGCGGGCAAGCGCTCTACCACTGAGCCACCCCGACACGACTCACGATGCCGCCTCACAACTTTACTTCCGCCAGTACCTCGCCTCCTACTTTCCAAACTTCACAGAAGTTCTCCTGCGAAACTTGCAAGACTAGCACTCCTGGAAGAAAGGATATGGTGGAGACATGGCTTAGCCACAGCCTAGGGGATGTTTCCAGAATGAAACTTTCACTCTGCAGCGGAGTGTGCGCTGATATGAAACTTCGTGGCAGATTAAAATTGTGTGCCGGAACCGGGACTCGAACCTGGGACCTTTGCCTTTCGCGGGCAAGCGCTCTACCGACTGAGCTACCCCGACACGACTCACGATGCCGCCTCACAACTTTACTTCCGCCAGTACCTCGCCTCCTACTTTCCAAACTTCACAGAAGTTCTCCTGCGAAACTTGCAAGACTAGCACTCCTGGAAGAAAGGATATGGTGGAGACATGGCTTAGCCACAGCCTAGGGGATGTTTCCAGAATGAAACTTTCACTCTGCAGCGGAGTGTGCGCTGATATGAAACTTCGTGGCAGATTAAAATTGTGTGCCGGAACCGGGACTCGAACCTGGGACCTTTGCCTTTCGCGGGCAAGCGCTCTACCGACTGAGCTACCCCGACACGACTCACGATGCCGCCTCACAACTTTACTTCCGCCAGTACCTCGCCTCCTACTTTCCAAACTTCACAGAAGTTCTCCTGCGAAACTTGCAAGACTAGCACTCCTGGAAGAAAGGATATGGTGGAGACATGGCTTAGCCACAGCCTAGGGGATGTTTCCAGAATGAAACTTTCACTCTGCAGCGGAGTGTGCGCTGATATGAAACTTCCTGGCAGATTAAAATTGTGTGCCGGAACCGGGACTTTTTTTTTTTTTTTTTTTTTTTTTTTTTTTTTTTTTTTTTGTGTTCCCGCCATATGGAGTAAGAAAACGATGGCTTCTAGAAATAAAATTTTCCCTTTCTGTGAATGAACAATGAAAATAAAAACGTAGATAATTATGAGGATGTGATGAGATCTTCTTCGATCAATCCTCTGGGAACCACATTAATAGTTTCTTATAAAAAAAAAAAAAAAATAATAATAATAAATTCTTGCAGGACGAACCTCGACAGTTGGGAAGAGTATCAACTGCGTGGCAGCATCGGAGTTCGTCTTCTCGTGTTTACTTTCGCACTTTAGCGTTTCCGTGTCGTTATTTCCTAACGGTTCGTTCCATATACTTTATTGTCTAAATCTTTGTCTTCTTGTAACTCCGTTGCACCATTCGTCGAAAACTCCACATCGCCGTGAGTGTCTCTGCGGATCTCGTTTTCCCTTTATGTTAACCTTTCTTCTTAAGTACACTTTGTGGATATCGTATCTTCTTGCTTATGATGAGTAAGTTCTTCTTGTTGGCGAATGTCCTGGGGTCGATCGTGATAGAATACCTCCGAAAATATCTATTATATTTCTGTTGACAAAGTTTCTCGTGAAGGAGAATGTCTTCGGAAACTGAACCCGTTCCTAGGGTGACGTGAGTATCACTTGAAGGTAATTTTGAAAATTTTTGTTGTATTGGGAGCCAAATCGGTTTTTAGTCCGCCAGTGTTGAGTAGATAAATACACACGGAAGTCTTGGACATCGGGAGTCTTGGTGGAGAGCGTATAGTTTATAAAATGACCCATCAGCCATACGTAGCTGTTGTGTTTGACTTCCGGGAAAAGTCGAAATTCTGGTCGTAGGAGGTCTGTGATTTGAATGGTCTGGGGTGCTGTTCTGTTGAGGATAGCTAGTTTTTTACGCGTCCAGTTCCAGACTTGCACTTGATCCTTGCAGACAAAGATGTGTGCAATCGTCGCCACAACATGGCAGAATTCACAGTACGGAGTCCGTGCAAGGCTGATTCTGTGCAGCCTTTCTTGGGTGGGCACAGTTTCAGTGGCTACGTCATACCATTTCGATCGAACATCTGTAGGCAATGTTCTGTTGTGAATATTAGTCCAAACCATCTTCCAATTGGAAGCCGGGTATTTTTTCTCTATGGGAGAAGATGATGACTTCAGTAATAGGCGGCGGTACAACTGTCCAGTCGTCTTCTTAAAAAATTCGCTGTCAATGTAGCTGCATTCCAAATAATAAAGAGCTATGTGCTGAAGGTGTGGACTGATGTGGGCAATATCTATCGGAGGAGACATGTTGTGGGGGCGCGATAGCTGATAAAGCCGTTTCGTGATTGTGTCCTCAGTGGCCAATAGTATTTTACATGTTCGTGTCAGGTATATGGCCAAAGCGTGCATTCCTGGGTTGTTTAAGCCAAGGCCTCCCATGTCGCAAGGCAGAGCTGTTATTTGGAAAGAAACTTTAAAAATATTTAGTTTCCAAACGAACCAGGCGGCCGCTGCTAAAAGTGATCGAGCCACAGTTGTTGGCATTGGCAGAACGGCGGCGACGTATTGCAGTTTGGACAGGACGTAAGAGTTCACGAAAAAGGCTCTCTGTAGACGATCTAGGTTTCTCGTTTCCTGTTCGCGCAAGTTTGCTCTTACAGTCTGTATTTTGGGCTGCCAGTTTTTATTGTACATATCCTGAGGTCTGGCCGTAATGTACATACCAAGTTGTTTCCTTGTTTGTACACAAGGTAACCAACCGTCACCAGTAATAGACTCAACTTGACCTATTGTTAACATTGCAGATTTATTGTTGTTTAGGAGTGCACCACTATCTCTTTGGAAATCTTCTAGGATACGCTTCGCATTATCAATATCCGTAACATTATTTAAGAGTAGACTGACATCGACGGCATAAGCTTGAACTACAGATTTTATTCCGAAAAACTGGAAGCCAGGCAAGCTGTGATGTATTTTACGCAACAGTGGTTCCATAAGCATGGCGTAGAGTGTCGTTGAGAGGGGGCATCCTTGTTTTATTCCTCTGGAGAGTGGCACATACTCTGTCAGCGTGTCATTTACAACGAACCGTGTGCGAGTTCCTCTGACGCAGTTGTTAACAAGCCGCACAAAGGCGGGACTGAACCCCATCGTTGTCATTACTTTGCTGAGATAGGGGTACTCGACTCTATCGTAAGCCTTATCGAAATCCAGGAAGGCTATAGCCATTGCGGTGTTTGTCGTCCAGGTGAGTGTGACGAGATCCCTGTACAGCGTCAAAATGTTTGTTATGGAGCGGCCGCGAACCGCACTTGCTTGGTATGGTCCTAAGATGTCAGGTAAAAGCGGCCGTAACCGTGCATTGAGGGTGCGTGTCAGAAGTTTAAAGTCTGCGTTTAGCAGCGTTATAGGCCGGAGATCCTTTATAGTTTTTGTCTGTGGCTTTTTAGGTATTAAGACAGTCACCCCTTCGGTAAAAGCAGTAGGGAGAGAAATCCCACGAAGTATCTCATTATATATCTCTGTGAGTCTGTCCCCAATTATGTGTCAGTATTTGGTGTAAAATTCGACGGGCAACCCATCTGTGCCCGGAGATTTATTTCGTGGCGCGGCCTTGAGTGAATCTCTAAGTTCCTCATTAGTGAAAGGAGCAAGTAAACCTTGATTGTCATCTGCCGTAATTGTGTAGGGGGTGGCCTGAATATGAAACCATTCCTCCACCTTGTCGTGCGGTACACTAGCGCTGCTATAACGAGCTGCAAAATGATTGACAACATAGGTTTTGATATCTCTTTGTTGGGTATAAGATGTGCCGTCATCGTCTTGTAAGTTTTTAATAAGTTTCCTGCGTGCCATACGTAACTGTCGCACTAAATGATATACAGACGTCTTTTGCTGCGGTAAGTTGGCGAAGTCGCGCGCACGAACCTGGTGTCCGGTGGCAGATTGTCCCATCAAGGTGGTTATTTTGGCTTGTATGCGCCGTATCTGGGTCATGTTGGTCGGCAGCTGGTTATAATCCTTGTATAACTCTCGTAGAGCAAAGAAGTAAAACTCCTTAGTCTCTCTCTCGTAGCGCGCTCTCACTCTGGCGTGTTGTTTGATACAATTAATGATTTTTCCCTTAGTATAAAGCGTCCACCATTCCACTCCGGTCCGGTATTTAGGTCTTTGTGAGGCGGCGGTTTGCCAAACTTTCAAGATCTCATGTTCTAAACTTTCATCCTGTAAGAGACTGCAGTTGAGTTGCCATCGACCAGTGCCTCTGTAAATTGTCTGTGGAGTATGTTTAATGACCATATGGTATGCTATATGGTCAGCGAAGTTCACAGGCCAGTATTCGCAACTCCCAACAGTTGCTAAGAGATCTTGGTGGACATATATTCGGTCTAACCTACTTGCTGACGTCGAAGTAAAATGGGTGTAAGCGACGCCGCTCGGGTGGGAATGAATCCATGTGTCCACTAGCTGAAGTTCTGTTGTTAAGGTTTGCAGCTCCTGACTGAAGTTAAAATTCGGCGTCTGATCCATGGGTCTCAAAACACAATTGAAGTCTCCTCCCAAAACGATGCGTCGGCGCAAGTCGGTGATTAAATTGGCTATCTCTCCAGTATAAAACTCCTTCCGCGCTGCTCGCGCAATAGAACCGGAAGGTGCGTATACATTAAGGAGGAGTAGATCATTAAAGTCGGCCGCAATACCTCGTCCCGTTGGTAAGATGGAGAGGGGAAAACAAGGGATACCCTCTTTGTACAGGATCATAGTGCCAGCCTCGGTTCCTATGTTAACTATGGCATCGTAGCCAGGTACATCTGCGATTAAGGGTGTCATGGCTTCTTGTAAAAAGATAATGTCAGCATCTGCTGCCCGCAAATACTGTCTGAGGCTGTAGATTTTAACTTGCGAAGTGATCCTGTTAATATTCAAGGTACAAATCTTATAAGCTTGCATCATACATGAGGTAGTGGGTGTGAGTCTTCCATAGGCAGCTGGTTGGGGTGGCTAACCTAGCGTTAGTCTTTAGCGCCAGGTGTTTGAGAAGTTAGTACGGTGGCTGGTCGAGATGCCAATAGCGGTCCGCTCGTTACCATCGTTTCTTCGGCCATCTCTTGGTCAACAGGTACATCTTCAGTGTCGTCCGCCCAGCTGGAAGTTGAGGCGGCTATTGACGTGTCTGTTATGGCCTTATCGAGGGCAGATTGGTGCTCATGGCTGGCTTTATTGGATAAGTTGGTCGTCTTCGTCCGTTCACAAGCCTCTTGTTCTTTCGTCTGAAAGCTGGCCGCAATATTGTCCGTGGGCACTGAATGTTGTGCTAGAGGGCTACTGCCAACAGAACGTAGAGCTTCTTCAGCTGGTGTACGAAGCATCTGTTTGGCTTTCTCGCGCAGCGTAGGCGCAGATTTCTCTGCATCGGGATGGGCAATCCTCCGTTTCTTCCTGTTCGTCGGTGACGAACCTCTCTTAGGAGATCCCTCGTTCTCGGGAGACGGAGAACGAATTTCTTCCGTACACTGTCGTTCATCGTCTTTATCACCCATTTTGTCTACGAGAGTACAGTTGCTCCCTTGATGTGAGGCCTCGAGCACCTTAGCATGCTGGCCGTTCCCTGTAGTAGTTTCTTCATGACTACTCGTCTCCATAGGTACATTGTCATCGTTGGGAACGTTATCCCTGTAGACTTCTATTTCAGAATTTGAAGTCGTGGCGACGTTGGCACGAACGGCCGCTACATATGTAGTTGGTAGTAAAGTCATCTTCGGGGGGCAGTCTGGTTCACCTGTAGGTAACTGGGTTACTCTTCGTAGGATACATTGGGCTCTGACGTGCCCTGTGGAGTTGCATCCTGAACATGTCCTTGGTTGCCCGTCATACATTATAATCGCCCTGTACCCACATATCGTGAGGTACGATGGGATATGGCGACGCAATTCGATTTTAATTTGTCGAACCCCATTGAGCACTGGATACTTGTGAAAGGAAGCCCATTTTTCGGCTACGTTGTTGATAACAGTGCCATAACACTTCAGAGTGGCGTTGATTTGTTCTGCAGTTATTTCGAACGGCAGTTCGAAAATACGCACGGTCCTAACAGCAAAACCAGCGCGAGAGACAGTGACCTTGCCAACATTTCCGTCATTATGGAGAAACTTTAGGGAATCACCACATGATTCTATGATTTTGTCACATAGTTCAGGAGAACGTAACTTGATGTAAACCGTGCTACTGACAATCGAAAGGTGAATTCCAATTACGTCGGCAGGAGGTATTTTAACGTCTTCGTCTATAAATCGTTCCACTTCATATATTTTAGGTCGGGAGAAGTTACCATCGAATGAAAATCTCAATGTGTCTATTCTCTCTGGTTGCTCCATATTAATGTCCATACTGGTGTCTGCACATTATAAACAACTAGAACGGGTTGCTACGAGCGCCGCAACAGCGTGTAACTCACCACAAGCCGCACCGCCGGCCGCCGCTGACACGTAAACACGCCCCGGACGGTCCGACCGCCACGACGGTCAGGCCGGGAATGCCGGGGACTCGAACCTGTGACCTTTGCCTTTCGCGGGCAAGCGCTCTACCACTGAGCTACCCCGACACGACTCACGATGCCGCCTCACAACTTTACTTCCGCCAGTACCTCGCCGCCTACTTTACAAACTTCACAGAAGTTCTCCTGCGAAACTTGCAAGACTAGCACTCCTGGAAGAAAGGATATGGTGGAGACATGGCTTAGCCACAGCCTAGGGGATGTTTCCAGAATGAAACTTTCACTCTGCAGCGGAGTGTGCGCTGATATGAAACTTCCTGGCAGATTAAAATTGAGTGCCGGAACCGGGACTCGAACCTGGGACCTTTGCCTTTCGCGGGCAAGCGCTCTACCACTGAGCTACCCCGACACAACTCACGATGCCGCCTCACAACTTTACTTCCGCCAGTACCTCGCCTCCTACTTTCCAAACTTCACAGAAGTTCTCCTGCGAAACTTGCAAGACTAGCACTCCTGGAAGAAAGGATATGGTGGAGACATGGCTTAGCCACAGCCTAGGGGATGTTTCCAGAATGAAACTTTCACTCTGCAGCGGAGTGTGCGCTGATATGAAACTTCCTGGCAGATTAAAATTGTGTGCCGGAACCGGGACTCGAACCTGGGACCTTTGCCTTTCGCGGGCAAGCGCTCTACCACTGAGCTACCCCGACACGACTCACGATGCCGCCTCACAACTTTACTTCCGCCAGTACCTCGCCTCCTACTTTCCAAACTTCACAGAAGTTCTCCTGCGAAACTTGCAAGACTAGCACTCCTGGAAGAAAGGATATGGTGGAGACATGGCTTAGCCACAGCCTAGGGGATGTTTCCAGAATGAAACTTTCACTCTGCAGCGGAGTGTGCGCTGATATGAAACTTCCTGGCAGATTAAAATTGTGTGCCGGAACCGGGACTCGAACCTGGGACCTTTGCCTTTCGCGGGCAAGCGCTCTACCGACTGAGCTACCCCGACACGACTCACGATGCCGCCTCACAACTTTACTTCCGCCAGTACCTCGCCTCCTACTTTCCAAACTTCACAGAAGTTCTCCTGCGAAACTTGCAAGACTAGCACTCCTGGAAGAAAGGATATGGTGGAGACATGGCTTAGCCACAGCCTAGGGGATGTTTCCAGAATGAAACTTTCACTCTGCAGCGGAGTGTGCGCTGATATGAAACTTCCTGGCAGATTAAAATTGCATCGTGTGTCGGGGTAGCTCAGTGGTAGAGCGCTTTCCCGCGAATGGCAAAGGTCCCAGGTTCGAGTCCCGGTTCCGGCACACAAGTTTAATCTGCCAGGAAGTTTCACCATTGTTGCTTGTCTGATAGCACTGACGAATCTACTCACATGCTGATGCAGACTTTTATTAAGTAAATCCTTTGTCCGAGGTTAGAGTGTTGTTTGAAATTTTGTTCACGGGAGACTTGGGTCGTGCGTCCATTACAACTTTTGTTTCGCAAACTATGAAATCAAGATGGCTGCTAATTGTTTTTGAGCCGGCCGCAAGGTCGTCGCATGTTGCGGCGGCTCTGAACCTCGCGCGCAGCCTTCGCGCGTGAGTTGGAGTGTGGCGCAACGTGCAGAACTCAGCTGCCGCCCTCTGTGGACTGACAGCGTCAAGAGCGGCAGCGTGTCGCGAGGTCTGGAGGTCTAAGGGGAAGAACATGCAGGTGGAAGACGAGGGCCCTGCACTGCGTCGTGGTGCTGCATGCTGTTGTCGTGGTGGCGAGCCAACTTGGTCGGTATCAGCGACAGCAGATTAGATTACATTAATACTTGTTCCGTAGATCATGAATAAGACACTTCGTAATGTTGTGGAACTTGTCAGGTTAATGAAAGGTGTCTTTACAAATTATTACTTTCTTCTAAATATTACATGACACAATTTTTTATTATAATTTTTTTCAGATTGACTAATTTATATCTTAAAATTTCATCTATAGTGTGGAAGGAGTTGCCAATCAGTTGTTTTTAAATTTATTCCTAAATGCTGGTTGGCTATCTGTCAGGCTTTTGATGCTGTTTGGTAGGTGACCAAAGACTTTTGTGGCAGCATAATTCACCCCTTTCTGTGCCAAAGCTAGATTTAACCTTGAATAGTGAAGATCATTCTTTCTCCTAGTGTTGTAGTTATGTACACTGCTATTGCTTTTGAGTTCGGTGAGATTGCTAATGCTGGCCGCGGTGGCAGAGGGGACTGAGGCGCGCCAGTCACGGTCTGCACAGCCACTACGGTCGGGGATATTTGTGCCATCCTTAGAATTAGCTAGTTCATAGTTTGTAAGTTTAGGGACTGATGACCCCGTAGTTAAGTCCCATAAGCTCTACAAACATTTGAACATTTGGATTGCTAATGACAAATTTCACTAGTGAACTAGTGAATATATATACTTTGAAGCTACTGTGAAGATCCCTAGCTCATTAAATGTCTGCAGGATGATCTTGGATGATCTTAGCCGCGAACTTAGAGTATTAGAAACAAAGCTCCCGAATTTGCCGCACTGCATGGAAGTTATTGCGCTCAGATAGTTTTAGGCACCGAAAGCTGGCTAAATCATGATATGGCAAGTTCAGAAATATTTAGAGGAGCGTGGAATGTATATCGGAAAGAGAGATCGGATACAACTGGAGGAGTGTTCATCGCTGTGGATAAAGATATTGTTTCTACTGAGATCGCTGTTGAAAGTAACTGAAGTTATCTGGGTACGTATAACAGGTCTAAAAGAAGTAAAGTTAATAGTTGGCTGTTTTTACGGGCACCCCAGTGCTGCTGTAGCAGTTTTAGAATCATTCAAAGAAAGTCTACACCAGGTAGTGCATAGGTATCCGGGTCATGTAATATTAGTCGGAGGAGACTTCAACCTTAAGAGTATAGATTGGGACCTCGCTAGTTACATTTCAGGCGGTACAGACAAGCAGTCTTGCGAGCCACTTTTGGACACATTCTCCGAAAACTTTCTTGAGCAGTTAAACCGGCAACCCACGCCCAATGGAAATATTCTAGACCTTAAAGCCACAAACAGGCCTGACCTTATTAACGATGTCTGTGTAGAGACAGGAATTAGTGATGATATCGTCATAGCGTCGATGGTGACCAAAGTTCATAACCCAATCAAGAAGGCTAGGAGCGTGTTTTTGTTGGGAAGAGCCGATAAGCAAATGTTACGATCGCACTTAGAAAATGAATGAGCATCGTTTATTTCCGGGACTATGGATGTAGAGGAATTGTGGACTAAATTTAAGTGCATTGATAATAAAGGGTTAGAGAAATATGTGCCAGTAAAGACGATTAAGGATGGAAAAGATCCACCGTGGTATAATAATAATGTTAGAAAGCTGCTGAGAAAGCAAAGGCTGTTGCACTCTCGATTCAAAAAAGAACACGCAAATGATGAGAGGCAAAAGTTAGTAGAGATTCGTGCGTCTATAAAAAGATCGATGCGCGAAGCATACAATAATTATCACAGCCATACCTTAGCAAAAGATCTTTCAGAGAACCCGAAAAAATTCTAATCCTATGTAAAATCGATAAGCGGGTCAAAGCCCACTGACCAGGCACTCGTTGATAATTCCGGGGCAGTAATAGAAGAAAGCAAACGGAAAGCTGAAGTTCTAAATTTAACCTTTAAGAAATATTTCACGCAGGAGGACCGCACAAATGTACCATCATTTGATCAACGTACAAATTCCGAAATGGGGGACATAGCAATAGGTATTTCCGGTTATAACCCTACCCGTCCTACACCACCGGTTAGAATATGATAATTAGAAAAATGACTCGTGTGCCTAATTATCTTAATTTGGTGGAAAAGCTATCGGTAATGAAGCCGATGATGTAGTGGAGGCTATAACCGGAACGTTGCTGCACCTCTTTGGTAAACAACGATCGATAAGAATAAAAAAGTGGAAAGTAAAATTTGGAATAAAATGATCAATGTTTAAATAAAAAAATGCGGAACAAACGGAACACAGGGATTAATTTGGAAAAAGTGAATAACTTATTGATTTACGGTCGCCAGCTCGATGTACGAGCAAATAATTTGGTGGGATGTCAATAATAGAAAAGTTAATTAACAACGTGAAATATTACGTAAAATTTGGGTGGGCAGAAAATCAGAGGGTGCGAGTCAAATTCGGTACAAAAGACACTGACAATATACTAATTACTGAGAAATAGTTTACTAACACAGGGTTCATTGTAAGACAGCGAAATGCAAGCCATAGCCGCGCAAATGCAACGTGTAGCAAATCATGCAAAACTCTCACCTTAATACTTACTATTTACAGCTTCAAATAATTAATTGTTTATATAAGTACCAGAACTTATTCTACAGTGAGTATGCCATGCGCTTTAGCAATAATCAAGTCGTAACTGAACTATTAACTATACTAATGGCAAGCTCAAAAAATTAATTAATGACTTGTAATGCTAACACTGAATATTTAGAAAAGAACTATTTAACCTTCTGATTAACTTTTACTCTATCTTTAACCAGGAATTATTAGCATTCAAACACTTGTAAACAATTACTATTCTCACTAGTCAGTACTTGCAAGTTAAAACAAAGTTTGTGGAAAACACTTAACCTTTTACACTGTTATTGAAATATCTTTTGAAATTGAAAGTTAATCTAGCAGTTTCGTTCAACTTAGTAAACCTATTGATCAGCAACACTGGAATAAGCTACGTTTAGTAAAACTTTTCTGAACACATTTTTTATTAACGACTGTCACATTGTCTTTAATGACTCTGATCTTTAGTTTTCTATAACTTTGTTACTATCCTCGGAAAAACAATGGATGAGGAAGGAACCTGTCTGGACAATGACTATGGGTAATGATTTTTAAACACAGGTTCACAAATAACAGTGTTCGCTATTGAACAATCATCACTAATACGCTGGTTAGCTGTACATGCTAAGACAAACTGGACAGATCTTACTGAATTTGATGTGCGACGTGGTGCTGCTGATTGAAGACTGTTGGCACTTAACAATTGGCAAACACAGGCTCTTCTTGGCGACGAATGTTAATTACAATTTAGGGCCCACAGCATTCCTCTTGATGCATTTATTAATGATTTAAGCTGTGGCCGTATGAATAAATAATATTGCCTCTTTGCCGTCTCCTCCACTAGTGCCAATCCACGTACTTGTTCCGTACACCACTGAGCGCACTGTCAAAAGTATTGCGTCTGTCCTCCGCTACTTCTCAACAACGACTCCTTCTCGCTGTGCGCCTCTGCGCTACCAGCGATAAAAAACTCCCTACTCAAAGATCATTCTATACAATAGCAAAGCGCTTGCTAACCCAGCGTGTCTACTACATTTACAATATTTTTGACATATATGGAAATTAGCAGGACAATGCAAATATATCACAGAAACAAAATATACAAATACATAATAAATTACAAAAAATACAAATAATGAGGAAAAATGCATAAAGCACCGTTTTATATATCACCCTGTACGCACACATGACTGGAAAGCACCGTTGGTCACTATGTTGTTGTGTCACACGGTGTAGAGAAGCAGCTGATAGAGCTAAATACGAAAGTGTCTGCCGGTCCGGATGGAATACCAGTTCGGTTTTACAAAGACTATTCTGCGGCGTTGGCCCCCTACTTAGCTTGCATTTATCGCGAATCTTTAATTCAGCGCAAAGTTCCTAGTGATTGGAAAAAAGCGCAGGTGACTCCCGTGTATAAGAAAGGAAAGAGAACTGACCCATACAATTACAGGCCAATATCGTTGACATCAGTTTCATGTAGAATTTTGGAGCATATTCTCAGTTCGAATATAGTAAATTTCCTTGAAACGGAAAATCTTCTTTCCATGAATCAGCACGGGTTTAGGAAACATCGTTCATGTGAAACTCAGCTTGCCCTTTTCTCACATGGCATCTTGCAAGCCATGGACGAAGGGCAACAGACGGATTGTTTTTTTCTTGAGTTCAAAAAGGCGTACGATGCGGTGCCACACTGCAGACTGCTAACGAAGATACGAACTTATGGAATAGGTTCACAGATTTGTGACTGGCTGGAAGACTTCCTAAGTAATAGAACGCAGTACGTTGTTCTCGACGGCGAGTGTTCATCAGAGACGAGTGTATCGTCAGGCGTGCCCCAGGGGAGTGTTATAAGACCGCTATTTTCTATCTATATAAATGATCTGATGGACAGAGTAAGTTGTAATTTGCGGCTGTTTACTGATGATGCTGTGGTGTATGGGAGGGTGTCGTCTGTAACTGACTGTAATAGCATACAGAATGACTTAGACAAAATTTCTAGTTGGTGCGAAGATTGGCAGCTAGCTCTCAATGTAGAAAAATGTAAGGTGATGCGCATGAGTAGAAAAAACAATCCCATAATGTTCGAATACAGCATAGGTAGTGAGCTTATTGATGCTGTTGCGTCGTTCAAAGATCTAGGCGTAACATTGCAGAGCGATATAAAATGGAATGAGCATTGTAAGGACAGTTGTGAGTAAGGCGGACAGCCGACTTCGGTTTATTGTGAGAATTTTGGGAAGATGTACTTCACCTGTAAAGGAGACCGCGTATAAAACGCTTGTACGACCACGTCTTGAGTATTTCTCAAGTGTTTGGGACCCGCAGCAGATCAGTTTAAAGGAAGACATAGAGGCGGTTCAGAGACGAGCAGCTAGATTTGTTACCGGTAGGTTTGACCAATGCGCGAGTGTCACGGAAATGCTCCGGCAACTCAATTGGGGATCGCTGTAAGAAAGACGACGTTCTTTTCGTGAATTTCTGTTAAGTAAATTTAGAGAGCCGGAATTTGAATCTGAGTGTAGTACGATCTAGCTGCCGCCTACTTACATTTCGCGTAAAGATCAGAGATAAGATCAGAAGATAAGAGAAATTAGGGCTCGTACGGGGGCATATATGCATTCTTTTTTCCTCGTTCAGTTTGGGAGTGGAATAGGGAAGGAAATGCCTAGTAGTGGTACAGTGTACCCTCCGCCACGCACATTACGGTGGATTGCGGAGTATGTATGTTGAGGTAGATGTTGATGGACTCTAGCAATTATTCTGATTACACGTTTTTGTGCAATGAATACTTTTTAGTCAATGATGAATTACCCCAGAAAATGGCATACGAAAGCAGAGAATGAAAATAGGCATAGTAAGCTAATTTACTGAGATGTGTATCACTAAAATTTGCAATTACCCTAATAGCATAAGTAGCTGAACTCAAACGTTTCAGCAGATCTTCAATGTGTTTTTTCCAGTTCAGCCCCTCATCAATACATACACCTAAAATTTTTCAATATTCTACCTTTACTACAGATTTCTGATCAAAGTCTATATTTATTAATGGTGTCATTCCATTTACTGTACGGAACTGTATGCACTGTGTTTTATCAAAATTTAATGATAGTCCATTTGCTGAGAACCACTTAATGAATTTCTGAAAGACGTCATTTACAATTTCTTCATTTAGATCTTGTCTGCCAGGTGTGATAACTATACCTGTATAATAAGCAAAAAGAAGCACCTCTGCATCTTCATGGCTATAGAATGGCAAGTCATTAATATATATTAACAGCAGCAAAAGGCCCAAGACCGAACCTTGTAACACCCCATTTTTGATTGTTTCCGTGTTTGAGGAATCAGCTTTCCTTTTTATTTATTTATTTTTTTCATATTACATGAATTACTAATGTCAACGTTCTGCAGTGGATAGTCACGGATCATTAACGCTATTCTAAGATCCAGCGGGCTATTACGGTTGGGAAGGTTTGCGGAAAGGTGCCTGAATGAGCTGCAAGTTTGTTGGTCTGTCGAAGTGCATACTAGCCCAAGCAAGTTCCGGGGGTTGTACGCTAGTGTGACATTGGTAATATACTGACTTCTTCAAAAGATTGGTTTTGTGACTCTTTTAAGCTGCAACTTATCATTACGTGTTTGCATTTTTGTAAAATCAATGTAATGGGATGTAGTAAAGTTCTAACAGAAAAGAGTGTGAAGTTAAAATGATCATGTTGCTAGCGATTAATGCGATTCAAGCGGGTTACTTTCACCTATTGTGTAAGGATTGTTAATATGTTCAAATGATTGTAGAGCTTGTGGGACTTAACTACGGGGTCATCAGTCCGTAAACTTACAAACTACTTATGAACTAGCTAATACTAAGGACGGCACAAATATCCATGCACGAGGGGGGATTCGAACCCCCGACCGTAGTGGCCGTGCAGACCGTGACTGGCGCGCCACAGAAAGCTCGGCCACCGCGGCCAGCTGTAAGGATTCCGCGAGTGTCTAATACATTTCTAATGTGTCGCTAATCTTTACTCTTTTTTTCTTTGCAACGTGTGTTGTAAAGGGCTCTTTGAGCAGTTATTGATATCCATTTTGAACCATCATATTGAAATGTGTGTGTGGAGCATAGAAGCTGTGATAAAGATCATTGTTTAGAAGTGGTGTATTACTCCCACCTCCTCTTCCCAGCCCTTCCACCTGAAGTTTTGATTCCGGAAGAAGTACCGTTAAAAAGAATTTTAACTTACTGGCAAGGTGCAGACGGGGACAGCTGAGTAGCGCAATAAGAATTCATACTGTTTGCACACACACACACACAATCCTGCGTGACTAAGTAGAGTGCCGCGCAAGTGGCATGAATTTTGTTGCATGTGGGAACTCGGCTTCTCCTTTGTATATTACGATGACGAAGCTTTCATGTATATGGAAATAAAGTCTTGTGCGCTGAGTGCTCCAGTAGGTATTTTCTCCGAACACGGAGGGACGGAGCGCGAAACCTGTCGGTGCGTCATCGGCGGTGGCGTGCATTCCTGGCGCCTGCCTCAGCGGTGAGTACACACCTGCGCCACTCATACCTGCCGGATGACGTCACGGGGAGGGGACCTTGCCGGCAAGGTCGCTCCTTCAACTGTACCACGGAGCCTGCGGGAATCTGCTGCCGCCGGCTGGTTGGCCTCCATCCCGTCATAGCACTCATCTCCAGCTCGTTTCAGTCATTCAACAGTTACTGACAAAACTACTGTCAACAATATGGTGTCAAACATTCAAAACATTTAGATGATCTGCGCCTCGGTTGCACAGTGGTAGAGTGCCAGAATATAAATGGGTTCGATTACCGCCAGGTCCTAGGATTTTTATCTGTCACTTTCCACTTATTTCACCACTGGCAGTGTTGCTAATGTGAAAAATACCGAGTAGCATCGTGGTTCGGAACCCAAACTGTAGGTCCCCCTATAACTGGCCGGGTAAGTCAGTTAGAAGGTCGGAGGAAGGCAACGGCGTACCACCTCCAAACAGGACCATGCCTAGTAAAGCACTGTGGTGTTCAAACCAATCTTCGGATTGTTGACTGCTTTACCTTTAATGGATGTGAGGTCGCGGTTGTATTACTTACTTATTTTGTCAAGTAGGTTCAACCACAGATATCGTGTAAAAACACTAAATATGACGCGTTTCAAGGGTCAAGCCCTCATCATCAGATAATCTGTACAAGAATCTTAAAACAAAACAAAACAAAAAAAAAAAAAAAAAAAAAAGAACAAAAAAAATATATATAAAACGTAATAAAAGAAAACGCCGTTACTTCCCTTGTAACCGTGGCTACGAAGAAAGGTCGCCGGCCGCGGTGGCCGAGGTGTCTGAGGCGCTCCAGTCACGGTCAGCACGGCCACTACGGTCGGGGGTTCGAATCCCCCCTCGGGCATGGATATTTGTGCCGTCCTAGTTCGTAAGTAGTTCATAAGTAGTTTGTAAGTTTAGGGACTTACCATTTTATAATTCCGACATGGACTCAACTGCGAATATTTTAATTCAAATGTTTGTTAAACTTAAGGGTCTTAACTGCGGGGTTATCAGTCCCTAAACTTACAAACTAATTATGAACTATCCAAGGGGGGATTCGAACCCCCGACCGTAGCGCCCGTGTAGACTGTGTCTGGGGCGCTGCAGACCGCTCGGCCACTGCGGCTGGCGAGTATCTTATTGTTATTATGGGCATGACCTAAGGAAACCTATCTGACGTCTTAAGGCCGAATCAAGGCAGTGACAAAAACAAAACTTTCAGTCAAACGGCGGTCAGCTCTTTTAAAAAATTTTGTAGCTTGTTATCTATTTTTTTACTTCCTTTCGGAAGTTTGTTTGTGGAGTATTTACTTTTTTTAACGTCCTCGCTTTTTCCTTCCGGATATTGCAAGTGATAAATATGAAGTAATTGCTAATAACCATCAAGCTTCTTCCTTCTAACCGTGTAATCAACTGATCGCTCGTTTCAGAGACATGGATTGCTCTTTTAACATTCGATAAACTGTACCGTTGTTTGTTTGTTTATGTTTCCTGCCTGGTGCGGATGCGAAGGATAGCGAGAGGTAGGATCGGCAAATGTAAACACTGGAAAACAGTAATTCCGCAATAGATGCTACCGCCCTGCGGCTGTTTCGCGAAACACTGTAAACATCTGAACGATGAATACTGTCAAGCCGAAAAATTTTTTTTGGCCCATCAGTACTACTGTGTCAATATTTACGGTATTGACAATACGTCAGTACCCATCTGCAGACAGTCAGTGTACTGGCGCATTGTCAATATAGTGACAACAGTGTCAATCATTTGAGGGCCCCTTTAAAGATGGCTCAGCTGGAAGGGTTGTGACAGTTAAACGAAAGGCATTGTCATAGTGCGGAGACGCCTGGAAGTAACTTGAACTACGAGACGCGTCCAGAAAGTAAGTTTCTATATTTGAAAAAATAAATGAATGAAAAAATTTAAAAAAAGACAGTTACAGTAAAGTATGAGCTATTTTTCGACGTAGTCATGTAACGATACATAATTAAATTAATATTTTCTTATCAATCAGCGACGCTTGTCGCCGTGTTTCCCTCTTCCACGAAATATTTTATCTGTGGAAAGTTTTTTTTCGCTCGTCTTTCGTTTCTTCCGCCGTGTCGAGAGGACGGAACCGCGATCATTCACTCTCTCTTGTTTGAGCTTATTAAGTGTGGCCATGTACGCAGACTGCTTTGTGATGTAAGTGTGAGCGCTGTTAAATTTTACTTTAAAATATACCCTCTTTTGTTAAGAGCCATGTCTCCACCCTGTTTTCATTTAGTAATGTCCCATACTTCCTTAATTATTCATTTTCTTTGAGATTTTCATCTCCTCCATATTCCGTCGTAACATGATGTTCAGACGCCATCTCTTTTGCTTCGCGTATTGCCTTGATTAAATTCCTATTAGTTACTTCAAATCATTATCTTTCTTCCTTTTAGAACCTGCATTCGTATAAACAGTTTGCCGGCCGCTGTGGCCGAGGGGACTAAGGCGCTCCAGTCTCGGTCTGCACGGCCACTACGGTCGGGGGTTCGAATCCCCCCTCGGGCATGGATATTTGTACCGTCCTAGTTCGTAAGTAGTTCACAAGTAGTTTGTAAGTTTAGGGAGTGATGACCCCGTAGTTAAGTCCCATGGACTATACAAACATTTGAACATTTGATAAACAGTTTCACAAACTCCTATACATGTTTTTTCTGTTTGTTATTTGCGTAATCAAACTTTAGTACACGGTCCGTCAACAATGACTTACGAGGCGAACAGTCTGAACATTATTTTACTGCGGAAAGTATTATAAAGTTTATCTAAACTATTCAACAGCTTAACAGTTTTAGCTGCTGCGATCAACATTTCCAGAAAGAAGCTACAATGCGTACTTCCCGTAAGTTTTCTCTGTGACGTTATTTTTGTGTGTTACCTCAACCCGAATATGTATTCCGCCATTTCATCTATTCATTCATTTCGTGTATTAATTTCATCCACGCCTGTCAAAAGTATTTAATCAGATTTTTTATCCGATTTTTCTATGACAGAAATTTTATTAAAAATCCTTAATCTTTTAATCGCGGAGATTAACATTAGTGCGTACAGGCAACAACACAAAAGTAATGTTACAGTCACCAAAAGAATTGAGACACTTCTCATATCAACTTTTGTATTGCTGTGTCCTAGTAGTCTATCGCCTGTGAATGGAACTAGCGTCTTCCGTCCTTCGTTTTTCACAAAACGCTAGTTGAAGGACAGGGATGTCTGGACGCGCAAGAATACAAGAAATGCTTACTGCGGGTGTTGTACTGTTCCATGATTTTGCTCCTCCCCTAACTGATCGGCGCGCAGCAACTGTTTTGCAGAAGTTCGGCCGGGAGCTGTTTGAATATACAGCATACAGTCCTGATATTGCTCCGAGCTATTTGCGCCTTTTTTTGTACCTAAGAACAATTCCTGTCCTGCGGCCATTCTTTGGACAACGACGAAGAGATGAACACGACTATCACACGTCGGTTCTATTCAGAATGGGTAGATTACTACGACGTAGGAATGTAATAGTTCACATCACAATCTGACAAGTGTGTTCAATTTTTGGTGACTGTGTATAAAAATAACACAAAAATTGCTGCACCTGTTGCCAATAAAGTTCTTAATTCAATTATGTTGTCTTCGTTTTAAAAACAGGAAATCTTCGTTTCTCATACACAACTCGGAAGATAATCAATAGAACAGAAATAGTTTTAAAATTATATGGCGGCCGTCTTTGCACCCAACGATGTGACCATCGATTACCTATAATCGAGAGAGATGACGCTAGTCAGAGATAGCTTCATAGTCGGTAGCACGTGACAAGTCGTGGTGCCCTCTTTGCGCTTTATTTAACCAGAAGTAAACACAGAAGTACACAACTCGGAAGATAATCAATAGAACAGAAATAGTTTTTAAATTATATGGCGGCCGTCTTTGCACCCAACGATGTGACCATCGATTACCTGTAATCGAGAGAGATGACGCTAGTCAGAGATAGCTTCATAGTCGGTAGCACGTGACAAGTCGTGGTGCCCTCTTTGCGCTTTATTTAACCAGAAGTTGCAGCACTTAAGAGAACAGTCGTCGATCCTCCTTTGAAGATGTTGCCCGCAGTAGGCAACGAAACGTCGGGAAAGAGTAGTCTTATAGGTGGACCACGGCATCTTAGCCCGGAAGATTTAATTAATGAGTCTAACTCGAGTGTTCTTTAGCATCTAACAAGGGAAATACCCTAGCTCGAACGGATAAAACTAGTTACAGATGATTTTAAAATATGAAGAAATAGCAGTGATCTCGTTGATGTCGTGAAATCTGCAATTATCGAAGAGCAAACAGTAAGTGTTGTTGTAGTATTAAACAGGTCTGAAGTTCGATCCCCAGTAGATTATGCGATTTTTATCAGGCATTCATCACTCCTTTCACTTCGGGCATTGTTTGTTGCTGTGAAAAAAGGCCGAGTTACTCCTTGTTTGTCGTTCTACCTTAAACTGTAAGTCTCCCTATAATTGGCTGACAAGGAATCCTTCCGGTATCGGAAATTCAAATTGAAAACTAAAACCTTTTCCCGCAAGTTGGCTCGAACGTTCGTTATCCGAATGACGGTCATGCACGCCTCTGCCTGAAGTATTTCGTCGCACTGGTATACGGAACTCATTTACTAGTATATAAGATGTATTTATGCTGAGCTTAAAACTTCACAGCCTTTTTCTGGATAGCGCGCTTTAAAACTTCACCATTGACGCAACATGCGAAATCTCATCTCAAACTGAATATTCGAGACCAGGTAGTCCTCTTGTGAGCGATTTACGTAGTGGACTTAATTTTCCAAACTGAGAGGGAATGGGATATTTAAATTTGTTTAGAAAAACAACTTCTTACCCAACATCACTTTCTTCTTCTTTTTTTAAGGTGTCCGGCTTTGATAATCAAGGTTACCATACTCTGATCTCATTGGAATTAGTAAATGATCTACTAAGTGAGAACTACACTCTTAAGTCAAAGGTAACTGTATCATTTCATCGAATAGTATTGTGGAATGTGGCCGACTGAATCTGGCCTGTATTCTCCGAACGAAATCTATCAATATGGATGTTCTGAGCATCAGACACAGCTGCACATAACGACGTAAAATAGAATGTGGTGACGCTATCCTTCTGGTTTTAAAGTTGCAGATGACTTTTGTCTTGCACTCGCCTTCATTGGGTCATCAAGGTCATCGTCAATGAAATGTTCATTGCGTTGGACAGTGTTTGTTCAGACAATCAATCCACGAATGCAATCGTAAGAATATTTAAAAATTATTTGATGAAAAGTACTCTCTGCTACGCACTTCACGGTTTCTTCTGTGTACAGATTTAGACATCACGTTTGTACGGCAAGTGACAAACTAAAGTTAAGAGAAATAAATGGAGAGACTAAATCACTGTAGCATCGTGTATATAACCGTCGACAGTAATTTTCTTCGCAAGTTTAGAAATACATTTGACTGTGACGGCGCGTAGTGTCGCCGACACACACCTTATGGAAGATTAAAGACAACGAGAGGAAGAAATGTAGTAGCTGCGTGCATGACTTGCAAAACAGTTAATTTTGAAAGCAGAATGTGATTTCTCTATGTGTCATGAGCCACTTACGCTTAAGTGCATTTCTGTGCTCCTGTTGCTGGCGAAGAGGGTCACTCAGCGGCTTACTAAGTGCTTCTATGGAAGCGAGAGCAGCCTGTGTAAGCCACACTATTTTCGTAGAAACAACGTGACAATGTCTGCTGGTCTTACTTTCGGGATGTGAAGCATTCGCTGGCGGCACCGAGCAAACACATATTCTTGTTATAAATGAAATTTGTTTGATATGGAAGCAGACAATGATTTTAAAGATCACACACAAGCCGACATGAAGCTACAATTAGTAGTTTGTTATTGTGGTCTTCAGTCCGGAGGCTGGTTTGATGCAGCTCTCCACACTATCCTGAGCAAGACCATCTCCTCATAAGACCTACAACCTACATCCATCTGAATCTGCTTACGTATTCATCTCTTGGTCTCCCTCTGCGATATTTACCCCAAATATTTCCCTTCAATGCTAAATTTACGATTCCTTGATGTCTACGAATGTGTCATACGAATCAAGGGGGGGGGGGGGGGGGGGGGGCAGAAATTCCTTTTCTCCCCGATTCTGTTCATTACCTCTTCATTAGTTATGTGATCCACCCACCTAATTTTCAGCATTCTTCTGTAACACCATATTTCAAAAGCCTCTACCCTCTTCCTGTCCACACTGTTTATCGTCCATGTTTCACTCCCATACAAGGCCACACTCCACACAAATACCTCCAGAAAGGACTTCCTTACACTTAAATTAATATTGTATGTTAACAAACTTCTCTTTTTCAAAAACTCCTTTCTTCCCAGTACCATTCTGCATTTTATATCCTCTGTACTGCGACAATCATGTTTTATTTTACTGCCCAAATTTATTATTTTGTTATCTAATCTAATTCCTTCAGCATCGCCCGATTTTCTTAGACTGCACTCCATTACCCTCGTTTTCCTCTTGTTAATGTTCATTTTTTTCGCACCTTTCAACACACATTCCGTTCAACTGCTCTTCCAGGTCCTTTGCTGTCTCTGACAGAATTACAATGTCATCAGCAAAACGCTAGGTTTTATTTCTTCACCCTGAACTTTAATTCCTTCTCCAAATGTCTCCTTGCTTTCCTTTATAGCTTGCTCAATGTATAAATTGAATAGCATTGGAGAAAGGCTACAAATCTGTCTTACTCCCTTCCCAACCTCTGCATCCCTTTCATTTCCTTCAACTCTAATAACCGCTGTCTGGTTTTTGTACAAGTTGTAAATAACCTTCCGTTTCCTATATTTTACTCCTGCCGATTTCAGAATTTGAAAGAGTGTATTCCAATCAACATTGTCAAAAACGTTCTCCAAATCTACAAAAGCTAGAAATCTAGATTTGCCTTTCCTTAATCTATCTTCTAAGATAAGCCTCCCGTGTTCCTATATTTCTCCTGAATCCAAACTGATCTTACCCAAGGTCAGCTTCTACCAGCTTTTCCATCCTTCTGTAAATAATTCGTGTTAAAATTTTGCAACGATGACATATTAAACTGATGGTTCTGTAATTACTAGTTTACGTATTATTTATTTATTGCCTTACGGCCTCTGTAGGGCCACGGGTAGCCCCTTCGTGGACTGCATCTTTCTCTTCTCCTCCCAGAACTACTCCTTTTCTCTTCTTCTCTCCCGTTTTGCTTCAGAAATCTTCAGTATCCTCCTCTCTTGTCTGCTCCACTGGTGGTTTTCTGTCCTTTTCCTGTATCCTTTCCTGTCCTCAGATTCCGGCATATTTGTTAGTGTATACTTGCTTCTCCAGTTTTCCTTTCCTTCAACCTTCATCCCCAATTCCAACTAATCCTTCCGGAGCTAAACAACTCACTTGGTTTCTGTCGTTCTTCTTGTCGTCCCTGTTGTTATCCAAACTCGTTTAATCATACTTTCTGTTAGTTCTGATTACATGTACCGCAAACCTTGATCTTCTGATCTCCTGATATTGTTCTCATGTTTTGCAAGAGCTCTTCCCTAGGTCTTCGCATCCATCTCTCACTACCTCTTTCTTGGGCCCAATATTTTTCTCTCTTCTCTCTCCAGTTGTTGTGTACCACTTCTTCCTAGTGTTATTGTTCAAATATGTTCAAATGTTTGTAAATCTATCAGACCAAACTACGTGGTCATCAGTCCGTAGCTTACAAACTACTTAAACCTAGGTAAACTAACCTACGGACAAACACACACACCCATGCCATGTTATTGTCTCAGCATCATATAATACGGCGTTTCTCACTGATGCCTTGTAGTGCCTGATCTTTGCAACTGTAGATATATTCTTTCTATTGTATATATCTCTGCTCATACAGGAGGCTGATCTCATCTTCCTTAACCTTTCTGTAATTAATTGCTTCTGTTTCTTCCTGTTTCCACTGTTCTTTCATGTGTTTTCCAGTCTCCAGTGGTATTCAACGTCTTCGTCTTGTTATAGGCGATCCTCAGTCCTAACCTTCTTGCCATCTTTGCTTGGATTGTCAGGCTGTGTTTTTGCGTATTCTTCTGTCTCACTTACTATTAAAAAAAAAAAAAAAAATAAAAAAAAATAAAAAAAAAAAAAAATTAAAAAAAAGTTCAAATGTTTGTTAAGCGTATGGGACTTAACTACGGGGTCATCAGTCCCTAAACTTACAAACTACTTATCAACTACCTTATACTAAAGACGGCACAAATATCCATGCCCGAGGGGGGATTCGAACCCCCGACCGTAGTGGCCGTGCAGACCGTGACTGGAGCGCCTCAGTCTCCTCGGCCACCGCGGCCGGCACTTACTATCGCTAAATCGTCTGCAAAGGCTAGTTTACTTGCGAAATTATCGCGCTTGTTATTAATTATAATACCCAATTGACTGCATAAGACAACGAGTATTAACAATAGTTTCTTGCAAGCTGTTATCGCTGATTTTTGGAAATAATAGTTTGTTCAATTTTGGAATTTTCGCTACCATTGTTGTTCGTATGAATATTTAAGAAATCCTGATTCAGTCACTTGAATACATGTAGTTTTTCCAGCACCACAGCAACTTTAATAACTTGGTTGTTAAATCGGCAGCAACGAATTGCCATGAATTTGGTTTTATTGGATGGTTTCGGACACCTAGCACCCTTCTTCAGCCATATATTGGCACCCTTATATGTCCAGAGTGAACAGGGTTGAAGAACACAGACTAAATATATAAGGCTGCCAACAAATCTGAGGAAGCCCACTGAATTAATAAAACCAGTTTAAGTGAAACCGGTGCCTGCTAATATAAAAACAATTATTTCCATAATCTTGCATTATGGAATTTGAGACCTGTGTCTTCTTTGTCAGTTTCATTTTAAAGGAATGTAAGTTGTTTCTATAAACATCATAGTGAAATTTCGTGATTTTCAACTTTATTACTCTCCACTAACTCTTTAAAGCAATTTTATGACGTAAATTTGTAATACCATATCATAACTATCCCTAAGACTGCTGCATCATATGTTTTGATAAGGAGAAAACATTGTTACATGTAACTGCTCTCCAATAGAAAAAAATAGTACTTTTTAATTGTAATAATTTACTGTGCGTGTTAGAGGTAACAGTGAGATTAAAGGGCTTTAATCCCCCTGGTCTGCCACCTTCCTCAGTCCAAAACATCACTGATGCTAGTGGTTCCTAAAAGTCTGTGAATCAGTACGATTAGCTTTTATGAATTAGGGCTAGATTTGAAGTTGGATCCCATTTCATTATGTCTGTAGGAGCTATTTCAGTTCATTTAGAGAGACTTTACATAGTTCTTAGTGTTAAGGGGAATATCATGAAGTCAGACTAAGGCAGACATGAGAATTTGGACTGAGGAGGGCGTGGGGTAAATGCGTGAGGTTATGCAACGCCACTGTGTCCGGATGGCGTAGTGGTGTACGCAACTACCTGGTGAGGCGTTATTCGATCCCAGCCTTGGTACAAATTTACGCAGCTCCAGTCTGCATGTATTCATCATTGATGTTTGTAACTTGAAAAATCTCTGCATTTTTTATATTAACTTTTATTTGGAAACCATTAATTTTGGTACCGCTTATACGACTAATTGATACATCAATTCTTTATCCGGAGGCTAACAAGAAAAAAAAAAATCAGTGAATAGACCTGTAACATTACCGTAGTTGAACTATGAATTTGTTACCTGACTGCTCTTCCAAATAGTCACCTCCTATAATTATGCACCACTGAGCTCTGCGATACATGTCCTGGAAACTTTGCACGAAGTCTTCCTTTGGGATGGTGTTCAAAAACCTCCTCACGTTTCTTTGGGTGTCAGGAATATCATCAGATCTCTTTCCTTTCAAAGACATTTTTAGTCGAGGGAATAGGAAGAAGTATGGACGATTGAGATCCGGCAAGTATAGTGGATATTGTTTGATGGTATTGGCTGTGTGTGGTTGAGTACTGTCGTGCAACTTGAACATCCACCATACCCGCCAGATCTCAGTCCTCCAGGATTCTTCCTATCTCTCGACTCAAACTCGCTTCGAAAGGAAAGAGATTTGAGGATGTTCCTGACATCCAAAGGAACATAGCGACCGCTTTTCAGCACCACCCCAAAGGACATGTATCGCACACCTTGTTTTATCCACTTCTTACTATGTGCTGCGGGGCCTTCCAGGGACGCTACTAGACCCCCTGTGAAAGTGAAGGCAGCCTGTCCTATATTGCTGAGTCTAGGAGAAGTGTTCGTATTGTAGTCCTGATGTTTGATGTCCCTTAAAACAGGAATATAACGTCCAGCCGTTTTGTCGTGACTTAGACCATTTTAAAGAAACTGAAAGTTTAGCGTTAAAAATAAAGTTTTCAAATATATGATGATGTGTATTTATCCATGAAAGTACATACTCGACACTGTCAATTCAGTGTATTATCAGTAAGAGGTTCAGTTGCAAGCAGAATTTTGACTGAGAAATAGTTTTCTATGACATGTCAACTGACGACTGTATTCGGCATAGACAACGTCATCCGTGGTGGAGTGGCCGAGCGCTGCAAGGCGCCTTGCTGCGGAGAGCGCGGTTGCTCGCCATCGAAGGTTCGAGTCCTCTCTCGGGCATGTGTGTGTGTGTGTGTGTGTGTGTGTGTGTGTGTGTGTGTGCGTGTATGTGTGACTGTCTGTGTGTGTATGTGTTTTGTCCTTAGGATGGTTTAACTTAGTTTAAGTAGTTTTTAGGCCTAGAGACTAATAACAGAAGAATTTAAGTCCCATAGATTTACAAACATTTGAACATTTGAGATACCGTCCCCTTTATTTTAACTCCCTTCCACTCTTCCATGAAGAAGAAAACTGTCAGCAGTGAGTACTGCATTGCCCGCATGTTCTCAACATTAAATGAGATTGTCATATGATACTGAAACCTACTGCTGTACAATTTTACTATATCAAGTCAAACAGTCCGAAATCGCCTTTGGAATGTGACCTCTACGCACAGAGGCAACACCACCTATACTCCGTTCACCGTAACGAGAGACGGACTGTAAACACACTGAGGCGCGTGACCAGGGGTGAACAAGACAGGGGCGCTCGCTCAGATTCCCCTCATCCGCTTCAGTTGTGAAGCCGCTGCGTATGTTGTTGTATGGCGGCGATATTAGACGCTGGCTCATCTTGAAGGACCAGTTGCTGGAGTATTAGTGTTTGTAATCACATTCAGCATCCATAGTTTCTGTCTGTCTGTCTGTCTCTCTCTCTCTCTCTCTCTTTTCTCTCTCTCTCTCTCTCTCTCTCTCTCTGTCTCTGTCTCTCTCTCTCTCATTAGTATTACGTAAGATTAAACTCATTTTGTCATCCCCTATTTTGAGTCCAGCCGAGGAGCGATTAAAGAAGAAATCATTAGTTTTTCAGAGAGCTATGGTGTCCGAAACAGGCAATGACCGATGCTATTGTGAAAAACAGCTGCATCTACCGGCATTGGTCGTTCCTCACTGTATCGGGTGGCAAATCAGTACAAAGCCACACACTCCTTGAAGTCTGCTAATAAATAAATAAACAATCGCGACAGAACTTTCTAGACAGTGATGGTGACTTTGAAATAAATGTGATGCGAAGGAAAGTATATGAATGTTTCTTTCGCAACGAATGGCCAGGAACTGACGAAGTGCTTTTTGTCGTAAACAAATTTGGAGATTTTGGCAATTTTAAGAAGCCCAATTTTATAGATTATTTAAAAAATCAAATTTCTGTGTATTCGGCTTCTAATATCACTGCTACGTAAGAAAACACACAGCGACCTTACACCTGAAACAGATGAGGAGACACTAAGAGAGTGACATATTTTGTTCACCCCTGGTCACGCGCCTCGGTGTGTTTAAATTCCGTCTCTCGTTTCAGTGAACGGAGTATAGAGACAAGGCCTCACAACAGTCCGTGCTACGTCACACTGAATGGCTGTCCGCTGGGGCACGCCCCCTGCCTCGTAGAGGACAGCCAGTGAGGTGGCGGCCGCGGCCTGGTCAGTGTGACGTAGCACGGCCTGTAGTGAGGCCTTGTCTCCAGGTGGTGTTGACAGAAGCCGGTGGTGTGTGTCCCACAAAACCACAGCACCTTTTAGCCTGTAGAAACTGGGCGGAGAATATCAGGATTGCAGTCGTAATGAATGGCGCCAGGTTCTGTTCGCATATGAGTCAAGACACTGTTCAGGTGAACAGTCGTCGCTATTAGCATTGTTCCAAATTTTGGTGACAGACAACCGGGTACTGAATTCAAATGATTCTAAAGCTTGTGGGACTTAACTGTGAGGGTCATCAGCCCCTAAACTTACAAACTACTTATGAACTAACTTATACGGAAGACGACACAAACATCATGCCCGAGGGAGGATTCGAACCTCCTACGCGGGAGGCCGCGCTATCCGCAACGTGGCGCTCCAGACCGCTCAGCTACTGCCGCGCGGCCCTGGGTACTTACTGAGCCTATTTTCATTCACTGATTTCATATGGAAATTTCATTTCGCAGTAATTAATCATTGAGCAAAAAAGTAATCATTGCACGGAAGCGTGTAATTAAAATAATTTATGGAGTGGACTCAAGATCATCTTGCAGACATTTATTTAAGGATCGAGGGTTCTTCATCTTCAGCATCTACATCTACTTAAGTAGTATGCAAGTCACATTGAAGTACATGGATGAGGGTACATTGAACCGCTTTTATATTTCTCTACAGATCCATTCTCTAATAGCTCGCGGGAAAAAGGAATACCTAAACCTTCCGTTTTCGATCCGATTTATCTTATTTTATTATTGTGATTGTCTTACTATGTAGATGGGTTCAAAAAATCGCATTCGGAAGAGAAAGTTGGTGGAAGAAATTTCCCAAATAGATCTCGCCACAACGAATAACTCCTTTGGTTTAGTGATTTCCTCCCCAACTCGTGCATAATTTCCGTGGTACTCTCTCTCCTATATCGTGATAATACTAAACGAGCTGCCCTTATCTCAACTTTCTCTAAATCGTCCGTCAGTCCCACCTAATGTTGATCCCACAATGTGCAGCAATGTTCCAAAATAGGACGCACAAGTGCAGTGTAAGCAGTTTCTTTAGCAGAACTATTGCATCTTTTAAGAGTTCTTCCAATGAAACGTGGCCATTGGTTCGCATTCCCTAGAAAGTTTTCTATGTGTTCTTTTCAATTTAAGTTGTTCGTAATTGTTACTCCTAGGTATTTAGTTGAATTGACGGCCTGTAGAAAAAAATGTTCAAATATTTCTAATCCTATGGGACCAAACTACTTTCGTCATAAGTCCCTAGACTTACAAACTGCTTAAACTAACATAAGGACAACACACACATCCATGCCCGAGGTAGGATTCGAACCTCCGACGCGGTAGGCCACGCAATCCGTAATATGGCGCTCCAGACCGCTCGTCTACTCCTGCGGGCGGGCCTGTAGATTTGACTGATTTATCGTATAAGTAGCTTCAAAATATATATTATCTTCACTTATGAAATTTGTTATTAATAACCCAACCCATTTAAAAAGTAATAGCAGTGTGCATAGCTACAACAGTAGGAGAAACGATGATCTACACTATTTGAAGTCGAACTTTGGCGCAGAAGGGATTATGTTGGTCACTTACCAAATGATGGCAAATATCTGACAGATAGCCAAGAAGCATTTAAAAACAAATTGAAAGAATTTCTGAATGAAAACTCCTTTTACTCAGTAGATGAATTTTTCCATAGAAATTAGTATTTTTTCCAAAAAAATGAAAAATATTAAAAAGTTTGTCATGTTTGTGAATAGGTTCACAGATTTGTGACTGGCTGGAAGATTTCCTAAGTAATAGAAAGCAGTACATTGTTCTCAGAGATGAGTGTATCGTCAGGCGTGCCCCAGGGGAGTGTGATACGACCGCTATTATTCTCTATCTATATAAATGATCTGATGGACAGAGTAAGTTGTAATTTGCGGCTGTTTGCTGATGATGCTGTGGTGTATGGGAGGGTGTCGTCTTTAACTGACTGTAATAGTATACAGGATGACTTAGACAAAATTTCTAGATGGTGCGAAGAATGGCAGCTAGCTCTCAATGTAGAAAAATGTAAGGTGTGCGCATGAGTAGGAAAAACAATCCCATAATGTTCGAATACAGCATTAGTAGTGAGCTTCTTGATGATATCGCGTCATTCAAATTCCTAGGCGTAACATTGCAGAGGGATATGAAATGGAACGAACATGTAAGGACAGTTGTGAGTAAGGCGGACAGCCGACTTTGGTTTATTGGGAGAATTTTGGGAAGATGTACTTCATCTGTAAAGGTGCCCGCGTATTAAACGCTTGTACGACCACGTCTTGAGTATTGCTCAAGTGTTTGGGACCCGCAGCAGATCAGTTTAAAGGAAGACATAGAAGCAGTTCAGAGGCGAGCAGCTAGGTTTGTTACTGGTAGGTTCGACCAATGCGCGAGTGTCTCGGAAATTCTCTGGCAACTCAATTGGGGATCGCTGGAGGAAAGACAAAGTTCTTTTCGTGAATTTCTTTAGAGCAAATTTAGAGGGCCTGAATTTGAAGCTGAGTGTAGTACGATCTTGCTGCCGCCTACTTACATTTCGCGTAGTGATCACAATGACAAGATAAGAGAAATTAGGGCTCGTACGGAGGCATGTAGGCGTTCTTTTTTTCCTCATTCTATTTGGGAGTGGTACAGTGTACCCTCCGCCACGCACCTTACGGTGGATTTCGGAGTATGTATGTAGATGTAATGTTATCTTTTACTAAACTGACACGTTCCAAATCCTTACGAAATCTCGTATTCACGATGTTGTTGTTGTTGTGGTCTTCAGTCCAGAGACTGGTTTGATGCAGCTCTCCACCCCACTCTATCGTGAGGAAGCCTCTTCATCTCCTCATAAAAACGGCAACCCACATCTATCTGAAACGGCTTACTATATTCGTCTCTTGGTGTCTCTCTGCGATTTTTACCGCACACACTTCTCTGTAATGCTAAATTTACACCGCGGCGGATTAGCCATGCGCACTGGGGGGCGTCGTACTGCAGTGCCCGTGGCCGTTCGCCGTCGGGGGTTCGAGTCCTCCCTCAGGCATTGGTGTTTGTGTTGACGTTAGGTTAGTTTACCTTAGTTTAAGTAGTTTGTAAGCTGCGGACTAATAACCAAGAAGTTGAGTCCGATAGATCTACAAACATTTGAACATTTTTTTCTAAATTTTCAGCATTGCCCGATTTTCTAAGACTGCATGCCATTACCCTTGTTTTGCTCTTGTTAATGTTCATCTTATATGCACCTTTTGACACACTGTCCATTCCGTTGAATTGCTCTTCCAGGTCCTTTGCTTTGCTGTCTCTGACAGAATTACAGTGTCATCAGCAAATCGGAATGTTTTTATTTCTTCACCATGAACTTTTAAGTCTTTCTCCAAATTTCCCCTTGCTTTCCTTCATAACTTTCTCAATGTACAAATTGAATAACACTGGAGAAAAGCTACATCCCTGTCTTACTCCTTCCCCAACCACTGCCTCCCTTTCATGCCCTTCGACTCTAATAACTGCAGTCTGGCTTTTGTGTAAGCTGTAAATAACCCTCCTTTCCCTGTATTTTACCCCTGATTTCAGAATTTGAAAGTGTATTCCAATCAAAATTGTCAAAAACTTTCTCCAAATTTACAAAAGCTAGAAATGTAGGTTTGCCTTTCATTAATCTTTATTTTAAAATAAGTCGTAAATTGAGTATTGCCTCCCGTGCTCCTACATTTCTCCTGAATCCTAACTGATCTTCCCTGAGGTCAGCATCTATCAACCTTTCCATCCTTCTTCAAATAATTCGTGTTAAAATTTTTCAACCATGACTTATTAAACTGATAGTTCTGTAATTTTAATACTTGTCTGCACCTGATTTCTTTGGAATGGGGATTACCAAATTTTTCTTAACTGTGAGGGTATTTCGCCTGTCTCATATTATCCTCGCACTTTTACCTGAGCGCTTGTCGACTGGCGGAATTCGGCTGCGTTCGTGCAGCTTCGGAATTAGAATGTTACGTTTGTTCTTAATGAACAGAATTTGATGATGGTCCGCAGCTATAAATGTTTAATATACATTCATTACTTCGCAATTTGCGAGAATTTCCGACTTTAGCTGCTCTTCTTCAGTTGGTCTATCATTGTTCGAGTCCCGGTCCGGCGCAAATTTTCATATGTTAGAAAATGATAGACCAGCTGAAGAAGAGCAGCTAAAGTCGGAAGTCCTCGAAAATTGCGAAGTAATGAATGTATATTCAGCGTCTGAATGTTTATGCTCTCTACCAACATTACCGACGTAAATAGCAGTACGAACCGTAGCCAGTGTGTCTTTATTGTTGATTCGTGAGTGTCATTGTAAGTTTTTATTTCTACCTATTTCCGCGCAGTTTCATAAATAACAGTTATTTTGTAGCAGTTTTATACAAATAAGTTTCCGTTTTCGATTACTCAAACAGAATGGAGAGACGCAACACTGACAGGCGCGAACGATAAGGTGTGGAATGAACTCATAATTTCGGTAAGTTTTTACTTGTAGTATTTATAAGTAGTAGCATAAGTTTGTGTTTTCCATTAGTCGTACATTATAGTGATGCTTATTTTCGTGTCCCTTCTGCGACACATTAAGCCATTACATTTCCATTTAAAAACTGTTGGCTATACGGTATGAGCTGGCTGCACTGGGAGAAGGAGGCGGAGCCGAACCTAACAGCCATTGCGCTACGAGCCGAAGGTAAACATCCGATCCCAGTAGTCTTTGCTCAGGGCTCAGGTAAAAGTGCGAGGATTATACATCTTACTCGCAGGTGAAATATTTTTGTCATGGATGGTTCTCCTAGAGCAGATGTCGGCAAGTAAATCAATATTTGGAAAAGTTCTGTCAGAAGTCTTAGATGGGGTCCGGATACTTTTCAAAATTTTTATCGAGGTCCAGAAGTAAAACATCATGCTCCTTATTAATTTTTTATTTTAATTTTCACTCACAATATAATATTAAATACAACTGATAGGTATATTTGTATTCAACAATCCAGAAAAAAACCTTTAAATGATTTTTAATTTTAATTTTCATGCTCAACATAATATGAAATACAATAGATGTAAATAATGTATGAACAATTCAGAAAAACTTACATTATTTGGTATTTATTTTTATTTTCACTCACAAGAAGTATGAAATGGATAGTCAAACTTTTCAATAAAAGTCCAGAAATAGGTCATACATTATACATACTTTTTTATTTTTATTTTCACTAATGGAGTATTAAATACAATGAAATGTGCGTATATGTGTTAAAAATCCATGGGAAAAATTACATTTGCGGTCTTGAGGAGGTTCTTAAAGTTAAGTTCAAATGCGGAGCAGCTTATGCGAATAGTGTCTTCAAATCGTGTAGCCGTTGGTGTTGAGCGATAATTATTCTGCAAGAAATTCAGCATCCAGGTAGATCGCTAATTTCTTTGCAATTTTTATACTCTCCCGGGACATGTTGACTTCCAAATTCTTCAGTAGATACAGTTTTACACGTTTGTAGGAAAATGTCTTCCTGCAATTTTATTATCTCCATTTGGAGCAAAGGCTTTGAAAGGTGGAACAACTCCGCAGCCACATCCGTCCATTCTGCTGCACGAGAAATGTCAAAATGTGATTTTAAGAATCGTGAAAACTTGTCATCTCTGAAAAGTATTTGTATCTTTCTACAAAACCCTTCTTAAGCTCTGCCTAAAAAATTTATAATATGGAAATGTCTGTCTCAGGATTATTATACGAGGTACGTCCAGAAAGTAAGTTCCGTTTGGTTATATAAAACAAACGTGTACAGATACAGAAAAATATTTATTGTACAAAAATCTACAACTGTTATACTACTTTTCTACATAGCTGCCGAAATTTTGTAGGCACTTGTCACAGCGTGGCACAAGTTTCTGTATACCTTCTTCATAGAAGGTTGCCGCCTGTGTATTCAGCCATGTGGTAGCATTTTCTTTCAGCTCGTCATCATCGTTGAAATGTTGACCACCAAGAACAGATTTTTAGGTGTAAGAAGAGGTGAAAGTGGCTAGGAGCGAGGCCCGGACTGTACGGATGATGATCAAATACGTCCCAGTGAAATTTCCGAAAGAGTTGTTTGCTCACATTCACCACATGAGGTCGGGCACTATCGTGGAAACAAACACCACGTTTTGATGGAAATCCTCTTCTTACCTCTAAAATTTGTCCTGTCAACACTTCAACGATGACGAGCTGAAAGAAAATGCTACCACATGGTTGAATATACAGGCGGCAACCTTCTATGAAGAAGGCATACAGAAACTTGTGCCACGCTATGACAAGTGCCTACAAAATTTCGGCAGCTATGTAGAAAAGTAGTTTAACAGTTGTAGATTTTTGTACAATAAATATTTTTTCTGTATCTGTACACGTTTGTTTTATATAACCAAACGGAACTTACTTTCTGGGCGTACCTCATATATTCAAAAATTGATGCGAAATGAAGAAATTTTTGTTTTATAATGTCTCTTTGTAATAATCCGCTTGCGACGGAATGATGATATACTTTGAAACAAATCACATATTATGTTCCCATTAGCTTGTAGCTCGGTGCTGTTATCTACAGATATTGTTTTTAATAATTAGAGTATGTAATTTACACTTTCAAAATAGTTTTGGCGGTCCAGTTTTTGGTCTTCCGCGATCCGGACGTTATAATGACACTGTTTCCTTTCCCCGATATTATCAGAGAACATTTTGTATTTTTATATTATTTCGGCATGTAAAAATAATTATCTCTGGTGTTCCAGAGTAATAATTTAAGAACATCACTTTCAATTTTTTTTTAAGACAGAAGGTACTCTTGCTTTGTACTTCATAGCGATAGCATCTTGCAGACTGTAGCTGTACTTTATTATTTTTATGTGGCCGCTGTTATGTACATTCAGGTAAATATATGTGCTGTGCGCGTATCTTAAATTTATAAATAAACCCCACCTCTCACTTAAATTCGCACTTATGAATTTTTATTAATAATTTTGCCCTATCCTCCCTCCGCCCATAATGTCTTTTTCAGCCTTGTTGAATGACCACAACAATGGATGGCACAGTTTTTTTTTGGTTAATATTGAATGGCGATATTTCGTGTAGCCTGCCACTCTTGTTTCAAAATTTATTCCATAATATTATGATTTACCGGCAATAGAATCTGCAGTCGATTTTCTTGTGAATTTTTAGAAGTCCGATGTGTTTGACTTACGTAATATTCCTATCCGATTTATATCATTTATATCTTACTTTACGGTTTGCTACACGAGTCGTAGTTTGATATTGACGAACTGCCATCCACTGTTCGGCGAGTGGTTATCATATTATTAAAATTTCATTTACAGCCAAATTTCAACCACCGATAGATCTATTGTTAAAGGTAACTGCTCGTCGATTCTTTTTGTAATGTTCTGCCTGCACAACACTCCACCTTTAATTAGCTTGCCATTTCATTTAAATGCATGTAATAATTTTTCCAAAATTTTTCCCCGTAATTGACTGATTGGGATCTTTCATAGCTTCTAACTTCAAACGACTTCCTTTTGTAAATTTGTTAATCTCAAAAATTAATAGCCAGGCTGGAACATTATAACGTGTACCGCGGTCCGCCAGTTGCCGACCGCTGTCCTAGTCTTCAGTATCTCTGATGGAATGTCATCTACTCCAGCGGCGTTGTTTCGATTTAGGTCTTTCAGTGCTCTGTCAATTCACGATGTGTGGAACTAGTATTAGTTCCATGTGATGTAATGTAATGGGAGCTGGCTGAGTGGTCTTGCACGCGCCGCTCCCCATGCTCCTCTGCCCACGCCGCTGTGCCGCCACTGTGCCACTGCTGGCCCCTCGCCGGTTGGTTCCGGAGTCTGTGTCGGCTGCGCCCGGCTGATATATGGCTGTCTGCGCGTGCCAGCCGCGGGTCGTTCACCGCGCCGACAAACGCCGCACTTACCCCAAAAACGCCGGTTTTCCCGTACAAACAAATCCGATTGTGTAAGTGTTACACCAACCAAGAATACCGACCACTGCTACTTTCTGAACCCTTTACGTTCTGAATTTATTTAGCTTTTCAGTCATTAAATAACAAGTGTTCCACTTGAAAAAAAAAAAAAAAAAAGGACACCAACACGAATATCTTCCGCCTAATATGATGTACAGCGCCTAACATTTCCCCTGACCGATCTAAAAAGCTTTCGTCCAGTATAGCGATACGCCGGCTTTGTGTACGTCAATTTGGAAAAAATCCGCAAAATTGTTTGTTAAGCTAAAAGGGGCCATCAGTCCCTAAACGTACAAACTACTTATGAAGTACCTTATACTAAAGACGACACAAACATGCATACCCGAGGGGGATTCGAACCCCCGACGGGGAGCGGCCTCGCGCATCAGAGCATAGCGCCTCAATGAGCTCCGCCGCGGCTCCGCATAATTACCTACATCGGACACTAAAGGCTAGCCACAAACCAGGCCCGATGGATCTTATTTTTTAAATGGACAGTCGTTCAGAAGTAGCCGCTCATCTCTAATTCCCACCCACTCTCCTCCCCACTGAAAGTATTCACACACATGTTTGTAAATCTATCGGACTGAACTGCGTGTTTATCAGTCCGTAGCTTACAAACTACTTAAACTAAAGTAAAATAACCTAAGAACAACACAAACATCCATGCCCGAGGGGGGGGGGGGGGGATTCGAACCCCGAAGGCGAACAGCCGCGCGCACCGCAACACGGCGCTCCAGTACGCACGGCTAATCCGCCGCGGCCCGCTGAAAGTAATCTCTATCATTATATAAATATGTTAACACGAAACTGTGGGCACAGATGTTTAATATTAATCATACAAGAAGGCCAGTGACACATATGTAATTCGAAAGATGGTTTGTCATAAATGTTGCGAATATAAGAAGGATTTGTGTACGTAGTCATTAAGAGTGGTAAAAAGAAAAAGATATTTTAGGATGATACTCTACATTCTTCATAAATTTTTCTGCTATACTACAATGCGTTGTAGCTGGCATATTGGTACAGCTAAAATTTGCTAAAAAAAAAAAAAAAAAAAAAAAAAAAAAAGCGCTTGGAGTTCCAATCTTAAGGTCCTGGGTTCGATTCCCACAGCCTCCATTTTTTTTTAAATTCTTCGTAATGTTCAATAGTTAATTTTAGATATAATTAAACAGTCAGCTTATGGACGTAGTATTGTAATAAGTGTCAAGGACAAACATTTGAAAAAGTTGGGATTCTATTAAGAAAACCAGTTTTCACACATGGTTAGCTATATGTTGTAGCAAGTAGTGTTCGATTCTTTGATGGTTTGAAATTTTATATTTGTGAACATATAGAACGAGGACATTTAGCGAATGATGAAAGGATTTTTACGAAAGACGTTGTTTTAACTCAAGTTTTGTAATGCTAAATTGAGAAATAAACCAGTTACTTCCATCATTTGTGTCTTTCATTCTCTCATGTTTCCTTTTTGCCTTTTCTTTCACCTGTTCTCATAGCATTCACATAAAACCTATAAATTTGCAGTGTTGATTAAAGTCCAATTACGTTTTCTTTCATTTTCATGACTATGCAAACACAACTGGTAGAATTTTGACCAAAGGCAATACTAGTACATAAAAATGTTCTGTTGGTTTGTGTTTACCTTCGAAAGTTCTTGATCAATTGCTTTGAAATTTTGACACAACGTTGCACTGTAATACAGGCATGTTTCTAGGTACATATTTCTTGAATATATTGTATAAAACCTATATGTATATTACTTTTACGATTTTTCGTTTCAATGTGTGCCCAATTTATATAAATTGATAAATGGCTTACAATGAAAAACTATGTCCATGAAACATGCACAATACCAATACAACATTAAAATTCGGTCAAGAAATTTAGGAGATATAAAATTTTGAACATAACAACATGGCTCTAGGTTATAGTTCCAAGAGGAGACAGAGGTGGAAACTGATGCAGAGAGGGGGAAGGGGACGAATAGGTAGAGAGTGATGGGTATTGACGCACAATTATCCGTTAAACGAGAGAGGTTCATTGCGACAACCATTTTAAAAAGTTTCCTTTGCTTTTAGTTCTATTTCATTTGTTGTAATGTCTGGTCTAAAATGCATCGAACATTAAGCTACACGCTACCGAAATTTTTGAATAAATTACGTACACATACTTGACAAAGAGTGTCGTTTTAAAACGACTGTAACGAATTAAGAAAAGGTTGATGTTTTCTTAGAAAGCAAAGATGCTGTACTAACACGTGTCAAAAAAATTAGATCTTCAAACCTTATGCTTTCTTTAAAATAGCGTGAGAAGCGTTATGAAACTAAAAACCGGCGCAGAATGCAAATTAGGCATTTTCGATTATCACAAGGAATGGAAAACGTGTAAGGAAAAAATAAGCTGATAAAACAATGTGGGGTGGTCCTATATACCGTCAACTGTTTTTACGGCGTGAAAATCGGAAAGCCGGCCGCGGTGGCCGAGCGCTCTGCGGCGCGCCAGTCAGTCTGCACGGCCACTACGGTCGGGGGCCCGAATCCCCCCTCGGGCATGGATATTTGTGCCGTCCTTAGTGTTAGCTAGTTCATAAGTAGTTTGTAAGTTTAGGGACTGATGATCCCGTAGTTAAGTCCCATAAGCACTACAAACATTTGAACATTTGAAAATCGGAAAAGTGATTCCCCCCCCCCCCCCCCCCCTTTCTCGTAGCCCGGCTCGACCGGGATTGGCCATCCCCGCGCGGCTCAATGTAAATAAGTATTCCTTCAAACCTAGAGAGGGTATTTGGCCCACTCACAACATTTTGAGTGGGTACCCACTTCAACCGCCGGGCCTGAGATTACCTAAAAATAATACTTGAAATCAAAATCAATAAATAAAATATGGTGTATTCGTTTTTCATGACGTAAACAGACATGTTAGGACCTGAAGACAACATATACACTGCGTAATTAATAATAATTAGTTATACTGATATCTTGAGCATACAAATGCAACAGGGGTCAGGTACAAAAGTAAGCATACACTGTGGTGTTCTGCACTTTCACGCCCAATTTAATACTTTGTATTGCCGCCCTCTGCATCAATCACAGCTTCCAAACGTCGAGGCATACATTACACCAATTTCTTTGTACACACGGGTGTAATGTTATTCCTTTCTTTCACTAAGGCTGCTTTTTTAAATCGTATTTGCTTTTGATGTTTTTTTTATCCTACGCTTTAGTTCTCCTCAAATATGTTCTCTGAGGAGACAAATGCAGCTGTTTTGTTACATATTAAAGTAGCCATTCTTTTACGACAATTACGACAATAGCCGTATGTTTGGGGTCATTGTCTTGCTGAAACCCTCAATCTGTTCCTAGCTCCAGTTTCTCTGCAGATTGCTTGAGATTCTCCTTTACGATGGTGAGATACTTTCATTTATCCGTAATACCTTCAATAAATACTAAATTCCCAACTCCAGCTCCAGACAGGCAACTCCACATAAGAACATTTCGACCACCACACTTCACCGATGGTAGAAGATCTCTCTTCGTCCAAGTTTCATTCAATTTTCACCACACCTTTACTGTCCTTCACAATGGACGATGTTAAACTTACTCACATCCGTCAAAAGTACGGTATTCAAATATGTTGAAACTTTATTTCAGTGCTCAGTTCCAAATTCTAGGCGCCTCTGTTCGTTTACCCTGCTTCGTTATCTTCCTTGCTGTTCTACTTTCAATACCACCAGTCTCTGTTCTGTTAAAGGATGAAAATTATTTCCACTAGTATATGCGACATCTAATGCCATCTTCGTAGTTGTAATTCTGGGATCCGCATTGACTTTTCTAATGATTTTTTGCACTCCCTCTCAGATAATTTTGGTGATCGTTCACATCGATTTTTGTTTTCCACTCTTCCTCGTTCCCTTATTTCCGTTTGGACACTTGCATGGCTCCTTCTAACCATGTCCCCAATTTCCCGCAGTGAAAAGCCCTTTTTACTGAGCTCAATAATAGTTTTCCTCACGTCCACTGTTATTTCGGTTAGTTTTGAATCATCTTAAGCGATCGAATTGTGTATTGCAGTGAACATCTATTATATCAACAAACCACACCACTTACACTGTGTTCATTGCAACGCCTCTCTTGCAACTAACGACAGACTCGGATTGTATGATAATTTCCGTACCGTAGTAAACAAATACTGTTACATCTATCACGTTTGCGGTACATGATATCGGTCTTAACTAGTCTTGTGTAGTTCGCGAACGAACTAGTTCGGAAGAGTGCTCCTACAGGCGAACTACGCGAACTAGTTCGCAGATCCCTCGCCTCGCAGTTCGTCCGCTCGTTTTCCGAAGACTGACGGGTAACAGCGAGAGTGCGCAGAATCGCGTGATTCCCTTCTGCCAGTTATCGTCATTTCGAGCTGAGATGCAGCTCAGCTGTAAATTTAGTAACGGTAGCAAAAGCCAAAACGAGCGGACGAACTAAAAAAGCTACCTACTTCGCGGCCGAGGTGCGAAGTAAAAGGAGAGATATCGGCAGCGAACTAAAATATGCGCGATAGGTCTCGAACTAAAAGATGCGCGATAGGTCGCGAACTAAAAGATGCGCGATAGGTCGCGAACAGAATTAAAAATCACGTGTTTGCCTTCTGCTGATGAGAGCCATTTCGAGTTTAGTGTCTGCCTGCTAGATTACATAGTTCAGTGCTACAAAATTTCTGCACTCTGCAATATCTGACTAATAAATTCCATAATAAACTTAAACGCGAGAAATTATCCTCAAACTGTTTCTTTTGGTTTGCGTGATATCGTTAGCGGCTCAAGCAGCAAGCGCATGAAGCAGCTATGTGGGGGAACTTCTCCCTCCACCTGCATGCGCAGACCATGCCACTCAGCCGTCACTGGGAGCGGACGAACTAAAAGAACGAACTAGTTCGCGGCAGAGTCGCGAACTAAAGTGAGCGCTCCCGATCGCGAACTATTATGCGCAAGTCTAGTCTGAACCGATCTGAACATCTGTTATTGTGGTCGTGGACGCAGGTTCAGAGCGGTTTTTTTGTTTGGAACAGGGGGATCAAGCTGCCTAGCTCATCAGTCCTCTGGTCGGGAGGGGAAGGAGTGGCGATAGGAAAGGAGGTGAAAGGAATGGAAATGTAGTCCAAGGAGGAAAGAAGAAAGAAATACTGCATTAGCTCGGGGCCCCATGAGCGCGACGCACGTACTCAAGAAAGAATCGCGACTCTTCTGTTGGGAGGGGGGGGGGGGGGGGAGGGCAGGCACAGAGTTGCACGGGGATCTATGTAGACTTTAGTGCCCGAATGTATATGAAACATGGATGAATTAAGAGTTATGAAAAAGAATAAATAGGAACTAAAGTCAATTCTGATAAATAAAAAGGCTGAAATGGCTACTTAAATGAATAAAGGGATGATATAGGGATGTAACAATCAAGGTTGAGACGCCGCGGGGGAGTGGTCGAGCGCATTGAGGCGCTATGCTCCTATGCGTGAGGCCGTTCCCCGTCGGGGGTTCGAATCCTCCCTCGGGCATGGATGTTTATAAGTAGTATAAGTTTAGGGTGGAATCGAGCGTCTGATGTATATGTTGCCACACTGACACGAAATTTTATAAACTCCAAAGTTCCTAAGGGCCAAATTAAGCAGACAGGCTGTGCCCTGATCTTGGAAGTGGACGAAATACACTTTAGATGTTAAACATCTTAGAAACTGATCCAATTTTGAACGCTGTACTACCACATACGGGATGAAGAGCACTGCTCTATACTCCTCGTCATGCACCTGTGGCGATGGTCCAAACTCTATAGCAAAACAAGTCTGTCTGTCATAGTTACCAGTTTTCTCAAAAACATTCGTCCAGTTGCAACGTATCATACATTTAATTAATATTTTAATAGGATTGATTAGAACTGATTGTGTGTCTTTTTTAATTTGTATGCAGTGAGTAATCAGCCTGGTTGACAATCAGACGGCCCTGTGAAATGTTAATTATTTTATTTTGAATTAGTATAAGACTAAATATGGTAATAAATCGGCCTGTCAATAACTGATAATGATATGTATAATCATGTAAATGTATGCTTAGTCAGAATGACTGACAAAATGATAATCTCACTGAATGACAGGTACCGCCGTAAGACGAAGTGGAATTACACAATTTGACAACCCTGTAAATCATTACTTAAACAAATAAATGTTTTAAAAGATTAGAATTTTAACAGTTTATTAGTTCTGGTAACCGATTTTGTTCTCTGGTGAGATCATCCTCAGACCTAGTCGTCTGTATAATAAAATACAATATGCTACAGAGGGAAACAGGTACACCATTACTAGCTACGATAAATTTACAAACAGGACTAGGAAAATTACGTAAAACAGTACACCTCGCTGTTGATGTCCAGGCGATGAGCGTGCGACTGCTAACCTGCGAGAGAACGCTGTGCGTTATAAAGGATGAGCCCCAACCATCGCCTGCAGCATCAACACATCATAAACCAATGAGGAACGCCATACAGTAAAAGAAAAGACAAAATATATATATATATATATATATATATATATATATATATATATATATATATATATATATATATAAACAACCCGTAATGGATATAAAAAGGCATTTCGTTAACTGTAAAACATAATTGCCATGTCACTAATACAGAATAATTGAAGCATTAAACAATAAAAAGAAATTGTCTGTCTAGGAAATACCTGCCATCTATTGGCAGTTGATAACAATAACATTCAAACTGAAGACAGAGTGTAAGTCAAAGATAAAATACAGCGATCCGATGGTTGCCGTGGATACAGCTGCGTGGAAACATCAATAGGTCGTGCCAGCGGTGAACCAGACGACGTGACAACGAAGTTGTGGCCAGGGGACGCGGTTTGTCACCGTGGAAACAGGCCGCGACTGTACTGTTAGCACGTACAGCAGCGAAACAGACGGCGCGCCAGAGATGTAACGGCCAGGGCACGCCGTCCGTCACCGTGGAGACAGGCCATGATTGCAGCGATGATCGCTGTTAGCACGTACAAGGGCAAAATGCCCCAAAACGCGTCGATGCCACATGTAGCAGGTGATAATAATATTTAAATTCATTATTGGTTACCAATCAAAACAATACATTTAAGTGATGTGAAGCAAATTCTGTTAGTTTGAACTCACTAAGAACCAATCAATGATAAAGTAACTAATAACAAAACTGTAAGACAAAGGGTAGCAAAAGAGCAGACAAGTGTAACAGCAGGTCAAATAAATTACTCGAGCAACAAGTCAATCACAAAATAAAATAAAAAAATTTTAAAAAATAATAATGCAAGAGAAAGTGTAGCAGATATGCGTTACAGCAGGTCACCAGAAATATCGTAAAAATATCTCTCCCTAAAATCCGATTGCTCATTAAATATCAATGGTTGTTCGCTGCTGTTCGTGCTAACACCCGTGGCCTCTGCAATCGTGGCCTGTTTCCAAGATGACCGACCGCGTCCCCTGGCCACAACATAGTTGGCAGGCACGTCGTTTGGTTAAGCAGTGGCACGTCCTATTGATGTTTCCACGCCGCCGAATCCACGGCAACCATCGGCATCGCTGTACTTTATGTTTGACCTACACACTCTGTCTTCGATTTGAATGTTATTGTTATCAGCTGCCAATAGATGGCTGGTATTTCCTAGACAAAAAATTTCTTTTTATTGTTTATGCTTCAATTATTCTGTATTAGTGACATGGCAACTATGTTTTACAGTTAACGATATGACTTTTTATATCCATTACGGGTTGTTTATATATATGTGTACATAATTCTTGTCCTATCTTTTACTGTATGACGTTCCTCATTGATTTATGATGTGTTGATGCTGCAGGCGATGGTTGGGGCTTATCCTTTATAACGCACAGCGTTCTCTCGCTGGTTAGCAGTCGCACGCTCATCGCCTGGACATCAACAGCGAGGTGTACTGTTTTACGTAATTTTCCTAGTCCTGTTTGTAAATTTATCGTAGCTAGTAATGGTGTACCTGTTTCCCTCAATAGCATATTGTCTTTTATTTTACAGACGACTAGGTCTTAGGATAATCTCACCAGAGGTCGAAACCGGTTATCTGATCTAATAAGTTGTTGAATTTTGCGAACTTGACTGTTATTTTCATCTTTTAAAACTTTACCGGTTTGATTTCCAAATAATGAAACTAGGTTTTCCAAACTGATTAAATAAATGTTTAATTCGAGAGCAAAAGTCATGCTTGGATGGCAGGTCAGCAATAGTGGTATAACAACAATCACCATGACCATGGCATCCAATTTCAGTAATAAATAAATTACTGCGTTGTGATCAAGTAGTGTAATAAATTTTAGTGTTTCGACCCGTTTCCCCAATCAACGAGAAATAATGGTACCCACCTAACAAAATAATTGGTTTCGCTGCAATTGGGGAATGAAAGTCCGATAATAAATGGGGAGTCTAAAAATATGTAAAATATTAACGGTTGTAGTGTGTGTGTGTGTGGACAAGTTAAAAATCTGTATCTGGCAGGTGAATTGTTTTGGCAGCTGTGGTGATGAGAATATCCAGGTGGCGTAAAGGTATGCACACCTGCCTAGAAACACAGGAGACGTGCGTTCGAATCACGACCTGGCACAAATTTTCGACTCTCCCCACTGATTTAATTCAGACCTTACCGGAAGCCAATGTCGTAAATTCCTTTGTGTCCTGAAAAACTTAACTGTGTGGCGAAACACGAAGTTTGCATGTAACTAGCCACAATCTTCAACTTCAGTGCCGTGACAAAAGCACAGCCGACCGCAGTGGCCGAGCGGTCTGCGGTGCGCCAGTCACAGTCTGCACAGCCGCTACGGTCGGGGGTTTGAGTCCCCCCTCGGTCATGGATGTTTGTGTCGTCTTTAGTATAAGGTAGTTTATAAGTAATTTGTAAGTTTAGGGACTGATGACCCCGCAGTTAAGTCCCTTAAGCTTAACAAACATTTGAACAAAAGCACAGTCTGTAAACATCCAGGGGAGATTGCCAGTCTGAAGGTGTGAAGCAGAAGTGGCCTTTTACTTGTCTTGCTGCATCTTCCTTTATAACTGAACACGCCCTGTGTCGGATCCCACGCTCCGTGCCGTTAATTAAATTACCACCTCTGCAGATGTAGGAAGTCTCTTTCATCATACTGCCAGCAAGTTGCCACTTACTTTTTGTTTCTACAGTCCATTCGCCGTCCTGTATGCAGGCAGTGTTCATGACCACTGACCCCTTCAGTTGCCCACACCATGAGTCACGCCAGTATACTGTTTTTTATTTTATTTTATTTTAAACATTTTTCTCAATTAAACATCGTTATGACTAGATTCCCTTCACTGGCACTAACTCACATAAACACCTTGCTGTCTTGCACCTAAAGTTCCGTTAACAAAAATAATGATGACATTGAAACTTCCTGGCAGATTAAAATTGTGTGCCGAACCTGGGACCTTTGCCTTTCGCGGGCAAGCGCACTACCGACTGTGCAATCCCGACACGACTCACAATGCCGCCTCACAACTTCCGCTGCAGAGTGAAAGTTTCATTCTGGAAATATCCCTTAGGCTGTGGCTAAGCCATGTCTCTACCGTATCCTTTCTTTCAGGAGTGCTATTCTTGCATGGTTCGCAGGAGAGCTTATGTGAAGTTTGGAAAGTAGGAGGCGATAGGAGGCGAGGTACTGGCGGAAGTGAAGTTATGAGGCGGCATCGTGAGTCGTGTCGGGATAGCACAGTCGGTAGTGCGCTTGCTCGCGAAAGGCAAAGGTCCCAGGTTCGACTCCCGGTTCCGGCACACAATTTTAATCTGCCAGGAAGTTTCATATCAGTGCACACTCCGCTGCAGAGTGAAAGTTTCATTCTGGAATAATGACATTACTTGACATCGCAGAATGGAGGCGATCTGCATAGATTAGTAAAACGCCATGATCGCTGTATGGTTATTTAATTTACTGACGACCGGTTTCAATGCACGATGCCACCAACGTCTGGACGTATAAAATTATACAGTGTGGCCATTTACGTTATTTATAAGATGGAGGTTAAATAGAACGTGCAACAAAGTACTTAGTCAAAATACAAAATACACAAGTGATAGTCCGGAATGAAACTTACACTCGATGAAAACTGTGTGCCGGAACCGGGACTCGAACCTGGAAACTTTGCCTTTTGCGGGCAATCACTCTACGACTGAGCTATCCCGGCACGCTTCACGGTCTGTCCTCACAAATTTACTTCTGCCAGTACCTTGCCTCCTTCACAGAAGTTCTCCTGCGAAACTTGCAGAAGTAGCCCTCCTGGAAGAAAGAGAGTGAAAACTTATTTCTGGAAACATCCCTTAAGCTGTGACTAAGCCATGTCTCCACCTTATCCTTTCTTCCATGAGTGCTACTTCTGCAAGGTTCGCAGGGAACTTCTTTGAAGTTTGGAAAGTACGAGGTGCACAATTTTAATCTGCCAGGAAGTTTCATATCATCAACTGCTTACAAGCTTATGCGACCAGATAGTGGTGGCTTGGCCCATTGCAACCGATCGTCAGTAAATTATATAACAATATAGCGATATTGGCGTTTTACTTTTGAAGAAAATAAGAAATAATAATAATAGCACACATTCAAAAGTCAAGGGATCCGCATTATTGGGCGAAACAATACTGGCGAATAGTCAAGTGTCCCTCGTGTTCTTCAACCATCTGGTATCTCTGGGTACACTATACGTTTCAAAATTATGTATCTAGACTGCTCGAAACAATCAGGGGATCAGGTGAAATGTCATACACACTATACGTATGGTGACGTATTTGATTCACATGTTGGTTGCAATTGTAATTTGTGTTTGGTACAAAAAATTCAAATGTCTGTAAATCTATCGGACCAAACTGCGTGGTCATCAGTCCGTAGCTTACAAACTACTTAAACCTAGGTAAACTAACCTACGGACAAACACACACGCCCATGCCACAGGGAGGACTCGAACCTCCACGGCGAGCAACCGCGCGCTCCGCAGCGAGGTGCTATAGACCGCTCGGCTACTCCACCGCGGCTGTGTGTGGTACAGTACGTTAGTTTGCTGTCTCAACTCTTAACCTGAAGTTTATATGGCATTTACGTAGAGCGAGTCACCATGGCACTACCATAATAGTGGAAAAGTCATTCTCGTTGGCATCAAAGATGGTGTTTGAACACCTCAGAAGGTGTAGTGTAACAAGTGACACTACATTTCTGCTTACCGACTCAAGGCAACCATATTTATTAATTTAAGAGATTTAGAATAGAAGCGGACAAAATTCTGCTCAAATGTTCAAATGTTTGTAGAGCTTATGGGACTTAACTACGGAGTCATCAGTCCCTAAACTTACAAACTACTTATGAACTAGCTACTACTAAGGACGGCACAAATATCCGTGCCCGAGGGGGGGTTCGAACCCCCGACTGTAGTGACCGTGCAGACCGTGACTGAAGCGCCTCAGTCCCCTCGGCCACCGCGGCCCGCCAAAATTCTGCCTAGGGTTTTCTGTCTTCCTAGGTGAGAGTACCTGGTGACACCTACTATGGTCAGAGGAGTGATTACGCAGGTCTACCAACCTGTGATGCATAAGTGGCACAGAGATGAGAGCATGGATTCCTTGGCTTCATAAGTGTTCCGTGCTAAAAAGTCAGAGAGAGACAGAAGAATGTGCTACTTCTGCTATTGACATCATTGTAATGTGAGAGAGAGACACTAATAGAGTGGAACTGAACATATTTTGTAATATAAGTCTCTGTATAATCATAAGTCGTTGATTATGGGATTGTATTCTGCAGTACAATAAATTAGTACTGACATTTGTTAATGATTCACGACTTTCATTCATTAGAAGAAGATTAGTATAATATTGAAAAAGCATTTTGTGCTACTCTCTCGTCCTGAACAACTTGTGATATGATTGTCTGATGCCTGTGAAATCAAGAAAAAGCTTCTAGGTTGAGGAACAGACTAGCTGGGCCTCATTCTCCTATGAGCAAACCAAATAACAGACATATACTGTAGTTTAATTGCTTGCCTGACTATTTAGGTTTGAAAAATTGGCCGTACAGAAGTTGTAGAACTATTTTAAAATAATAATCAGTGACTAAGTCTTCAGTTTAGACGAACTGTTAATTAAAAAAATGAAATGAAGTGAAATGGCCAAACATTCAATAGTTTAAAACGTCTTGCAGAGCAAGCAACCTACAGAATTCGACGAATAATTACCTTAAACAGCGGTGTAGTTGATATCGTTGATAAGCTGTAGTGAGATTGGTTGTAATCCGCGGAACTATCCGCCGACATTGGATGGAGGTTCGGAATATTAAGATTCAATCCCCGTGTAGCAAAATTTTGAATGAAGGTAATTTAGTGAACGAAAATTAATAATTGATACAGATTAATGACTAATCAGACTTCGAACTGTTCATTACATAAAAGTGATTGCAGGTTCTAAGCCAATAAATATTGCAAAATGTTTAATTGCAGTCAAAGATACTATGGCAAGCTACACGAGATACGTAAGTTTACCATGTTTAATTACCGAACCATCCAAAGTCGTAATAGTTAGTTATACCTGAAAGCAGCATGATCACTAAATGGAGGGACTGGAAAAATAAATAACCAACTGAACAACTGACTGAAGTTAACTTCAAATAAGGGGATTTATTAATTTGAACAGAAAGCATATAATTCGTACCTGAGTATCCATTTTATATCTGAAGATTTTGTACAATCAGTTAAGAACAATAATCAATAGTTAATAATGTTCGTTTCAGCATATTGTAGTGGCAGATCTTATCAGTAAAATTCAGACAACAGGACAATCAGAACAGAGCAGACAATAGAACAGAGCAGACACTAGAACAGAGAGCGAGTACGATGGGATTATTACTTTTATAGTAAAAGTCAGAGATTTTAATTAGTTACAGTGATATTATAATTAGACTTTCTTTGTATATCTTTTATGTAGTCTATCGATTCCAACGAAGAAAAAAACGAATTGAATATTTATCCTAATTACATTTTATTTGATTTAATATTTCAAATGACTTTAAAATATGTTCTTTATGGGGCTCTTGCTATATGGTAATATTAAAATACCAAGCAAGATATAAGGACCTAATATAAGTAATATATATTTTGTAGTGTCCTTAGAAGAAGAGAGACACGGTCATAACAAATGCCAGTACAGTTGCTACACCTATGTGGCAATAGACAGTATACCAATAAGCTCTTGAAGGATATTTGGCCATTCTACCAGGAGTGGGACATTCAGCTCTGCAACCGTTGTGGGAAATGCTAGTCTGGCTGCATTGCGTCTGCCAAGTGCATCCCAGTCATGATCATTAGGGTTTAAATCCTGTAAATAAGCGGGCAACTCAATTCGTTCAATTGCCTCAGCTAACCATTCTTGTGGACCCACACGTCACAGGCCTCCGTGCTTAGTGTCCACATTCCCGAAGGCAATTTCGCGCTGTTGGTGTTGATATTACGCGTCCTTTTGCTGTCTGGAGTGTGCGTTACAGCTGAATTGCATTCAACTTGAAACGTGTCCATAAAAAATTATTTTGTAAGAAAATGTCCAATATTGTGCCTCCTGTTTTGTATCGAGTAACTTGCTTGCAAGAAAATGTATAATATCGCTTTTACTGTATGTATCGATATGTGTCCTTTATGAAGTTTCATCTTTGGCAAAGATCATGTATTGCATAGCATTGTAGCTCTCACTGAGAGGTAGTACCACTAGTGGTTCAGCTCGCTTAGAGAGCGGTTGTAGAGCAGAGGCTGCTTTGCCAGCAAGTCAGAAGTTGTATTATGTAGGTAATGTAATGCTGATTATTAATAATAAGTAACTTAAACTTTCTTTCATATTTCATTTACGTAGTTAGAAAATTAACCTACTTCCTTCATTTGATAATTAATTATTAGTGGATTTAAAGTGCAGTATTGATGTGAATAATATTGTTGAATGGATTTCATTATTGGTGCCATAGTAAATGATAGTTAATTGACTATGATACTAAATTGATACTAAATTTCAATGATTAGAAACTGATCTGCATAAAATTCTCACAGTCAAGCATTAAGAAAGTGATTTGTGGTTTTTTTAATATCTTTCTCGCAGTCAAAATTTTTGAGTATAGTCAGTGTCTGTTTCAAAAGGCTACATGTCACAGTTGTTTTGTTAAAAATATCCGTTGCGCACATAATCAGTTTCATGCACTGTTTCTCACTTTATAGCATATACATCAGTATCAGGGCCATAATTAAACCAAACTGCTGTGTCAAGGAACAATTTGTTGTCTGATCTAACGATAGGTTCAACATCCACACAACACACGTACAGCTTTTATCTGGCGCCCTTTCTGCCAGGATAGTTCACAAACAGGATCGTGACGTAGTTAGATACGTAGCCTTATTTAAGTTAGTTTGTCTTTTCCACTAACCAACTTATCTTTTGGCTCTTAATTTAATTTTTGTAGCACCATCCTTTGTTATAGTAACAGTAGCATAGTAATTGTTTCTGTAGTTTGTTACTTACCATTCTTGATAGTGTGTAGCATTGTTTATAGTAGATTCATTGAATATACAAATAATTGCATTACTACTGAACAAGTCTCTCTTTTATATTGTCTGATGTTTGTTGTGATGAAAGTTTTAGTATCGCGGAACTCGTGTGATAATTAACGGTTCGCATAATCTCGATTGTGATTGTATGTTGCACTAGCCCGATTCAGCCTATTGTTCTCTCATAATTACTGTGTGTGATTTTCAAAAAATATGCAGTAGGTGAAAATAAATATTATTAGTCACTTTACTGCAAAATTCTTTTAACAATGTCGAAGAATAGGAGAGTCCGCTCTGATGCTAAATCTGCTTCCGAAAATGAGACCTCGAATGATGCAAGGAGAGAAGCTGAATTGTTACAAGAGTCTTCTCACTGCACTGACACAAATACGACAGTAAATACCGTGTCCGAAAATGCGGAACAGATTAGTTCAGGAATAGACAATTTGGATAATGATACAGTACAGGTTTCGACAATACAGAATTCCAATTCTTGTAACGTGGTTGCGGAAAATAATGCATCGGTTCCGCCTAGCTCTGCTACAAAAAATACTTGTGCGACGGCTATGGAAAACGTATTACCAAATGATTTCATGCAAATTTTATTGTCACAGCTCTCTAAATTAAATGAGAATAGTCAATTACAATCTCAGGAATCTCAGAAATTAGGTGAAAAACTTGAGAAACAATCTCAGAAATTAAATAAAAAACTGGAGGAACAATCTCAGAAATTAAATGAAAAACTTGAGAAACAAGGTAAAAAACTTGAGAAAATAGAACAGACGTGCGATTCGAGGTTTGTGAGTATTCAAAGTAGTTTTAATAAAATAAATGAGGACAACAATCGGTTCAGGGAACAACTGCTCAATACTTTCAAACGTGAATCTCAGCAAATAAGACAAGATATTCGCGACGAGATTAACCCGGTAGTGGAAAGCCTTGCGTCACGAGTGGAAAATAAGGATAGCCTAGCGTCACGAGTGGAAAATATGGAAAGCTTTGCGTCACGAGTCGAAAATATGGAAACTACTGAACTCGCTCAATTGAAGCAACAGAGTAATCTATTTGATGAAAAGTTGCAGAACTTCCAGTCAGTCACGACTGAACAGATCAATAAAATTAATAAACAGTTTGAGGATATTACTGTTAAAATTACCCAAATCAGTGATAACAGTGACAAAAGTTCTGATGTAACGCATCCTACCCCCTTTAATGAAACTAATGAATATCTCGCCCTTGACCGTTTCAAACAAGGTCAAATGACCATTAATCAGCAATACAAGGCTGAGGTCAGGAAATTAGATGATCGCGTGGCGCGAATAGAGAGGAAATTTGACCATACTTGTGGAAATGCATACGAAGACGTAGAAGAAAATTTGAACGAAAATGACAATGATGATTCGACTCAAGTAGGTCGCTTGGTACGTGAACGAAGTGTACCTCATAGCAATAACAATGAAGACGCGGTGCGTAGTTTACGCTCACTTACGCCGCACGGGCGAAAGGAAGCGTTTGACTACAAGCATTTCCTGACTGTACGTAAATTCAAGACATTCAAAAACTCTCCGAATGACTTGCACCCTAAAGAGTGGTTGCAGCAATTCGATTATTGTCTTCCCCCGAATTGGCCACTTGAGCACAGATTAGAATTTATATGTGGTTATTTGGAAGGCGAGCCAGCCACCAGAATGAGAGCTATTGCACAAGAGTGCTATAGCGAGAATCAGTTCCAACGCTCATTTCTATCCGCATACTGGTCGGAAGCGGCACAAGACCGCGTTAAAAACAGTATTGCGACGTTCAAAACTTTTGAGCGATCAAATTTCTCGAGCCCGGTGGAATATTTCCAACATTTGGTATACAAAAATCAATTTTTATCGGCACCTTACTGCCCTGCCGAATTAATTAGAATTTGTTTGAACAAATTGCCTCTACACTTGCGTCAAATTGCCATTGCGGCACGATGCAAGAATGATATTGAAGCCTTTAGAAACCTCTTACAAGACTTAGAGGAAGAAGACGAGGAAAATTCCTCGCGCAGTCGATATTTTGATAGAAACAGATATGATCGCCGGTCGCAACAAAGCCCGCCGCGTACTAAACGTTATTCAGAGCACGACGATAAACCAAAAAATAATTCTTTCACTAATGAATCTTACAAACAAAGTCGCGACAATGAGAACAGTGATTGTCAAGATCGTGAGAATAACCGTGGAAGTTTTCGTGGCCGTTACCGAGGTGGTGGCTTTGGTCGCGGAGGACGCCACAATAATTATCATAACAGCAATACCTCAAATAATACTAATTGGCGTGAAAGACGCAATACTGATAGTGATCGCGAGACTGAAAATAACAATAGTAACGCTGAGAAGCGTAGTCGGGAGGGCACACGCGATAATTCTCGTGATCGCCTTCCGCGACACGAAAACACAAATCGGGGCCTAAGAAGATCGCGTACCCCGGAAAGACAAGAGCAAAACATTGAAATCAGACCTGCTAATCCACGCTACAATTCGTCAAAAAAAGGGCCGCGTCAGGTATGACTAGCGGACTCGACGGCAAATAATTCGGCCGTACAGGATTTGTGTGATCCTAACTATACGCTGAAACTTGTTCATTGTGAACGTCCTCACAGAGAGGAAGATTACGATGAACAACCTCCCGAACAAAACAGAATAGTAGTTTGTGCGGAAGTGCACAATACTGATGCTGGTAGCACCTCAGTAAGTGATAAGGCAAAACCGACACAAATTGTGTCAATACCTAAAGCCGTTACTCCTGAAAGTAATGACAGTAACAAAAATTGTACTATCAGATTTAACGAAACAAATAAAGAAGCATCGAACAAACATTATACTGCCCAACGGTTAAACGAGATAATTGTCGATCAGCAATATAATGACGACAATTCAGAGTGGGAGACAGAAGCTTCGTCTTCAGACTCTGAGGAAGACACTATATACGAAATAAAATTCTTACAGTATCAACCAACAATTGCATATGACAGACCGGTCATGTACTTTGAAATGCAGGATACGGTACTGCCACACAATAATGCAACTAACAGTAACCTTGGAACAGCAAAAACTGATTTCGAACAATTAGATTTGCAGCACACCTCTGTCGCTGACTGGATAGATAATTACATGTCTTCTAATGACGATGATAGTGAATGCGAAGTTGATGAACAATCAAGATTTGAAAAGCATTTATCTTGTGAAAGCCTCATTAATCTTGGTAACACTTGTCTCAACAAAGAAATTTCTTATAAACCTTCCACCGAACAAGACGTAAAATTTGTACAGTTAGATGACATAAAAGAGGCACTATTAGAAGAGAAGGTAGAATGTCTCGATATTCCAATTCACCCAATTGTATCTATCAAAATTGGCAAAATCAATCTTTCTGCTGTCTTAGATTCTGGTAGCCCAGTGTCAGTAATTAGTGAAGTGACTTTCAAGAAATATCAGAACTTGCTTAATGGTCCCATTCTGCCTTTGCATTGCACTAAAATTCGTGGCGTCATTTCTAGCAAACCTGTCGAAATTCGACAGCAAACATACGTAGAATTTTTATGTCAAGGTCATCTCTTTTCTGCCAACCTATTGATTGTCCCCCGTTTAACTACACAGATAATATTAGGTGTGGACTTCCTATCCAAGTACAAGGTTATTTTAGATTTCAATACGGCTTGTGCCACTGCCTTTGTTCAGGAAAATGTCATTCAAATTAAATTCGAAGACTGGATTACCAGATATGAAGAAGTTGTTTAAAATTTTTATCTACTTCTAATGTGACACAGGATGTCAAACCTGATGATGATATAACAGATAAGCATTTCGAGACTGAACAAATTGACTTGATTTCTGATATCATTAAGAACAAATTAGTAGAAGTTGAAGGTGCCTCAGAACGTGATAAGGAAGAATTGTTCCTTATCTTGCGGCGTTATTCCCGTGTATTCGCGAACAGTCCTGGTACCATAAAAAATTGTCTCTATGAATTTAAGATCAAAGAACATAATAAATTTTTTGTACCTCCATATCCCATTCCCATAGTATACAGGGAAAGAGTTAAGGCTGAAATTCAGTCCATGCTCAATCAAGGTGTAATTGAACCTGCAGTTAGCTCATATAACAGTCCCCTACATATAGTTGAAAAAAGAGATAAGTCAATTCGATTAGTGCTTGATTCCAGACAAATTAACACTATCATTTTACCTGAAACCGACCGACCACAAACCCTGGAAGAATTGTTACAAAAATTCTATGGTGTCAAAGTTTTATCCTCATTAGATCTTAGGTCCAGTTTTTGGCAAGTGAAACTGCACCCCAACTGTAGGAAGTACACCGCGTTTCTCTGCTTCGGAAACTGTTATCAGTTCCGTAAATTGCCTTTCGGACTGAACATCTCCTCATCTGCTTTCATCCGTGCGATGAATACCACACTTCCTGAGCACTTAAAACAACAAATCACAATTTACGTTGATGATATTTTAATTGCAGAATCTTCCTGGGAAAAACATAACAGTACGTTGGCATCTTTACTTGAAGTGTTTGCTCAATCCGGGATTACTGTCAACTTAGAGAAGTCACAGTTTGGTCGTTCTCAGATTAAATTTTTAGGGCACATTATTTCTAAAGATGGGATCCAGCCCGACCCCGAAAAGTTAGAGGCGATAATGAAAATGCCTGTTCCCACCACTAAACGCCAATTAAGAGCTTTCTTGGGTTTAATTAATTTCTATCGGCGTTTTATAAATTTGAAGGACCTAACTACTCCCAGATTATATGAATTAACTGGAAAGAATACTGCTTGGTTCTGGGATGAAGATGCCCAAAGAGAATTTCTTTGCTTAAAAGATGCACTCCTTCACGCACCTATTCTGCACCACCCAGATTTATCTAAGAACTTTTGCATTTCTACCGATAGTTCAAAATTCGGACTTGGCGTTCACGTGTTTCAAGAGGATGAAGAAAATGGCATTGCCACACAGAGAACCATTGCATTTGCTAGTCGCATATTATCCAAGTCAGAGCGGAACTATTCCGTCACTGAGCTTGAAGCTTTGGCAGTAGTTTGGGCATTCGAAAAATTCCGTTATTTCTTGTTTGGCAGACACACTAAAGTTTACACGGATCACCGTGCACTTCAATTCCTCATGTCGGCAAAACTTAACCATGATAGACTTAGACGATGGGCTCTGTTCCTTCAAGAATTTGATTTCTCTGTAATTTACATTCCTGGTGAACAAAACGTCGTTGCAGACTCGCTATCTCGTTCGCCTGTTGGGCTCATCAAGGCGACGGAAGAGGCATACTTAGAAAATAACTTTACTATCCTCTATATGCAGCAAGTTGCTTTCGAAAATTACATATCTGCCACATTTTCTGACATTGCTAAAGAACAAGATAAAGATCCAATCTGGCGAGATATTAAAATAAAATGGCACGATAAATATAATGTTTCCATCAGACAATTTTACATCATCCATAATAACATTCTCTTCAAACGTAAAGCCCCTGACAGTCAATTTTGGTTAGTGTGTGTTCTGGAGGAATCCGTGAACAAATTGATTTGGTATATTCATTTCAGTTACGGACACTATGGTGCCAAGAAGTGCTTCGCGAAATTACGCGACTCTTGTTACTTCATCAACATGGAGAAACGTATACGCAATGTGTTATCTCGATGCAAATTGTGTCAGAAAGCAAAGCCGCCGACCATATCGCATTCTGCTCCACTTTTTCCGATTATACCTTCAAAATTAAAGCAGTTAGCAGCCGTTGACCTGTTTGGACCTCTTCCGAGAACTAACAATGGTTTCTCTTTTGTTTTCGTTGCTATTGAGCTCACATCAAAATTGGTATCTTTTACTCCGCTCCGCCGTGCCACGGCGAAGACAGTAACTAACGCCTTTGTCAAAAACTTCCTAAAAGATGTTGGCCATATAGATAAAGTCATCTCCGATAACGGACCTCAATTCCGTTCTCATGATTGGGCAAGGATGTTGCGGCGCAGAAACATCAAACCTGTGTTCATATCACTTTATCATGCTGCCTCTAACCCTTGTGAACGAGTGATGAAAGAGCTTGGAAAACTTTGTAGGCTGTATTGCTACCGACGACATAACACATGGGATAGATATCTTCTGTCATTTCAAAATATTATAAATGAACTTCCTAATGATTCTACAGGTCTTTCACCAATTCTGGTTCTGAAAAACAAGCAACCTCCCGACCGTATCAAGGAATTGATACCTTTTCCTAAACACAGAAGACTACGTCATCATGAGATCACTGAATTGGCGCTTAAAAACATTAAGAAAGCAGCTGAAAAAAGGAAACGCTCTCAACGTAATTGTTATGCTAAGCAACTCTATGTAGGACAAAAGGTATTAATTAGAGCCCACCACTTATCCCACAAGGGAAGATCTATGATTCACAAATTCTTCTTACTGTACAATGGTCCGTGTCGAATCAAACGTATCATCCACGACAACGTCGTTGAGGTAGAAACTTTAAAGACGCACAAGTCGAAAGGCATACACCACATTTCCAATATTAAAATTTTCAAGGCATAAAATTGGGGTAGAGAGTCCATTAATCTGTTTTGGACACACCAAGTGGCGATTGGTGCCCCGTTCTCGAGCTGAGTGTCACTATTCTTCCGCTTTTCCTTAGTGCGCTCTATCTACATCTTTTTCTCACTGTTACTTTTCCCTAACTCTGAATACTTATGCTCTGTGCTACGCTGGGATATTGTCATACAAAACTATGACTATCTTGCAATTTACATATAATGAACTCTGTGGCTGTGCAAGACAAATAAAATTAATGGAAATTTTTGATTGAGTAATCTAATTAAGTTATTATGTTTCAGAAAATATCAGATTTCTCTTCTGTATTACTAATTGCATAACTTACGAACTTCGGAGCAAGTGAAGAAGATTCTGAGTTGACATAAGCATTTTGTAAGCCAATTAAGCAGTAAAAAAGAAAAAGGACATTCTGGAGGATGATGAATAAGGCAATACACAATATGTCATGGTGGTCTTTAAAATGCACTATTGTTTATGGATAAATGATGGTAAGGAAGGTATTGGTAACAGTCAAAGATGTTTGATAAATGTAAGTATGTGGACGAGAGTATACAATGATTATGAAGCAATTATGAGGAGGATCGCTCTGTTGCTAATGATGCTATGCTCTGTTCTTTTCTTATGTGCTTACTCGCACTGTGCTTTTGTGTTTTCTCTTTGTGCTTATGTGCACCATTTTGTATGTTGATGCATTGTGCCTTCAATGGCATGTGTGATTGGTGAAAATCATATCCTTCTGATGCTCTGTAATTATTTGTAATTATGTGTAATGAATATCTCTAATTATGCTTGCAGCTATGCTTATGGCTCTTGTAATCAAAGCTTACCGCTATGCTCACTAATTATATACCTAAGCCCTACCACTATGCTAATTAATTTTATAATGAAGCTCATGAAAATGTATGGTTATGCTTATACGTTGCACACAGCCATCTCTCTTGCGAACTTGCAGTTTTGCCATAAACTACGCCTAGTTAAGTCTAGTTAATGCACAGAGATACTTTGCTTTTGCTTACTGCTATCTTCAAAATTTTTATTGATGATCTTATTGATGAAAATCTGCAGCTATGCCTAACAAGTAGTGTACGTTATCGGATGATTTACTGTGATGTACATCTATTACTGTGCCAAAATTTGCCTTAATTGTTTTGTCTGACCCTACTGCTGACTCAGACAGACACAGACATGACCTGATGACTTGAACCTCTTTTGATATTCTCACGAAACTACCCTGATGTGTTATACCTCAAGGCAATGAAATATGTAACTCAGTTCAGACAAAAGCCTGGCCATGGCAACATATGTAATTTAATTGTTATAATTTGGTGGTAATGCAATCCCCACCATAGTGATGTATGTCAATTTAATTGACTAGTGGTAATTGGAATGTCAAGTTATTTGAAGTGGCTTCACGTTAATTGCTCTAATTATGACGACAAATTTACTTTACATGACCTAATGCCAAATTGATGACAAGCACCCTGAATGTATTTCATACGATTATGTGTTTGTAAAGTAATATGTACATAGTATGTAAAGCCTTATGCCTATATGAAATGACACTAATTTTGTAGATACTCTAGTATAAGAATTAAGTTACTCATTACTATTCAAATGTATCCGTCTTCAAGACACTACTTGTAATGTAAAAATATTGTTTAATAATCAACGACTTTTCTTTCAGTGTAAACTGAAATATCATGACTATGTTACTAATTTGTGTGTAAAATGCTTTATTTCATGTACTTTGGACACGCATGGGAACTGGCGATTTCGCACACGAGATTCCATAATGCACACAGAACAATGGACGTGTTATTATACACCACTGATTTTGGGCCTTTTAATGAAGATGTTTTTTGGATGATGTTTGGCCACATAGTACTGTCCATTGCAGCCTTGGCCAACCACCATAATTTTGCTCTAATTTTGGCTATGCTGATGCAGTCTGCTAGTAGCCCCGTTGGTTGGAGCACACTTGGTTGTCGAATTGCATGGAGGAATACATCAGAACCTTTTCCCCATGACTTCAACTTCAATGCAACCAGCCAGCTCGCCTACAGTGTGGTGTAATCTTACAGTGTTTTGTGTTCGTGTGCAGACCTAAGATGAATGTTAGGGAATAATTGGCTATTCGTGTGAAGACCTAAAATGAATGTTAGGAGCTAATGTGCTATTCGTGTGCTTATACTATTCAGTGCCTCCCATTGCAAACGTTGTCCACAGGTTCATTACAAGTGTTTAGGTCTATTTCATGGTTCTTTTACATTGAGTGACCAAAATAAAATTGTGCTCTTGATAGATAAATATGCTTTCAGAACTATAATGAGTCAATCCACTTTAGTCTGAACTGTCATTGTAACTATTCGATTGACAAACGTAATATTGAAATCCTATTGTGCCGAAGCAGTGACATTATTTTGTACATGATCAGAAACCTATGTAGTCAAAATTTTACATGTATGTTCTAGCATCCATGAAGGTATGGCATCTTAAATGCATCACAGAATACAAAATTGACACTTTATCTTATACTAAGTGCACTAAAAATTTACATAGACTACAATGTGCACAAGATACAAATGTTCATTTTATGTTCCCAAAAATACTGATCTCTTGTACAAAATTTAGACGCATGGAACTTACACTACTGTGTGTATTACTTGTAATTACCTCATTTTCTTTAAAGAATGATGCCATTAGTTAAACTACCTATTGTAAAACTTTGTATATGTTCATGTTTATTATTGTATTTTTTTCACTTGTCTATTACTTCTAGCTATCTCATTTTCTCCACTATATCATTTGTCAAACTATGTTCTCTGAAATTCTATATATACTTATGTTTATCATTATGTATATTTGTCATGTATTCCATTTATTGCTGATGTGCTGTACATTTTGACATTTGCTTATCCCTGTTACATCGTGTACCACTCCATGCATGACTTTTGTTGGTACTCGTCTGTAAAATTGCATGTATTTATGACTGTCACATTTTTTTAATTTTCTATGAACTTCATCTGTTGTTTTGATCTTGAATATCTTGTATAAAATGTTTATCAGGTTTTCATATTTTTCATGTTATATTTTGGATGTCATTAATGGATTTTTGGACTTGAAATTCAGTAATTTTGCTGGCTAGGCAATGCCATTGGCATCACCCACCCTACAAAATTTTAATAGGTAGGAGGGGGGTGATGAAACGTGTCCATAAAAAATTATTTTGTAAGAAAATGTCCAATATTGTGCCTCCAGTTTTGTATCGAGTAACTTGCTTGCAAGAAAATGTATAATATCGCTTTTACTGTATGTATCGATATGTGTCCTTTATGAAGTTTCATCTTTGGCAAAGATCATGTATTGCATAGCATTGTAGCTCTCACTGAGAGGTAGTACCACTAGTGGTTCAGCTCGCTTAGAGAGCGGTTGGGTTGTGTGTATGGCTCCGATGTAGAGCAGAGGCTGCTTTGCCAGCAAGTCAGAAGTTGTATTATGTAGGTAATGTAATGCTGATTATTAATAATAAGTAACTTAAACTTTCTTTCATATTTCATTTACGTAGTTAGAAAATTAACCTACTTCCTTCATTTGATAATTAATTATTAGTGGATTTAAAGTGCAGTATTGATGTGAATAATATTGTTGAATGGATTTCATTATTGGTGCCATAGTAAATGATAGTTAATTGACTATGATACTAAATTGATACTAAATTTCAATGATTAGAAACTGATCTGCATAAAATTCTCACAGTCAAGCATTAAGAAAGTGATTTGTGGTTTTTTTAATATCTTTCTCGCAGTCAAAATTTTTGAGTATAGTCAGTGTCTGTTTCAAAAGGCTACATGTCACAGTTGTTTTGTTAAAAATATCCGTTGCGCACATAATCAGTTTCATGCACTGTTTCTCACTTTATAGCATATACATCAGTATCAGGGCCATAATTAAACCAAACTGCTGTGTCAAGGAACAATTTGTTGTCTGATCTAACGATAGGTTCAACATCCACACAACACACGTACAGCTTTTAAACTTTCCGTCTCGGCGGGCTATTAACCAGAGATAACGGTCATCTCTTGCTAATGTTTCCTGTGGACGACCTAAGCCTTGCCTATTTTTAACGGTTCCTGTTTGAAATAGTGTTCAGGTTCTGAGAATTACACTTTGGGACAGTCCAATAGCTGCAGCCATCTCCCTCTGCCTCTGTCCCGCATCCACCCTTCCTAGGATTATCCAGGCCTTAGCTTCGGTTATGTCACGTATTTACTGCATTTCATTACCTGATCACTATAATATCGGAACCAAACTGCTTGTGTAATTCGTTTGGCAAACACAAGTCAATATCAACACCCTCTGTAGCATCTTTCTCTTATTATCACTATCTCGTTTGCCGTAATATTGTTGTCTCCACTCCGCTGAAACAACACAAAGACGTCGAACCACTTTAATTCATTCTGCCGACGACAATACTTCTGAACCTAATCTTAACTGATTCCCTAATTGTTTAGACTACCCGCGTCGGAGGTTCGAATCCTCCCTCGGGCAAGGATTCGTGTGTTGTCCTTAGGTTAATTTAACTTAGTTTAAGTAGTTTGTAAGACTTGGGACTGATGACCAACGTAGTTTGATCCCATAGGATTACAAACATTTGAATATTTTTTGTTTTGACTAGTTCTGCACCAACACCACCTAGAAGACAAGGCCTTACAACAGGCCGTGCCTACGTCACACTTAGAGGCCCCGGCCGCCATCTGACTGGCCGGCCGCTGTCCCATTCGAGTTTAGGTACATAGGTGGGTGGTGGCAACGGTCGTATAGTCTTTCCGTAACATTGAAATCCCAAAATTTCAACATCATAAGTTGTAAACAGCAGCATATAGAGTTATATTCAACCTGTACAAAAACCAGACGGCAGTTATTAGAGTCGAAGGGCAAGAAAGGGACGCAGAGGTTGGGAAGGGAGTAAGATGGATTTGTAGCCTTTCCCCAGTGTTGTTCAATCGTTACATTGAGCAAGCAGTGAAGGAATGCAAGGAGAAATTTGGAGAGGGAATTAAAGTCCATGGAGAGGAATAAAATCCTTGCAATTTGCTGATGACATAGTAATTCTCTCAGAGACAGCAAAGATCTTGGAACAGCAATTAAACGGAATGGACAGTGTTTTGAAAGGAAGGTATAAGATGAACATTAACAAGAGTAAAACGATGAAATGAAATACAGTGTCAGAAATTTCGGCAATGCTGAAGGAATTAGACTAGGTAATGAGACAATGAAAGTAGTAGATAAGCTTTGTTATTTGGGTGGTAAGACAACTTATGATGGCCGAAGTAAAGAACATATAAAATGCTCAAATATTTGTAAAACTATGGGACTTAACTGCTTGGTTATTAGTCCCTAGCTTACAAACTATTTAAAGTAAGTTAAACTAACCTAAGGACAACACGTACACCCAAGTCCGAGGAAGGACTCGAACCTCCGACGGCGAACGGCCGCGGGCAACGCAGTAAGGCACCTCAGTGCGCTATTCGCAGCAGCGATATAAAATGCAGAATGGGTACGGGAGGAAAAGCGTTTCTGATGAAGTGAAATGTGTTGACATCCAATATTAGTTTAAAAGTTAGGAAATCCGTTCTGAAAGCATTTGCCTGGAGTGTAGCATTGTATAGGAGTGAGGTGCTACAGACGAATAATGAAAATTGAATAAGGAGGTGCTCAACAGAATTGGGGAGGCTCAAAAATGTTCAAATGTTTGTATAGTCTATGGGACTTAACTACGGGGTCATTAGTCCCTAAACTTACAAACTACTTATGAACTACTTACGAACTACGACGGCACAAATATCCATGCCCGAGGGGGGATTCGAACCCCCGACCGTAGTGGCCGTGCAGACCGTGACTGGAGCGCCTCAGTCTTCTCGGCCACCGCGGCCGGCTTGGGGAGGCGTATCATGACTAAAAGAAGGGATGGGCTAGTGGGACATTTTCTGAGACATCAAGGAATTGCCAACTTAGCATTGGAAGGAAGTCTGTGGGGAAAAATCGCAGAGGGAGACCGAGGGACGAATACAGTAAACAGATTCAAAAGGATGTAGGTTGCCGTACGTATTCTCAGATGAAGAGGCTTGCATAGGGCAGGGTAGCGTGGAGAGCTGCATCAAACCAATCTTCGGACTAAAGATCACAACAAACAGCAGACAATGAAACAATAAACGACTTAATGTTGTATTTTCCTTTGCTTTATACGTATAGAAGCTATATACTTTATTTCTCGCTAAAGAGTAATTTTTAATCTCTATGAATGTTCTGGTTTTTCTTTTTTTTCCCCCTTTGTCGTGGTTTGGGACAGGAAGGGTTGAAGGAGTGGTGGTTGGAGACCCAATAAAAAAGGGAAAAATATGTAAATGAGTAAGGCGGTTCCTGTAGGTGTGTGAACAATATATATATATATATATATATATATATATATATATATATATATATATAAATGAATTCCTGTTCGTTAGTCTCGGTAAAACTCGAGAACGGGTGAACCGATTTGACTAATTTTAGTCTTGAAATATTCGTGTAAGTCCAGGGAGGGTTTAAACGGCGATAAAATATGGAAAAGTTGTCCGGAAAAGAGGAAAATCAGGAAAAAGTGAAACAGCTTTTTCCAGTGAGCAATCAATACCGTTTATTCAATTACGATAAAATTTTGTACATTTCATGTGGAAAGCAAGATAAAGGTTTGCATCAAATAAAAATGTGGAAAAGTCGTCCGGAAAGTAGGAAGATTTCGGAAAAACCGAAAGCGATTTTTTTCTCTATGAATAAAAATAAATTGCCACATGACTGTAAGAGCATCACTCGAGTACTTGACAGGACGAGGTTTGTATGAAAGAATTTTTTTCTAAATTTACTCAATACTGTAAGTTGAGAACCGTTCATCCGCTTGCAATAAAATTTTGATCATTTGACGTTCAACGAAAGATGAACGTTCTTATGAATTAAAAGTTCGAAAAAGTTACCCGGAAAATTTGGAAATTTGCGAGAAACTGAAAGAGCTTTTTTTCAGTTGGATATCAATATCATTCGTCTGGTTGCGATAAAATGTTGCATATTTGGCGTTCAAAGCAAGAGTAACGTTCTTATGTAATAAAAATTTGGAAATGTTTCCCGGAAAATTGGAAAATACAGAAAAAATAGAAATAGATTTTTGTACGAAATATCAATACCATTCGTCTGATTGCGATAAAATTATGCACATTCGACGTTCAAAGTGAGAGGAAGGTTTGAGTGAAGTAAACGTTTGGAATAGTTGGCAAGAAAATTTGTGGAAAACTGAAAGAGCTCTTTTCTTTGGGATATCAATATCATTCGCAAGATTGCGATAAAATTTTGCACATTCGACGTTCAAAGCAAATGCCTTTATAAAGCTACTGGGTCTAAAATACATATGATTTAAATTAGTATGATTTATATTAAGAGGTAAGTGATACGAAGTTTACCGGGACATCTAGTAAGTAAATAAATAAAATAAAAAAAAAACAGAATTTTTGTTAACATTTCAAACTCTATTTCTGTTACAGGTAGTTGAATTTAAGGGTACTGGATTGTGAACAAAACATATTTTTGTCAATATATCTAGTGCTATTTCCACCTTGTCGTATTTGGGAAATTTTAAATCGAAGCGATGGGATCTATATTCATATTGAGCTCCGAGAAAGTGACATACATTGATTATTTACTTTACTTTTAAAGTATCAAAGGAATATACTTTCAAAAAAATATCAATGCAAATCGTTTGACATACAACACATTTAATCAAATTTCGTTCTTCGGGCAACCATATGATTACAAAGTCAACGAATTAGCTCTACAAAACATGGAAGTTTCGAAGCTTGACAAGTCTTGGAAAAATTTCTTCGGACGCCCGTGGTAGCGATATCTTTGGCCGGTAGCCGCACAGGAGTCTAGGGACAGTAGTGCGTCGGACCCCAGTTACCCGTACGAACCGATAGATGTCTCTCCGGCTATGCTACCATGATGCTATGCGACTCCAGGGCTTCTATTTATCATTCCTGCTGTTTAATTTACGTAAATATTTCTACCTTCGTATTTTGACATTCGAAATATGAATTATTCCAAGACTTCAGTATTACTGAAATAGAAGTGTAATATTCCATCACATTTCTGCAACACTGCATTATTAAAATGACAAGTAAGACTTTCCATCAGTCTAAAACTTGAAGTTCGAAACTTAAACTGTAAAAAGATGCAACATAAAGCTGAGATTACTTTCCTGATAAATAAAGCGGAAAGCAGAGCTGAGATTCTACACGAATTTCTGTTGATGTTGTTGAGAATATTCACGTGTTGGTTTCAGAGTGTCATTTGCATGAGAATGAATGGCACTCGTATATTAAATATTGTTATTATTTCACCTATGGTGACAGAAAAGATCGGCTTTTGGAGGAAACTGAATGTATTCTTTTTTCGTTGATGGTGGCGCCTGAAGAATTGGCGATATTATGTCAATTTAGCTTACGGCGAAACTGGCGGTGGCACTAGATATTTTGTTTTGTAGGTTTATTTAATAAATTGTTGGTAGTAATATAGATGATAGGAGCCAACGCCTGAAATGGCAAAGCTTAGGGGATATATATATATATATATATATATATATATATATATATATATATATTAAAAAGAAAAACAGATGTGTGTGTGTGGGCGGTGGTTCGTTTCTCGCTTCCGACAACGTTTTTATTTTTCACCTTGTTTCCCAAAAGTTTTCTGACACATTTATTAAATAGAATTTACGATTTGCGATATTCCGATATATTTGCAAGTACAACAGCTGTTTCTTAAAAGTGCGTTTGTTCTATTTAGTGAACATGCCGTGAAATATGGTCCAACAAATTGTAAATACTGTCTTCTGAACCACAGTACCAGCACATAAAGTGCGGACACATTGTTATAGTGAATGTTGTAAATGACATGTACATACAAATAGTTTCATACATTTGCTAGAAAATACAAAGCTTTTGAGATCAGTTAAATGGCTACAGTATTAGCGCAGTTACTCACAGACAATGCATACAGGACGCAAGAACGTGTATAACAGCTGTTGCGAAAAAGAAAACAGGCAGTTCACTCGCATTAAGAAACGACAGTTGCCACATAACTCTAGTACGTAATCTATATGTAAAATTATTTGAATCAGCATGACATATAGAACATTAATTATTGTAGTGTGTCTTCAGTTTATGTACAGGTAGTTCACGAGACAATATCTACAATCCGTTGGCCCATATTTCAAGGTATTTTCACTAAAGAGAACAATCGCACTTTTTAGAGAAAGCGCTTGTATACGTAAATATGTCGAAATATCGCAAAATGTAAATTCCTTTTAATTAACAACAGCGTAAGAAAACTTTTAGGAATCAAGGTGAAAAAAAAAAAAAAAAAAGTTGTGTGGACCGGGAAGCGAACCACCAGCCACGCTTAGCAGCTCCTCAAGGAGATGCGTTTACTCGCTACGCTACAAGAAGCACGGAAGTGAAAGTTTTCTGTTTCACATTGCCATCAATATGAAGGATTAGTCGTAAATATGGCATTTATTGACTGTAATTTACAACTAATTGCGCTAAGAACGACATGGTTTTTGGTACCTTTTTTGGTACCTCTTAAATGTACCGTAACTTTGAAACAGCAACACGCGAGTTATAAGGAGTAAAGCATGAAAATACGAAAGGGAAAATGGCGTCTCTGCAGGAGATAGCCTGCGACCGTAGAGACATCTATCGGTTGGTGCGGGTAATGAGGTCCGACGCACTACTGTCCCTATCAACGAGCTTGAATTTCATAGAGTGGCGATAGGTCCGCCATGTTTGAGGCAAATTGAACTGGCGTCCGCCATGTTATTTGGGGTACCGGTTGACAGCTGGTATGCCACACCCACTAGACAGTTTTACGTTTAAAATGAAGCTTGACTATTAAGTACAGATGTGCATGAAGTTCCATTGGTGTGTCCAGACTTTATCAAAGCTGCGAATTGATGAGCCAGATAGTGTATTTTCTTAAAATGCGGTAATGAAATATTACGAATCTGTCAGTAATACAATTCCATTTCGAAGTATAACAGTTAGCTGAGGTTTGATACAACAACGAAAGTGCGGCTTGGAAAATATTTGTGTTAATTGTAATGCAAGTTCATAGTCTAAAAGTGCTGCGAAAGTTATATAGTGAACAGTAATTGTAATGACGAACAATCATGATCACGGATTTGCATTTGTTGTTAATGTGTTCTAAACTGCTTTCATAGAGTCTAAGGCACATTTAACTGGTATTTTTTTAAACGTATTAAGTCAATCTACTCGTAAAATTGCTGTTAAAGGGTTTGGTTGACGCAATTTGAGTACAAAGACGAAAGTAAAAACAGAAAACTGCAATCAAAAATGCGCCTAGATCAGCTGCCACAAAAGCATTGTACAGCGAAATAACAAATCGTTAATAACTTACGTTGTTGCCACGCTGATACACGTAAACATTTGCTGCACAAAACACACATTTAACAAGTAACAAATCCCGGCTGTTACTATTGCTTCCGCGCTTTGCAATGATTATATGTTAACCAGGCTTGATCAAGTATTGTCAACAATAAATGAAAATGGTGTAGACACTCGAAAGTGTTTTATTTTATTATGCAACAAATGAGACACTCTTTCATAAACTGCAGCAGCAACAGAAGGAGAAACACACAGAAGCTAGGCACAAAACAGCCTTTTTTATGAAGTGTACTTCAAAGGAATTGCAAGACAGGTCATCTGAAGGTTCACTCTTGGAGAAGCTATGTGTCGTTAGCCAGGAGTTTTGTTTGTGTAATGGCAGACAGAGACCAAAAGAGCTAAAATAACTGGTGTTCTTGTTCGAAATATTTATCGTTTTAACATCTCGATTTGTGTATTTAAATGCTGAAGACACGTTAGACATAATCACCCCGTTTACATGGGCTCCCAAAACCGGATTTCGTAAACCGATTTCCCAATTCCGCTTTTGGTTGGTCATGTAAACACTCCAAAATCGATTCTGGAAATCCGCTTCTCTAAAGCGGTTTTCCAGTTCCACAATCGATTTTCGTGCCCATGTAAACGCAACCGGTTTTGAAGCGTTCTTGGCTTGTCAGATTGTGTTTTCTTGTTAAGAATTTTCGGCACATATGGAAAGAGTGATGTTTTCTAATGTGAAATAAAAGTATAAATATTAGAGTGAACATAAATCTGCGTATTTAAATAAAGAAAAATAGCGATTGTGCAGACTCAATAAGGAACTGAATCAGCTGTTTTCCAGCCGCCATTTTAAGTGAGCTACGAAATCCGATTCAGGCTATGCCATGTAAACACGACAGCGAAAAACGGTTTACGAAAATCGGTTTTCGTCTTGCGGAAGACGTGTTCCATGTAAACGTAGTGATTGCAGAAGTAAATGTTGTACAGAAAATGTACACTAAATGCAATACACACTAAATACAGCACTTCACTGACAACAACAACATACGATGGATAGACCCCTGTCAAGTGTACTGACCACCGCCAATATGGTGGCCGAGTTTCCGCAGGTTGCCGCAAAGAGCGCTGTAACTCGTGTGTCAGCCTCTCAGTGAAATTCTAGCTCGTTAGCTCGTTGGTCCCTATAGTCGGGCCGTCGAAAGGACGACCTTGACAGTTCTCGCACGTGGGCCGCATAGGGGCGGGAGGGGGGGGGGAGGGACATTCGAGCACCAACCTGAGCTCTGGAATTCGTAAACGTTGCCGGGGTAACGGTGCCGCGTTGCCACCCTGCCACTCAAGGTCGCGCAGGGCGGCGTGCTTCAGTGTTCAGTCGCTGCAAAGCATCTGTCGCGTGTTTATCGTTTGTCTCGTTGTGTTACAAGAACAAAAGCCGAAAAATCGTTTATGAAATTGATACAATTGCTGGAGAAAGGGGTCATAGTGTTGCGCCTTTCACCGTATCCTTGCGATAGAACTCGTGTGGGTTCAGGTGAAGTCGTACGTTGCAGAAAGAAATAAAAGTCTTTCTTTAACAAAAGTAGAATTCGTAGTTCGTGAAGCATTGGGCAGTTTTACTCCCACAAAATGGAACAATGTTGTCACACATACGTGGCACCTCTTACAAGAGGCATGGGAACGAGAAGGTACACTAGAAGAACGGGTAGAAGAATTAATAATAAGATTAGGGGACGATAGTAGCAGTAGCAGCGGTGCATTGCACATGATGCTGGCCGCGACTGATTTTTAATGTATAGTTTGTTTCGCAACCAAAGATCATTTACTGAAAAATTACGTTATTTTATTTCTACTTCTGTGACCAATAGACTAGCTGTCAAAACTGATCTGATAATATTACTCAGACAATATACTATGCATAGCTGCCAACTGTTACGGATTGTTCGTAATTGTTACGGATCTATTATCTTATTTACAGAGCTACGGGACGTTCGTAAAAAAATTACGGAATAGACATTTTAAATAGGTTTTAAAAAAACGCCGGCCGCGGTGGCCGAGGAGACTGAGGCGCTCCAGTCACGGTCTGCACGGCCACTACGGTCGGGGGTTCGAATCCCCCCTCGGGCATGGATATTTGTGCCGTCCTAGTTCGTAAGTAGTTCATAAGTAGTTTGTAAGTTTAGGAACTGATGACCCCGTAGTTAAGTCCCATAAACTATACAAACATTTGAACATTCGATTTTAAGAAAACCGGAATAGGTACTGTTTATATTTAGCTAACCATGCTAGGGAAAGTTTTATTGATCGCAATGATTTTCTTCCTGAGTACGTAGCAAAGCTGTAGGAAACGTTACCGATAGCATGTTCACTGCAAAATTCCCGTCTGTTGTTCTCCTCCATAGCTAAATGAACGCCCACCCGGCAAGAACTACGTAAATTCCTTCAGTCACAACTAGTACTTGGTCTAACGTGTCAACTAAACAGTTCACCTGTTTTATCAGGCGTCAGAAGTTAACCAATTCGTTTCCGAAGAGAAAAGTTTCCACTGTTTTTTCTTTCTTTTTTCGCCTGTTTACGTTTTTATAGCAGTCTTGTGCCGCTAGAAATAAATAAGAGTTATGATTTTTCGGCAAAATGTGACATTAATTGGCGTAGGTTGGTTTATTCGTTGTTTTAAAAACCAAAGCATTTGGTATATGGTGTTACCTGCTAAGGATTTTATATTATTTCATAAATGCAAGGAATTCCACACTTATTTCTTTCTTCTGCAACTGTTAACTTTCCTTGAATACAAGTGTTTGAAAATCGTAAGAAAGTTTGTCACCCTTGGTATTTACAAAAATAATTTTGTTTATTCCTCCTAACACGATCCTGTTCATTTAGAATTCTTTCTTTTCGAGAAGTATATTTAAGAACGGAGGGTGTCATAAATATAGCATTTAATGGTCTGAATAGGGGTTATAATTTTTAAAATTTTCTTGGAAGGATGCGCGTATGACCCCCAAACCCTCCTCCTCATTGGTCTGTAGAATTATTACTGACAGTCTATTCTCAAGGTTGGCAGCTATGTACTATGGCAGTCAACAGCGACCATAAACGAATGAGACAAAAAACAACAACACTCTTCTTTTTATGTAAGACAAATCATTTCACTGGAAGAGGCGATTTTACTACTTGTACAGTGGTAGTCCTTATTTGTTTACCCTCTCGGCCGACTGCCACAATACAGTGCCCGAGTAATAACAGCGAGTCTGTGGAATATAGTTATAGAAGATGAAATAGATAAACAAAATTCTTCAACTACCGATCTTTGGCTAAAGACTAAATGATACATTATATTTAAGGGAATACTGGAACATTTTTACTTTAACTCGACATATATTTCTAAACCTTTTCTTTTTAACTACAAAAAGAGTGTTTTTCATTACTTCGTGATTCAAAAAAATGTTCAAATGTTTGTAAATCTATCGGACCAAACTGCGTGGTCATCAGTCCGTAGCTTACAAACTACTTAAAACTAGGTAAACTAACCTAAGGACAACACACACACACACACACATGCCCCAGGGAGGACTCGAACCTCCACGGCGAGCAACCGCGCGCTCCGCAGCGAGACGCTTTAGATCGCTTTTTTTTTCTTTTCTTTTTTTTTTTAAATTAAATATTTATTAATTTCTTTTATTTTGGGTTTGTAATACTAACAAAATAAAACCATCTGCTTATGACGGACTTCTGTTGTGAAAAGAAAAGTAATAGGAGAAAATAATTATGCAAAAGAAATCAACATTCGTGAAGCCCGCATATTCTACGTTTCTACGTTTTACTCCACGATTTACGCTGCCAAATATTCATAGCATTTCTTCTCGAAATGTTTTGGAGTGATCTTTAATCTGTTCCTTTTTTTTTAACCTTTCATCGCCATCTCTTGCCATGAATGATCCAGCTTTGGGGCGGATCGTGAAAGATGCTCTTTAAGAAGTTCGAAAAATATTGACCGTACTTCGGATTTTTCAAAACTGCACAGTGACGTTCGTTGAGGTAGTTCTAGAAATCCATCACCCCTATGACACCACTTCCAAACAAACAAACAAACACTCCACCGCGGCACTTCGTGATTGTTCTCGTTCGTTCACGCTTTAGTAGTACATAGTGTGGTGTGGCACAAGTCCAAAGTGCGCGCCACCTACTTTCGCCGCGCGCCGCCATGCACGCACGGCGCGGCGTTCTTACGACGACAGCCACGAGCGCCCTCTGCTACAACTCCGCTCGTGGCCACCACTGAACATCGTTCACTTGGGACTGAGATAGGAACCAGTTAACACTTCGGAATTAGATAGGCACCAGTGAAGACTTGGCTATCGGATAGGCACTAGGCAGGCCTCTAGCTCAACTATGTATGAGCCTTCTGCAGTACTGAACTGTGTAAAAGTTAAGTATTGTATAAATTCTGTGCAATATATATCTCGTTCTAATTTACTCTAGTGTTTCTAGTTTCTGCTGTCCCACTGGCTGCTCACCTTCGTACCTGCACAAGCGTGCTTCCTTATTCCTGTGTCCGTCTCTTCCTACTCGGCCACCGACACCTATGACGGAAACGAGACATAAAAGCGGCGACGAGGCTGGGACACAAAACATAGGTTACATAGCAACGGTCCCAAAATTTTCGGACGTGATATTCGTATGCCGGCGACCGACACGGCGTAACAACAAACAGCCGTGTAGCAGCATTGGCAACATAGCCGCTAGCTGTCAGAGTCGTTGTTTCGGCGGCTCGACTATAGACGCTTGTGGTAGCTGCACCGCGTGTGCCCGGCCTGCGCCTCCGTCTCGACAGCGGTGCGTTTGTGCAGGCAGTGCGGGCGCCGCGCCGGCGGTGCCGCGAAAGCAGCGAACCACCAAGGTCGAGCGCCCCACACAATGCGAGGGCCCCAGTCACTCGCCTCGCCTCACCTCGCTTCCTTGCGATTCCGCGGTCGTACGCCTAACGGAACAGGAAACTATTAGCTCTTAACTTCGCACCTCGGCCGTCACCAGCGAGCACAGTCAGCGTCTGGTGTACCCAATACACAACGCACTTCTCAGAAACTGAAGAGGGCTGAAGACAAGTTAGATTAATTCGAATAAATAATCCCTGAGACGGATTTACGTCTCAAATATGTCAAAGACATTATTGATAGAACTGAAGCATTGAAATAAAATTTGACATATTTGAGACGTACATCCGTCTCAGGGATTATTTATTCGAATTAATTGATATTTATATCACCATAACAGGTTTGTTCCACCATGTCCATTGCTGAGGTGCTATTCCGCTGCATGGAGAGCCTTGGCAGTAGTGGCAATTATCTTTGGAACAAAGAAGCTGAATTAAAGTTTGTGTTGTGGAGGGAAATCGTACATAGACTATTCCAAGGCGCCTTAATGGTTAGTGGTGTGGTAGTCTAACGGTTAAGACGTCTGCCTAGTAAGTATGGAGGTCCGAGTTCGATTCCCGGCCGCACCACAAATTTTAATTCAATGCTTCAGTTCTATCAATAATGTCTTTGACATATTTGAGACGTAAATCCGTCTCAGGTATTATTTATTCGAATTAATTGATATTTATATCACCATAACAGGATTGTTCCACCATGTCCATTGCTGAGGTGCTATTCCGCTGCATGGAGAGCCTTGGCAGTAGTGGCAATTATCTTTGGAACAAAGAAGCTAAATTAAAGTTTGTGTTGTGGAGGGAAATCGTACATAGACTATTCCAAGGCGCCTTAATCGTTAGTGGTGTGGTAGTCTAACGGGGCCGGGCGCTGTGGCTCAGCGCGCCCGGTCAGAGGGCTGAACGCCCTCTGTAATAAAAAGAGCTGAGCCAAGAACACTTTGAACATCAACGAACAAATACAACAAATACGATCAGCGTCCGCAATGAACATAACTACCCATAGAACAAAAAAAAAAAAAAAAAAAAAAAAAAAAAAAGGTTAAGACGTCTGCCTAGTAAGCATGAAGGTCCGGGTTCGATTCCCGGCCTCACCACAAATTTTAATTCAATGCTTCAGTTCTGTCAACAAGTTAGATTGTTCAGTTCCCAACGTGCGATGCGTTTTAAGCCCGTTTTAAACGATCAACGAACTTGTAATAGATTGCTAACAAGTTGCGTTAATGGCGGCCGTCAGTCATTTGAACGGCTGCACTAGTATGATCGCCCTAGTATCGAAGCGCGATAATTATAGCGATAAAGAAATAGGAAGAGTTCTAAATTCGGTACTAGTGGGTTCACTGCGCATGCGCGAGCTAGCAGCTGTCTGCTGCAGTCGCCGCTCCAGTTAGTCCGCCATTTTCCTTCGTATTTACATTTATTTTGCGTTATGTCGAAGTTTATGATCAGAAAGTATTACAAAGTGTATTTCTAAAGATGGCATTCACACTGTCCGTCACCAGACCGTCACCTAACGTCAACGTCACGTTAAGCTTTCTCAGGAACATTGTTTTAATTGAAGGGTCGTCTGCTGACATCGGAAGTTAACCTATTTTCGTCACGCGATTTTCATACTGTAGTCGACAATTACACGGTTTGCACGCAAACTTGTCTTAATAATCTTTAGTTTATTGTTATACTTTGGTTTAGCGGTTAATTGCAAATGTTTCATGGCGAATTAAATATTTATCTCAATTATTGTCCACCGAAAAGCGAGGTCGTACATCTGAAACCGAAAAATGGTTTATGATTTGCAATATCGTAACAGAAAAGACTGAAGCCAATTGTTTATTTGAATAAGATTGTAATTTGATGATGCAATTTTCATTAAATAGCATTTTAAATAAAAAAGTCAGTCCAAATGAAAGACAAAAATTCAGTTGTGCATGACGTTATTAACAATGTCATTGGGCAAATCGTAGTGGATAAAGTAAAGAAGGTCAACTTACGCTCTTATAAATATTGCTTGATGTGTTCATAAGTTTATTTTTTTCGCTTGAAAATAGATGTGAATGTTTTGAAATGTTGTTTCACTACCCATAACTTTACCACACTAAGTTGACCAAAAACATCGATTGCAAGGTTTTCTTTGGCTGTCAATAACATTTAGCGTTGTTTCCTCAATTCCAGTATTAAACTATGACTTCCTACATAACAAATCGGCTTTTATAACCTCACTTTCAACATCAGGTATTACTGTTCTATTACGTTTATCGTCTAAACACGCTGCCACAAGATCTTGCTTGAGTTTGTAGTTCAGGGTTAGTACGCTAGGAGCGCTTCAGTAGAGTATTATCTATCTTGTTCACCTTCGTTCATCGTTTAAAAAGAGCTTTATGAGTGTGCCAATAATACACTAATATACGAGACGCGTCCAGAAAGTAAGTTCCATTTGGTAATCAAATGAAATTGTACACAGATACAGCTGATATTTTTATTGCACAAAATTCTACAACTCTTAATCTACTTTTCCACATAACTGCCGAAATTTTGCAGGCATTTTGTCATAGCGTGGCACCAGGTTTTGTATACCTTCTTCATAGAAATCTGCCGCCTGCGTCTTCAACCAGTTGCAAACAGTCTCCTTCAGCTCTTCGTCATTGGTGAAGTGATGACCTGTTCTTACATCTCAAAAGCCGGCCGCGGTGGCCGAGGGGACTGAGGCGCTCCAGTCACGGTCTACACGGCCACTAAAAATGTTTCAAATGTTTGTATAGTTTATGGGACTTAACTATGGGGTCATCAGTCCCTTAACTTACAAACTACTTATGAACTACTTACGAACTAGGACGGCACAAATATCCATGCCCGAGGGGGGATTCGAACCCCTGACCGTAGTGTCCGTGCAGACCGTGACTGGAGCGCCTCAGTCTCCTCGGCCACCGCGACTTCCACTACGGTCGGGGGTTCGAATCCCCCCTCGGGCATGGATATTTGTGCCGTCCTTAGTGTAAGGTAGTTCATATGTAGTTTGTAAGTTTAGGGACTGATGACCCCGTAGTTAAGTCCCATAATCTACACAAACATTTGAAACATTTACATCTGAAAAGTCGCTAGGAGCAAGGTCTGGGCTGTATGGAGGATGGTCAAACACGTCCCAGCCAAATCCCTGTTGGAGGTTTCACATCACATTTGCAGTGTGTGATCGTGCGTTGTCGTGAAACAAAACAACACCTTCTGACAGCAGTCCCCGGCGCTTATTCTAAATTGCACGGCGCAATTTCCGAAGTGTCTCGCATAAGCATCTGCTTTGATTGTTTGACCACACGGTAAGAAGTCAATGAATAGGATGCCTGTGTCACGATTTGCTTCGGGCCGGCCGCGGTGGCCGAGGGAACTAAGGCGCTCCATCACGGTCTGCACGGCCACTACGGTCGGGGGTTCGAATCCCCCCTCGGGAATGGATATTTGTGCCGTCCTAGTTCGTAAGTAGTTTATAAGTAGTTTGTAAGTTTAGGGACTGATGACCCCGTAGTTAAGTCCCATAGACTTTACAAACATTTGAACATTTTTTGATTTGCTTCGGCTTTACCTTTGGTGGGGATGAAGTGTGCCTCCATTCCATTGATTGCCGCTTACTCTCAAGCCCTTTTTAAACGATGAACGAATGTGAACAAGATAGATAATACTCTACTGAAGCGCTCCTAGCGTACTAGCCCTGAACTACAAACTCGAGCAAGATCTTGTGGCAGCGTGTTTAGACGATAAACGTAATAGAACAGTAATACCCGATGTTGAAAGTGAGGTTATAAAAGCCGATTTGTTATGTAGGAAGTCATAGTTTAATACTGGAATTGAGGAAACAACGCTAAATGTTATTGACGGCCAAAGAAAACCTTGCAATCGATGTTTTTGGTCAACTTAGTGTGGTAAAGTTATGGGTAGTGAAACAACATTTCAAAACATTCACATCTATTTTCAAGCGTAAAAAATAAACTTATGAACACATCAAGCAATATTTATAAGAGCGTAAATAGACCTTCTTTACTTTATCTACTACGATTTGCCCAATGACATTGTTAATAACGTCATGCACAACTGAATTTTTGTCTTTCATTTGGACTGACTTTTTCATTTAAAATGCTATTTAATGAAAATTGCATTATCAAATTACAATCTTATTCAAATAAAAAATTGGCTTCAGTCTTTTCTGTTACGATATTGCAAATCATAAACTATTTTTCGGTTTCAGATGTACGACTTCGCTTTTCGGTGGACAATAATTGAGATAAATATTTAAGTCGTCATGAAACATTTGCAATTTACCGCTAAACCAAAGTATAATAATAAACTAAAGATTAATAAGACAAGTTTGCGTGCAAACCGTGTAATTGTCGACTACAGTATGAAAATCGCGTGACGAAAATAGGTTAACTTCTGATGTCAGCAGACGACCGTTCAATCAAAATAATCTTCTTGAGAAAGTTTAACGTGACGTTGACGTTAGGTGACGGTCTGGTGACGTACAGTGTGAATGCCATCATTAGAAATACATTTTGTAATACATTCTGATCATAAACTTCGACATAACGCAAAATATACGTAAATACGAAGGAAAATGGCGGACTAAATGGAGCGGCGACTGCAGCAGACAGCTGCTAGCTCGCGCATGCGCAGTGAACCCACTAGTACCGAATTTAGAACTCGTCCTATTTCTTTATCGCTATAATTATCGCGCTTCGATACTAGCGCGATCATACTAGTGCAGCCGTTCAAACGACTGACGGCCGCCATTAACGCAACTTGTTAGCAATCTATTACAAGTTCATTGATCGTTTAAAACGGGCTTCAGGGGTGTCGCAAGAAACCCACGTTTCATCTCCTGTGGCTATCCGTCTCAGAAATTCTTCGCCGCTTTCAGCATAACGAGTCAAAAACTCAAGTGCACTACACATCCGTTGTGTTGTGTGTTGCTCAGTGAGAATCTTTGGTACCCAACGTTAGCAACGTTTACGGAATTTCAGTTGTTTGGTAACAATTTCATGCATCAGTGATCGTGAAATCTGGGGGAAGTCCATAGCGAGAGCACTAATTGTAAACCTACGGTTTTCCTGGATGTAATCATCAATCGCGTGAACCAGTTCTTCTGTAACCAAAGGTGAACGCCCACTTCGTACTTCATCGTGCACATCAATACGCCCGCCATTGAACTGTCGACCCATCTTCTCACCATCGAATAACTATCGCATTTTGTCCGTAAACATCGCAAATTTGCCGATAAATTTAACTTAGTTTCACTTTCCTCCCATTCAGAAACCGAATCACCGACCTGATTTCACAGGCGTCGGGATTTTCAATCAACGCCGACATTTCAAACAAGCACAACAAAGCGTACGTAACTGACAGCGATCTCCAAATGGTCAAATGGCGCACGTTCTTCTTCTTGATACACATCGTCTACAGCGCATGTGAGGAACTGCAGTCGCAGCGCTGCAGCGGAGATAAATTGAAACAGAACTTACGCGTCTTGTACTATGGAGGAAATCTACAGCAGTTCACTACTCCAAACGTAACCTACAACAGCTAGTGACCCAAGCAGTACATTCTGATACCTAATACGTACGCTCTGGAATATAACTAAGGTCTATAAACTCACACAAATGATTGAGTGCTTTCTTCAAAATAGAAGTCTTTTTTGTTCAATTCCAAGGTCAGAGGAATACATGGATGAACCCGCAGGGTAGTGTACTAAGTGTACTGCTTCCCATTCTTTTTCAACATTTACACCAATGACCAACCTCGCCCACACTAGACAAAGAACTTTATGAAATAAATCGCAATTTGCGATCTGTTATGGCTTCACTGTACTAGGCTTAGATGAAATACCGATGTGCGGCGAATGAAAATTTGTGCCCGGCCAGTGTTCGAACCCGGGATCTCATGCTTATTAGGCAGATGCGTTGACCACTCCGCCACAGACGACACAGCGACCTACCCCAGTATTGTGGCTGCGAGCGTTACAGAACAAAATGGGCTGTAGTTATGGGAAAGAGACAGCGAGGCGAATGGAAATTTGGGTGTGGCAGGAGACGTGCAGGGAAGAGTCCTCTGCAGTCGGGTTGGTCACTGTGTCCTCGGTGGCGGAGTGGTCAATGCGTCTAGTAAGCAGGAGATTCCAGGTTCGAATCCATTCGCTGTACTTCGGTATTTCATCTAAACCTAGTACAGTGAAGCCATAAGCGATCGCAAATTGCGATTTATTTCATTAATTTGAACGCTGTAATGTCGTCGAAGATATATAAAGAGCTTTGTATCTGCAGATGATGCCGCTTTAGCAGTTGAAGAAAAAACATTTGAATTTGCAGAAGAGAATCTCTCCCATGCTTTACAAATTTTAAGTGGATACTATCAATAGAACCAACTGAAACCAAATCCACCAAAAACACAAGTCCGTGCGTCCCCCCTCAAAAACTAGAAGGCCTCATGATAACTGCAAGTGATCTGGAAAGGGAAACAATTAGAGTGTTTCATCCAAAATACTTAGCAGTAACTCTTGACCGAACACTTAACTATAGAACACACTGCTTGATCACAAAAAGGAAGTTATCTCCAAGAGAAACAACATTATCTGGAAATTCCCAGGTACAACCTGGGCAACTCATCCCCATACTTTAAGAACATCAGCTATAGCCCTTTCCTATTCAGCCCTAGAGTATGCTTGCCCTGTCTGGTGCAGAACCAGTCACGCCAAAGAAGTGGATGTCGCCTTAAATGAGACCTGGAGACTCTTAACAGGATGTCTGAGATCCACACAACTCGATAATGTTCACTGTTTAGCAGGTATCCCACCTCCATATATCCGTAGTGAGTGCGCATCCAGACTGGAGAAAACTACCACACTAAACCTCGTGACCCATACACTATATGGATACCAACCGGCATACCAGAGGCTCACGTCAAAGAATTGCAGTCAGTCCAGCAGCTCCCACAACGCTTGCAGAGCTGGGTATTGCACTCGTGGAAGAATGGCCAAATATTCCTCAAGAGCTGACTGATAACCTCACAGTATCCATGCCACGCAGGTATGCAACTGCACTGCCCGTCCGAATGCTCACACACCATATTAGTGGGCAGCGAGATTAACTTTTCACTATTATGATAGGCCTATGGTACCTCACTCTAAGTAAACGCCATGGAAACCTCAAGTAAAGAGTTGAAACAGAAAAATATCATACTGTATCACATACAAATTACAATTGTAACTAATATGTGAATAAAAACGGTACTACATGTATATTGTGTATGATGTCCCACCTGATCCCCTAATTGTCTTGAGCAGTGTATATTGTTATACTCTTCACTGCAAATGAATATTTCGTCGAATTTACACTACACTGTGGGTAAAAAAAAAAAAAAAAACCATCTTGGAATAGCGCTATGCATACATAATGGTAGCTGTAGTATCGCGTACACGAGGTGTAAAACGGTGGAGCATCGTCAGATCTAATATTTGTATTTTGGTATAACTCAACTTTTAACTTGAACATCTCTGCTTAGTATGCAGATCACCAGCTTTAAAATACAAGAACAAGCCTTTATTAATAATTACTTGCTAGAAAATTTAGTAGTATCGAACAGTTTTAAGAGGAGAATCAAATTTTCGATATTCACTAACAATGTATTTCATATTTATTGATCGTACCTTTCTAATTGCTATAACAACTTGAACTATACACTCGGATTCAGTTCAGGTACCAACACTTCCGTTGCACTGACATAGTTCATCTGACCGTAAATTCCTACATATATTTACCAGTCTCTTATAGTCGCTACGTGTGACTAATAACAGTTTAGCATCAGCGGACTAAAAACTCATAAGTCACACGAATCACAGCAGACGCAGGAATAGCAGAAATCACGGCGAAAATCACTGAAGTCGAAATCGCGTTTGGGTTCGGAAAGGTACATGTGATTTCGTGAACAGCGATTGTAAACTGTGATAAATCGCAGGTACCGAAAAGTAGCAGTCGCAGAAGTCACTGGTATCAGAAAGTCGCAGCTTAGACCATCCCTACAGACTGGGATTTGGAGGGGGACACAAGAAACGTTTTCCGCCAGCAGGTAGCTGAGCCTAGCGGGAAGGAGGGGGGGGGGCCTGCAGAGGCCGCGACCGCATTCATCGCCAAGAACACGTGGTCGGAAGGGGAGACGCGGAGGGTGCGCGCGCATTCAGTTTTCGGAAGGGAGGTGCGAGGATACGGCGCTCAGCGGATGTGTTACACCACTGGCTTCACTTGGACGCTTCAAAATAACGAGTATGAATGAGTGAAGTAGTTCACGTGTATGAGGCGGAGGAATGGTTCGACCCGTCGCTATGTGTGAGAAAAGGAGCAGGCTGACAAAGTTTGAGGCGCATGATGCATTCTAAAGCTGTGTTGATACATCTACATAAATGTTCTGCAAATGACATCTACGTGCATGGCAGAAAGTTCATCAAACTGTTTTAATAATATTTCTCTACCGCTCCAATTTCTTTTAGTTCTCATATGGATGACTTCACACTCTTATTATTTAGCATCATTTGCCAATTTTCACACCGTGCAAATACCCTACCTAGATAGTTTTGCAGTTGATTTTGATCTTCTGGTGACTTCACTAACCAATAAATGACAGAATCATCTGTGAGCAATCTAAGGGAGCTTCTCAGAATGTTTCCTAAATTGTTTATAAATATTAGGAACAGTAGGGACCCTATAACATTTCCCTGTGTAATTCCAGACGTAACTTCTGTTTATGATGTACCTTCAATTACAACGTACTATGTTCTTTTCGACAGGAAATCACAATTCCAATCACACGACTGTGTCAGTGTTCCATAAGCACATAATTTGATTACAAGCAACTTGTGAGGTACAGTGTCAAACGCCGTATGGAAATATAAAAATATTGAATCGGTTTGAGAAACCTTGTTGATGTGAGTAAAGACCTAGCTGTGTTTTACAAGAACATTACTTTCTGAATTCCTGTTGACTATCGTCTTCGGTAATTAGTACTGTTTGAGAAAAGTATATATTCTAGAACCCTGCTGTAAACCGTGATATAGGTCTGTAAATTTGTAGATCATTTCTGTGTCCTTTCTTGAATTTGGAGTAACCCAGAAACAGATCTTCCACTGAGGAAGCATTTGTAGCTATTGCATCTGCGTACTCTGAATGGAACCTAATTGGTATACAATCTGGTCTGGGAAGGTTGCTTTCATTTAGTGATATAAGTTGATTTAACCCAGATGTTCCTGAATTTTTTTCGGTTACTTCTGGTTTAAAAGATAGTTTACTACATCTGTAATATGTCGTTCAAATGTTGCAACATTGATTTTACACGAATTGCATCCTTAGTCTCGGCATAATAGGCCGTCATTCTGGAAAGAGGTAAAAATGAAAACACTGATATTACATGTTAGATATGACGTTTTAATTATGAAGCCATCCCTATGTTTCTCAATAATAAAAATGAAATTGATGGGTAAGTACTTATACATCCAAAATCATCAGTTAATTCATATGTTGCTTCTGAATCCCTATCTGCAGAGATGACTAACATAGAATAACGTGCTGAAACAATGATTGTTAGTATTTGCATGTCAATGATCGATATCTAGATAATAGTCCGATATTGGAGAAAGTGTTTTGTGACAAAAGAATACAATTTAATTTAAATGTTTAAACAAACGAAACACCATCCTTCTGGAAGGACGTCAGGATCATCTGGGTTTCCAGGAATATTTGATTCTAACTTTCGCATGCTGTCAACTCTTCTAGATTAGAATTCTGGAATATTTGCTTTGTCTTCTTTGGTGTAGGAATTTCGTAAGGTTGTGTTTAGCAATTCTACTTTAGCAGAACTAATCTGTAGTATCACTATTGCTATTGCTCAGTGAAGGTATTGATTACGTTTTGCCACTAGTATTCCTTATATGTGAGCAGAATTTCTTTGGATTTTCTATCCAATATTAACCAGCAAATTGTCAGAGGACTGATACCACCCTCTTAAATAGTTTCACGTTTGTTGATAAAACACTTCTGGGTATTGGACCGCATCGTCAATATATCAAATGTTTCACCGACGTTTCGGCCACTATTGCAAGCGGCCACCTTCTGGGTGTTAACGTGAACGTGACACCCAGAAGAAGGCCGCTTGCAATAGTGGCCGAAACGTCGGTGAAACATTTGATATATTGACGATGCGGTCCAATACCCAGAAGTGTTTTATCAACAATGACAACGGCCGCGGAAGCCTTCTTTTACAGTTTCACCTTTTTCTGTTTTGTAGGGACAGCAAGCAGAAGTGCCTCTAGGATGTCAGGATGGAGTTAACCTGTAGACGTGTATTGACATAGTGAACATGTTAAGTGTTCTTGCAGCACTGCAGAGTGAAACAACCAATTGAGTGTGTAACTTTGTTTTAAATCAGTGACCGAACGTGACAAAGCTTGTGCAATGCTGAATGTCCGCCAGTGCCTGGAACAGCGCTGTAGCCATCACCGTCCAGTATCAATACTAGCAGATCCTCATCAAGGAATATACCTTCTGATGCAAAGCATAATACGCAGAAGTAATGGCTTGTAATAAAATAATGTCCAGAAGAAGAGAGGAGATTATATAAGTGACTCCAGCTGCCGTGTGGATGTTCCCTCGCGCAGCGCCGTGTGGTGTCTCCCCCCCCCCCCCCCCTGGTGACAGCTCCAGGCAGGCGGCAGGTGTGACGGAGCGGGGCCGCGCGGCGTGACGTCACGAGGTGCCGGCAGGCGGCGGGGTGGGCGCGCCGCGGCCGCCAGTAGGCTGCTAGCCGCCGCCGACGACGGACGCCAGGCTCCGCTAGCAGCGCTCCCGGCCACCGCCGCACGTGACGAGCGTAAACACGACGCCGAAGCCCGCTCCGCGCTGCGTCTCAGGTAACTCGCCACCGCCGTCCCGTAGCGACCTCTCATTTTTCTTACCTCCGTACTGAACGTCGTACGTAAACTAATTTGTTTTTTTTTTTTTTTCTCCTTTCCACCAGGTGACGTCTTTGGTAACCGAACTGTCAGGCCTATTGTGTGTTCATTTGGAAGGAAATCCACCTGGCCGAATAAAGCGTGTTTGTTCTGTGTCGTGTGAAACGTCTATGGAAATGCGCCAAAGGATATTGCGGTGACGACTGCGAGTGAAGGTAGTTCATCTACCAGTTTGTGTGCCAGAAAACAGTGTATTTGAAACTCATTCCAATTCGCATTAACGAGATCGGGGGTAACATAATTTCGATCTTCCTTCTCTTAGACAAACACTGTCTTATCTGAGTTAAAGTAGCATCTTCAAGAACGTCAAATGAACAAGAGTGTATTTAATTGTACGTTTTAGAGACGCTATGTACTAGTATTTCGTGACGAACTGTTGTAGTAGCTGTCATACTTGAGCAGTGGTATAACAGATTACGTTTCGTAGAACTGAAAGAAGTGTATTTCTGCTACTTAGGAACTAATAGAAAAGTGTTGTGTATTACGAACTTGTGTAAGAATGGCGTGGTGTTAAATTCATACAAACAGAGCTACTGATAAACCAGAAGAGTCAATGTGTCTTCATAGTGTGTACCGGTGGAATCTATAGCTTCAGTAAGTTGAACAAGATTTTTCGAATTTCTGTTAATTAGGAACTTAATAGAAAAGTGTTGTGTACTACGAACTTGTGTAAGAATAACGTGGTGTTAAATTCATACAAACAGAGTTACTGATAAACCTGAAGTGTCAAGGTGTCATCATAGGCAGAATCTATAGCTTCAGTAAGTTGAACAAGATTTTTCGAATTTGTGGTAACTGCGAAAGTATATAAGGAAACTGCTGAAGGTGTAGGGTAGTGAGATCGCTCTGCATTACAAACAGTTGAGGATGATGCCTTCGACGAGATGTGTCGTGTGCCAAAGCGGTGGACCACTGCCCGCGTCGGCAGCACGCGTGTGATCGTCGCCCGCTAGAGGAGTACCGCAACTTGCCGGAGCATGTCGTACAACTCGTCGTACCTGTGGGGCAACGACAGCGCGCCGGGCGGCTGGGGCGGCCGCTTCTTCTTCTCGTTCTACAGCGAGCTGGGCGAGCGGCGCGCGGCCGCGCTGGCCGAGGTGTGCCTGCTGTCGCTGACGCTGGCCGCGTCGCTGGTGGCGAACGCGGGCATCGCGGCCGCCGTGCTGCGCTACCGCGAGCTGCGCACCGTCACCAACTGCTTCCTGCTCAACCTGGCCGCCGCGGACGTCGTGTTCGCGCTCGGCATCCCCGCCGTCGCCATGTCGCGCCTGCAGCGCGGCTGGCAGCTGGGCGACGCCGTCTGCCGCGCGCTGCCCTACTCGCAGGTAGGGGCAGCCAAGCGACTCGCGCTGCGTTAGCACTTTCGCTGCGGCTGACGCTATCCTACATTGAGCGCGGACGTTTATAAGCGTCAAATGTTCAAATGTTTGTATAGCTTATGGGACTTAACTACGGGGTCATCAGTCCATCAGTCCCTAAACTTACAAACTAATTATCAACTAGCTTATCCTAAGGACGCCACAAATATCCATGCCCGAGGGGGCATTCGAACCCCCGACCGCAGTGCCCGTGCAGACCGTGACTGAAGCGCCTCAGTCCCCTCGGCCACCGCGGCCGACTTTATAAGTGTCAAAAATCCAATTGCATTCTCACTGGACGGAACGTCAAGAGACGTCAGAAACAAAGTACATTTGCGCCTAGTAGTTCGACACCTACAACAGAGGCAAACGTTAAAAGTAGTTTTTTTGCAAATGATAGTTAAAGGAAGAAGGATAGGAAAGAAAGGATTGATAGTGGCCGCATTTGGGCATTGATATTAAGCAGTGGCGACAAGTGAAAATGTGAGCCGGACCGGGAATCGAACCCGGGTCTCCCGCTTCGGGCCAGCGATCGCCTTAACTACTTCTTTAAAAATTTTTGGTAATTTGGTAGAATCCGTGTACATTGAAGGAAACGGCATAACCATCGATATATATAGAATGTTCGAGATAGTGTCTCTGAATCGCAGATTCGGGCGCTACGCACCCTCACATACTAAAAAAAAAAAAAAAAAAAAAAAAAAAACTTCTTGTTTAACCTATACCTAACCTAACTTTGACTTAAAAAAGTGATCTGTAGCCTAGCCCTAAAGAGGGTTTTTTTTTTTTTTTTTTTTTTTTTTTTTTTTTTTTTTTTTTTTTTTGTACGTGAGGGCGCGCAGCGCCCGAATCTCCGGTTCAGAAACAGTATATCGAACATTCTATATATATATCGATGGCAATGTCGTTTCTTCGATGTACACGGCTTCTACCAAATTACTAACTTTTTTTTATTCTCGTTTTTTTGTCCGAGGGAGGACTCAAATCTCTTTTTTGTTTTTTTTTCTTTCATTATTATTATTATTATTATTATTATTATTATTATTATTATTAATGGGCCTCCTACCTCCACTTTAGCCCTTCATTACTCACGTCATGAGTGCCTTCTTCGGCTGGCTTCATCGCCATTAGACAAATTATAAAATCATAATAATTCTCAAATGTTCAAATATTTGTACAACTTATGGGACTTAACTACGGGGTCATCAGTCCCTAAACTTACAAACTACTTAGAACTAAAGACGGCACAAATATCCATGCCCGAGGGGGGATTCGAACCCCCGACCGTAGTGGCCGTGCTGACATAATAATTCTGAACAATTTTCTGTTCTAAGTATAATGTGAAACCAAAGGGAACGAAAAAAGGTACATGTGAACATCTGCCTTCCGTACCATTTCCCGAGGAAAGAAAAAAAATCAAAAACAAAATATATAAAATTCTTTAAGTAAAGATTTAATTCTTCTGTGTCTCCGTCCATTCGGAGCTTACTGAATACCTTAATTGCTTAGACAGGTCATCAGATTCGGGATATCATAATGTCCAACATGTTTCCATATTTCTTATGGTAATTCAAGTCAGAATTAATTTCATAATTTTCAATTTTACCACTTGGCCATCCGTGCTCGCCTGCGCCCGTCTCAAATTTTCACAAGTCGCACGCTATGTTTGTAACGCCCCTATCGCCCATGCCCTCTTACACTCGCCATTACGGATTCCCGTGCGAGGTCGGACGTATGACCGCATCTGGGGTGAAATAACTGAAGCTAAGGCCGTCGTCGGGGTGTAAATACTTATTGTATTGGTGTGGTGTCTGTTCTTTCCGACGTCCAGAATATTTTTTACGACGACGAAAGATTTCGCGGGTGTACAGCCGGGTGCCATTGTCCAACGCGGTCGGGGTCGACAAAATATTTTTACTTGGAAGGGGGTCCCACATTGTAAGACGTTTGTGAAACACTTTTATAGAGAACTTAAAGACTATATTTCACAAAAAAAAAAAAAAAAAAAAAAAAACAAAAAACAAAAAATCTTCGAATGGCGAGATACTTTTACTGTGGGAGGATCAAGAAAGCTGATCGTGTGTTTGAGCTGTGACTTTTATTTTAGCTTTACCCAGTTCGTGGTTTTTTTCTTCCTATTTTCACGTATTTTATAGAACAAAATACTATTTTTAATGCTGTACACCATAAGAAAACTATACACTATCAAAAACTGATATGTAAACATTGGCGATTAGTCTGTTGTAAGTTTAATGCCGTAACTAGGGGCGGTTTAAAGAATTGCTATTTATTTTGTGTAACATGCTGTAAATAGTGGTGTAAGGCAACAGTGAGTAGCGATGATAATTATATCTGATACAGTTTGTCTTACAGAAACTCGTTTCTACGATATTGTTTGAAATACTGTTGCATCTAATATCATATTGTACTAAATGGCGGTGAACAAGCTTAATTAATATTTTGTCGTTAATTTTGTAATGTAGGTATAACCCAAAACTCAGTAATGAACTCTATTTTAACACAGATATAAAGGAAAAGCAGACATTTTATCACACACAAACAAAACAAATTCGTAACAGTCAACCGTAAGCAGTTGATCGGCCACGTGACCTTCACCGTCAACGTTAAACTAATCTTTCCAAGCATACTGATTGGTAGGCAAATTGACGTTGACCGCCGCGTGAACGACCCCACTTGAAAGCATGAGAGAATGTTTTGAATTTGACATGAAGTTGCCTACTGTGTGAATCTAACCTTATATTTTCGATTCGCGTTGAGCGTCATCTGGGCCGTCAAGTGGTAGACTATTCAGATTATAAAAAACGTCAACATTTCAACGTTCTGGCTCCAAGTACACTTTTCAGTAATTTTCTGGAAACCGAAAATCCTAAATATTCATATGAATTGGACATTCCCCAAAACTCTTACATTATTCTCTTACGCTTCTGTCTTTCTCTGTATTAGCCAGCTGAAAACGCGGTGTTTCTTGTATATTTATTTATTTCATTATTCTGTTACCCCATGTACTCCCCCACCGTGCGAGGTGTCGCAGTGGCAACACCCCCACATTCAGGACGACGGTGGTTCAAATCCCCTCCGACCACCCACATTTAGGTTTTCCGTGATTTCTGTAAATCATTCCGGAAAATGAAATTCCGTGGTCAATTTTCTTCCTCATCCTTATCCAAACAATCCAAGCGTGAGCACTGTCTCTAATGACCACGATGTCGACGGGACGTTAAACCCCAATTTTCCTTCCTTCAGGGCATCCTGATTTACGTTTTCTGTGATTTCCCTGAAACAGGTAAATGCCGGGATGGTTCCTTTCAAAGAGGTGGCCTATTTCAATCCTTATCCTCACCCAAACAATCCGAACGTGAGTTCTAATGATCACGCTATCGACGGGAGATTAATCCTTAATCTTCTTTCCATTTCTGTTTCCTCCGCTTCCCATTCCTCTTCTCAGGTCTATTCAGCCATCCATCCCCCTGTCTGTCAATAACTCCACACCCCTCCCGCTCCTCCATTTCATAGGGCCCGGACAAACGATGTGGCGATTGGCGCGAAATCATTTCACAGCTGACCGATGCAAAACATCATAAGATTCTGATGATGCCCCAAAAAGGCGAAACCCGTCAAAGAAAATAAATCATTGCAAACAAGACTGTGTTTTATTACCAAATATCTAAAATGTGTTCCATTATTGTTATCTAGAAATGTTTCACGTATGCGAAGCTGAGCAGTTGCTCTCGAGATATATTGTTTACAGTGCATCTTTACGAGACTTTTTAGCTTCGAATTATCACTCCTGTCATATCACTGAATACTATTTCCCCTGGGGCACCTCGTATTGCGGATGCTCGTCAAACCTTTCCTCCTCTCATACAATAATTCACCTGTTCGGCTGGACTGGTTGCTCTGACACCTAAGCCATTCTTTTGCAGCAAACCTGTTGTGTCCCGTCGTTACTTTCACTCTCCGGTCAATCCACTACATTCTATCTTTGAATCATTAAATGGTCAAACCACGCGCACTGTACAGGAACGATGCGTTGAGCACCAGCGGTATAAACGCCTACTTCAGTCCAACAAGTCTGCAGTAGCCGAACATTGTATTTCTACTGGCCATTCCATGAATTACAAAGAAGTAAAGATTTTAACCACAGCTTCTACTTCCTGGGACTCATTTGTAAAGGAAGCTGTACACATAAAACTTGCGGACAACCTGTTAAATCGTGACGACGGATTTCATCTTGACAATGCATGGAAGCCACTTATATCACGCCTTCGTTCTGAAATAATGTCTGCGTCTTCACTTCCGATTGATGTTACCACTTTTAATGATTAATTATTCATTTGTAAGCACCGTGGACACGTAACAGCTCTGTTTATGTTTGCACTCAGCGCTCACATGTTTATCTTTGACTAGCGCAGCAGTTACGAATGTGATATCTTCGAGCATGCGCAGTCTAATCCTCAGTAGCTTTGCATCACGTGATTTACCGTATAAATAGGCACGCGCAGACGCTGAGAACTCAGTCTTGGACTCGTCTTGAAGATGGCTGTAAGGTCTGCAGCCGAAATATCGGACGAAGAATTGTCGCTATCCCGGGTGCACTCCCGAAAGAATGATGGAATAGAAAATTAAATGGTGATGTTTAGTGTAAAGCAAATCTAGGATGGGCTACGTTCCGTTGCTTACAAAGTGGCTACACAGATTAAACTGTGAAGTGCTAACGAAACAAAGATAAAAGAATTTTTTCACTCTAAATAAGAGTCAGTGCACCAGACTATTGTTAAGCAAAAACTTGTTTTGACTGTTGACCTCCATTTCTACTAAATAAAGGTTCCTAACCAATGTACAGTAAATTATTCACCTAGCTGGGTACTGAAACGACAGGAAAGCATTCCCGAAAAACCAACTCATGATCAAGAAATATTTGGTCGAGATTTGCGACATGTTTTCCTTTCACATAATATGTTATTAAAAGACACCTCCATCTATAGCACTGACTTTTTCACTATTGAAACAGTTATCCATTACATTACTCCTTTCGTTATCCAATCTTATCCATCCACAATGTAGAATTTTCCTTTCTTTGGGTACTATTCTTCTTTTTCTTTCGCCTTTGCGCCACATGCTCAGAGCCGACGTGGTTAATTCTGATTTGGCGGGTTAATTTTAAGGGGTGCCCTTCCTGCCACCACCTGAACAGCATTGTGGATTGTCTCGTTACGTCCAGTGTGAATCGACCAGATACGATCGTAGCGCTGCTCGGCTGTTCTGGTACACTAGCTGTCACACCTCAGAGCTCCAATTTTCCCTCGTCTTTTCTTTTCATTCGACACAGCCCCCAACTGCGCAAGGCATAGAACTGATTTGATTGATCTGTTTTGTCGGTGAGTCAGTGTACGCAAGAATACGTTTATTTGCTTCGCCATTCATTGCATATCAAACTGAGCAACAATGAAGCGTGGCCGGTTTTAGCTAAGAGTTTTAAAATGCACTGGATTCCAAAATGAAAGCGACGAACGAAAATGTTTGCAAGTTTTCGTCTAAATAGAACTGTGAGAATAGGCGATAGTAAAATAGAAACAAAAATAGAATACAAAAATGTTCTCAAATGTTTATAAAGCTTATGGGACTTAACTACGGGGTCATCAGTCCCTAAACTTACAAACTACTTATGAAATGCTTACGAACTAGGACGGCACAAATATCCATGCCCGAGGGGGGATTCGAACCCCCGACCGTAGTGGCCGTGCAGACCGTGACTGGAGCGCCTTAGTCCCCTCGGCCACCACGGCCGGCGTTCCCTGCACACACCATTAGGAATCCTCCTAGATATTCGTATTTTTCCACATTCTTTGTGTGTCGAAATCGCTTTCTTCGTTCCCACCAGATGCTATTCCGCCGAGAATCACTCTCGACACCATATCAGGCCTTACCTGTCAAAAGAAGGATGGCCCATTGTTGGACTGTCCAGGTGTCATGTTGATGCTTTCCCTTCCCTGAAGACACGAGCAACGTGATACTCTCCATCTTTTTCGACGTCTGATACTCATCGCTCGAGAACGAAAAAACCATGTAAACTGTGAGACACTCCGTAGTCAAGTCCATCAAGAGCTAACGGCCTGGGCTGCTCACGGAGGGAGTGATTCTGCTCCATGATAACGCGCGTCCACACGTCTCTAAGGTGATACATACTGGCCAAGTTCGAGTGGGAGCGGCTTGAGCATCCGCCCTACAGCCCGGACATGTCGCCCTGTGATATCCACCTGTTCGGTCCGCTGAAAATACAACTCAAAGGGAAGCGCTTCAACTCGGACGACGGACTGAAGGACAGAGTGGAGGACTGGCTCTTATCACAGCCACAGGAATTCTGGGAACAGGGAAACCTTGGGCTCGTAAAACAGTGGGATAGTTGTGCTCAGGTCTCTGGTGGTTACTTTTGAATAAAGACTTCAACTACACCCGCAGTGTTGTTTCGTACTTTTTCATTTGAACACCCCTCGCACACTGCTTGCCTCCGTGCTACTCTTCCAGAGGAAGCTACAATGGCAGTGCGGCACTGCATCGGTACCGACGGCTGCTTGCCGCGGTGGAGTGGCCAAGAACTCTAAGGCGACATGCTGCGCTTTGCGCGGTTGCTCGCAGTCGGGGGTTTGAGTCTCCCCTCGGGAATGGGTGTGTCTGTGTTGTTCTTTTTTTTATCGTCTCATATCACACATGATTGGTCCTGTCCTGGTCCTTTGGACACAGTTTCGGTCGCCACATCCAATGAACAGCAGAACGATTCACATTAACCCATCAGGCGAGATCGGTTCGAGACTGTCCTGCTTCCATTCTTCCTAAGGCCCTCAACCAGAGAGAATTTGGTACGTGTCTTCTTTGCCTTGTTGCACTGTCTGTGGATGTGTACACAGATTGTTGATGTGAGACTACCGAGGCATTTGACTGGGACGTTACCATCGGCATGCTTATACGCTGACCGCAATGCCGCGTTCTCGAGCGCAACTCTGTTACACGAACATCAGTTGACAGTTTGTATGTACGATTGTTTCGAATACTCGACAAAGGTTGCGAAATAGCGGATTGTTGGTTTAATTCTGTACACCAGTGTATTAACATTTGTCTTTTTTGCATGTACGAATTTTTGGTTCTCAGACTAAGGGACTGTTTCTCTTGAAATGCGAATTGTTTCGATTTAAATACGACGACGCCCTCAAAACGGTCACTATTTCTTTTATTTTTCTAGTAATGGGTTGAGTTATTATATATATAGTGTGTGAGGAAGGTTCAGAATTGGCGGAAACCAAGAAACGAATTCCGAAGAGTTGGCCACGAAAGTCAGCACGACACCATCGCGAAATCTGCAACAATCCGACGTTTCACTGTCGTCTGTCGGTCTCCATAGTCCCAACTTTACCCCATCTAATTTTCATCTGTTTCCAAAATAATTTAAAGAACACCCTTGATAACTTTGAAGCGGTGCAAACAGAAGTAAGACTGTGGCTCCGACGACAAAAGAAAAGAAAAAAAAACACCCTTGCAAATCTTTGGGACCAAACTACTGTGATCATCATTGCTTAGGGATACAAACTACTTAAACTAACAAATGATTACCTAAGGACATCACAAACACCCAAGCCCGAGGAAGGTCTCTAACGTCCGGTGGGAGCAACCTCTCCTTCCCTGACAAGGCGCCTAGAACCGGTCGGCTCTTCCCGCGCAACAAAGTCAAGGCTCCTACATTCACGATAGGCCTGTCACTTTAGGAGAATGTGTTCGTCGTTAGGGTGACTATAACGAGAAATGAATATGTAGGCAATGGGAATAAAAATGTAGACTGTTAGTGGAGTTTCCTTTGTTTGAAAGTCTGTAATAGTATTTACAAAAATTTGGGAGCAACATTTTTCAATATGTAATCGTATATACGTACTGTTGCTCTAAACTTCATTTCCAGAATGAAACTAAGTGATGGTACCTTTTCGACATTGTAGGTATTCGTGAGAGCAGAGAAACGAACAAGGTACAAACATGCAGCGGTATGTTCAACGAGAGTAATCATTGACGACGTATCTGTTACATTTATTCTGGTGAACAGCTTTCGTCCTGCTGCGCAAAATTCTGAACTTTGCGAGAGCAGACCGGAGATCGGTTTTGTCAACCGTCTGCCCCACCACACTTCCTTAGCTATTATGTGCCTTCATAAGTAACACTTCTGTACACAAAGATGATTACCAGGTACTATAAATAGCTTTGGTGACGATAGCTGGAATCCAGAGACGTGCGCCAGCGTGCGTTAAGTGGGCGGTGATGCAATGAACTCGAGCTATAAAGAAAAGATGCAGAATCTGCGATTCCGTTACGTAAAAAAAAAATTGTCAAGCAGTAGATTTTCACTACATTGTCCTTTTTTTTATTTAGAGAGGGGTCATTTGCTTTAATTTCCACCTTCAGAAGAATGTGCTGGTTGCTCTGACGCTCCGTACCATTTCAGTTTATGAATGTCACGAAACCTCCTTAACACAAATGACAAATGAAACATGCGAGTCTTCACACACTCATCGGTAAACGTCAATATGTAGAGACATTGCGATTAAGGTCAAGTGATCAAAAAATGGACTCATTCGGACACTACGATTTTTTGTAACTGCGATGGGTACTAAAGGTATATTAACATTTCCAGTTCAAAATATTACTTTTTTTTATTCGTCCGAGATGTGAAATAAAGTGTAATCCAAAAGAGGTATTTTTTTCCGACTGTCTACTTTATTTGACGAAGTGTTGTTAAAGGTACAAACTATCTCCTTCAGGCTTGAAGGCTCCTCGGTGTATGATATTGATGGAAACATATATATGTTAAAGCTTGAATTTAAGCTGAGTAATGTTCTTGATGTTCTACATGTTTCACGTCAGTGGTATGCTCCTTTATTTTAAAATTTTCATCAACAGTAATTTATTTGTGCGTGTTCTCAAACACTGAAAGCAAGAGTTAATGGGAAAGTAACAGCCACCGTGACACACGTGTCAGCAGCATCATTCTTTCTTAATGACAGGTCATTGTGAATGACATGGTACAACAGTCTGGTCTTTCTAACAACTGCTGAAACGTCATGTGTGTATGTGTCGGGGGGGGGGGGGGAGCACTTGCGACAAGACTCTGAAATAAACAGTGCTAAAGTTTTCACGTTCTAATGATCAAACATATTTAAGAATAAACTACCGTTCGTTTTTGTTCGTTTTTTGCGTTATTGTTATCTACAAGATAAAATAATATTATTTTGTCAGCAATAATGGACATTTAAGCCAGTAACTATAGTGTATTAACCGTTTAAAATATTGACAAATATATTCATAGGTGATTCACTTAGTTTATGCTCACCTTTCTATGTTCCAAATATTAACCTATTAAACATAATTTGTTCATTCAATTTCTGTTGTTTCAATTTATTTTCTTTGGACAAATGATGCCGTTTATATTTTGTGTCACATATTTTATCACTGTTCAGTAATTGTTGTACTACTATTCTTTGAAAATTAATGTTCATATACTATCTATACAGTAACTTAACATATTTGAACCTTAAAATTCTAGCTGCATTGCTACATATCTGTAGTGTTTATCTGATGATACCGTAACAGGCGAAACCGGTTCGTGAAATCAATAAATTTGCATAATATTACACATTTGTCTCGCGTGTTTCATTCAAAATAAATTAAGTATTCTGTCAAGAACCGACGGAACACTCAGTGTATTCAATATTTAATTCAGTATGTTATTTTGCTAACATGAGTGAACCACCCATGCTGCTTTTCTTAAGTTCATGAAACACCCATTTATGCCAGACGACCTATTAACTGTAAGCTGACAAACACAGAAACGTTCTAGTTCGGTTCGAGCTGCTTGTTATCCTTTTGGTTACGACACTGCATGCTTGAAATTCTGTCCTCCGATTGTTGTACGAAATTCCGTTTCCTCTATGCTAATTGATGCAAGTATGCAGTGAATCAGCATAAGCAGAAAAACAGCCTTCGCTGCTGGCCTTGACAGATGATTTGTCTCAACAAAGCCCCATGGATCATTCAGCGGATTTACTGGAACGTCGCTATCGTCGGTTCTAGTCATCAAATCGATATGACCACATTTAAACTTGACCTATGTTTTATTACAGAAGCAGTCATTATTAAATGATGGGCTTTAGTTTCGGTTAAGTTTTATTTTCAGTTGTAGATTGTTCAAGCTGTAGCATTAAGGTAATCGCTAGATTTAATTTTACATAATACAGACTTGAAATTCGAAGTAACTTGTTCAAAAGCTGCAGTTGTATCGCCAGCATTGCTAGCACGTACTGTTAGTGCACGAAGTAAGTTTCATGTCATCAGCCTCGAGTCGGAACTCTAACTCAGGGAAATAACCGTACACACCTTAGCCTGAATCGCGGCCGAGAAGCGACGGAAAACTTGAAAGTGGAATGATCAGTACGGGATTTGAACTCCGCTTCTTACAAATCAGTTCTGCAGCTCGTCTAAACAAGTCTATTCTATGGCATGTCAAAGACATGAGCTGATGTCTGCAAACGTTAAACGGTAATCGTCTTTGAGGTATCCTTCACCAACTTACTTAGACTTTGAAGGCACGTTAACGCAAGCCAACAGTTGTTCTGCGTCATTACCTGCGTCTACATCTACGCAACCCTCCTTTGGGGTGTGTGGCGCAGTGTACCACTGACGCTTGCTCGTTTTGCTGTTCCAGTAGGTACGGTTCGCGGAAAAAAAAAAAAAAAAAAAAAAAAAAAAAAAAATTCACATGTTTGTAAATCCATTGGACCAAACTACGTGGTCATCAGCCCGTAGCTTACAAACTACTTGAACTAAGGTAAACTAACCTAAGGACAACACACACACACACACACACATACACACACACACCCATGCCCCAGGGAGGACTCGAACCTCCGACGGCGAGCAACCACGCGCTCCGCTCCGCGTTTTAGACCGCTCGGCTATTGTACCGCGGCGCGGGAATAAAAGACAGCAGGTATGCTCTCATGTGGGCTCTAATCTCTCCAATCTTATCATCGTCTCCTGTGATATATGTAGAAGGAAGCAGTAATTTCTCGACTCTTTTAGAAAGGTATGCTCTGTGATCTGCTATAGTAAGCCCTACCGTGATGCACAATTCCTGTTTTGGGGCGTGTGCGGCTGGAGTTGGCCGATTATCTCTGTAACGCTTACACGCTTACTACACCTGCAGTGAAGCTTTCGACTTAGGATCTCTATATCCTGTATCTATTACGGATCACACACTAGCAATACTGAAGTGCTAGTCGAGCGAGTATTGTGGAATCTACTTCTTTTGAAGGAGGAGACAGAGGCATGGAGAGCAGGGAGGAAGGCATGGGCCGACAAGGAGACCACACGGGTATCGGATTTTAGAATTTCATAATACGTGAAGTTCAGAACTTAAATAAATTCCAAAATGTTTTACATAATTGATTTCGAAGACAACGAAAACAATATTTGTCAACCACCGACTGTATGTTCGTGGTACCAGAACGCTACCATCTGCAATTGTTCTTATTATTGATACTTACGTATACTTGCAAAACTTCACAGACCATTTTTTCGGGATATTTTGAGAGTTGTGTCGAATGGCTTTGGCTGATTGTTATTTCTGTTCTGAACTTCACGTGCCATAAATATCAAAAATATCTAAAATCTGATACCCATGTGGTTTCCTTGTAAGGAATTCAGCGAAGAAGTGTAGCTCGTATATTAAATTGCCATGCATATTTAGGAATTGGGAAACATTCTCGGGTTCGCTACAGATAAACCGGCGCGTTTTGAAACTGTGATGTTATAATAAAGTAAGAGAGTATACCAAGATGTATAGATTACAGCCAGTGCTGAAGTCACGTTAAAGCGCGGCGTTTGAAGCGCTCTGTTTAATGGATGTTGATACAGGCCTCGGTCGCGGAGATAGTATTTCTTTTAGCCAGTTTCGGCAAATACTAGGATTGCCTTCATCTGACTCTGATGCCTCCTTCGCACAAGCTAGCAACCCTTTAGTGGCTAGCCTTTTATTTTTATTGACTTAAGATTCATCCATATTGGCCGTCGTAATTCATGTGCTTCATGTACATAACTTAGGTCTTATGAATATATGACATTTCAAAGCAAATAAAAGTAATTGAGTAAATTGAGAAACTTTATAATCTTTCAGGCTTCTGAATACTTTGAAACTATTCATTGGAGTTCTTGTGTGGTGTATCCTCCCCCAATGCTGTGAGACTTAAGATGATCTTAAAAGCGAGAGAGAGGTGCCGAGCCGCGGTGGAGTAGCCGAGCGGTCTAAAGCGCCTCGCTGCGGAGCGCACGGTTGCTCGTCGTGGAGGTTCGAGTCCTCCCTGGGGCATGGGTGTGTGTGTTTGTCCTTAGGTTAGTTTACCTAGGTTTAAGTAGTTTGTAAGCTACGGACTGATGACCATGCAGTTTGGTCTGATAGATCTACATTTTTTTAGAGGTGCCGAGTCCATGTGAGACGGAGAAGGCAGCCGTTCATTACACAGCGTGAGGTTCGCGCAGTGGCGGTCAGCGGACCCTGTTGCACAAACGGTCGATAAATGATCTTACCACACCTTGCACTGTATGGCATCCTGAATAATAGTCATAATGATAATTGCTTTAATTTGTGAGAAAAATAAGATATTTAGAGTGTAACTACCATAATCGTTTCTGGCTCTCCCGAGAGTGTTGAAGGATGTTGGGTACAAGTGTTTCACAATTAAGATGCTTTTTATACCTCTATAATTTTATTGCAATTATATATTTTTGACGACGTTACAGCGATCATTTTAACGAAATAAATCGCAATTTGCGATCACTTATGGCATCACTGTACTAGGTTTAGATGGAATACCAAAGTGTGGCGAATGAAAATTTGTACCCGGCCGGGTTACGAACCCTGGATCTGCTGCTTACTAGGCAGACGCGTTGACCACTCCGCCTCACAGTGACCAGCTGGACCGCAGAGGACTGTTCCCTGCACGTCTCCCGCCACACACAAATCTCCATTTGCCACAGTGATGCCATAAGTGATCGCAAATTGCGATTTGTTTCATTAAAATGAACGCTGTAACACGACAATTAATTGTCTCGAACCTCATGGTCTGTTCTCCCTGATGCGGGAATACAGTATTGTGGCTGTGAGCATTACAGAACCAATAGGCTGTGGTAACAGGAAAGAGACAGCGTGGCGAATGGAGATTTGAGTGTGGCGGGAGACGTGCAGGGAAGAGTCCTCTGCAGTCGGTTTGGTCACTGTGTCCTCGGTGGCGGAGTGGTTAAAACGTCTGCCTAGTAAGCAGCAGATCCCGGCCGGGTACAAATTTTCATTCGCCGCAGTTTGGTATTCCATCTAAACCTAGTACAGTGATGCCATAAGTGATCGCAAATTGCGATTTATTTCATTATTATTTTATTGTGTGAATTGCATTATGAAATTTTTAAAAACGCAAGTCACATAATAAATTTATACACAAGAGATGAATGTAAACGAAGGCTTCCGCGGCCGTTGTCATTGTTGATAAAACTCTTCTGGGTATTGGACCGCATCGTCAATATATCAAATATTTCACCGACGTTTCGCCCACTATTGTAAGCGGCCACGCAGAAGAATTTTATCATAATAGATGAAGTTGAAGTCAATAAAAATAAAAGGGTAGCCACTAAGGACTGCTCGCTTGTATGAAGGAGGCATCAGAGGCCGAAACCGGGTAAAATAAATTTTTATTCTCGCGACCGAATTTGTAAACTGTCGCTGAAAATACGCAGCTGTTTTGAGAACTGTAAGCGCTCCGTTTGGTTTGTAAATTTAACGGCCAGTTGGCAGCGCTGTGACCGCGTCGATTTTATCGCTGGGTCGGAATGACCGCGAGGGCAGTGGGCAGCGGTGTTCGCGCTACGCCAGTCCGTAGCAGGCCCAACGCCACCTGGATACAAGGCCTGTGCGCTGCCTACCAACAGTAGTCATAACAGAAGCAACCTATCTGTCTTACGTAGCGTTGTCACGAGTTTGGGATTACGTACATGTTGCCCACTGTGCTTAAAAATGTTTTTCGTGTTATCTATGCGATTCTCCGAGCAGATTTTTGCTGGTATGAGACAAAACGCCTAATATGAATCGTCCGTGTCCATTATAGATAAGGTACCTTACTAAAAGTTCATAAACATGTTATACCAAAACAGATTTGTCTGTGAATCACATAAATAACATTTATAACATTCTGAAACACGGTGTGCAACGTGTACGTATTCCCAAACTCATTACAACGCTAGGACCTTTGCCTTTCGCGGGCAAGCGCACTACCGACTGTGCTATCCCGACACGTCTCACGATGCCGCCTCACAACTTTACTTCCACCAGTACCTCGCCTCCTACTTTCCAAACTTCACAGAAGCTCTCCTGCGAACCATGCAAGACTAGCACTCCTGGAAGAAAGGATATGGTGGAGACATGGCTTAGCCACAGCCTAAGGGATGTTTCCAGAATGAAACTTCAACTCAGCAGCGGAGTGTGCGCTGATATGAAACTTCCTGGCAGATTAAAATTGTGTGCCGGAACCGGGACTCGAACCTGGGAACTTTGCCTTTCGCGGGCAAGCGCACTACCGACTGTGCTATCCCGACACGACTGCCGATGGCGCCTCACAACTTTAGTTTCATATCAGCGCACACTCCGCTGCAGAGTGAAAGTTTCATTCTGGAAACATCCCTTAGGCTGCGGCTAAGCCATGTCTCCACCATATCCTTTCTTCCAGGAGTGCTAGTCTTGCATGGTTCGCAGGAGAGCTTCTGTGTAGTGTGGAAAGTAGGAGGCGAGGTACTGGTGGAAGGCCGGCCGCGGTGGCCGAGGAGACTAAGGTGCTCCAGTCACGGTCTGCACGGCCACTACGGTCGGGGGTTCGAATCCCCCCTCGGGCATGGATATTTGTGCCGTCCTTAGTATTAGCTAGTTGATAAGTAGTTTGTAAGTTTAGGGACTGATGACCCCGTAGTTCAGTCCCATAAGCTCTTCAAACATTTGAACATTTACTGGCGGAAGTTGTGAGGCGGCATCGTGAGTCGTGTCGGGATAGCTCAGTCAATACAACACTACATAAGACAAATAGTTTGCTTGTGTTATGTTTGTATAGTCTATGGGACGTAACTACGGGGTCATCAGTCCCTAAACTTACAAACTACTTACGAACTAGGACGGCACAAATATCCATGCCCGATGGGGGAGTCGAACCCCGACCGTAGTGGCCGTGACTGGAGCGCGTCAGTCTGTTCTTTGGGTAGGTCTGTTCGTTGCGGACGCTGATCGTATTTGTTCTTTCTTGTTCGGTGTGTTCTTGGTTCAGCTTTTTTTTTTTTATTACAGAGGGCGTTGAGCCCTCTGACCGGGCGCGCTGAGCCACGGCGCCCGGCACTCTCGTCGGCCACCGCGGCCGGCTGTTAGGACAGCTCTTAGCAGGCAGTGCACAGGCCTTGTATCTACGTGGCGTTGGCAGCCACGGCGCCGCTGAGGCTCGGTCAGCCGCAGAGCCTCGCAGCCAAGCAAATACGGCGTCGGCGCTGCGTGGGAGTAGGCGGCGGCTGTCACGGCGGCGGCGGTAGCGGCACCGCAGGGACGCCGCCGTCCGCCGGCCTCGTATCAGGCGCCTTGCCGGCACGCTGACGCAGACGCTGCGGTTGCCGCTTCGCATGCGGTCTGCCGTCGGGTAGTCGGCGGCGCGGAAGGCGGGCGCCGGCGCGGTGGCAGCGGTTGGTTGCCTCGCCCTCTGCTAGCTAGCGGTCACGCTCACCACAAACACAGCAAGGGTTACGCGGAAGCAAGCAGCGCGAACATCTCGCGAAAGCGGTCACGAGACAAGTAACGCGAAATTTGCGGCTATGGATGCATGGAATAAAGCGAAATCGGCTATGTTTACGAAATTTGCAGTTTCACTCGTATATATATATATTTGCATTTACATCTTTATTCTTGTAATTCTTTTTATTATTACTTTTTTATTTTTTATTTTTTGTGTCCTACCTGACTTAAATTTTACTTGCAGTGCCGGCAGTTTAGTGTGCTATCGTTGGCAACGAAATATTCGCTTTAGGGGAATCATTAATTTACTAACCGGAACAGCGCTAATTATTTATTTAATCACCAACACAATGAATTATGCCCCTCATTCTACGTGACTGAGTTTTCAAAAAGCACTGAACGGCCGTTGCCAACATCAAATTATACCCCTTGTTGTAGTGTATTCTAACATAGTTACTAGAATGAAAAAGCGAATGTCTACAGTCTGTGTATTGCATAGACTTACTGAATAAAGGTGTATTGCAGTGAGCTCAAAGATAATATTGAGATGTTACTATGTATTATGAAACCATGACGCTCGACGTATAGTCTATTCGTCCCTGTAATCCACTTGTCAGTATTTTGATCCTAAGCAGTACAGTTCTCTTTCCAGTGTTCATATTGAAATCGTTGGTGTAGTGCCAGTGTAGTTAATGCTCAGTCAATGTATGTCTGTGTTTCACAGTGTTTTATCTTTGAGTCTTTTTATCTTTGAGCATCTGCTGATAGTCGTATTGCTCCACATTTTACGGAGTTTTGTTCGCCATATTCACCCACCGCCACACACCGCGACCAAAACACCATAGTGCTCACCACGAACCTACTCTAAGGCATAATTGCCATTGGTCTGCAGTGAAAAATTTTGCCTACCAAGTAGAGATGGGAAAACTGAAACATCTGACGGTTTCGAAACAAATGAAACCGTACCATCTGTGTTTCGAAACCATGAAACCGTGAAGCAATGTATGTTTTGTCATGAAATCTTCGTTCTAGGAGGGCAATATTTTTCACTATGTGGACAAGGGTACATAAAAGAACCTGTCAGCCATGAGTATATATTTACTTCTTGGTCTGTATGGAACATGTTGATAAAGATTTTCTCCCGTGCTGTTGATAATCACACGAGGCCGCCAGTATGGTAGGTAAAAGTTTACCCCGTTAGGAACTCACAAACTGCAATACGGTACACATATTACAGTGATGGATCATGAATGCTACTTTCTATACATACTAAATAAATTATAGGGAATAAAGGGCACACTAAATAATCACAAATAAAGCTATGGAATTACCAAAATAATAAAATAAGAGACAAGTTTACCACTTGTACGTCTTGACCGTTACACCACCGCCGCAATTCCTTTAACATGACTGTCGAAAAATTATAACGACAGTAGGCAACTTCGTTTTCGCTCGTAAGAAACTAACTCTTTAACACGAGATTAAATATGCGATCTACCCTTGTTCGTATAAAAAAATGTCATTTCAGACTTAATGTTGTATCTTATTTTAAAAAATGTAGTTTCACTCGTGTGTTTTTAATATGGTGGATAAACCTAGAATTTAAGTGGTTATTTCAATGCAAATAGTGAACTTTGTTTTATTGTTCTTTTACATTTATAAAGCAGACATTATGTCATTTCGGAATACAGCAGTCTCTTGCAAACGAATCTTGATTTCAGTAATCATAAGCTGCAGAGTCACGAATGTCAACTACTATTTGACACTCTCTAAATGGTTTATATACTAGTAAGTTATATGCGTATCTGTGTGGAGCTTCAAGAAATGAAACACCACATTTCGATACCATTAGTCTGTTCCGCCTTTCTGCATTAGTGGTTTGAAACACCGGTGTTGTGAAACCGACACGATACCGTGAAACAGACACGATTCCATGAAACCGACACGATACCGTGAAACCGACAGGAAGAAACGGTTTCAGTGTATCGACAATCGACCGCGAATGTGATCCGAAACAGAACGGAATGCAACCGCATGGTTTCGAAACCATGAAACCGTAGCCAATTCTACTACCAAGAGAAATATACGGACACACGTCCCACGCTCCATTTTTATATACGTATATTGATTTAAACATTCAGTCATATATAGGAACTAAAACAACATGAAACATCAAAACCTTTGCTTAACAAATGCACATAAAAACAATAACTAGAACAATTAGTAATAAAAAATGTTCAAATTTTTGTAAATCTGTCGGACCAAACTGTGTGGTCATCAGTTCGTAGTTTACAAAGTACTTAAACTAAGTTGAACTAACCTAAGGACAAATAAACACACACCCACGCCCCAGGGAGGTCTCGAACCTCCGCAGTGAGGCGCCTTAGACCGCTCAGCTACTCCACCGCGCCCTCTCCTGGTGAAAAGCCAACTGTCCTTCCTCCACCCCTGGCGAGACATCGAACTCAGGAAACGGTGACACAAACAGCGGCTAAGATCGAGAACTAGGACTACAAATCACTTAATATATAATCACTTAATATATAATAACCCTATGACAGGCGATGATCCTTTCTTCAGTGACGAGCAGTCCTAGGCACTCTCTCTTGCTAGAATCACTTTGAAGAAATAAATAAATAAACAAATAAAAATAAAAATAAATTAATAAATAAAAATCCGAAACTTGGACAATTGTGAGCCGCGGACAATAGGGAATTGGATTCTAACGGGAAGCGCGAGAGATTAGTCCCTACAGTTGCAATGATCGCTATCTCCCCACTACTGTGTCGACGTTGTAGCTTAACGTGCTCGGTGAGAGGCCTCAACGAACAACCAGGAACAAAGAGGAACGAACGCCCGCGAACAGCCGATCTCATCGAAGAAAATGGTTTAGGGGCAGCGCAAATGCCTAGCAAGCATAAGACCCAGGTTCCAATCCCGGCTGCGTAAGCGTTTTCTACTTTGCCATTTGCAGTTAATGTCGTGAATTCCTTCAATATGATACTAACTACAGGATCATGTCCGAAACAACAGACACTATATATATATATATATATATATATATATATATATATATATATATATATATAAATATTCGTAACTATTAAATATTGAATACTAAAACTGCATTTCGCTTTCGTTTTTCCTGCAGATTGAGTTTCATGTACAATTATAAAATGCTACTTCACTTAGAATATAAATAGCCATAACGTCAAAACCGCATCGAAATGGCTGCTTTTCGGGAACGGTGTACTCAGAGTTTTTAGATGTAATGGGAGCTCCCAGTGGAAAAAAAAAAAAAAAAAAAAAAAAAAAAAAAAAAAAAAAAAAAAAAAAAAAAAAAAAGAACTTCTCAGATCAAAGCAGAGAAGTTTATACCAAACCATTATACTAACGGTCGACAGAAACATTTTGTTTTCAGTGACTGCATTGTGTAACTCTGATTCTTTCTAGCTTTAAACATATAGGAAAATGCTAATTTATCCTTCAGCGCTGTCCCAAAACGTAGCAAAGCTCCTGACACGATCGTCCACTATTTCTGGGCACCGTCTTGTCCAGCTGCAGAATACTACGGCCGTATTTTCATTGTTCCTCGACGGATCTGCCACGGCGGACTCTCTTATCTCGGTCGTTTTATCTGAGCGATTACTTCACACCGCGGTTTCCGCTAACGTTTGTTTTCAAGATTTGGTATCGCAGGCAACCAACATCACACGGCCAGAAAAAAATGATAACGCCCCTCTGGCTGTACGATTTGCTGTCTGTGCAAATGTTATGACTGTGGGCACGTTTACGAATGCTGTGGGGAAATTATCTTCCAGTCGTGGTGTCTGAGAGAATGACAGTGGCGATTGCACTGAGAACGGCATCTCTAGTTACCTGACGTTTATTTTGTTCTAGAAACATTTAATGTAAAAAGGTGATGCTCCGACAGTGGACGAAAACGACTAGTGATTTACGTAGAATAACTGCTTTGTTAGGAACAGGCTTCCGCGGTCACTTTTCCTGTACAGTATGTTTGATCTCCTGTTAGATTCCGGCAGGAAACCAGGTTTTTGACGTCCTCTACTTCCTGCAGTGGCCTTGACAGCTGCAAATGTTCAAATGTTTGTAAACCTGTTGGACCAAGCTGCTATGTTCATCGGTCCCTAGACTTATAAACTACTTAAACTAACTTACACTAAAGAAAAACACACAGCCATGCCCGAGAGCGCTTGGCTACTTCACCGCGGCTTGACAGCTGCCCAGCAAACAAAACACCAAGGAGAAGGCGTGAAACATGGCGCGCAACTCGAAGTTTCATCCATGTCTGCGATAAAGGTTCGCTGTTGGTGCGACAGCTGACCCTGGAATACAAGAATAAAAATTCGGGAGTAGGGCTCTGCGGTGTCTCACCATCTCACACTCACTTGCATACAGCTGCGAAGGTACGGTACAGGCGGTGAGCCAGTCACTATTGAAGTGCTGATTTTTGAAAGTTTCTTGATCGATGACTTTTCACGTAGCCTTCATCGCGACCTGTGGGTACTTCGCGGTACGTTGCCGAAACAAACAGTTTTTGGTTATACCGTTTCTTTTTGTCTCCAGATTAAACTAACCATTAAATCCGCTCAAAATAACTCGTGTTTGAAATAACAGATTTTCGGTATAGGTATTTTATTACCTTTATTTACGACTGCAAACGTAGGCTTCAATCAAATGTTCAAATGTTTGTAAGTCTAAGGGAGTTAATGACGTTGGTCATCAGACCCTAAGCTTACAAACTACTTAAACTAACGTAAAGTAACTGATGCTAAGCACAACACAAACGCCCATGCCCGAGAGACGACTAGAACCCCCGACGGCGAGCATCCGCGCTGGTAGCAAGAAGCTTTACAACGCTCGGCCACTCCACGTAGCAACGTAGGCCTGGAAATAAAGATTCAAAACATCCACTGGACGCAAAGTAGTTATTTGGATGAGTCTGTGGGAGAAGTCAGGCTCATAGTCGCGAGCAAAGATGTGAAAGGTGGTGATGGGGTGTGGTGATCGCGGGGGCGGGCGACCACACGTTGAAGACATTTTGATCGTCACTTTTGGATGCTATTAATGTTTGAGCCTGAAACAACTACAAAGTTAAGGCTTCATTTGTACATCAATAAAATATGTGTATATCTATCATTTTTACATAATATCAAATCTGAGGTATCATTGCTACAGCACTTCCGTAAAATAATTCCAAAGTTCGGATCATGCAGTCAAGGAGACCACATGGGTATCGGATTTTAGAAATTCTTTATATTTATGGTACACGAAGTTCAGAATTTAAATAACAATCATCCAAAACCATTCGACGCAACTCTCAAAAAGTCTCGAGAAAATCGAAGTACACGTAAGTACCAATAATTGAAACGCAGCTTCTCTTGGTGTAGCTCAGGTGGTAGAGGTCTGGCCTGACAACCATAGAGTTGGTGGATCGATTCCCACTGTGACATATTTTTTACTTTTAGAATTCAGTTATTAGACAAGCTGAACACCTTGTCATCACGTAAAGATTAACTGGTTGGAAAGCCATTATTAGCTATGGAGATGATTTTCCATAAACAGTGTCTTAGTTCTTCACAAACTGAACAATCTGAGACTACCGTCGTCTACTAATAGTGCAGCCAATACTGTAAAAAATGTAACTTATTTTTATTTATTCAAACCATCATATTAAAAACGTTCTGTATAATATAGAAAATTACGAATTAAAAAAATAAGCGCACTTTTCTTAAAAATTACTATTAGAATTTAAAATTGTATAAGTATTCAAAAACAATGAAAAAATAAAAATATATGTCTCGACAGGATTCCAACCACCGACCATAGTCTTATGAGGATAGAACGCTGCCACCGGAGCTACACTGACAGATGCTGCTGTTTATTTAACAATTGGTACTTATACTTACTTACAAAACTTCAAAATCGATTTTCTCGAGAATGTTTCTAAGTTGCGTCGAATGGCTTTGGCTGATTGTTATTTGAGTTGTGAAATTCACGTACCATAAATATCAAAAAATTTTAAAATCCGAAGCCCAAAATTGCCCATATGGTCTCCTTGTAAGAGAGCACGGGCTCTGGCAACAGTTAAATCTATGTCTCAGTGGCGATTCTTTGTTGCTATATCAAACTGTCAGCACTTTTACTAAAATGGGTCTGATAGATTTATCCCACTTTCTTTCTTCTTTTATAACCACCCAATATTTCAAACCAATGGTAAATTTTAACAAATGAAGTTTACTCTATTATCTAAAGTAGTAATTTAAAACTATCAATATCATCACCGCTGCTATAGTAAACTGATATCCCGATGGTTTTAACCGGTTATTAGTGAAAAATTAGAAATAAACCCTGTTCTAACCGAGAACAAACTAATACCGATAACACCAGCTATTCAGAACTAAATGGATATCGGTATTCGTACGTCTCAGTAGGGTAACTAAACGAAATCTACCGATATCTGTAGTCAATTTCAAATAATTGTCTGAAGCAGAAAACCAAAATTTTTGTGTTTGAAACACAATGTGTAAATTTCTGTGAAATTTGGAGATTAGTAGTATTTTCTTATAAAATTTATGGATTAAAATTCCTCTCAAGAGACTGCAAAATAGTTTTATTGATTACTAGTTGTATCAATAAAAAATCCGAAATTAATAATCAACCAAGATATTTTACTGCTTATCCTAGAGGATAGGCTGAGGAAAGGCAAACCTACATTTTTTAGCTTAATAGATCTACGGAAAGCGTTTAATAATGTTGACTGAAATACTGTCTTTAAAATTCTGAAAGTAGCAGGGGTAAAATACAGGGAACGAAATGTTATATACAACTTGTACAAAAACCAGAAAGCAGCTATAAGAATCGTAAGGCAGGAAAGGAAGGCAGCGATTCGGAAGGGAGTTAGAAAAGGTTGCAGGCTTGTAGGCTTTCCCCATGTTATTGAATCTGTACATTGAGCAAGCTGTGAAGGAATGAAAGGAAAGATTTGGAGAAGGCGTTAAAGTTCAACGAGAAGAAACAAAAACTTTGCGGTTTGTCGATAAGATAGTACAATTCTGTCAGAGACAGCAACGGACCTGGAAGACCAATTGAATGAATGGACATTGTCGTGAAAAACGAGGTTATAAGATGAAAATTGATCACATCGAAGCATGAGTAACGGAATATAATTTAAGAAAATCAGGATATGCTGAAGGAATTACATTAGGTAACGAGACAATCAAAGTAGTAGATGAGTTTTGTTATTTGGGTAGCAAAATAACTTCTGAAGTTCGATGTAAAGAGGATATAAAATGCAGAATGGCTGTGAGAAGAAAAGCATTTTTGAAGAAGCGGAGTTTGTTGACATCGAAAATCAATTGAAATGTCAGGAAGTCCTTTCTGAAAGCTTTTGTCTAGAGTGTAGCATTGTACGGAAACGAAACGTGGACGATAAAGAGTTCAGCAGCATTTGAAATGTGATACTATACACGAAAGCTGAAGGTTACGTGGGTAGATCGCATAACTAATGAGGACAGAATTGGCGAGAAAAGATATTTCTTGCTTTCTTGAATAAGAGAAGGGATCGACTGGTGGGACAATAAGAATATGGATAAAAACTATTATGGCATATCTATTTGAGAGTTGTATTGTGTACGAAAGTCTTGCACGCTTTCATCATTGTGGAAAGTGCAGACGTATTACGGCTGCTTGTCGGCTGTGTAAATCGGCGCACTCGGCGTTTCCTCTTCTGTTGGCGGTTGCGATTTTCCTGGCGCTCAGACTAGCGTAGAGCAGATGAAGGCTGACAAACAGCTGAGAGCACGCACTCGCGCCTGTTTTCGACTGCTGAACGAGTGTTTACAGACGCTCAATCAGCAGAACAAACAATGCTGCTGCCGAAACTTCGCTGGCAGCATTCTCAAGTGGATACGGGAGTCGACGCTTTGATGGGACTGCCAACCTACACACGGCTAAGCCGTCGCTTCCTGCCAGGCAAGCAGCTGAGCTAATCGCTCAAGTGAGACGGAAGTCGCCATACAGTGAGGAGAGGAACTGACGTATTGCCTGTGACGCTTGTGTCTGACGTTAATGCTTTGTTGAATAATTCTGGAATAAAATGAATTTCACGTACTTTACTGCAACGTTCATTTGAAATACTGGCACTCCTGAATAGACTTAAGTGGAATGGTATACAAAACTTAGGATGAATGATGTCACTGAAAAGTAAATGGCTCGAAATGTGTCTGGCCTATTTTCAAATGTTTGAAGAGCTTATGGGACTGCGGGGTCATCAGTCCCTAAACCTACAAACGACTTATGAACTAGCTTATTCTAAAGACGGCACAAACATCCATGCCCGAAGGGGGATTCGAACTCCCGACGGGGAACGGTCTCGCGCATCATAGCATAGCACCTCAACGCGTTCGGCCGCTCCGCTGCAGCGCCTATTTTCACCCTGTAGTCTTGTATTGATGGACGTAATCTGAATGAAACTGTCTCATCTCCTATGAATTAGTACATGGGTTGTTAAAACATTAAGTAAAACCAAAGGGAACAGTTAAAAAATACTAACTGATAAATTTGTATAGGCATTGTCACTTCGGATTAGATTCGTTCTTTATGCACGGTCCATTGTTGCGTTTGCCACTGACTAAACGCCACACGCGCTTGCGCCGGCAGTGGTGCGATGAACGACAGGTGTGGACAACCTAATGGGACGACAAGGCCTTACCGAAGAATCCCAATTCTGCTTCCACGATCACGATTGTTGTATATCTGGAGACATGATGACTGACTCGGAATGAACGACTCGCTGCTGCACCAGATAAGCTGGAACCAGAATGGACTGCTGTACAGCACTACTCACATTACGACTTATCGTAGAAGATAGGTAAAGGAACGGCAAACCTACGTTTTTAGCTTTTGTAGATCTGGAGAAATATTTTGTCATTGTTGACTGCAATAGACTCTTTCAAATTCTGATGGTAGCAGGGGTAAAATGTAGGGAACGAAAAGTTATATACAACTTGTACAAAAACCAGAAAGCAGTTATAAGACCAGAAGGGCATGAAACGCACGTAGTTGTGGAGAAGGAGGCAAGACAAGGTTGTAACCTTACACCAATGTTTTTCAGTCTGTACCTTGAGCAAGCTGTGAAGGAAAGCTAGGAGAAATTTGGAGAGTGAATTAAAGTTCAGGGGTAAGGAATAAAAACTTTGCTGTTTGTCGATGGCATTGTAATTCTTTCAGAGACAGAAGAGAGGAAGAGCAATTGAACGGAATGGACAGTGTCTTCAAAGTAGGTTATAAGAGGAACACTAACAAGATAAAAAAAAAAGGGTAGTGGGATGTAGTCTAAGAAAATCGGCTGATGCTTAAGAAATTAGATTAGGTAACGAGACAATAAAAGTAGTAGATGAGTTTTGTTACTTGGATCGCAAAATAAATTCTGATGGCCGAAGAGGATATCAAGTGCAGAATGGCTATGGGAAGAAAAGTATTTTTAAAGGAGCGAAATTTGTTGATATATAAAAAAGTTAAATGGTAGGAATTCCTTTCTGAAGGCATTTGTCTGTATTGGAATGTGGACGGCAGTGAAATGTGGACGATAAGAAGAAAGATGACAGAAGCATCTGAAACGTGGTGCTTCAGACGGATTCTAAAGATTAGGTGGGTCGATCGAGAAACTAACGAGGAGGTGCTAAACAGGATAGGCGAGTAAAGAAATTTATATAAAGCAGACTTACTTCAGCCAAGATAGCTCATTTCTTTTATTTGCTGGTGTCTTTTTTTACTAGTTTCGATGAGCTATGTCATCAATTTCAGAATTTTTTTAGAATGTTCTCCTTTTTTCACTAAAATAAAAAGTGGCAAGAACACACACAATTTATAAGTGTGCAATGCAGATGACGATCCACTTTGGTGATGAAAATTTTAATCGTTTGACAACGTTCTTTTTATTATATTACACTAGTTTAACGCCTGCTGCTTCGCATGCATAGTCTGGTTGGTCTGCACCAGTTGTTTCTCCCTCTTAATGTAAATTTTCATAGATATAGCTGAAGTACTATCATAATGAAATGTTGTGATACTACTTGCAGCCGCGGCAGAATGGCCGTGCGTATTGAGGCGCCATGCTGCGGTGCGCGCTGCTTTTCGCCGTCGGGGGTTTGATTCGCCCCTCGGGCAAGGGTGTTTGTGTTGTCCTTAGCATAAGTTAGTCTAAGTTAAAGTTATATATATAGGGTGTTACAAAAAGGTACGGCCAATCTATCAGGAAACATTCCTCAACAACAAAGAAAGAAAATGTTATGTGGATATGTGTCCAGAAACGCTTAATTTCCATGTTAAAACACATTTTAGTTTTTCTCTTTAAATGTAAATTGAAATAATTCGTGCAGATAATTGTCAAAATACCCAATTATTTCGTTAGTATGTACTGCACCTCCAATTGAAGGAAGGTAATTGTTGACATGCGACTCACTGCTCTACAGTACTAGCATCAAGCACATCAGTAGGTAGCATTCCAACGTGATCAAATTGTAAATTTTCACAATCAACATGTGTGGGCTGACGAGAATCCGCACGCAATTGTGCAATCACGTCATCAACACAGATTTTCTGTGAACTTTTGGGCAGGAATTGTTGGTGACGTCTTGATTGGGCCTCATGTTCTTCCACCTACGCTCACTGGAGCACGTTATCATGATTTCATACGGGATACTCTACCTGTGCTGCTAGTACATGTGCCTTTACAAGTACGACACAACACGTGGTTCATGCACGATGGAGCTCCTTCACATTTGAGTCGACGTGTTCGTACGCTTCTCAACAACAAAAAATGTTCAAATGTTTGTTAAGCTTATGGGACTTAACTACGGGGTCATTAGTCCCTAAACTTACAAACTACTTATGAACTACTTACAAACTAGGACGGCACAAATATCCATGCCCGAGGGGGGATTCGAACCCCCGACCGTAGTGGCCGTGCTGACCGTGACTGGAGCGCCTCAGTCACCTCGGCCACCGCGGCCGGCCTCTCAACAACAGATTCGGTGACCGATGGATTGGTAGAGGCGGACCAATTCCATGGCCTCCACGCTCTCCTGACCTCAACCCTCTTCACTTTCATTTATGCGGGCATTTGAAAGTTCTTGTCTACGCAACCCCGGTACCAAATGTAGAGACTCTTCGTGCTCGTATTGTGGACGGCTGTGATGCATTACGCCATTCTCCAGGACTGCATCAGCGCATCAGGGATTCCATGCGACGGAGGGTGGATGCACGTATCCTCGCTAACAGAGGACCTTTTGAACATTTCCTGTTTTTGAACATTTCCGGTTCGTTCCCCGCCAGGTCCTAGGATTTTTATCTGTCACTTTCCACTTCTTTCACCTCTGGCAGTATTGCTCATGTGAAAAATACCGAGTAGCACCGTGGTTCGGAACCCACGTTAAACTGTAGGTCCCCCTATAACTGGCTGGGAAGGCAACGGTATACCACCTCCAATCAGGACCATGCCTAGTAAAGCACTGAGGTGTTGACTGCTTTAACTTTTATATATAGAATACGGTCTTGCGCAATCTCTACGAGTAGGTTACACTTCACCGCGAAAGGTTGTAAGGAAAGAATTTAGTCTAAACGGAAAATGAGCATGAGGAGGTTGTTAGCGGCCGGCAGAGGCGCCGAACTGCGCGCCAGAGGCAATATTGTGGCCGGTGCCGTCACCCCAGCTGCCGCGGTGCCACGAATGCCGGGCACGGACCGTTGACACTCGTGAGCCGACTGCCGCGCTGAGCACGTTTCGCTGATGTCCGTCTGATGTCGCCGCGTGTGTGCCCGCTAGTGACAGTCAATCAGCCGATCTACAAATCAAGTGCTCCCGCGATTCGTTTGCAAAAGTTTTGGCTGTCAATTTGGCCGAACGATGAGAACTGATGAGACTGTGGTCGCCGATTGTTACTTGGAAGTAGATGTATGGGACATTCCATTGAAACCGTCCGGGGAATTCAATATTCCGAGATGCACACTGTCAAGGGTATGCCGAAAATACCAGATTTTAGGCACTGCCACTCAACGAGGACAACGCAGTATCGGTCGGCCTGCTCTTGATGACCGAGAGTAGCGTGGTTTGCGTCGTCGTTGCTAACAGGCAAGCAACACTGCATGAAGTAATCGCAGAAATTAGTGTGAGCCGTGCGAGGAAAGTACCCTATTGGGGCGAGGGAGGGTGCGGCGCAGATTGGTGTGAATGACCTATGGCAGCAGACGACCGACTGGAGAGCCTCAGCTAATGGCTGCCCACAGTGCCTCTCCTAATCTCGCCATCGTTTAGAATCTGGACCACTGGACAGCTGTGATTAAGTCAAATCAAAAAATGTTCAAATGTTTGTAAATCTATCTGACCAAACTGCGTGGTCATAAGACCGTAGCTTACAAACTATTTAAACCTAGGTAAACTAACCTAAGGACAACACACACACACACCCATGCCCCAGGGAGGACTCGAACCTCCACAGCGAGCAACCGCGCGCTCCGCATCGAGACGCTTTAGACCGCTCGGCTACTCCACCGCCGGTTAGGTAAGATAAGTCCGATTCTGTTGGTAAGAGTTGATGGTTGGGTTCGAGTTTGACGCCGACCACACTAAGCCATGGACGCAGGTTGTCAATAAGGCAGTGAGAAAGTTAGTCGTCGTTAGTGTTTGAGTTGTTGACGGCAACGTGGCAGTTAGCGAAGTGACTATGACCAAACCACAAGTTAAAAGATTGATAGTGCTACAACATCAAATAGAAAACACAACACCAACATGCAAACGAGACTGCGATATGCAGCTTACAAACTGATGATGACACTTACGGATGAAACCAAATTGTAATTAAGCCAGCTGAAGATGGGCGAAAACCTGAAACGCGCCTTGGCTCAATAAAACATAGTATAAAAGTGACTGGTAGCTGGATAATAAAAACAATAAAATATAATCCACATCTGGCTGCTCGCTCAATTTATTAAAATAATAAGATACACTCCTCAGCCACGGAACTCAACAATGGTCATGAGCCGCACAGTGATGCAACGGATACACGTAGGAAGTATAAAGAGGTCTGGCCAGCACTTCTTAGAGTTCTCACTCTGCAGACATTGTCAAGAGGTCCGTTACTTGTTCCCAATAAATACGTCGCATCGTTACTTAGAGAATTTTGCTCTTACACTGAGGGTTAAAGGCAGTTTATTCTTCCGCATGGAGACTGATTATTACAGACTGCTGTTGTGCAAATAGCCTTTTATGTTGGAAGTAACATTTCTCCCAGGCGTAGCCAGTTAGCCGATGGTGCAGGCTGCAGCCACTTGTGTGGTTCCACATGCGGCCATGCCACTCAATGGAAGCGCTTCTAGCCCTCGCGAGTAACGACCAAAACAGTGGCTACACTCGTCACTGTGCAAGGATCGTGACGGTAGCGTTCAGACTGCGTTTCAGCCACGCCCCCACTGCAAGCGCTTGAGACCGACGCTGTGGGCAGTTTTCTTCACAGCACAGTACTTGCCGTAACGCGGAAATTTCGTCTGTGCACTTGATGCAGACAATGAGTTTGGATAAGGAATACTTGGACAACATATCATTACAGAATACTTGATCACTGCTATATGCGATCTGTGATCCTGTCAGAGAGGAAAGGATCTAGAAGAGCAGTTGAACGGAATGGACATTGTATTGATAGGTGCATATAAGCCGCGGTGGAGTAGCCGAGCGGTCTAAAGCGTCTCGCTGCGGAGCGCGCGATTGCTCGCCGTGGAGGTTCGAATTCTCCCTGGGGCATGGGTGTGTGTGTTGTCTTTAGGTTAGTTTACCTAGGTTTAAGTAGTTTGTAAGCTACGGACTGATGACCACGCAGTTTAATCCGATAGATTTACAAACATTTGAACATTTTTGGTGCATATAAGCTGAACATTCACAAGAGCAAAAGATGGGCCATGGAGTGCAGTTTAAGAAAATCAGGCGATGCTGAAGAAATTAGATTAGGTAACGAAACAACTAAGGTGGAAAATGGGTTTTGTTACTTGGGCAGTAAAATAACATGATGATCGCAGTACAGAGAATATAAAATGCTGGATGACAGTGGGAAGAAACGGGTTTTTGAAAAAGAGACATTTGTTAACATCAAAGATTTCCAGAAAGAATCTTTCAGTCTGCAGCGGAGTGTGCGCTGATATGAAACTTCCTGGCAGATTAAAAGTGTGTGCCCGAACCGGGATTCAAACCGAGAAAGGCAAAGGTCCCAGGTTCAAATCCCGGTTCCGGCACACAACTTTAACCTGCCAGGAAGTTACAACATCGAATATTATTTCAAGCGTAAGGAAGTCATTTGTGTGGAGTGGTGCCTTGCACGGGAGTGAAACATGGACTATAAACAGTGCGGACAGAGGCTTTTGAAATTTGGTGCTACAGAAGACTGCTGAAGATTAGGTGAGGGTGGATCGCGTAACTAATGAGGAGGTAATGAATAGAATTGTAGTGAAAAAGTATTTGTGGCATACCTTGACTAAAAGAAGGGATAAACTGGTAGGACACATTCTTAGATATCGAGGGATCGTGAATTTAGCATTGGAGGGAAGTATATGAGGTAAAAATCGCAGAGGGAGACCAAGAGATGAATACAGCAAGCAGATACAAATGGATGTAGTTTGCCGTTCTTATGAGATGAAGAGGCTTTCTCAGGTAGAGTAGTAGGGTGGAGAGCTGCATCAAAGCAGTCTCCGAACTTATTAGCCTACACTAACAAGACGAGAAAATAATGCGTGGAAGAGAGAAATTCAAAATAAATTCTACTAACATGTCAATAACTGGCGGAAACCTAATCGGGAAGTAAAGTAATGTGTATGTCCACCAAATATTAGTAAGATAGGAAATATTTTATAACCTAAAGTACTTTACAAATTCACTACATGCGAAGTTGTATTTCGAACAGATAGCTGAGCTGTATATTATTCTTGCTTTCATATGTAGTTTGTTTTTAAATCATTTCCATTTTCCACGGAATATCCTCTTCATTCATAAGCAATCAGCAAATGCTGTTCGGCTGTATTTAGTTGCACTTCCAGGTACAGACTTGACAGTTGACCCCAAATAATGAAACGTGTGATGTCATCCATATTAATTCTAAGAGCAATTAGTTAAACTGTATTTACATCATACACCAATCAAATATAAAGGCAGTAAATTCTGCTAAACACCTAGGAATTGCAATTAAACAACTTTAATTGGAGAGAACACAAAGAAAATATTGTGAGGAACGCTAACCAAATGATTTTTCATTAATAGAACAGTTACAAGATGCAGTATCTGTACTAAAGAAGCTGCCTACACTACACTTTTCCGTCCTATTTTGGAGTATTGGTGCATTTTATCGGATCTTTCTGCTTTGAGAATGACACAGGACATAGAAATGATTCAGAGAAAAGCAGGTCATTCCCTGTTATCCCGATACAGAGGAGAGCTTGTCACAGAAATGACGTACGAGTTGGGGTGAAAAGTTTAATAGAAAGCCATGCTTCATTGCGGCGAGATCTATTTGCGGAGTTGCTGTCACCAACTTTCTCCTACGATTGGGAACATATTTTGTTAATTGCTACCTACTTAGGAAGAAGTGATCATCTTAATAATAATTTAAATCAGAACTAAAACGAAAATATTTAGGAGTTCCTTTTTTCGTTTAATTTTTTTGGATGTGGGAATTTCGATATTCATTCAAAATGTTCAAATGTTTGTATAGCTTATGGGACTTAACTACGGGGTCATCAGTCCCTAAACTTACAAACTACTTATGAACTATCTTATACTAAGGACGACACAAATAGGGATTCGAACGAGTTTGTGACACTTGCGGGGAGTGACACTTGCGGGGAAAGGGAATGTGTAGACACTTGCGGGGAGACCCGGACGCTGCAGGTACTGAACAGGGTGTTACAGAAGTAGGGATACACCACCCCTACTCCACGCCCTCCAGCCGCTACCTTTGCCGTATTCAGAGGATTTTAACATTTTATCAAAAAATGAATGTTACTACAAAAAATACAGCCATTCAAATTTACGGGCACCATAACGTTTTCCCTTCCTGAGTAAATGAGCTGCTGCTTGTAGTTTCAACACCACAGTAGCCTTTTTCTTGAATGTTCTGAATATAAATCTTCACATAGACTTTTTGAGGAGGAGAGTGATACGGATATCTGATTGTAAACCACTGCTTATTACCCTAGACAGTTTTGATTGTACTGAACCGGAGTTCCGCGTATTCCGTAATTTTTATTTATACAGTTAACAGGCAATGTAATTTATAACCAACTATTGGCTGCCAATTTCGCTTCATTTTTCCTGGAAGTCTTGCAACTTGTTTCTCCCTGTTGGTTTATGCCAAGTTCGGAGTAAAAACGGTTCTATATGACAGTGAAAGAAGATAGAATTTATCTTTAGCCTTTTTAGGTGTGTGACATTCCCTTACACATTCCGTATTTCATATATTTCTTAGATGTATTTGTAATTCGAATACAGCCAAATCGTTTTGGGGTCTCCAAATAAACGCTTCAAGTATGTAAAATACTCATTGACGTATTATTAACGTTTTCTAATTGAAGGTTAAGGTTGCGTCTCCTATGAAAAAGCATAGTAGCTATTTTTTTAAAAGATGGAAGTTGCGTGATAGTGGGGTTAACTACATAGCGGTCAATTACATCAACATATCTGTGCAGGATGCCTAATATATTTATTGCTTGCACAGGTGTCTTGATATGCTTAGTGTTCTGAATAATATGCTTTTAGGAGGTATGCCTGTGGAAAGTCATCGTCTTGTAGTAGCAGAGAATGTCTTAATAACTCTCCAAACATTATCACTATTAAAATACCTTTTTGTTTTCAGGAGGAACAGTCAACGAATTAATATGTAGTTAAAACAAGTTACTATATTGCTCTTCAGCTTGCAAAGGGTTGTGCAATTTCACTGAGTTTCGTGTTACGTTGACAGTGTGGAAACTTGACAACAGCAGTACTAGACTTCTTGGTGTGCCTGTACCCAGGAAAAGCCATTAGCCGCCCCAAGGGCCCCGGGTTCCCCGCAAGTGTCACTCCCCGCAAGTGTTCCAACCCCGATTCGAACTCCCGACCGTAGTGGCCGTGCAGACCGTGACTGCAGCGCCTCAGTCCCCTCGGCCACCGCGGCCGGCGATATTCATTCTCGCTAATCCCTACCACTGTTTATATACCAAGGACATTGAAGTTAAAGGTGCCACGTCACAGACTCTAATTCAGCTTCTGTGTTCCATGACATACTGCCACAACTGCCAAGGCTCTCCATGCATAGGAATAGCATCTCGGCAATGGACATATCGGAACATTGCTGCTTTTTACCGTAGGCTAAGGTAATATAAATATCATAATTATACATTATATACCCAGAGACTGTTTTGCGTCTCGAAAATCTCAAAGACATTAAAGGTGAAGCAAAGAAGTTTGTGACGTGGAGGGAAGTCATGTAATGATATGTTTGTACTAGAGATGGGCTAAACCGTGATTTTCCGCTACCAGTGATTTCCGTGATTGCTACTTTTAAATCACCGTGATTCTAAACCGTGATTAATCACGGTTTAGAATCACTGTTTGAGGTTTTCACGACATGTATCCCTCCGCGATTTCTACTCCTCCCGCTATTCCGTGATTTCAGCTCTTTCCGCTATTTCGTGATTTCTGCTCTTTTCGCTATTTCCGTGATTGAATCGCCGCGATTCCGGCGACTTGTATGATTTACCATGGAAGTGACAAAAATTGAGTTACATACTTTTGTTATAATGTTTCATCCGCCAGTAACTAATTTATCGTCTCTTTGTTGTTATGAAAGTTATGTTGTGAACCGAGAAAAGTAAATCTCAACAAATAAGTCAATAGTAAGTATAGTTTAAAATAACTGTACAATAAACTTTCTAACCACATCAAGACAATGAAAGAATCGTAAATATTCTTAGTAAGATACACACTTATAGACGACGAACGGCGAAATGGATGACATATGTTTTTCAGTTTTTAACATCTTCCTGCTGGGTCCTGGCGATTTTCTAGGAAAAACGCACTAGTGTATGGGAACTGGTCGCTGTCCATAATAGGCTTTTAGCCGGTACACCCGCTCTTCGCTAATAGGTGATTCGCTGCTATACCCGTTCTTCGCTCATCGGTGATTCGCTGCTATACCCGCTATTTGCTGCATTGATATTAGTACAGATTTCGACCCACAGATGGCTCTTTTAGCCTTTGCTGCTTCTCTTTCCTCACCTCCTCTTCGCTTTTCCGCTATTCGCTGCTACACCTGCTATTCGCTGCTGTATTTAGCACTCATTTCGGCCACCAGATGGCTCTTTGTAGTTTGTAGTACTGCTGTTCGCTGCTATTCCTGCTCGTCGCTACCAAACCGTGACCGTGACTGAAATCACGGTCAGATTCCAGATCGCCGCGACCGTGAAAACAGTGAATTTTCAATCACCGTGATTTTTCACGAGTACGTGATTTCTTGCCCATCCCTAGTTTGTACGCCCTTTGTTACCGCCGGCTTACTGCTGTACTGAACGCGTGCTAATTGTGCGTAGTGTGGCAGTCACGGAGAGCGCGGCTGCGGTAGGGCCAGGCCTACCCTTCCGGTGTTTTGATAGCCGCCGCTTTGTTATCTCTGTGGAATGCCGCCGGCACGGGAAGTTGCGCGAGCCGCCGGCCACGGTAGCCAAGCGTACAGCGCTGCACCACACGCTCTCTGCTTCTGCGTGCACTCTAGCTTTAGCATATCAGGGTACTAGCTGAAAACCAGGCGTTGCCAGGGTATTTATTTATTTATTCAAGCCTTAAGTTAGTATTCTCCTAACCCTTCTCTCTCTGTGTCCATGTCTTTTTTTTTTTTTTTTTTTTTTTTTTTATGTTAAAGAAAGTAAATGTTATATTTTTAGGATAATATATAAGAAATCAGGCTGTAATACTTTAAACATGACTGTGACTCAGCAACGGTTATAGGATAGCAACAGCCATCCAGTCGCAATAATAGTTGTTTAATAAACTTTTGACCACGGTGTCGACAGATATAAACCCGTCTTCTTCAGAAATACATGTATACTTATAGACAATGTTACAACATAAATTAAACATTCATAATCGTTATGCCTGAAATAAGCGTTTCCGGACACATGTCCACATAACATATTTTCTTTCTTTGTGTGTGAGGAATGTTTCCTGAAAGTTTGGCCGTACCTTTTTGTAACACCCTGTCTGTATATCAGAGTGTCCGTATGTTTGTGTTTACGTATTGTAAACAAATCTACAGTTTTCTTCCAATGTTTTGAAATTTTTGCACACGCAAGCTTCAGTCCATGAGGACGGTCGTCGTACGTGTTAGGCTCAACTACAACACATTTTTCACAAGATATGAAGTCATACACAATGAGATGCGCGAGCAACTGCTGCATCAAACGACAGTGTTGCACATTTCGTCGTTAACCACTGGACTGGTCTCAAGCAAATTTGGTGCACATATTCCTTAGCGTGAGGTAACACTGCTGTCAGTGTAAGAACCACATACGCGTCATAAACAGTATAGTTGCAAGAAACGACCAAATAATGCGACGACACTTCATTCACACATTGTATGAGAATGACAGTACTTAGCGACTTGCAACCAGCTTTAAACAAATTTCAAACCTTCATTAAACTTTTTCTCGCTGACAACCATAGCAAAATTATGGAAGGAAAACAGTTTCTCGCTTACTACTTTTCCGCTGTTCATGGACTAAAACTACGGCATTCGTTATGACGTTAAAACTTATAATTTCTACACTACAAATTATAGCGGCAGGAAATTTTACAGACCGTATGTAAACATACAGGTGAATGTACCTTCGAAATTGTATCACAGTACGACCGTAGTTGATGAAGTATGAGCACTGACACACCAAGTTTTAATCTGTTACTTCTTTACTACTGATTGTATTCGCATCAGATTTTAAGAGACGTACAGTTCTCATACAAATGAATATATACCTGAAAAATTATAAAATTGTACAACATATAGCTCAATAAATGTGAGATTGTGAGAATATGCCATTTGTATTTTGATTGCTATCTTTCTTTGTTTGGATACTGCACGTATAATTTTGTACATTATGCAAGATATCCTTATTTCTTGTATATATTCTCCGATCAGAGAGAGAAGGGATAGGAGAAGTATTAACTCAAGGCCGGAATAAAGAAATAAATACCCGGATTTCAGCAGGTAATTTATAAAGCTGTACATTCTTTTCTAAAGATAGTTGTATCAAGAGAAGAAAATTAAATTCTTTTCCTCGTGAAACGGTTCCATGGGGAACGCGAGGAGGAGCCAGAATATTTTAAAATAACTGTATGGTGACGAATTACACTGTTGATATTTTTATCAATATTATTTCGCAATAGCGAATTTTTTTAGCGTCACTGTTTAAGGTATGGATGTTATACCAAATTGTGACATATGAAAATTTGTGCCGGGCCGGGACTCGAACCCGGGTTTCCCACTTTTGGCGAGCGGTCGCCTTAACCTCTAGGCTACCCGAACACGACTCCAGGACCTCCCAAACTTCCATATGCCACACTGACTGCACATATGAGGGTCAACTACATTCATCCCTTAGCACTCACAGCTTAATCTGTATTCCCGCACCAGGGAGAATGAAAACAACGAGGCATTAACTTACGCTGTTATCGTCATTGCCTCGCTTAGGCATCTGTTAAATAATTGTATGGTGACGAAATACAGTGTTGATATTTTTATCAATATTATTTCGTAATAGCGTATTTTTTAAGCGTCATTGTATAAGGTATGGATGTTATACCAAATTGTGACATATGAACATTTGTAGTTGACTCATATGTGTGCAGTAGTGTGGCATATGGAAATTTGGGACGGTCCTGGAGTCGTGTTCGGGTAGCCTAGTGGTTAAGGCGACCGCTTGCGAAAAGCGGGAAACGCTGATTCCAGGCCCGGCACAAATTTTCATATGTCACAATTTGGTATAACATCCATCTAATATATAAAGCAGAGTGTCCGTATATTTGTACGTGTTGCATACAAATTTACAGTTTTGTTCCAATGTTTATGAAATTTTGTACACGTAAGCTTCAATCCATGAGGACGGTCGCCGTAAGTGTAAGAATCACATACGATATATAGTTCACGAGATATGACGTCATAAACAATGAGATGCGCGGAAAACTACTGCATTTTGCGACAGTGCTGCTCATTTTCTCCTAAACCATTGGACCGATTTCAACCAAATTTGGTACACACATTCCTTACCGTGAGGTAAGAATTGCAGCATGGTTAAGAATCACATACGGCACATGGTTCAAAAGATATCACGTCATAACCAATAGAAATCGCAAAAAATGCCATATAATGCGGCGAGACTATGAGATTGACAGTACATAGCGCCTTGTAACAAACTTTAAACATAATTTAAAACCTTTGTTAAACTTTTTCTTGCTGGCAACCATAGAAAAAAAAGGTAAAGCAGTCAACACTCCGAAGATTGGTTTGAACACCACAGTGCTTTACTAGGCATGGTCCTGTTTGGAGGTGGTATGCCGTTGCCTTCCTCCGACCTTCGAACTAACTTACCCAGCCAGTTATGGGGGGACCTACAGTTTAACGTGGGTTCCGAACCACGGTGCTACTCGGTATTATTCACATGAGCAATACTGCCAGAGGTGAAAGAAGTGGAAAGTGACAGATAAAAATCCCAGGATAAAATGACGAAAGGAAAAAAGTTTCTCGCTTACTACTTTTCCGCTGTTTATTATTTGAACACTACAAATTGTAGCGACAGAAAATTTTACAGACAGTACACACATATATAGTTGAATGTAGCTGCTAAATTGTATCACAGTACGACACGTAGTTCATGAGATGTGAGCACGTAAACAGTAACGTTCCGCTGTTCATGGACTAAAACTACAGCATTCGGTATGACATTACAATTTGTAATTTGTACAGTTTTAATTGTAGCTGCAGGAAATTTTACAGACAGTATACAAACACATAACTGAATGTACCTTCTAAATTGTATCACAGTGTAACACGTAGTTCATGAGATATGATCACATAAACAGTAACGTTCCTGGAAAATCGTCCCATCAAATGTTCAAATGTTTGTATAGCTTATGGGAGTTAACTACGGGGTCATCAGTCCCTAAACTTACAAACTACTTATGAACTAGCTAATCCTAAGGACGGCACAAATATCCATGCCCGAGGGGGGATTCGAACCCCCGACCGTAGTGGCCGTGCAGACCGTGACTGGAGTGCCTCAGTCCCCTCGGCCACCGCGGCCGGCTCGTCTCATCACGCACCAAGTTTTAATCTATTGCTTCATTACTATTAATTGTATTCTCAAGAGATTTTACAGACATACAGCCCTTATACTAATGAATACATACCTGAAAAATGGCTGCAATAAATAAATGAATACCCGGGCAACACCGGGTTTTAAGCTAGTACCTTATAAACTGACGCAAAAAAAATCACTATTGCGAAATAATATTGATAAAAATATTTTTACTTAGAAGGGTGGTCGCCAGAATATTTTCACTTAGAAGGAAGTCGCGTATTTATAAAAGGTGAAGAAACACTGCTGTAGAGGCGTACGGCAGCGGGAGTCAGCAAGGAGGAATCACCGGATTACATTTATCTGTTGCTAGGAGACGTTACCCGCTTTCGGAATGAGAATGGAGGAACGGCGAGGGGCGCGGCCACCCTCCGAAGTCCCGGTGACCTATTCTGGTTTCTCATAATGCCGGCACGGCCCGGGTGTAATATCGCGGGCGGATGGCGGCCCATTGGCGGGCAGCTGCCCTGCCGGTTATTGTGCCCTCTGCTGACGCGGGAATGTGTCCGTGATGTGATTCACCCTGCCCCTCTAGCCAGCAGATGCACGCTCCCGCCTGCAGCTGCTCAGCTGCGCACGCGCGCCACGGGGGAGGTTTCCGCGAGGCGCCTCACCTGGCGCCGGAAGCACGCTCCCTCTCCCCACTCCCCTGCCAGCCAGTTGCCACTTCCGTCCTTCCGGTTGATCAATTATGCTTCCGTCACGCATACCAAATGCTATTGTCGCCTGCGGCGCGGTGGGGTCGCGAGGCAATACAATCACCGATAGCAGCGGGAAGCAGCTGCTCGCTTGCGTGCTGTCCCCCAACAAAAACAAAATAATGGAAACGGGGTTGCAGACAGATACTTTGAGCACAGTACACAGCTGTCGGGTGCTACACCTTTAAACGCCCAAACGCTTTAGTTCGTTTGTTTGGATGCCATCTCACAACTGTATGAACACTCGCACCAATGGGTGATGCCGGTCGCGGTGGTCGAGAGGACTGAGGCGCTCCAGTCACGGTCTGCACGGCCACTATGGTCGGGGCTTCGAATCCCACCTCGGGCATGGATATTTGTGCCGTCCTTTGGATTAGCTAGTTCATAAGTAGTTTGTAAGTTTAGGGACTGATGACACCGTCGTTAGGTCCCATAAGCTATACAAACATTTGAACATTTGAACAAGGGGTGAAAACAACAGATTAGAACAGATGTTGAAACACAAGGTTGATTCAGGAGACAATTGGCCGGGAAAGCTAGAGTATATGAAGTTAAATGTTTAGATTGTGAAATGAAATAAGTGGTACAGGCTAGTAGGAATTACAAAATTCGATTTAAAGAGCATAACAACGTTGAGAATGGCTCTTCGGCGGTGGCGAAGCACCTAAAAAATGAACGGCATTCGTTGGGCAATATTAATAACAGTATGAGGCCAATACATTATGAGGATAATGGATGGTTGCTGTCTAACCTGGAGGAGGTTGAAACTTTTTGTGCGTTAAGAAATGTTCAAATGTTTGTAGAGCTTATGGGACTTAACTACGGGGTCATCAGTCGCTAAACTTACAAACTACTTATGAACTAGCTAATACTAAGGACGACACAAATATCCATGCCCGAGGGGGGATTCGAACCCCCGACCGTGTTGGCCGGCAGACTGTGACTGACGCGATGCAGACGGCTCGGCCACCGCAGCCGGCGAGCGTTAAGAAAAGAACCGAATAGCATATTAAATGAACAGATGGAATTGTCTAAAGGACATTTCTGGTCTCATTTTGGTAATGTCCTTCTGAATAAACAGTGAAACGTCCCCTCGCATTTGCTTATATGGGTTGGAGTTGGCAGATTTACTGTTAAAAGGTTTTTGGATACATTTTAAATTGTGTTTTTAGACGGGTTTATTTTCGATAGTAACAATATAGTAGGTTTATCTTTGGTAGTGGGCAGTGTTTGGACTATCTCTGATATAGCAGAGCAGATAGTTTCCAGTCCACAACTGTGCCTCCAACTAGCAACATGTTATACTGTGAGGAATATTTATCTGTTGATATTGCGCATATGCCGCAAATATTTTACGCTTGACGTTGCTTTAGGGCAGATATGTTTTAGAATTCAAGGTAAGCCAGTCTAGGATGAACATTCTTTGTTATATTGATATGGATCGTATGTAAGGTTTTAGTGTTTTCGTTTTAATTTACGTTTTTCTTGTGCTTTCTTCGTTTTAGAACTTGAGAATGGGCTAATGTACGCCCGAAACAAGTCGTTCGGACATTTTTACATTGTGACAACTGGAGCGAAAACTTTAGTGCGATATGCTTTAGTTACTTTCTAAGAGGAGCAAAAAATTTACGACCACCAACATTACATGTCTGCCCAGGTAATGTCTTTTCATTCACTCCCACATTAACACTCTGCAAGCAACGATATCGCCATTTGATGTAATTGCGATCCATTTAAAAAATGGTATTAATTGCGTAGTAGTGTGTACACCAAGAAATATATTTTTATTTTGTCGAATGGTTTATTTTACTCCCGTATACAGGGTGTCCGATTTATTTTGTTCGAGAGATATTTTGGGTGGTCGACAATAGCTATTGTAAAACGACTTTCGCCGGCATCAATGTAAGGCAGGGGCTCATCAAAGTAAATATTTTGAAACATTCTAAAACGAAAGCGTATGTATTTTCTAATACAAACTTACGTATTCCCTGAGGAAGGCTCCTGTAACGGATCCGAAAATTTGGAGAATATATATATAAGTTTGTAAATCTATCGGACCAAACTGCGTGGTCATCATTCCGTAGATTACAAACTACTTGAACTGAGGTAAACTAACCTAAGGACAAATACACACACACCCATGCCCCGCCGGCCGCGGTGGTCGAGGGGACTGAGGCGCTCCAGTCACGGTCTGCACGGCCACTAAGGTCGGGGGTTCGAATCCCCCCTCGGGCATGGATATTTGTGCCGTCCTTAGTATAAGGTAGTTGATAAGTAGTTTGTAAGTTTAGGGACTGATGACCCCGTAGTTAAGTCCCATAAGCTTAACAAACATTTGAACGTTTGAACCCATGCCCCAGGGAGGACTCGAACATCCGACGGCGAGCAACCGCAGCGAGGCGCCTTAGACTGCTTGGCTACTCCACCGCGGCAGAAATTTATCATCAAGACGCGGTAAATAGGTCAGGAGAATTTAAATTTTAACATGATGAGCGTGAAAGCCTGCGTTCTTACATAATCAACACCATTGTTTATGTGATTTGTAGTGCTATAGATTGCTCATGAAATAATGTGGGGCATCCTTTTAAAAATACCTAAGTTTGTATTAAAAAAACATATTTTTTCGTCTTAGAATGTTTTACAATATTTACATTGATGAGCCCCTGCCTTACATTGATGCCAGCGAAGGTCGTTTTACAGTTCCAGAGATATTTTGGTTGGTCAAAATAAATGGGACGCCGTCTATAAGTGTACATTATTAATCAGTCAGTTTTGTCATACTTTTGGCTCATTTTAGGTCAGTAAAACTAAAAGGGGACCATTTGCGATGGCCGTTTTGCAACTCGAAATTTATTTTGAAATAGCGCGTTAACCGTTCTTCAGAGACGAAAATTGAAGAAAGGAATTTTCAGTGGACAAAATTTTGTACAACTTTGCTCACTTTTTTTTTTTTTCTCTCTCTCTCTCTCCATATCTTGCACAGTTCAAATATATTTGCAAAATAACGGCGATCACTGTGTGTGTGTGTGTGTGTGTGTGTGTGTGTGCAAAGTATTCCCACTTTTTAGGTCGCGGAGTTGAACCAATCGGCACCATATTTTACAGACGTATTGTTCGGCCGTCATCTGCCAGAATCTACATCTTGCGGCGTAGCTGGATGCCGCTGGAGGGCGGCACTGTGGCCTATCTCGGCCATTATACGTCGAATTGAAAAAAAAAAAAAAAAAAAAAAAAAAAAAATTCAAGTAAAAGCTGTTTCACGATTAAAATCGACTAACATTTGTTGCAATTTTTATTTCTTCGATTCTTTCACTCAAAGTTGGTACTCACGTCGTAAGGCTCCACCATCATAGTCTTTTCTGTAATTCATTTAATAGAGGTCAGTGATTGGACTGAGGGTGATATTTCATTTAGGCATTAATATAAGACAGAATAATACCTTTTTATTTAAAGAAATAAAAAAATTATAAAAAATCGTCAGTCTTTAATGATCATGATTCTTAATTGTCGGGATTACTTTCGTTATTTTTGAACACATCTTTCAAATATACGAATTTTTACCGTAACTGAATTTCTTTGAAAAGGTCTTCCATATAGGCCGCCAACTAAAAAAAGTTATAAAAATCGGCCCACTGTTTTAAATATCGCGGAAAAATATATAGCCAATAAAGAATATAAAATTAAGCATACACAAATATATCATTGTTATTTTTATAGGTTGAATTTTGTATTACCTTATTAAATATTACGTGATAATAAAATTTTTATACTTCAGCACAATACACAGCTACTGGTGCTTTAAAAATGTTCAAATGTTTGTAAAGCTTATGGGACTTAATTATGGTGTCATGAGTACCTAAACTTACAAACTACTTATGGACTGACTTATACTAAAGACAGCACAAACATCCATGCCCGAGGGAGGATCGAACCGACGACGCGGGGGGCCGCGCGATCCGCAAGATGGCGCTCCAGACCGCTCGGCTACTCCCGTGCGGCCTGGTGCTCTTCTTTTCGAAGAGGAGCAAAAGCTTGACGTCCATCATCATACTTTTTATTCACATCCACATAAACACTTTGCAAGCAATATTAGATTCTCTATTATTTTATTAAACATTATATTGCTATTTGATATTATTTATAATTTTATTAATTTACTGTCCGAGATATAATCAAAGCAGTACATTGTTTATTTCTGAAGCTACTCCTGGAACAGAATTCTTCGACTCTATCTTGTCTCGCTAATTATAACTCCAGGCAAATTTATGTTGTTCATAGAGCGACAGAATGGGAAAAAAGAGCCAATTTCAGAATTACATTCAGTTATGGAGGGGGGATATGCAGGGAAATGGGATTTTTCTAAATGATGAAGGCGAGACTTTCATTTACGAACGTGATGGGATGGTGCCCAGAAAGGTAATTCATATTCACCAGATGGAGCCCCGAGATAGATGATTTGCAATGGTAATTGCCTTTTACTTGAATCCGACGCGTAGGCGTCACTTAAAGAGTGGATTTCGAGAAATTTCACCAACTCTCCACAGAATGAATGGCCGTGACTCACATATGTCAACAGACGTAGACTAACACAATACAAGCAAGTGCTCTGAACATGCATCAAGAGACGTACTACGCTTCTTTGTTACCCAATTTCCTGAAGTGCAACATAATCGTTCCCCCTAATACGTTTGAAGTTCGCTAGAGTGGCAAACTCAGTCGATACAGTAAACTAGAATGACATAAGTGCGCAACGGTGTGAAATATTACCAGCAGCAAAAGTACATCCACAACGTACCTTGCAATAAAAGATGGAAGCCCGAATTAGGAAGCATAATGGTCGCTGTTATCAGCAGAGATACTACCGGCTACCCAAAGTACAAGAAAACGGCTTCAGATTTCGCTTAGAAAACCGATGCAAGACGTAATCTATACTATTTTATTTAACAGGAATACAGCAAATGAACATTCATATATAAACAAGGAAATAACCTACGATTCGAAACTCGACGCTTTTTTTTCATCCACGTGTCTTCCTCATTAAAAGGAAGGGATGTATGAAGCAAGGTACGTAATGAAATGTATATATGTGTTCTTCGCATCCAGTGGGACTTAGTTGATCCCGGTATCATCTCCTAAGAGTCGTCATCAATATGTATATAAACATTGCCACCGGAATGGCCACGTGGTCTAACGCATCACGCTACCGACTAGACGTCCGTTCCCGCCGGTGGTTCGGGTCCTCCCTCGCGTATGGGTGAGTGTGCGTTTGTGTTGTCCTTAGTGTGACGCTCCAGTCTTGGTCTGCACGGCCACTACGGTCGGGAGTTCGAATCCCTCCTCGGGCATGGATATTTGTGCCGTCCTTAGTATTAGCTAGTTCATAAGTAGTTTGTAAGATTAGGGACTGATAAGCCCGTAGTTAAGTCTCATAAGCTATACAAACATTTGAACATATGGATCCAGCACGGCGTTCCGTATTGCCCTCCTGAACCCACCGATTCCATATTCTGTTAACAATCATTGGATCGCGACCAACGCGAGCAGCAATGTAGCGATATGATAAACCGCAATCGCGATAGGCTACAATCCGACCTTTATCAAAGTCGAAAACGTGATGGTCCGCATTTCTCCTCCTTGCATAAGGCATCAGAACAACTTCTCACCAGGCAACGCCGGTCAACTGCAGTTTGTGTATGACAAATCGGTTGGAAACTTTCCTCATGCCAGCGCGTTGTATGTCGCTACCGGCGCCAACCTTGTGTAGATGCTCTGATGTTCAAATGTTTGTAGAACTTTCGGGACTTAGCTACGGGGTCATCAGTCCCTAAGCTTACAAACCACTTACTAACTAGCTAAGGCTAAGGACGGCACAAATATCCATGCCCGAGGGGGGGATTCGAACCACCGACTGTAGTGGCCGTGCAGACCGTGATTGTAGCGCCTCAGTCCCCTCGGCCACCGCGGCCGGCGTGGATGCTCTGAAAAGGTAATCATTTGCATATCACAGCATCTTCTTCCTGTCGGTTAAATTTCGCGTCTGTAGCACGTCATGGTTGTGGTGTAGCAATTTTAATGGCCGGAGGTGTACTATCTTCACTATCTCTGAGTGTCCAATTTCGCCAACCGTGCAACAAAATGAGATTCAGTAAAATTTTAATAATGATTCTAAAATTGCTAGAGATTGCTTGAATAATCAATAGATGTTATCAGTAGATTATTTATTTGTTTATTTCAGTCTAAAATGAGATTCAGTAAGTTTCCCCCCGTATATCTTCAAGCAAGAAAAAAATATACGTGTGTCCTTGATGGCACTATAAGTTAGTAGAAGAGCCCCCAAAGAACATGGACGGCGGTGGCTGGTGCGTCCCCCGCTACGGCGCCGGGGAGCGTGCGCTAACGCGGCTGACGTTTCTGGGGCAAGCACAGCACAGCACAGCGGCGAGACATGGAAGCCCGCTTAATAGCGACCCGTCCGTGATCCAGTTCCCGGCACGAGGCGGCGCGCACTCTCCCCAGGGGAACAGCGCCCGTCTTGTTCAGCGCGCGCACGCAAACCAGGGCAACAGCGACACGTGGCATGTTGCGCAGACAACCATTGTTAGAGTTTATCAAATCTCGTAGTTTTTTTTTAAATAATTTTTTTGAAGTAACATGGTAAAGGGTAAATCAGTCAACAATCCGAAGATTGGTTTGAACATCACAGTGCTTTACTAGGAAGGGCCCTGTTTGGAGGTGGTAATGCCGTTGCATTCCTCTGACCTTCAAACTGACGTACCCAACCAGTCATTGGGGGGGGGGGGTTACAGTTTAACGTGCGTTCCGAACCACCCTACTACTCGTTTTTCACGTAGCCAACATTGCCAGAGGTAAAATGAGCCTTTTGAAAATACACTCCTGGCCATTAAAATTGCTAGACCACCAAGATGACGTGCTACATATGTCAAATTTAACTGACAGGAAGAAGATGCTGTGATATGCAAATGATTAGCTTTTCAGAGCATTCACACAAGGTTGGCGCCCTTTGCGACACCTACAACGCGCTGATATGAGGAAAGTTTCCAACCGAGTTCTCATACACAAACAGCAGTTGACCGGCGTTGCCTGGTGAAACGTTGTGATGCCTCGTGTAAAGACGAGAAATGTGAACCATCACGTTTCCGACTTTGATAAAGGTCGGATTGTAGCCTATCGCGATTGCGGTTTATCGTATCGCGACATTGCTGCTCGCGTTGGTCACTATCCAATAACTGTTAGCAGAATATGGAATCGGTGGGTTCAGGGCAATACGGAACGCCGTGCTGGATCCCAACGGCCTCGTATCACTAGCAGTCGAGATGACAGGCGTCTTATCCGCCTGGCTGTAACGGATCGTGCAGCCACGTCTCGATCCTTGAGTCAACACATGGGGACGTTTGCAAGACACCAACCATCTGCACGAAGAGTTCTACAACGTTTGCAGCAGTATGGACTATCAGCTCCGAGACCATGGCTGCGGTCAGCCTTGACGCTGCATCACACACAAGAGCGCCTGCGATGGTGTACGCAACGTTGAATGAAAACATCCTTTCTTCCAGGAGTGCTAGTCTTGCAAGTTTCGCAGGAGAGCTTCTGTGAAGTTTGGAAAGTAGGAGGCGAGGTACTGGCGGAAGTAAAGTTGTGAGGCGGCATCGTGAGTCGTGTCGGGATAGCTCAGTCGGTAGAGCGCTTGCCCGCGAAAGACAAAGGTCCCACGTTCGAGTCCCGGTTTCGGCACACAAGTTTAATCTGCCAGGAAGTTTCATATAAAAATTTGTTTGTCTTTTTGTTCGTATTCTTATGTACAACCATACCGCACATCCGGTTGCGTTAAAACTTTGTCAGCTTTATTGCATGCATTCGCGCGAATGTTGTTGGCATGCTAAAATTATCTTCGTATGGTGCATGGGGAAAGGTGCTTTACAATTAGTTAATTCGTTCCTTACCTTCACGCTGAAATGGCTGGACGGATGTGAATGAAATCTGGATCAGCAGTACCTTGAAGAAACCGCCGTACAGTGTGGCGGGGAGGTACCTTACAGTGGGTTAACAGATTTGACTCTTCACGCTGAACGGCTGGACGTAATTGAATAAATGTGGAACTAAGTTAGCTTATACCCCGATTTAATACATCGTAGTTGCACGGCGGAGGGTACTTTACAACAAGCCGCGGTGGAGTAGCCGAGCGGTCTAGGCGCCTCACTGCGGAGCGCGCGGTTACTCGCCGTCGGAGGTTCGAGTCCTCCGTTGGGCATTAGTGTGTATGTGTGTGTGTGTGTGTGTGTGTGTGTGTGTGTGTGTGTGTGTGTGTGTGTGTGTTGACCTTACGTTAGTTTATCTTAGTTTAAGTAGTGTGTAAGCTACGGACTGATGACCACGCAGTTTGGTCAGATAGATTTACAAACATTTGAAATTTGATTTCGTTACAACAAAAATCCAAACCGTTTGACTGGTAACCATGAAAGTCAGCACATAAATGTATGTTTTCATGCGGGCCAGTGAATTTAGCATGGCGGAGGGTACCTTGCGACTTTGACACCGTTTGACCAGTCACCATGAAACTTGGCGCATATATGTACGTTTTTATATATAGGAGGGAGAGGAATAGGTGGAGGAGGAGATGGACAGAAAGGAGAAGGAGAAAAAAGGGCAAGACAGATGGACTAACTTAAGATTGGAATAAATAAGTACCCGTGTGTGCCGGGTTTTCAGCTAGTGGAAAAATAAAAAACATTCATAAAAGCAACTGGTTGCATATTTATACGAAAATAAATTGGCATTAAAAAGAAAATTCTGAAATAGCCTATAAGTGTTTAATGCTACAATAATTCGACTAACCGCAGTGCTACACTCCTAGTATTCACATCTCCTTGGTAGTTCGTTCTTTTAGTTCGTCCGCTCCCGCTAACGATATCACGCAAACCAAAAGAAAATGTCATTGGATAATTTCTCGTGTTTAAGTTCAGAGTTATCTTTATATCTTGGCATTATGGAATTTATTAGTCAGAAATTTTGCAGCACTGAACTATGTAATCTAGCAGGCAGACGCTCACCTCGAAATGACTCTCGTCAGCAGAAGGCAAACACGTGGTTTTTAATTCTGCTACGCGTCCTCTCGCTATTGCCCGTCGGTCTTCGAAAAAGAATCCAACGAACTAACAATAGAGATACCTTTGGCATAACAGTTCGTGACCGGCAACACATGTTTTAGTTCGCGACCGGTAGCTCTCCTTTTAGTTCACTGCTTGGCCGCGAAGTAGGTCGCTCTTTTTATTTTGTCTGCTTTTTTTAGTTCGTCCGCTCTTTTTAGTTCGTCCGCTCTTTTTAGTTCGTCCGCTCTTTTAGTTCGTCCGCTCTTTTTAGTTGGTCCGCTCTTTTTGGCTTTTGCTACCGCCACTAAAAGAGCTCTTTTTTATGACAGCTTTTTATATAATGAATCAGTGTTGCGAAAGCGTGTGCTATTTTTGGGCAATTTGACAACAAATACTTAGGCAAATAAACCAGTTATTTACACGAATGGGTGATACAATGGTATCGAACTACTTTGCATATGGAGTAGTCGTAGTACTTTATTTTTAAAATGGATTTCTTGTGGCACTGAACTATGAAACTACAGCTGAGCTACATCTCAGCTCGAAATGACGGTAACTAGCAGAAGGGAATCACGCGATTCTGCGCGTTTTCGCGTCCTCTCGCTGTTCCCCGTCAGTCTTCGGAAGCCGCGGTGGAGTAACCGAGCGGTATAAAGCACCTCGCTGCGGGGCGCGCGGTTGCTCGCCGTGGAGTTTCGAGTCCTCCCTGGGGCATGGGTGTGTTTATTTGTCCGTAGGTTAGTTTAGCTAGGTTTAAGTAGTGTAAGCTACGGACTGATAACCACGCAGTTTGGTCCGATAGATTTACAGACATTTGAACATTTGAATTCCTCGGAAAAGGAGCGGACGAACTAAGAGGCGGGGGTTCTGCGTTCGCGGAGTTCGCCTGTGGGAGCGCTCTTCCGAACTAGTTCGTTCGCGAACTACACAAGACTATTTGGTACAAAGAGAGTTAAATTATATTTCTTAACTAAGGAGGCGTGTTTGGGACAACTTTTCAGTGCCTCGTTGCCCAGTGTGTAGACCACAATAATGATGCAGCCAAAGTAGTCGAGCACACTTAATAGCACAGATCATCATCAGAAATATTGTTTGTGAGAGGAACGCATCACAGCCCAGCCTACGCTCGCATCCAGTGCCGACTAGGGACATTAGTACAGTGATCCGAGTCTCTGTGGGCGGACTCGTTTGGGGTGTAACGGAGCGGGCAGACGTGCTTGGTTCAATAGCGGCCTAATAGGGTGCACAGTGAATGGCCCACCAGCTGCGATGGCCCCGTCATCAAATTCCGCGAGACGGCAATCAGCTCAGCGGATGACGCAGCCGCAGCCGCAGCCGCAGCCGCAGCGGGCAGCCCTGCCTCTACTGTTCGGGCGCCTGACGCGCGGCAACCCGCAACGCACTCTTGTACGAGGCAGTCTGGGCTTCACTTTGGTGGCAGCCCCCCGGCTACCGGAAGCCGCTCCTGGCCGTCGCGTGCGCTGCGCCCCACCTACCTGCCCCGTCTGATGACTTCGTTACCGGCGCCAAAATCCGATACGTCAGCGGGCGCGACCCCTTTCAGCGACCCCTTTCTCTTCGTAAGCGCTGTTTCCCTTTCCGTAGTACTTTCATTTACTGAGGCACACCATTCACGCGCCACAGACGCCGCTGTGTGGATGTAGCTTGGGGGCAGTACACTCGTTTGCTTTTGTCTTGTTTGCTTCTTCGGGATACTTGGGCAGTTGACGTATATTAATAAACTACGTGATAGAAAAAAACAAAAGTGAAGCGCTGAAAAGACAAGGTCAGTGCAAAGTTAGCTAGGTATACATACAAAGGAAGGCGAGGTAATGGTTGGAGTTGGAATTTTCTGCGACAGGCAAAGCGTTAGTAGAGACATCATTAAAGTGAAATACTTTGAAACGCACGAGACCATGCTTAGATCGAAGGAAGAACTACCCGTCGACAGCGTGGTCTGTAGAGACAGAAACCATGCTTAGACCGACACTCAAGTGGTGGATTAAGACAGTCGGAATCGGTGCGGCGGCAAAAAAAAAAAAAAAAAAAAAAAAAAAAAAAAAAAAAAAAAAAAAAAAAAAAAAACACCTTAGTGCTAATTCAAAAAGAGTGCTATTAGGACGCTGTGTAAAATTATAGGGCCACAGATAGTGATGTGGTCATACGTTTATTGACGCGTTTCGATTAAATCATCTTCAGAATCGTGGACATAATGTTCAGCAGGGCCTTGACACCATACAATTTTATTATGTGAACCCCCCCTCCACGATTCTGAAGATGATTTAATCGAAACGCGTAAATAAACGTTGACCACATCACTATCTGTGGCCCTATAATTTTACACAGCGTCCTAATAGCACTGTTTTTCAATTAATACTGATATGGGCGCATACCTCTTCAACGACTTCATCTCACCTCTGGACACCTTAGTGCGCCACTGCCAACACTCGACCATAAAAATAAACTGGTGTGTCTAATTTCCATGCAAAACGTTGCATTCCACTACAAAAGACATTTTAATGGAGAGAAAGAAAGGAACAGGATATCAGTACCGTAGGTAGGAATTTTTACAAATACACTGACGTCATTGTATTGTCACATTTTCAATGAAGAGTTCCAAAGCCCTGTCCTTAAGGTAATTGTAGTAGTGCGAAAACTCGTATACTACAAGTTACTGAGGCAATTGTTGTGCCAAGATGCCTAGAAACATTTTTGTTCTATTTATTTTGATTTTAAAATTTTATTCACGGCCACTTTCGACAATTGTTGGTTCCCGTCATCTGATTTTTGTACATGTGCTTCAGTACTGCGCGTAGAAAACCGACGATGAAAACCATTCATAAATAAAAAATAATTCTAGCTTTCTAGGCTGAACTGATGACTCAGTAACTTATTACACTTTTAGTTCGACCTCTTGCATCGTACAGTGTCAGGCATATATACTATAAACCCCATAGTAAAAAAAAAAAAGAAAAAAGGAAATGAAGATTAGAGTTTAACTTTCCGTTGTTAGAATGTTCAAATGTTCAAATGTTTGTTAAGCTTAAGGGACTTAACTACGGGGTCATCAGTCCCTAAACTTACAAACTACTTACGAACTACCTTATACTAACGACGGCACAAATATCCATGCCCGAGGGGGTATTCGAACCCCCGACCGTAATGGCCGTGCAGACCGTGACTGGAGCGCCTCAGGCCCCGCGGCCACCGCGGCCGGCTCCGTTGTTAGCGAGGTAACTATAGACGGAGCGCAAGATCGGATAATTACTATTACTATTTTTTTATTCGCATTGGAGAGAAAATCGGTCATGCACTCTGAAGAGAACCAAGCCAGAATTGCCCGTAATACTTAGGGAAATAATGGAAAATCCTAAATCAGGATGCCGATGGAGGGTGTGAACTGGTGACCTCCCGAATGCTACCACTGCGCCACCACGCTCGGTTAATGTTCAGCTCCAGCCATTATTTTCTTATCAGAACAAAACAGTTCAAGTAAGTGCTGAGTACTGCAGTCGCTTTCGGCATTGTAGTTTTATGTTGTCTGACCACAACTGTTTTTAACACTCCATGGACTTGGTCTCTTCGGATGTCGAGAGACCATGTATTTCACCAATCATTTGTGTTGAATGTCGCGGAACGTATAGTAAACTGAAAGCTAACGCCCACTATACGTACTTAATAATAAAATTTCTATAAGGTAAAGCAGTCAACAATCCGAAGATTGGTTTGAACACCACAGTGCTTTACTAGGCATGGTCCTGTTTGGAGGTGGTATGCCGTTGCCTTCCTCCGACCTTCGAACTGACTTACCCAGCCAGTTATAGGGGGACCTACAGTTTAACGTGGGTTCCGAACCACGGTGCTACTCGGTATTTTTCACATAAGCAATACTGCCAGAGGTGAAAGAAGTGGAAAGTGACAGATAAAAATCCTAGGACCAGGCGGGGATCGAACCCGCGACCTTTGGATTTATAGTCTGGCACTCTACCACTGTGCAATATTCAGTTTATTAAAGCCTTTGATAATGGCTTGGCGAAACAGTTTGCTTCAGTCGATAGTTATATTATTGAATTTCCGGGAAATACGACTATAAATGAATAGAAAATACTGCGCTTTTAAAGAGCTGGGTTGTTTGATCATATGTTTGATATTCATATCGTATTTTTCTTTGTATTGGTCCGTCATTATAAAACATAGAAAGTAATACTCGGGAAATCTAATTCCAAATACATTTATAGTTGTTAAGGCACATTACATTGAGAAAATATTGATGGCAAATTATTTTCTACGTGAATTCAGGAAATTAACGCCTCTGCTTTCACGAGGGTTTTCTCGTAGTTAATTCTACCTGCAAAGTATACCGCGCCTCTGTCCCAAGTGTGGTTCCAGTTTTCGTATACCTTTTACGTGGACCATTAGCAGGTCCTTCGCATGTCCATTTTCTACGAACCATTGTAGGTCTGACAAGGAAAGTACTTGGGCTCGAACAAACATATCTGTATGAACGTTTGCTTACATGATCTCTACGTACGCCTCAATGTGCTGGTGGGTGTCGTTTTTCTGCAAAGCTCTGCAACCATGCTCTAGATAGCACTGTAGATGTAATTGTAGACGCCATACGTAAAGCAGATATCTTAACTATAACTTATGTAATATTCATCGTACATGTTCTCTAGCGTATTGTCATCAAAAGTCGTGATGATAGTTGCAACTTTAACCTTCTTCTCGGAAGACTGTTGGTATTCACTGCCACTGCTTCCATCGCTTCCTCCCGCACTTACCGTAGGAGTGCCGCTTGCAATGAGTTGTTCGTCATTATCATCCCTATTATCATTATGTGTTAGTGTTACATTCTGTACCATAACAGATACGAGAAAGCGTGCGAATGATTCATCTTCTACACTAATGCCATCTTCACGAAGAAGGGTTCTTCGTAACTTCATCTCAACCAATCGCAATACATAGTAGGATTGATTGCCAATCGCCGCCACATCTAACGCTTCACCAAACAAATAACGTCAAAAAACGCGACTTCGGAGGCACACTGCACCGTCCCTACTGGCGAACCGACAGATCAAAGTGCAATGTGGCAAGGCACACGCAGAGGCCTCTAACGGACGACTGCAGAGTTTTGCAGATGCGGAAGTATCACTAGTGTAATAAGGGATCTTTATATTATCTCTCATACGATTTTGGTGTATGTTTGAGCCCAAATACTTTCCTTGTGAGAAGAAGCATGAAACATCCGGCTTCTAAAGAAACAATTCATTTATTCAGTGTTAATAGGCGTGACATGACTACGTCATAAAGGACGTGTAAACAAAACTGTTTCGCGACTCAAGTAGAATCTTAACTGGCGTTTCTGATCGATATGGACCAACCATAACAGATATTTGCTCCAGTTCGACGAGTTTTCTCCTTTGCCTCAGAGTTGCTTTAAGCTTTCGGTGACTAATTGAAGCTGTAGACTTGATGGTGAAACTTAAAGCTACCAGAGTAATGGCTTTTGACAGATTACTTGTTTGTATGGCAGTAGTGTCTCGTCAAAGAGAGGACAAAATTGCGTTCGTACAGCGCGCCACTTGGCACGTGGACCGTGTGTTGTAACTGGGAATGGGTGCGCAGTGTTTTGGTGCAGACTGCTTCTCACGCCCACCACCCACGCCTGTGAGAGGAGATCCCACGCCTTTGCCCGCGCTTTCGAAGCTGCCCTTTGTACTGCGTGGCGTCCCTTGCGTGGGATATTGCTTCATCTCTTCCCAGACAAAATGCTATTTACCTCGCTATTCGCTTGCTCGTCTGTGGCAGCTGACGTGAGCCGAGCAGTACCTACACGAAGCATCGACAACTGAGAAAGAACCATTCTGTGGCAGGTGTGCGAACCCATTGTACTGGAACGGCCTACTTAAATTTCTCGTCATTGTAGTTTTACTAACTTTCATAAATAATGCTTGAAGTATCGGACTGGCGTCCTGAACGAGGGTAACTGTACCTTCCGTTCGGCCATTTTAAACCACGTGAACTATTCGTTACACCGAGTTCGGCTTAAACACCCATCACCGTAGTCTTCCTTCATCATTTGGTTTGGCTGCATGAATTTTTTTTCTTTTGAGTTTGACGCTTTGCTGCTCTATCTCCGACATCTAGAAATTCACAACGTGTGCAACACAAGTTTCCACTGAATACAGCATTGAACAATAACTAACAGACGTACAATAATGAAACGTACGGCAGTTATAAAGTGAACACTGACGTTTGACATTGCTGCCAACCACATTTCGCTGAATACTCCATTACGAATGTTCATATATATACAAACATTACCTGACATTGCCGGTTTAGGAGGCTCTCTGATAGTTTTATATTCTTCAAAATGAAACGCTAAGATTGCCAATTAATAATTTATTGCATGATGACCTGTTTCAGAGAACTATGTCGCCATCATCTGGTCAAACATATTCTACAAGCTGGTCATCTTATTTTTTTTTTTTTTAATGGCTGTAAAATAATAAGTGCAGCATAGCGCTTGTTCACTATATAAAGATACACAAGTTAAACATGGCAGCTTACAACATACGCAAGTGTATATACCGGGTGATAAATCACGGAATAACGTAGATAGAGAGGAAAAATTGACAGACATGCTTGGAATGACAAGAGGTTTTATTAGAAAAAAAAGTTAAAAGATCTCTTGCCGCCACTTTCGTCATGCTTGGCCTCCCAGGCCCCCAGACTTCTGTCTGTGCGATTATTGGCTTTGGGGTTACCTGAAGTCGCAAGTGTATCGTGATCGACCGACGTCCCTAGGGATGCTGAATGACAACATCCGACGCCAATGCCTCACCATAACTCCGGACATGCTTTACAGTGCTGTTCACAACATTATTCCTCGACTACAGCTATTTTTGAGGAATGATGGTGAACATATTGAGCATATCCTATAAAGAACATCATCTTTGCTTTGTCTTGTTATGCTAATTATTGCTTTTCTGATCAGTAGAAGCGCCATCTATCGGACTTTCTTGAACTTTTTAATAAAACCGTATGTCATTCCAAGCATGTGTGTCAATTTTTACCTCTCTATCTACATTATTCCGTGATTTATTACGTTTTCAAATTTATACTGACTGTTTGAGCACTCGGTATATATATATATATATATATATATATATATATATATATATATATATATATATATAATTAGGAAGGGATCAACAAATTAAAACAGCGTTGGAGGAAGTGTTCAAATCTAAAAGGAGACTATGTCGAAAAATGAAAATGGTTTTCCCTAAACACGTTAGTAGTTTTTATTTTTGCACGGACTTTTCAAACGCCCCTCGTATATATATATATATATATATATATATATATATATATATATATATATATTATAGGTTTTAATTTGTTGATCCCTTCCTAATAATAGTAATTGTGCAATACTGCAAAATAGCTATTAGTTTCTACAATCACCTGCTCGTTTGAATGAAATCTTCGTCCCGCCAGCCATTTCTTCAAACTGGGGAACAAATAGTAGCCCCAAGGAGCCAAGTCTGGAGAATAGGGTAGATGTGAAACGAGTTGGAATCCTATGTCCAATAATTTTGCGACTACAACTGCTGAGGTGTGTGCTAGTGCATTGTCGTGGTGGAAAAGGACTTTTTTGTGGGCTAATCGCTGGTGTTTTTTCTTGCAGCTCGGTTTTTAAACGATTCAATAACAATGAATAACACGTACCTGTAATAGTTTTACTGTGTTCCAGATAGTCGATGAGGATTATCCCTTGTGAACCCCAAAAGACCTCTCCGGCCGAAGGACCGGTCTTCAGATTCTCCGATGGTAACCCATCGTTTAGATTGGTCTCAGGGGTATAGTCATGTATACATGTTTCATACTCAGTGACGAAACGACGCGGAAAGTCCTACGGATTCTTCCTGAACAGCTGCAAAACGTCCTTGCGACACTTAACACGATTTCGATTTTCGGCAAGCGTGAGCAGTCACGGCACCCATCTTGCGGATAGCTTTCTCATGTCTAAGTGTTTATTCGTTCATTCGAGATGACCACAGCACTAGCAATCTCATGCACTTTCTCTGTCATCCATCATCCTACCACGGATTTTATCAATGATTTCTGAACTTCCACAGGGAGTCCAGAACGTTCAGCGTCTCTTGTGCCCATATGGCCACTCCGAAAATTTTGAAACCACTTATAAACTGTTCTACTCGAAGGTGCAGAGACACCATATTGTTTATAAAGTTTCTCTTTAGTCTCATGAGGCATTTGCCTTTCATAAAGTAATGTTTAATCACCACCCGGAATTCTTATTCGTCCATTCTTTGACAATCACTCGAATTCCTTGATTCAAACGAGTGCCAAATACAAAGAAATAGATGAATATGGCTGTAACTTGGTGTGCGTTCATTCCAAAGATGCTACTAATTAGACATGACCTCGATACGCGCCGATGGTGTCATCTTTCGGAATTTTCACGGACTTTTGAAATGCCCCTCGTATAGAGTGTGCGTTCTTTTCCTAAGTTTTTCGCATTCACTGATAACTGTAAGAAATCCCTAGCGTGTTTTCAGCGAGGAAACACAGCATCGTCTTTTGCTTGCCGTTTGCCATCTAGCTTTTGTCACACTGAGTCAGGCTTGCAGGAAAACCGTAATCTAGCAGCCGCCTTCCTTGCGTCCGCATGGAACACGAAGCAGATAAGTTGGCCGCAGTCGCTCTTCAGAGAAAATTATGACGGCGGATGTTCCCGTGTCTGTGAGTAAATGCGGTTTCCTGCACAGGACCACGCCATCGTTTCGCTCACTCGGTCTCAGTACAACGTTTCGCAACATGTGTGACAAATGATGGAGTCTTCTCGGGTCATCAGCCGAGTCAGGGCGTCGTTCTGAGGCAACGAAAACCATATGTTTGATTTCGAACATACCAAACTGTTTTGCAGGGCGAGCGGTTTCTGGGACTCAATCTTCAAAGAAGCTGTGGAGATTCCAGTACACGACGACCTAGTGAACAGAGACAGTGGATTCCAGCTAAGCACCACATGCGGTGCAGCGTTATCAAAAATACGCCAAGAACGCGCTGATGTGAAACCGATGAAGGTAGCTAGCGCGCATGGAGTACCCCCACCTTCGTCGTTCAGTTCAATCCTCTCTTGAGGACTGTGTTGGAGTTTGTCGTGGTTTGATATTTACTCCACAAGGATTTCTGGGGACGGTGAAGGAATTTCTGGGTGCCTGTGAGCGTGTGTTCTTACTAGAACTGCTAGCGCCGGCCGCAGTGGCCGAGGAGACTGAGGCGCTCCAGTCACGGTCTGCACGGCCACTACGGTCGGGGGTTCGGATCCCCCCTCGGGCATGGATATTCGTGCCGTCCTTAGTGTTAGCTAGTTAATAAGTAGTTTGTAAGTTTAGGGACTGATAACCCCGTAGTTAAGTCCCAAAGTCTATAAAAACATTTGAACATTTGAACTGCTAGCTAGTAACTAGCGAAGGATGAATAGGATGATAAAGAAGATGATGATGAAGCGGGTTGGGGGATCTTCGGTACTACCTCGTCTCGCCGTCTCGTAGTTCCTGGAGACTCCCAGGCGGTTTATCTCTTCGTAGGAAGTTTCTTCTTACTCTACTTGATGACTGCTGCTTAGTGGGTGACATGCGCCTCCCACTCAGCAGCTTTATTCTCTGCCTCCAGCTGGGCGACGTAATTATTAAATGTCAAATATCTGTAAATCTATCGCACCAAACTGCGTGGTCATCAGTCCGTAGCTTACAAACTACTTAAACCTAGGTAAACTAACCTACGGACAAATACACACACACCCATGCCCCAGGAAGGATTCGAACCTCCACGGCGAGCAACCGCGCGCTCCGCAGCGAGGTGCTTTGGACCGCTCGGCTACTCCACCGCGGTGACATAATTATACCACTGCGTGTGGCAGTACTTAGAGTATGCTTCCACAAGATTGTCCATGTTTATCTTGGTGAGGAGCAGCTCCAGCTGCTCGTTGGACAGGTGAATCTTGAAGTGGCTTACGGGAAGTTGCTCCGTATCCCCAGTCTTCTCCTCTTGTTCCTGGACGAGAACGGCGTCACTAGCATGTTCTTTGGCCGCGGCTTGTGCGGCCGTTGGTGTCGTCCTCAGCTCCAAGGGTCGGTCAGCTGTTTGCGCCGGCTGTTGAGTTGCTGCAGCCTGCGCCTCTTCCATTTGTGTGGTAGCCACCACGGTGTCCTCTTCAGTCTGCTTCCTGGTTTTCTGCTCTGCAGCAGGCTCCAGGGAGTCATCAGTCTGCGTTGCCTCGTCGCACCTGGTCGATGTGGCGGGTGCCACTTGATTCTTTACCAGCTGTAGCTCCTCTCTTAGGGGCCGAATCTCTTGGTGAATCCCCGACAGCATCTTCTTCCCTTTCGACCTCCAATGCGGTCTGAAGCGTGCCACAGCGTCATCCACGGCGGTCGGCGATTCAGGGTGCGAAGCTGTTGCTCGTCTGTGCGGCCCGCGTCCCTTCCTTTCGTCAGGGGGCGGGACGGCTGACGCCTTTTTCGCCCATGTCTTCTGAACTTGGCGAGATTCTTGACCCTCGTCGCTGCGTCTCCAGTTGATCAAACAGCCACACTTGCGGCTATTTGCAACGTGGGGTCCTCCGCAGTTGCTGCACAATGGGGGCACGCCGCTCTTCTTGTCGCAGTTGCGTGTGTCGTGACGTTGTGCGCAACGCATGCATGCCACTTCACCACGAGACTGCGTAGTGCCCCATCTTCTGAAAGTGAAAGCACTGCATCGGCTGCTTTCTTCCTCGGCCTCTTCTTTTTCCCGACTTTGGTTATACCCGACACCTCGCCAACAAGGTGCTGAATAATAGCCGCAAGGAGACCACTCTTCTGCACTCTCTTGCGCCCCTTTGGGCGTCCAGACATGTTGAAGCGCGATGAGGTTGTCAGCAGCGAACGTCCGACCCGCAGCGAGTCGAGCAGCCGTGTACCCCCACCACCGGCCGCGACTTCCCCCACCACAAGCAGCGGCACCTCTCGGAGGCGCGCGATGCACAAGAACCGGAGCAGCCGCTGGTGTAGCAACTATCGAGACTTCATCATCGAGATCCGCCGAGAAAGTCCGCATATGTGTGACAAATGTTTCGCCGCCCGGATGAGAAACAACTATTTTCCTTTGAACGAATTGTTTTATTAATATGCCCTACTGGTAAACAACAGTGGCGTATCCATGCGGTAGCCCCCTCCAGACTAGGGATGGGTCGAAAATCGCGTATCTGTTAAGAGTCACAGTAATTTAGAAGTAGCATTTTTCACAGTCGCAACTTTACAGAATCTGCGATTTCAGTCGCAGTTTAGAAGGGCAGTAGCAACTAAGAGTAGCAAGTCGCAACTAAGAGTAGCAAGAAGCAGTTTGCACTCTGCCATCTGTTGGTCGAAGTTGGTACTAATATCTTTGCATTGGGCAGGCCATAGAGTCTACCCGCTATTTCAGTGACAAATCGCGTTTAAGAGTCTCAAGTAGCAACTAAGAGGCGCAGTTTAGACTTTGCCGGCTGCCATCTGTTGGCCGAAATTGGTACTTCTAGCTTTCTGCCGTCTTCCTCGTGTATGTGTGGCTTTTTGTGTATGTGTTGGTCGAACGCCATCGGCTCAAACCAGTGAGCTCGAACGTCCTCACTGGTCCAAACTGCGATTTCAGTGAAAAGTCGCGATTAAGAGTCTCAAATAGCAACTGAGAATAGCATTTAATATTCCGCCTTGTGCTACTTGTTGGCCAACTGTTGTACTTTCACTCGTGTGTTGTGTAGGGATGTTGTCGAATTAATGAGCAAGAAGATAATTTTCTTTGTGAAAATGTTTACACTTAGTGGCACTATTTTACCTGGCGGCAGCATTTACATGTTGTGAAGCAAAGCCTGGCATGTATGTTTTTAGGTTATAGTTGGTAAAGACAACAAATGTAAATGCCAAATAAATATTGTCTTACGTACTTGATCCCTGTTTAAAATAATTTTTCGTCATAGAACCTACAACTATTATGGGACTTGAGAATACGAATTGCAAATCTGGTTTCGATGAATATTTTTGCTTGCGTTATAAATTAAAAATTCCAAGGGGGTGGTATCAAGTGGTCAACTAAGTACCGGTAATTTTACGAAATGTTTAACAGTTGGCCAACTCCATTTTCAATGTGGACTGTGTTAAGTACTGCTATATAGGAGTAACCTTGTATCTTCGAGGATTCTATAAAAATATTACACTTGAAAATAAACAAGTTTTTCGCGTAATGGAAAGTTTTATTTTATCAGATTTGTTTTACGTTTAGGAATGTTGTTTTCCGTCTTTTTCCTTTTCATACATTCCGTCCTGTGATGACATGAGTGAAAGCAGATGGGTGGTATCGGATCCTTCAGTAGTATTAAGACTTTTGTTTACTGCAGTGGTGGCATAGTGTGCTTATGTTGGCAACGACCGATGAATGATCCTAGAAATCTAAATCATACAGAATGATTGAAATAATATTTTGTTTATCATAAAATAAATAATTAATGTTATTCTTAATCTGTGGTTGTAAGGTTTCTTGTGTGTAACCCTGTACAATCAGTAAGTTAAAAATTCTTATAAAATGAAGCTTTTGTTGCCAACATCAGCACACTAGATCGGCACGTCGATTAGTAAAATATAACACAAGCTCTTATCTATAGTTATTTGGCAGAATATGTAGTGATACCGAAAGGTTTTAAAGAGAAAATGGAATTTTCAGAAGTCACGTTGTATTTCACATTTACTTATCTCTTTCAAATTGGTACGTGGCTTATATCACACAATGTTAAAAAAATCTATTCATTCATTCTACAGGCAAGAAATAGCACTTTCGTTGCACTATTGTAGTTGCTGTGTGCCTAATCTACCGAATGTTTCTGTTAAGGTAGACTATAGGCCTACTTGCCGATTTCGGTTACACATTACTTGCGAATAACCTCACTTTTAACTATACATTACACACCAAACACTGAAATAGCTTTTAGAAGACTAATTGACATTTGTCGATGTGTAAATAATCCCAAAATTACACGTAAATTGAGTATCAATATTCTTTTTTTATTTTTTTTTATATATATTTAAATGTAGGAAGAGGATCTGTTATGGATGATATATACATATATATTGCATTTGCCACACACATCGCATAAGTCACGGAAGTAGCAGATATCACGGAAGTAGCAGAAATCGCAGGAGTAGCGATATCAGTAGCAGAAATCGCAGAAGTAGCAATACCAGTAGCAGAAATCACAGAAGTAGCATTCGGAGTCACCGAAATCGCAGTTTGAGTGCGGAGGGATACATGTCGAGGATTTGTACAGTGCGATTGTAAACAGCGACAAATCGCAACTAAGAATCACAGATATCTAAAAGTAGCAGTTACAGAAATCACTGATATCGAAAAATCGCAGTTTAGCCCATCCCTACTCCAGACCCTCCTTCGAATCCTCTCCAGACAATTCTGCAGCCCCCTCCCCAGGCCCTCCTAGAAGTCACCCAGATTATGGTTAGGCAAATAGAAAAATAGGAAGGCGCAATACTGCACGGGGCCCGGCGACCTTTTTTTTTTTTTTTTATTAGTCAGTCCGGATTGACCTCAGCCCCCACCAGACCACGATCCTGGATACGCCAGCGCGGAACTAAGTGTGATTTTATACACATCATTTTAAGCCAATGATCGGAAATCTTCATTTATTTACAGTTACCAATTTCGATGATGTAAATCGTGATCTTCAGATTAAAATATTTCCAAGCCTCATGTATCACATTCACCGGTTTCGACGATGTAAATCGTTGTCTTCGGATTAAATACCCGCGTTCATGCAGCAACATGAAGCAGGACAATATTGGTCGCCGAAACCCGTAATTGTCAGCTGACAAAGATTTGTGCTCTTGGCTGAAAATCTTAAACAAAAGTGTATACTTTATAAACTGTAAGTTCACTTTCCCGCAGGCAAAACATGTGTGATGGGATTTTACTTCTAGCGTGGAAGCATGTTACCAATATAATAATGTACCTTCACTACATATCACTGAAAAACTATTTAAGGTTTACTTAATATTAATCTGATTTCTAGAGATCCACTATAGTAACTTTGAGATCTATGTTCCACTTCGATTATCGTGCAAGAATTGATTCATGTATTCTAAATGTAAGGGGTTTAACTGCTGCGGTTGTCTCTAACCTTACGAAGTACGTAAACTAACTTGCGTAATATACGTAAAGGGACATTTGCTTTAGATATATTGTTAAATATGGACACCTCATACGTGACATCGCAAGTCCACTGAACATTCAGAGCTGGAGACGTGAATCAATTCGTTTTGTATAAACGAACAGGAATAAAATAGGTCAAATAACATTTGCCCAATTTTTATTGAGTACAGTGATACAGACGTTAGCATGTAACCCAAAAAACTTAAATCGAAGGCAAATGGGTACGTTCTCCACTGACTGATGCGTCGTCGATTCTTGGTAGAACGTGATCACATTTTGTGCACGCTCTGCAAGCTGATGTTTATAATGCTGTCTTAGGACTTCAAAACGCAAAAACTGTTTAGCTAAACATAAATAAAGTTGTAGAACACGCACAGAACTGTGCTTTTAATTCAACATGACGATGCTACACCAAGAAGCAACGGAAGAATCAGTGAAAATATCCTCATTCGCTTTTGCCTTTGTTTCGGTTACATACTATCAGTTGTATCTCTGGCTCAACAAACAATGGACACGCGTAACGTGGTTTTTTTACTGTAATTCGTCTATACTACCACTTCCTAAAATATTTACTGTTCCGCTCTAAACACCCCGTATACGTGAATAGGAGATAAAATAACGGGCCGCGGTGGAGTAGCCGAGCGGTCTAAGGCCCCTCGCTGCGGAGCGCGCGGTTTCTCGCCGTCGGATGTTCGAGTCCTCCCTGGGGCATGGGTGTGTGTGTGTGTTGTCCTTAGGTTAGTTTACCTTAGTTTAAGTAGTTTGTAAGCAACGGACTGATGACCAAGCAGTTTGCTCCGATAGATTTACAAACATTTGAACATTTGATTAATAACTGTTATCAATGGCTTATTAAAGACAAGCTTAAAACATGGTGTTGCCCGGGTATTTATTTATTTATTCCTGCCATTTTCATGTATATATTCATATGTATAAGGGCTGTATGTCTGTAAAATCTTTTGGCAATGCAATTTGTAGTAAAGAAGTTATAGATTAAAACTTGGTGCCTGATGGGGCGGTTTTCCATGAACGTTACTGTTTATGTTCTCATATATCATGAACTACGTGTCGTTCTGTGATACAATTTTGAAGGCACATTCAACTATATATTTGTATACTGTCTGCAAAATTTCCTGCGGCTACAATTTGTAGTGTACAAATTATAAATTGTAACGTCATACCAAATGCCGTAGTTTTACTTCATAAACAACGGAAAAGTAGTAAGTGAGGAACTTTTTTCCTTTCATCATTTTGTTTTGGCAGTCAGCGACAGAAAGTTTAATAAATGTCTGTAATTATGTTTAAAGTTTGTTCATTTTCATATAGTGTATTTATAAAGTTTCGTCGCCTTATGTAGCAGTCTCTTGCAACTCCTATCGTTTATGGCGTTATATCTCCTGAACCATGCGTCGTATGTGATTTGCACTCTTACAACAATTGTTATCTCATGTAAAGAAAATCTGTACCAAATTTGGTTGAAATCGGTCCAGCGCTTTAGGAGAAAATGAGCAGCATTGTCGCTTATTACAGGAGTTTTTCGCGCATCTCATTTTTATGACGTCATAACTCGTGAACTATGAGTCGTACGTGATTCTTACATTTACGGCGACCGTCCTCATAGATTGAAGCTTACGTGTACAGAATTTGAGAAATATTAGAACTTAACTGTAGATTTGTATGCAAGACGTACACATAAACACACAGACATACGGACACCCTGCTTTATAAATTAGATACACATCTCTACCTAGTGTATTAAGGTCAACAGCAGGAAATCGACTGGTCATTTCAACACTGGTAATAGCAGTGACACTTCCTGTTCCACATGCGTTGTTTAGATAAAAATGTTCGCCCGCCTAAGATATGAAAGAACTCTGAATCGAGGATTAAATAACCTCTGAGATTTTAAGTCACACACACACACACACACACACATATATATATATATATATATATATATATATATATATATCGTTTTGATTGCTAATGCCAGCTAGAGAGGCGTCATCTTCGGATCATTACAACCCTCTTGACAATTATAATCGCCAAAACATCTCATACATTGCTTTTTTAGGAGAAATTCCGTATAGAATGAAAAGGTTCTACTTCACAATAACACCACCAAATGACAGTTACACACCATTAGCAGTATTGCAGTCCCTGTTGGAGGTGCTGCTGAGGTGAATTGCAGTGGCCAGTCGCTGAGTCTCTTGACACATCCCCACTGCTGACGACACAGTACTTCCTTCCCGGTGGCTTTATTACTGCTCACATCATCCACAGTCATACTGCGAACGTATGTGGCGGAAGAAACATGTGTACCATCGTCGTTTCCTTCTGCTATTCCAGTCGCGCGTGATTCTCGGTGAAACCGACTGCCGGCATGTGTGCGTGTGTACTCTACATCTACATCTACATACATACTCCGCAATTCACCGTAAGGTGCGTGGCGGAGGGTACACTGTACCACTACTAGGCATTTCCTTTCCTATTCCACTCCCAAATTGAACGAGGAAAAAAAGAATGCCTATATGCCTCCGTACGAACCCTAATTTCTCTTATCTTGTCTTTGTGATCTTTACGCGAAATGTAAGTAGGCGGCAGCAAGATCGTACTACACTCAGCTTCAAATTCCGGCCCTCTAAATTTACTTAACAGAAATTCCCGAAAAGAGCGTCGTCTTTCTTCCAGCGATCCCCAATTGAGTTGCCGGAGCATTTCCGTGACACTCGCGCATTGGTCGAACCTACCGGTAATCTCTCCAAATGCGTCTTTGTGGTCTTTTCGCAGGATGTATGTAAGAGGAAGCAATATAATGGTTGCGTATTTGAAACTTATCCTGACGGAACAGAAGTGACACAAGGAAGTCGTAATGTGTTAGCCTGATATAACCTACCTATGGCTACAGATCGAGTGCCTGAGTTATCTACGTCAGCATAGTAACACAATTACTGTGTTGGATTTCATTAGTTTCTCTGATACATATTTAAAAAGAAAAATCAAACTGGGTAAGAGATGCACATAAAGTGCTCATAGCATTCATAAGCTGTTAATATTCTATATTTAGGTGTATTGTTTCAGATTTCGCAATCCAAATATTGAAATTCTATATAGACTGTTACATCGATGTAGTCGCTTGGTTACTGCATCAGGGTGGTATCTTAATAGAGGAAATGCATACTGTAAACCATCAGCTGTTTATTATTTTTCCAAACTTCTACCGGTTTCGGTTATAAACCATCTTCACGGAAGAGAACTAGACAGACTGATTAAACTGGTGCATTATATGCCTCCTTATGCATACTGGCATGCATGTCACACAATAAAAATAAATAAGACAACTATAGTTGTGTTAGGTTCTCTTGTAATAGGCCTTGGTTCACCATCACACAGCCTGGCATTGCTTTTATGTTTGTAATCAAGAGTTGATGCCTAGTGACGTCTTATTTATTTTTATTGTGTGACATGCATGCCAGTATGCATAAGGAGGCATATTCACCTGTTTAATCAGTCTGTCTAGTTCTCTTCCGTGAAGATGGTTTATAACCGAAACCGGTAGAAGTTTGGAATAATAATAAACAGCTGATGGTTTACAGTATGTATTTCCTCAAATATCTTACCGCTGTGGAACCTCAATAGAAATTTGTATCTTATTACTAGGGACAGAATTTGATGCACTATAAATTCCCGAAATATGCTTGCATTCATGCACTATCAAACTATAAAAGATGGACGATCAGCAGAAATAGTCATTAAAATATGCATTATCGTTTTTATCCTGAATTTATTTTTTACAGTATCTTGTTTGCGCAGCCAACTACTAACAATATTTCTAAATTATTTTCTACATCTACATAGATCTCTGCAAATCACCTTTTAGTGTCTGGCAGAGGGTTCATTAACCACTTTCATAACCTTTCTCTTCCGTTCCATTCTATAATAGCGCGCGGGAAGAAAGAACACCTAAATCGTTCCTTTTTCCATCTGATTTATCTTACTTTATTGGGATGGTCACGTCTCCCTATGTAGGTGGGCCGAGCAAAATATTTTCACATTCAGAAGTAAAAGTCGGCGATTGAGATTTCGTAGATAGATCTCGCCGCAACGAATAACGTTTTCCGTTAAGTTCCTCCGTTCATCTGTCAAAATATTTTTGTAGGCATAAAATGATCTCTCGACTTCAAAATACGTAATAGGCGCAAGTTTGCCGCAGCGGAGCGGCCGAGCGCATTGAGGCGCTATGCTATGATGAGCGAGGCCGTTCTCCGTCGGGGGTTCGAATCCCCCCTCGGGTATGGATATTTGTGCTGTCTTTAGATTAAGGTAGTTCATAAGTAGTTTGTAAGTTTAGGGACTGATGACCCCGCAGTTAAGTCCCATAAGGTTTACAAACATTTGAACATTTCTTAGGCGCAAGTTTAAGTGAATATCCTTGAGACAGTTTCAGGCCAGGTTTTTCATTCAAGGTTCTACCGCAAAATACTTTCTTCACAAACATAAGCATTCCAAGTCTGGGTTTCTTTTAAAAACGGTCCATTTTATTCTTTGTAGTTACTGCCAGCTTTGACACAGAATTGGGGAGGAAAGGAATTGTTGTCACAACTTCAAAAAATGTTGAACTGTTTGTAGATCTATCGGACCAACCTACGTGGTCATCAGTCCGTAGCTTACAAACTACTTAAACTAAGGTAAACTAACCTAAGGACAACACACACACCCATGCGCCTTAGACCGGTCGGCTACTCCACCGCGGCGTCACAATATCACTTAAGTCCCATAAGGTTTACAAACATTTGAACATTTCTTAGGCGCAAGTTTAAGTGAATATCCTTGAGACAGTTTCAGGTCAGGTTTTTCATTCAAGGTTCTACCGCAAAATACTTTCTTCACAAACATAAGCATTCCAAGTCTGGGTTTCTTTTAAAAACGGTCCATTTTATTCTTTGTAGTTACTGCCAGCTTTGACACAGAATTGGGGAGGAAAGGAATTGTTGTCACAACTTCAAAAAATTTTGAAATGTTTGTAGATCTATCGGACCAACCTACGTGGTTATCAGTCCGTAGCTTACAAACTACTTAAACTAAGGTAAACTAACTTAAGGACAACACACACACCCATGCGCCTTAGACCGGTCGGCTACTCCACCGCGGCGTCACAATATCACTAATAGAACTTGATGGGTGGGACACATCCTCAGACACCAAGTAATCGTAAATTTAGCATTGGAGGGAAGTGTGTGGGGAAAAAAAATAGTTGACGGAGACCAATATAGTAAGCGGATTCAAATGGATGTAGGTTGCTTTTCAAAGGAAATGTTTGCTCAGGATAAAGTAGGGTGGAGAACTGCATCAAAAAAGTCTCCGGTCTGAAGACCAGAATACAACAACACAATCCTATCGACTTACAGTCTAATGGCTCGATTTGCTCGTGATCAGTCCACATGTAACTTACAGGCGCAGCTACGTTAGTACTGAGTTATACTAAGTAAAGCTTACTAGGGCATCCTCCCTTTGAGAAAGGTCTGGAATCGTCGCCCTTGGGCCTCTACGAGCGACAATGACTCTCTCTAGGAGACCACATGGGTATCTGATTTTAGAATGTTTTGATATTTATGGTACGTGAAGTTGAGAACTCAAATAATAATCAGCCGAAAGCCAATCGATGCAAATCTGAAAACTTCTCGACATAATCGGCTTAGAAGTTGTGCAAGTACACTTAAGTACCAATAATTAAACCATGTGTAGCATGTGCCCATGTAGCTAAGGTGGTAGAGGTGTGTCCTCGCAACCGTAGTGTCGGTGGTTGAAATCCCGGGTGACAGATTTTATTTTAATTTTTTTTATTTGTTTATTTCTTTATTTCCATTTCAAATTCAGTTATATGAAACATTTTGAGATTCCAAATTCCACGTGTTGTGTCAGTTTCTATTTATGTCTTTGTAGACGAGCTGCATTCTTCCCGTCGCCTAAAACGATGGTTGAGTAGGTTGTAGGTTAACCGCTTGGAAAGCCTTTAGTAGCTATGGTGATGACTTTCCAAAAACAGCGTCGTAGCTCTTCACAAACTGAACAATCAAACACTACCGTCGTCAGCTAATAGTGAAGCCAAAACAACTTTTTTTTTTTTTTTTTTTTTTTTTTTTACAGTTTTGGCTTCACTATTAGCTGACGACGGTAGTCTTTGATTGTTGTTTTTTTTTATTGACACCATCAGTATTAACGACCTTTTATAAAATGTACAAAATTACGAATGAACAAAATAAAAGTGCATTTTTCGTAAAAATTAGCATTAGATATTAAAATTGTGGAAGTATACGAAGACAAGGACAAAATAAAATAAAAGCGTGTCACGACAGGATTAGAACCAACGACCCCGTGGTTGTGAAGCCGGAGCGCTATGACCTGAGCTACACCACTAGAGGCTTCAACACATTATTGGTAATTATGTGTACTTCCAAACTATCGAAGTCGAATATCTCTGGAAGTTTTCAGAGTTGCGTCGAATGGGTTTGGCTGATTTGAAGTTCTGAACTACACGTATTATAGAGAAATTCTAAAATCCGACAACCACGTGGTCTCAAAAAAAAAAAAAAAAAAAAAAAAAAACAACGTAGAAGAGAGGTGAGCCGAGGGTGGATGGAGCCGAATGGAGGTCCGAGCGCGATCCCCAGCTCAGCTAGTGCGCTCCGCGGTAACTTTCAGCTGGTCGGGGCGACTGGGTCAGGCCTGTGGATGCGCACCGTCACAGAGTAACATATACAAAGGAGCAGCCCCCTCTAAACCACTGTCCTACGCTCCCCTCGTAGTTCCGTAAGATGCTAGTAGGTGTCAGGCGGATCGATGGCTTAGGGTGTTTCTCGCACGTCAGAGGGTAGCGTGGAGGGGAGGGTGAAGGGAGAGCTCGTGCCGCCTGCCACGGCTGTGTCCGGCTTGCTGGCGTTTGAGGGGAGGTGGTGATGGGGGCAGCCGCTACCTTCCGCTGCTCTGGCCAGTTTAAAGGGCTGCTTCTGACCTCAGCGCCATCATGGGACATCTTACGGAACTGCTGGAAAACCTCCCTCCCCGCACCCCTGAGCGTAGGACCGGGCCCTTGCGGAGGTTTCCCGTCCGTATCTATTTGTCTGTGGCACCATCTGGCGGGTGGTGGCCCTGCCCAACACCACCTAGAGAAAAGTCCGCGGCACTCTCGTGTGACGTCACGCTGTGTAGGCATCGTTCGCGTACCGGACTGGGTGGCCGCTGGGGAACAGCGCACTATGCCGTAGCGTGCAGCCAGTCAGGTACGCGAACGATGCCTACACAGCGTGACGTCACACGAGAGCGCCGCGGCCTTCTCTCTAGGTGGTGGTGCCTGTGGTGGCGCACCGTCTGGCCGGCCCTCGCGCGGCGCGGTCTGCAGGCCGCCCACGCCTGGCGCGGCGCGTTTGAAGTGACGGGCCAGTGGTCGCGACGCGCCGCAGCCGCCGCCTTTGAGGGCACCGTGTGGGCGGCAGCCGGCACCTGCCGACGCGTCACGTACGATGACCTCGCGCCAGGTCACGTGCTCGCCACTGTCACCTGCTCCGGCGCATACTTACGACGTCTGCTGACTGGCCGCCAGTCGCCTCTCCACACACACACACACACACACACACACACACACACACACACTGATGTCACTTTAATCAGCTGCGGCAACACCTAGAAACAAGCGCAGTCCATGTCACGTTACATGGAGTCGGCCGTGACCAGCAAGAAATACAGGCCTGGGCACTCAGCCAGGTCACGTGATAACAGTAGTACTGAGCCAACACGGTCGTGGAACTGGGTGGTTAGCTACTTTGAGACAGCCATTCAACTCTTTCATCGCGTTGGCTCAGCACGGCCTGTTTTCTTTCTGGCCACTGAGTAGGCCGTGACAAGTTACCTGACCGGCTGGCCCCTATGAGACAGTGGGTTGTGCCCCAGCGGACAGTAAGTCAGCTGGCGATCACAGCCTGTTCGGTGTGGCGTGACACGGACTGCACTATGGCCTTGTCTCTAGACATCATTGGCACAGCTTACACCTTCTAGAAACAGGGCCTCAGCTCCGTCTGTGTCATGTCACACGGAGTAGGCTGAGATTGCTAGCTTACTGGCTGGCTGCTACGAGGCAGTGGGCTGTGCCCCAGCCGGCCGCTGTGGCCGAGGGGACTGCGGCGCGTCATTCACGGTCTGCACAACCACTATGGTCGGGGTTCGAATCCCCCCTCGGGTATGGATATTTGTGCCATCCTTAGTGTTAGCTAGTTCATAAGTAGTTTTTAAGTTTAGGGACTGATGACCCCGTAGTTAAGTCCCATAAGCTATACAAACATTTGAACATTTTTGGGCTCTGCCCCAACGGCCAGCCACTCAGCTATCGATCGCAGCCTACTCCGTGTGACGGGGCACGGGCAGTTGTGAGGCCATGTCTCCCAGACACCAACCATACAGCTATCGATGGCAGCCTGTTCGGTGTAATGTGACACGGACTTCACTAAGCCCTTGTTTCTACGAGTTGGCTGCAATTTTGATTCATCGACTGGATGATGCGGTCCACGAATATTTACTCTTCCTCTCACAGTAGCGTTAGCAGCGTATGCGTTAAATTATTTGATGAAAGTCATCCCCTGCAGTTTCTGCAGCTCCATCTGTACCAGTGGCTCCCAAACTTTATCAGACCAGGGACCACTTTCATTTCTTTATTGTAAACAAGGTCAACTAGGTTCCAGAAAAATAAACTGCACAATCTAAAAATAAACTGCAATTAAAACTTTTAACATATTCGTTAATAGTAATTTCAATTAGCAGTAGCACTATAACAAAGTTTTAACCCTTCAAAGCATGACTTTTGTTTGAAGTTATAAAAATATACCATGATTAATTTATAGTGCGTATATGCTGAGAAAAATATTGGAAAAATTCCTTAAAATTATTATGCATTACTAGCAACAAAAAGGGCTTCCATGATATAGCTGACGAAATAAATGTCACTATTATGCCTCTAATCTCAATGCAGCTAAACGTCGAACAGATTCAGTAGACAAATGAATCTGTTCTAAATGTTCAAAGCTAAGGGGACAAACCTGTGGTAATCGATCCCTAGACTTACAAAGTACTTAAAATTAGCTTATTCTAAGGACAAAACACCCACCCTCACCCGTTGTAGGACGTGAACCTCCAACGGGAATCAGTCGCATGATTATATAATTAGCACACCTGTCCCCGCCTGCTTCATTGCAATTGGGACTGTTAATTTTTTCTTGAAGTATGAGGGTATTTCGCTTGTCTCATACATGTGTGTATCGTGGTTGTATCCTAATTACCATATTTATATAACAGTTATGCATGCTCCATGGCAAAACACTGGAAACTTGTTCGAAACTGACAAGAAAGTTTGGGAATAATGTTTCGACAGTACTAAAATAGGTAACTTCTGTTTCAATTGTTCATATGTTTATAAATCAATGGGACCAAAATGCAACGGCTACCAGCCCCTACCTACAAACTACTTTACCTTATGCTAAGGACAATCACACCAGTGTCCGAGGCAAGGTGCCTTAGAGAGCACGGCCATTCCCGCGTGGATACTGCTGTTTCATTTAACCTTGTTAGCGGGCCTACGGTAGGCCTACCGTTTAGAGGAGGCATAAAATGGAGCATCGTAAGTAGTAACAGAACAAAAACTTTTACGTAACGAGGCAGTATCTTATTGTAGGTACAAGCAAATGCTCTCAAAGCTTCCTCCATTTATAGCAGAATCACTATCACAAGTGTTTCCAGTTTTAATGTTTCTTTCGTGTAATTACTAGGAAGAACAGGTTCAGTCTTCCTCAACGTTCAAGGGACTGTCTGAAATAGTGGTGCGGACGACAAAAGCAATCTCTCCCTCTCTCACTCTCTCTCTCTCTTTAGATAAAACTCCGGTAGTTTCGAATCGTCTACAGACTTCCATTTCTTTTAATGACTGAGCTCTTTCTTCACACTTTCTTGCAAAGGGAAAGACTGTTTCAGAACGGGCTTGCCAATTCATGTTCCGCTTATCTCTGAGATTGGTGCTAACGCTCTCTCATAGTTCCATAAAATCTAATCGACTGTAGAACGGTTGATAAGATAACAGGGAGTGTTTGCAAACTGCATACACGACACTGCTGGTCCATACACGACATTGCTGTTACCGAATCATTCACCATATAGCTATGTTCCCGGTGACCATGGAAAGCGATGTGCATGTTTGTTGCGAGGATCAGCACGAATCAAGTTGTGATATTTTCGAAGTAAATTTGCGATCTCTCCCTCTCTCTCTCTCTCGCACAGGCTCGCAACTCCACAGTTCTTACTGCTTCTCTCAAAATTTATTCAAACCACTCTACTGAAACTATATTTATTATACTTCCGTTCTCAGTCTAATTATGAAATGTCAAGATTAAAGTTTTATATTTGTTCAAAAATGAAACCCCAAGATCGCGAATTAACATTTTATTTAATGACGACTGGTTTCGGCGGACCGTGCTCGATCATCTGGGCATATATATTTTATAAGCTAGTAATCTTATTTAAAAAAAAGGATATAAAATAATAAGTGCAAAATAGCACTTAGTCATCATATAAAAATACATATAAACTACATGTAAAAATACATGACAGCTTACAAGATACTATGTTGCACTTATTATTTTATATCCATGTTTCTACTTTTTTATTTTTTATTTTATTATTATTATTATTATTATTATTATTATTATTATTATTTAGGTAGGCGTCAACTGCTCCAGCCACCGCCACCGTCCACCAACAAGGTGCCAAAGGCCTGAAATGGTTATATAGAACCGAAACCGGTTGCTAGCAGTAAACGCAACAAATTGCGATCTAGACTGTCTTATTTTAATTATACATATGGCAGATGATGGTGGCACAGTCCCCCGAAACCGGTCGTCATGAAATAAATTATTAATTCGCGATCTTGGCGTTACATTTTTGAAGAATTTAAAACTATCAGATCGCCTCTAAGCCGGCAATGACAGGATTAAAATTGTTCACAAGGATCCTCTGTCTATCTATTCTGTGCGCTTAAAGTTCCCCGAAATTCCGCACGGCGTCGCAGCTTCCTTGCAGCACTTGTGTGACGTCATGTCAAACACCTCGGTTCCCTCACCGCACAATTCAAAAGAATATCTAGAACAAATAAACGGAAAACAAATAACGACATCAAAATATAATGGAAAAAATTCTAAATTGGTCCCGTTTTGTCCTTCCGTGCAACATACTTGTTTGTTACTTCCGTACAGATGCAAGGGCATTGACAAGATACCGTTTTACCATTGCCAGCATTAATAATTTCAAAATCGTCCGTAGACTAATACATTGGGTGTGCGTGGTTGTGTGAAAGTGTGTGTGTGTGTGTGTGTGAGAGAGAGAGAGAGAGAGAGAGAGAGAGAGAGAGAGAGAGAGAGAGAGAAACCGTGAATAGGTATTTCAGCGGCCAAAAAGCTCTCAATGACTGTCTTCGATCCAACTAACTGTTCGTTTCTTTGAATACTATCAAACATGTATGCCTAGTGGCTGTAAAGGAAGACATATAAAAAGAAGATAATACTACAATTTTGATGTAATCGTTCTTTGATTCTATCCGAATGTGTCGCCGGCATACTTAACATTTTCTCTCACTCTCTTTTAATTTTAAATTAGGGCTACATTTGATTTCATTTACATCTACATACATACTCCGCAATCCACCGTAAGGTGCTTGACGGAGGGTATACTGTACCAACTACTAGGCATTTCCTTTCCTATTCCATTCCCAAATAGGACGAGGAAAAAAATGCCTATATGACTCAGTACGAGCCTTAATTTCTCTTATCTTGTCTTTGTGGCCACTACATGAAATGTAAGTAGGCGGCAGGAAGATCGTACAACACTCAGCTTCAGATTCCTACCCTCTAAATTTCCTCAACAGAATTTCTCGAAAAGAATATCGTCTTTCCTCAAGCGATCCCCATTTGAGTTCTCGGAGCATTTCCGTGACACTCGCACATTGGTCGAACCCACCAGTTACAAACCTAGCTGCTCGCCTCTGAACTGCTTCTAATGTCTTCCTTTAATCTAATCTGTTGCGTGTTCCAAACACTTGAGCAATATTCAAGACGTGGTCGTACAAGCATTTTACAGGGTGTTACAAAAAAGTATGGCCAAACTTTCAGGAAACATTCCTCACACATAGAAAAAGAACCGCTTAATTTCCATGTTAGAGCTCATTTTATTACTTCTCTTCAAATCACATTAATCATGGAATGGAAACACACAGCAACAGAACGTACCAGCGTGACTTCAAACACTTTGTTACAGGAAATGTTCAAAATGTCCTCCGTTAGCAAGGATACATGCATCCACCGTCCGTCGCATGGAATCCCTGATGCGCTGATGCAGTCCTGGAAAATGGCGTATTGTATCACAGCCGTCCACAATACGAGCACGAAGAGTCTCTACGTTTGGTACCGGGGTTGCGTAGGCAAGAGCAATGCCCCCATAAATGAAAGTCAAGAGGGTTGAGGTCAGGAGAGCGTGGAGGTCATGGAATTGGTCCGTCTCTACCAATCCATCGGTCACCGAATCTGTTGTTGAGAAACGTACGAACACGTCGACTGAAATGTGCAGGAACTCCATCGTGCATGAACCACATGTTGTGTCGTACTTGTAAAGGCACATGTTCTAGCAGCACAGGTAGAGTATCCCGTATGAAATCATGATAACGTGCTCCAGTGAGTGTAGCTGGAAGAACAGTCGCATGTCACCACAAGCACTGAAGTCAACATTATCTTCCTTCAATTGGCGGTGAATCGAGGAAGTACAGTACATACTAACGAAACAGTTGGGTATTTTGGCAATTGTCTGCACGAATTATTTCAATTTACATTTAAAGAGAAATACTAAAATGATATAAAATAAGCCTAATAAATAAGGCTAATAATAAATAAGCCTAATAAAAAATAAGCCTACGGAAGTCCTTTCTGAAGGCATTTGTATGGAGTCTTGCCTTGTATGGGAGTGAGACATGGCCGGCCGTGGTGGCCGAGGAGGCTAAGGCGCTTCAGCCACGGTCTGCACGGCCACTACGGTCGGGGGTTCGAATCCCCCCTCGGGCATGGATATTTGTGCCGTCCTAGTTAGTAAGTAGTTCATAAGTAGTTTGTAAGTTTAGGGACTGATGACCCCGTAGTTAAGTCCCATAGACTTTACAAACATTTGAACATTTTTTTGAGTGAGACATGGACGATAAACAGTGCGGACAGGAAGAGGATTGAGGCTTTTGAAATATGGTGCTACAGAAGAATGCTGAAGATTAGGTGGGAGGATCGCGTTACTAATGAGGAGGTACTGAACAGAATTGGGGAGAAAAGAAATTTCTGGCATACCTTGACTAAAAGAAGGGATAGATTGGTAGGACACATTCTTAGATATCAAGGAATTGTGAATTTAGTATTGGAGGGAAGTGTGTGGGGTAAAAACCGCAGAGGAAGACCAAGAGATGGATACAGTAAGCAGATTCAGACAGATGTAGGTTGCCGTTCTTATGTGGAGATGAAGAGGCTTGCTCAGGATAGGGTATTGTGGAGAGCTGCATCAAACCAGTCTCCGGACTGAAGACCACAACAACAACTAAAATGAACTCCAACATGGGAATTGAGCGTTTGCGGACACATGTCCACATAACATATTTTCTTTCTTTTTCTGTGAGGAATGTTTCCTGAAAGTTTGGCCGTACATTTTGGTAACACCCTGTAGTATTTAAACGAAATGGTAAGCTCGGTGGCTTCGTTCCTGTCGGAAGCAAAGGCGGGCCAGGGTCAGGCCGCAGAGAAGATGGCGACCTGTTTGTTTCCGCTGCTCTGGCCCTGTAAATAATTTACACGGACCGAGCGCTGGCAACACGCACCGCGGATCGGAAGCGGACAGCGCGAGCCATTGACGTGCTGTGCTGTGACGTAAGAAGCGGCACGCACCGGGCGCGGAGGCGACCTCGCCAGGGCAGCCAGCGGAGTGACGGGGAGGCGCAGCCCTCGAATTAGCCGGCACGCGCGTATCTGGCGGTATGTGGGTCGCCGGCGGCGGACACTCGTGAACTTGGGGCCAGTGGCCAGCTGAAATAGCCGGCCGCCGAGCCGACAAGGTCAGTTTACGCGGGGCAGCACGTGTTGTCTCAAGTCACTGCCGGCGGCCACTGCCCTGACGCCTGCCGTGTAGCTCTGCGTAGGGCAGGCCTCACCAACTCTGGTGCTTGGCGTGCACCGGCAGGCACCGGGAAAAGCACCGGTGCTCTGCTGCAGCAGTCGATGTTGTGTAGTGGGGCACGAGAGGCAGGCACAGCGCTGTCAGCGAAGGGGCAGCAGGGGGACGTGCTGACGACGCGAGCTTCAAGCATTTTGTCCACCGGCGCTGTTCTGTGGGGACGAGCGTTATCGTCCACCAGAAGGAATGCATCTGCTATGGCATGAGCGTAGGACACAACTAAAGGTCATGGATCTCGTCTCTTTACTTTTGAGCAGTCAAAGCGCCATTCTGAGCTACATATAGGTCCGTACTTCCACCAATACTGACTCTCGCATACACTATTCGTCCACCACCATGATGTGATGATAAGTACAATTGTTCCGATTTCCAGTTTCCCTCCAGTTGTATCAATAATGTTTCAGTTGTATCAGTATTTTTAACATCCTACAACGCTATAGAAAAAAATTTGTCCTAAGGTACTAGACTATAATACTGGTATGCATTTATGTTTTCCGTGCTTATGCTGAACTTTACCATTTTATTAAACAATCTGATATGGTGTTATGTATAAAGATATTGTTGGAATAGTTCGTCAAAAAATGTTCAGATGTCTGTAATTCTATCGGACCAAACTGCGTGGTCATCAGTCCGTAGCTTACAAACTACTTAAACATAGGTAAACTAACCTACGGACAAACACACACACCCATGCCTCAGGGAGGACTCGAACCTCCACGGCGAGCAACCGCGCGCTCCGCAGCCAGGTGCTTTAGACCGCTCGGCTACTCCACCGCGGCTGTCGTTTCTGAATTACCATTTGGCCACGATAACTTGACGATTCGCGCGGTGGCTGCTGGGAACTTGTCTTGCACGAACGGAAGGCAGCATTGGCTGCTTGCTGCAGTGCTGGAACCGTTACCCTAACAATTTGTACATTAATTCTTCGCGTCAAGGACCATTGTAAGCTTGGCAGCTCATGTAAATAAAAGAATAACTTTCAACTGGTGTCGATTTTCTACGCTTGTAGCAGCACCAACAAAATCGTCACGTTATCGTGACCAAATAGAATTAAAACCAATAATAATTATGTCAATTTTTGTTTATAGACAGAAAGGTTTATTGCGCTCCTTATTTTATACAAATCTTCAACATTCTTTGTTGATCTTTGGCATCGCATTGAAGAAACTAATTTTCTCATATCAGGCACAATAGTTTTGGCAGTTACAATTCGAAATACACCTTGCAACAATTCATTAAACTTGACCTTGTTTTTATTTCGTTAATATTCATAATTGGAAACATTTGTTCACAAATGAACAATGCCCCTCGGGCATGGATATTTGTGCCGTCCTTAGTATAAGGTAGTTCATAAGTAGTTTGTAAGTTTAGGAACTGATGACCCCGCAGTTAATTCCCATAAGCTATACAAACATTTGAACATTTAATTTACATTGTAAAGGTCGACGCGCAAGTCAGTGTGGGGCAGCCGGCAAGGCGCTTGGCTGGCACACAAACGACCCGAAGTCGAGTCCAGCTCGGAACATTCGTTTTTCACACTTTTCTAGTGATTAATCGTGTATATGTTTTCGTAGTTAATGTCAGGATAATAACAAATGTTTGTAAATCTGTCGGACGCAGTTGCTTGGTTATTAGTCCGTAGCTTACAAATTACTTAAACTAAGGTAATCTAACCTAAGTACAACAGAAACACCCATGCCGGAGGAGGGACTCGAACCCCCCGACGGCGAATGGCCGCGCGCACCGCAGCACGGCGCCCAAGTGCGCACGGCTAATCCGCCATAACATATAACACAGTAGTCATTCATGTCTTTACTTATTACGTAGCGTTCATCTGCATCGCTAGTTGTTTAGCATCTGTGTCTGTTACGCTTTCACGGCATAGCAAGAGGTGGTTTCGCAGTGAAACCACTGTGACACAAAGGGTTAAGCAATGATTAGTTCTGAACGGGTGACCTAGTTTGTTTTGGTTATTACATTCAGACTCTACCACTAGACTGTGGGTACACATTTGTGAGAGAAACAGATCTCTGGCGAGTGAAATGAAAGAAGTCTCTCTGTTAAATTTGATGCATTGTGATGGTCTTCTGTCCGGGTAGCAAGGAATCGATGCGACTATAGATAAATTCATCCCCCGCAAATTACTACAGGAGAAGACGATATTTGGAGGTCTGGAAGATCTTTCTGGATTATATCCGACGTAAGGAATCACAATAACATTACCAGCTTCTGTCGTGTGAAATTAAATAATCAATTACTCCTTCACAATTTGCGAAGTTGCCGAACTACATGCTCGAAGGTGGTCTATTCCTTGGTGACAAAATTTCTGCTGCACTGGGTCTCGAACCCGTGTCTCCCGTTTATCTCGAGCGGTCGCCTTAACCACTTGGCTACCCGAACACCGTCCCCGGCCAGCCCCAAATATCCGTTTGTCACCCTTTCCTACTTCCAACGCGCGCAGAAATGTTCAAATGTTTGTAGAGCTTATGGAACTACGGTGTCATCAGTCCCTAAACTTACAAACTACTTATGAACTAGCTAATAGTAAGGACGGCACAAATATCCATGCCCGAGGGGGGTATTAGAACCCTCGACCGTAGTGGCCGTGCAAACTATGACTGACGCGCCGCAGAACGCTCGGCCATCGCAGCCGGCTGCCTACATCCCCTAGTGCTCGCAACGGGGAGAAGCATTTATTTACCATTTTTTACCTGTTATGGCGTGCATTTACCGTGAAAAGTCTGTTGCAAACGAACAGATATTTTTAGATGGTCGCAGCGACATACTTATGAAATCAAATAATCATAATCATATCTTCAATGCAAGAAGTCGAAAATGAGAATGGGGCCAATACGTCTTTCCATTCAGCTTTAGAAATTATACTAATCTCGCTCGTTTTTTATACATCCATTGAATTAAAGTGAAAGTAAGTTCTGTATGTCAACAGTTCCTGTTTGAGTAAGATATTGCTTGTCTTTTCTTTTCCATCTCCGATGCAAACTCCAGCAGATGCGTTGCGCAGCGTCAGTCAGTTTCCTGCGTACAGCAGTACACCACAGCGTTTTCCACACGAGTCACAAAGCCGTCGGCAGGTGCGTTATCTCTCCTCTGAGGGCAGAACTGTTTAAAGCCGGGCAATAAACAGCTGCGCTCGCTACGGACAGTTATAGCCTTTCCCAGTTCGCCCAATGTTTATATCTTTCCCATAAACCGCGCGGTATTTCACCCAGCATCAAAGTTGGTGGTAGTGAGGTCCACATTATTAATCTACCATAAGAATACGTTTTTGCACAAGCTGATACATTTCTTATTTTGAGGTAAGGAATTGAGGATAAAATAAGAAATAACGGAAGAAGAAAACACAAACATGAAAATTGTTCATAATACTGCAACGTAGATAGGATAATATTCTCTCATAAAACTAAACATACCCGAAGCTTTTTTACTTCAGTACTAAGGTTATTTTATTCTCTGTGGGTGTTTTAGGTGGTTTTTTTTTTTCTACAGAGCCTAAACACTGTTTTTAAGCTGAAAGGTATATTGACCGTTTTTTGTATATACTGCTTTGTTTTCCGATAATTTTTTAAAGGATTTTGGATGAGTACCGCAAAAACTGTTCCTTTGAACAGGTTTATGAGTAGTGGTTTTCTGCATTCTACACTTCTAGTTGTTTGGTGTGAACGGATTTGTTCTAGAGCAGCTAAGAAACATAGTGCCTGTACAACATCAGGACCCGTGTGACGCGGAAATTGCACATGTGCAGCAGCACTGCAGGTGTGCAGATTTCCTGGCCGGCCCTGGTGTAAACCAGTGCATTCTGACAAATAATGGAATTGAAACTGATGAAACAATAGTCAGAAAATTTAATGTAGGCTGTCTTGGAGAAGAAAATGGTTGTTCACGCTGACTGCGGCTGCCTCTGCCACTGTAAATCAACCTCCGATATAACTTCCGTTCATAATTTATTGGAACCGCAATCCGAATCGAAGCAGCAAAATGAATCGGAGGTTCCGAACTTTCGGAATCTGAAACGAACCTCCCTAATATTCCTAGTCTGAAGATGGACTAAGAAGCCGAAAACTAGAATGAAACTTTTCACTCTGCAGCGGATTGTGCGCTGATATGAAACTTCCTGGCAGACTAATATTGTGTGTCGGAACTGGGACTCGAACCTGGGATCTTTGCCTTTCGCGGGCAAGCGCTCTACCGACTTTTTTTTTTTTTTTTTTTTTTTTTTTTTTTTTTTTTTTTTTTTTTTTTCTTCTATGGATAGTTCTCTTCGTTGCGGACGCTGGTCGATTTTGTTCGTTATTGTTCGGTGTGTTGCTGGCTCAGCTTTTTTTATTACAGAGGACGTTCAGCCCTCTGACCGGGCGCGCTGAGCCACGGCGCCCGGCATCGACTGAGCTATTCCGACACGACTCACGATGCCGCCTCACAACTTTACTTCCGCCAGTACCCCGTCTCCTACTTTCCAAACTTCACAGAAGCTCTCCTGCGAAACATGCAAGACTAGGATATGCTGGACACATGGCTTAGCCATAGCCTAAGAGATGTTTCCAGAATGAAACTTTCACTCTGCAGCGGAGTGTGTGCTGCTATGAAACTTCCTGGCAGATTAAAAATTGTGTGCCGGAACCGGGACTCGAACCTGGAACCTTTGCTTTTTGATGGCAAGCGCTCTACCAACTGAGCTATCCCGACACGACTCACGGTGCCGCCTCACAACTTTACACCCGCCAGTACCTCGCCTGCTACTTTTCATTCTGGGAACATCCCATAGGCTGTGGCTAAGCCATGTCTCCAACATATCCTTTCTTCCGGGAGCGCTAGTCTTGCAAGTTTCGCAGGAGAACTTCTTTGAAGTTTGGAACGTAGGAGGCGAGGTACTTGCGAAAGTTAGGATGTGGGGCGGCATTGTGAGTCGTGTCGGGATAGCTCAGTCGTTAGAGCGCTTGCCCGCGAAAGGCAAAGTTCCTTGGTTCGAGTCCCGGTTCCGGCACACAATTTTAATCTGCCAGGAAGTTTTATTCGAAAACTAGTTTACAACAAAATAAATATTATTGTGTGTACAGAATGAAACTTTCACTCTGCAGCGGAGTGTGCGCTGATATGAAACTTCCTGGCAGATTAAAATTGTGTGCCGGAACCGGGACTCGAACCTGAGACCTTTGCCTTTCGCGGGCAAGCGCACTACCGACTGTGCTATCCCGACACGACTCACGATGCCGCCTCACAACTTTACTTCCGCCAGTACCTCGTCTCCTACTTTCCAAACTTTCTCCTACTTCCGGTTCCGGCACACAATTTTAATCTGCCAGGAAGTTTCATATCAGCGCACACTCCGCTGCAGAGTGAAAGTTTCATTCTGGAAACATCCCTTAGGCTGTGGCTAAGCCATGTCTCCACCATATCCTTTCTTCCAGGAGTGCCAGTCTTGCGTGTTTGCAGGAGAACTTCTGTGAAGTTTGGAAAGTAGGAGGCGAGGTACTGGCGGAAGTAAAGTTGTGAGGCGGCATCGTGAGTCGTGTCGGGATAGCACAGTCGGTAGTGCGCTTGCCCGCGAAAGGCAAAGGTCCCAGGTTCGAGTCCCGGTTCCGGCACACAATTTTAATCTGCCAGGAAGTTTCATTATTGTGTGTAAATATATAGTGTATCGCAGTTATATAATATGTGCATTTACCATCAAGAACAACGGAAGAGTCCATAACAATAAAACACAGTGCTTTGCTCAAGGTATAGAAGAAATATTTATAAAGCAAACACTGATCAAAAGAGCTTGGTCGAGATGATCAAAGAGATTATTGGTGATAATAAATGACCGCTGATTGGATTTGCTGTGAGAGTGTGTCAGGAGACGACCGCCTCAGCACAGTGGCTGGTACACAGCCTGCTGCTGGTGTGGGGACAGCGCTGGCCGGCCGGCCATTGTCCGTCGTTTATGAGCGTCGCGAAGCTGCGGCGCGCCACTCGCGTGTTTACGACCGGCCTGCCTATTGGCAGTGACCCACAGCAGAGGCCGACATCGCTCTCTGCCTGAAGCTGCCTACCTACCGCGAGGGCGCCTCTTCTCAGAGACGACTATAAAGAAATCCTCAATGAATAAAAATGCTCTTGCCTATCTATCTAGTCTATATGTATAAATGTGAATGTCTGTCGGTGTACGTTTATCACGACTGAACCACAAGACATAAAGAGCTAAAACTTTGTACAGTTACTAATATCTACCCGGGGAAGGCTTTAGGCACGGTTTTAAGGCGATCGCATACCTATTTATCTATATCTATATATATTAATGTGAATGTCTGTTCGGTGTACGCTAATCACGTCCGAACGACAAGACACAGAGACTTAAATATTTGTACCTGAGCAATGTTTTAGGCACGGTTTTACAACGTTCTGATAGATATTTAGTAATTTGATGAATATAACGCAAAATGCGGAACAATAATTACTGTTTGAAAATTATATTTACTCTTTGAAAGTGGTTTTATTGATTGCATTGTTGCTTGAGGGTTGATAACGATAAAAGGGTGGAGTATACTGGGATGAAAAGTTATCGGTGTATATAAAATTCTACGTGTGTGTGTATGTGAGACTGTGTGTTAATATTTCGCTCTGCAGCGTAAACTACAGAACGCAAACGAATGGTGTGTGTAAGTGTTGTCCGACGTCTCCCGTTGCACACCATAGCAGTTCCATGCCGGTAGCTATAAGGGGGTGGAAGATATGGGACTGAAAGTGTCAAATTATAAAAAAATTCGGGCTGAAGGCCAGCGGTGACGTTTGCGACTCCTTGCTATAAAGTTACATACAGCGAAACGTGATTCGACAGACTATATTTTTGGTCTAAGCGTGCTACATTGTCTTAAGCTCTTTCTCTGTAAGGATAAGCATACGAATAAGGAAATATAAGAATAAATAGAGCAGTAAAGAAAAATCTTTTAATACATATCTTTAAAAAAAGCGATTTGACGTTTCGCGCATTACATCAAGTGATCGATCTGTGATATTATTACAATACTTATTGTTGAATTTCGTGATTGGATTCTTCGAAACGAGTGAATTTTTACGTATGATGTCTTATTTCTTATATATTGCCTGATAAATGTAACATGTTGTTAGAAAAAAGGAGATGGACAGAGAGAGAGTAAATAGGAAAAGTACTAACTCAAGGCTAGAATAAATAAATAAATACCTGGGCAACGCCGGGTTTTCAGCTAGTATGTCAATAAAAGTCAAAGATTGGAAAGCTTTCCCGGCGTACTGATTGCTCTATTAATTTACGGTAATACTGTCGGATGTCCGTATCTTGCTCTTACAATATTTAGCTCAGAGTCTTCAGGCCATCTTCAAGTAATGACTGATGAGAGACTGACGCTCCGCTTCTTCTGGTCTCGGGCAGCGCCCTGATACTTACTATGGTGTAGTTTTAACCTAATGGCTTAGCTTACATGATTCTTGGGTCAGTGATGGTTACTGGACTGCTTTATTTATTTAGTAACTGCTGGTGGAGGAACTGTTTATTAACTGCGTTGTTGCCTTGTTTTTATTTAATCAAGGCAACGGGCCGCCTGTAACGGTCGGCGGGATCATTGGGCATTCCCAGGTGTCTTATGAGTGGATTTTCTAAACGTCGCGGGCGGGAATAGAATCACCTGGCAGCTTCCTTAAACCTCTCAACGACTAGTTTCTCCTGTGCCGCGGGCGGCGGTGGCTGATGGGACTGAGGCGCTCCAGTCACGGTCTGCACGGCCACTACGGTCGGGCGTTCGATTCCCCTCTAGGGCATGGATATTTGTTCCGCCCTTAGTCTTAGGTAGTTCGTAAGTAGTTTGTAAGTTTAGGGACTGATGACCACGTAGTTAAGTCCCATAAGCTATACCAACATTTGAACATTATTTCTCCTGAGCCGCTTCGTGGATGTACTGGTGTGGAAGGCCCAGTGACACATGGAACACTCTCCGAACAATCTTGTTTTACAGACTCTGCAGACTCCACTGGATATCGAGAGTGGTGAATGCTGGTTGATAAGGGGGTATAATGAGCCAGCTCGTTGAGAGGTCTTCCTGTGGACGTTGATGACATGGTCCTTCCACGTGAGTTTGGAGTCGATGATCACTCCGAGGTACGTTGCTGTCGTTCTCCAGGGTATTGGCTGCCTGCAGAGGATGAAGTTTGGGATGTCAGGTGGTCGTCTTCTGGTGAGAATCATCGCCTTAGATTTTGTGGCGTTGAAGCCCACTCTCCAGTCAGTTGCCCATTGTTCGATGTCTTCAAAAAATGTTCAAATTTCTGTAAATCCATCGGACCAAACTGCATGGTCATCAGTTCGTAGCTTACAAACTACTTCAACCTAGGTAAACTAATCTAAGAACAAACACACACACCCATGCACCAGGGAGGACTCGAACCTCCACGGCGAGCAACCTCGCGCTCCGCAGCGAGGCGCTTTAGACCGCTTGGCTACTCCACACGGCGTTCGATGTCTTGGCAAGCTTGTTGGAGGCGACGGTGTGCTGCTTCTTTTCCACCGACGTCTGCATATTAGGGACGTGTCGTCAGCATACATGGCCCTATTCACTCTCGACGATGTGGGCAAGTCTACCGTGTATATTGTGTATAGTATAGGTCCGAGTACGCTGCCTTGAGGCTCTCCAGCTCTGATATCTCTAATAGTGGATGTTTTGGACTGATCAGAGAAGCCCTGAACTCATCTATTTAAGACCCCGTCGGCACATGCGTGCTGTCTTCTGCTGCCATTGCTCATGCGTCACTTGAGCGCATGCGCTTTTGCTGCAAGGCTGTACGCTGCTCCGCGCGCACTCAGCGGTGAAAGCTCGCCGCATCGATATCAGTTCGATTGTCATCATATTTTAGAAACGATGAATGACGACATTTCGCACAGCACGATGTTTTTCCACAATCGGATTCCACGCAGTGTTTAACTGGAAACCACCATTACGATTTATAAGGGACTCGTTGTCTGGTTATTTTATTTCTATAGATTCGTGGATGATGAAGCTCCAAACGTTTGACGTTGTAGCCACAAATTTTGTATCGTCAGATTTTATCAGAGTGCCGGTCGAGATGCAATGTTCGGCGATAGCTGACTTACTGGGTCGAAGCGAATATGTCTCTTATGCTCCACAATGCGATCTTGCACAGTGCGCGTCGTCTGACCTGTGTAAGACTTGCCGCATTCACACGGAATTTTGTACACACCTGCTTTGCGCAATTCTAGGTCGTCTTTTACAGATCCCAAAAGCGCCGAGATTTTGGAAGGAGGACGAAAAATGACTAACTTTATACTTCCTTTGTTTTCGACCTACGTGCGCTGAAACATTTCCAATGCAACGTAGGCAAACAGCTGTTCTGAAGGCTTCTTCCTCTTCTTTGTGCTGTTTTTTTTTTTTTGTGTGTCTTCAGATCTTTCTGTATGTTATGGGACGAAAATTCATTGCTCTGAAACACAATGGAATTGGAACACCTACAAACTGTACAAGCTACGGACTTCCGGCAGTATTCCCGTAATTTAATAGAGCAAAGAGAAAGATGACTATAAAAAGGTTGCTTACTGATGTTAATGAAAGTTGTTTAAGGATGTTAATAACAGTAGTCTTGCTTATCTGTTCACAATTTGGGAGTGACATTTATAAAACAGATCATTATCTAGGCGACTGATTGCACTGCAGTAAAACTGTCATTATCTTTCAGATATTACAGCGTTATGGCCTTGTAAAGCTATCAAAACAAAATGCTACCACAAAACTTTGATAGATCTGTATCAGAACGTACAATATCGATTAAATAATGCTTCATACAGTACTTTGTTTTAGTGGAGGAAATTTTGGTTGTTAAATGCATACTGCTTACGAAAATGAACTCTGTATAATTCCTTATTTATGAACTGATTGCCGACGAAAGTACACGTGTAACTGTCTGCAGACGATTGATATGTTGGAAATGGCAGAGAATCTACTGCAATTATATGTATAGAAGACAGATTGCCTTACTGTTTATTACTGTAGCCTACTTATCTAGACTGATTAACTGATCAGTTTTGCAAAGAGTAGTGGTGCTTGGGGTAGAGAACAGTCTAACGGCTGTTGCTGACTTGGCAGTAACCTTGAGCTCGGTGCAGCCTGACTTTGGATGAGGCTGCTGTTATATTCATAAGCGTCAGACGGGCTCCTCCTTCGGCATTGTTTATCGGCGTCCGTGTTCTGCCTCTGAGGGGTCCCAGGCACACCACTGCTGCGGCCGCTCCTCATTAGGCGAGCAATTTCCGTCCGTCCAAGACCCTCGGGACAAGCCGTTCCCAACTTGGTCTGAATGCTGTTATATCCCTCCATGTGATATAGCACTGACTAGGGGCGCCTCTGTACCAGACATGGTACACGAATTCACTGAATAGGTACCACCTATTAACACACTACCAGAAAAGGTTTTATTGTGTCAGCTGAAGGAAACTTCTGTAAATGACAGAGGTAGGTAAGTCTTGAAAGGACGTTGTAAAGAAAGGTCCACTGTCACTGATTATACTTTTATTATTAATTCCCAATAGCTGTTTCGACAGTCTGCAGTTTTCAAGTGCCTACATATACAGGGTGAGGCACTTAAATCTGTTTTTCGAAATATATGCAAAAATACTAAGCAATAAAAATGTTAACTTCCAGAGGGACATCCATTAATATAAGCTTGACCGCCCCTGCACCACTCCCGGGAGTGGGAGGGTGGGGTGACTTTGAAATATTAAATAGGAACCCCCATTATTTTTTAATCGCAGATTTCGATTTTCCAGGAAAATGTATGTAACTGCTGTATGATTTTTTTTTCTTTCGTTTCAGATAGTTGGCGTTGTAATCGTTAAAAATGAAAATGAGTTGAACACGGTTGAAAACCGGCAAATTCGCAAAGAAATATACAGATTAGAAAAAAAGAACAGTTTATTTTATTTTATTTTTTTATAATGCTATCATGCGATACTTCCCACAATCGATTGAAGCACGTATGTGTCATGGCCTCATTGCGTAGTTAGACTGGTCATTGTACTTCGATTCGGACTGTACACATCCCTACGCAGCTGTAGGTGCTCGTCAAAGATATGCTGTTCCCCGATAGGAATGTTCTTACTGCGACTTTTCGCAGTATTACCAACTGTTTGCTGCTCCCGCCGGCGGTTCGAGTCTTTCCTCCAACATGGGGGTGTGTGTTGTCCTTGCCATAACTTAGTTTTAGTAGTTTGCAAGTCTAGGCACCCATGACAGCAGTTTGCTCATTTAGGTTTACCAACGTTTGAATTTTTTCTATATAATCATGAATTTCTAAGGTGCTCGTTGTGCAAAAGGACAGATACCATACAATTTTTTACGTCTTTGGCCTTTAAGCTATAGTAATATGTTCTTTTAATCCTTTCAAGCACTGCACGCGCAATTATGCGGTCCTGGTTTTGGTCGCTTTATTTATTTGTGATTAACGCTTGGAAGTTCGGGCTCACAAGATGGACTGTAGTAACGTGCGCAACGAGTTTTAGTTACATGTTTCTACACTGGGTGACACCAGCAGTCAGAAAAGTTGGCAAACTTCCAGTACACTTACAATGGTGACTAAACAGACTTGTTGACAAGGTGCTGATATCCTTGTTTTGACATGTGAAGCCATCATTTCTGACAGCCAGTTGATTTTATATGATCCTGTGGGGGTTATAAAGTCATTTCTTTGGAAGATGGTGTAGATCATAAAAAAAAATTGTAGTGCAGGCTCAAAACAGACAATTATATGGGTACAAAATTTTTGAAAATAAATTTAGTTTCTTTTTCTCCCAAATTCGGTTAAGCACCTCCTCATTAGTCACGTTATCTACCCATCTAATCTTCATCATTCGTCTGTAGCACCACATTTCAAAAGCTTCTATAATTTTTTTTGTCTGAACTCCTTATCGTCCAAGTTTCACTGCCATACAATGCTACACTCCAGACAAATGCTTTCAGAAAGGACTTCCTAACCTTTAAATTAATGTTGGATGTTAACAAGTTTCGCTTCTTTAGAAACGCCTTTCTCCCCAAAGCCATTCTGCATTGTATATCTTCTGTACTTCGGCCATCAGAAGTTACCTTGCGACCCAAATAACAAAATTCATCTACTACTTTTACTGTCTCATTACCTAATCTAATTCCTTGAGCATCGCCTGATTTTCTGACATTGCATTCCATTACCTTATTTTTACTCTTGTTAATGTTCATATTATATCTTCCTTTCAAGACACTGTCCAATCCATTCAATTACTCTTCCAGATCTTTTGCAGTCTCTGACAAAATTACTATGTCATCGGCAAACCTCAAACTTTTTATTTCTTCTCCCTGAACTTTAATCCCCTCTCCAAATTTCTCCTTTCATTCCTTATTGTATGGATGTTTTTTTTTTTTTTTTTTTTTTTTTTTTTTTTTTTTTTTTTTTTTTTTTTTTTTGTATTTTAACCATCCCTCTCTAAATTTATATCACGTCACCCACAACCTTGGGTCTGAGAGGGTTAAGGACACAGCAAGATTTCTGTCTTATGTAATTCTGTAATGCATTTTGAGACGTTGCCTTTGGTAACTGGCAGGAAGAGCCAGTTTCTCCGGCATCCAGTTTTGGGACGACAATAAGAGCCCGCTGTGTTTTCGGACGCCCACCGCCCACCGCCGCCGCAGGTCGAACGCTCTCGATGCATTCTTCGCCGCCTGTCAGTCGCATAAACACTGCGCTGACGCCAGCCGGCACAAAAATAACGACAATAAAAGCTATTTTTAGCCCAATTTCTGAGACAGATTTAGACGGAAGTGCGGCGCTGCCCGCTGCATCGGCGGGTTCCCCACCTGACCACCTGCACTTGGCGTTTCAGCCGCTGGCGTCGGGCTTACTGAGGCACTGCCTCAGACACAGGTCGTATATGGGATATGGGATGACAGAGGATGGTCCAGCTGAAACTATCGCGAAGGCGCAGGGCAAAGCTAATTACTCAGTTACTGAGATCAAATCATAATCATCTCGCCCTCTGTATCGTTAGATGCCAGCTGGGGTCATCTTGGGTCTGTCATGTGAAAATTTATTTATGTGACGCCAACTGGGTGAACAGTGATCGACGATGATGGCAGCACAACACCCAGTCCCCGAGCGGAAAAAGTCCTCAATATGTTCAAATGTCTGTAAGCCTATTGTTCAAACTGCTATGGTCATCAGTCCTGGACTTACAAACTACCTTACTCAAAGTAACTTGCACTAAGGACAAAACACAGACACACACTAACACACACACACACACACACACACACACACACACACACTTGCACGAGGGGGACTCGAACCTCCGATGGAACGACCGCCCAGTCCGCAGTACAACGCCATTGCGCGTGGCAGAAAATCCTCATCCCGATAGGGAATCGAACGCGGGTCTCCTGTGGGGCAATCCAATACGTTTTCCGCTGGACTACAAAGGCGGACTATCATGAAAACATAGAGACCTACATAGTCTGCCGAATGATGAAGTGGTCCATAATGTTTCTTGTCGGTCAAAATTATATAGCACAAAAAAGGGCATTACCCTTGAATACAGTTAGGATACGCTTTACATTTTTATTTAAAATATTCAAATGTTTGTAGAGCTTATGGGACTTAACTACGAAGTCATCAGTCTCTAAACTTACAAACTACTTATGAACTAGCTAATCCTAAGGACGGCACAAACATCCATGCCCGAGGGGGGGGATTCGAACCCCCGACCGTAGTACATTTTGTTGATGGAGTTTCAAATGCACATTATTTCACATGAAGTAGCACAAGTTTTATGTGTTTCCGTAAGCAAAAAGTTCAATGATACACGGAAAATCTGTGTTATTTATGTAAACTAATGTAAACAGCTAATTGTGCATTTGAAACACCATCAACAAAATGTAGACAATTTAGCCAAATTTTTATGGATATTTGGTGATAGTTAGTTGGTGTTAAAGGGGCTGGTGGTATATGTAACTCGTTTAACATTGTGTGTCTGAGATTGAGATTGGTTTGCAATCCGGATGAAACGTTGTGTGAAGCAGTCTAAACAATACATTCATGCTACCCAATGTTGCACATCGAAGATCATTAACCAGCAAAGAGATCGAGTTTTGCTGAGATATAAATAACACAAATTAAAGTGAAACAAATTGAACTACACTCAGTCATGTTTTCAGTAGTCAAACCAAGAGATATGGCTCATTTTAGTGCGCATTAAAGTGAACAAACGTAGTGTAAAATAATGAATTCTCATGCATACGTCATGTTAAAGACGTCAAATTTCTTTCTGTGCTTAAGTATGACAGATGTTTTTTTTTAAACAGTACTCAATGGCAGGAAGATGTATTCGCAGTTTTGATCCTTAAGTTCATAAAGTTACACGTTGCGCAAATGTTGGGCATGAATTCGAAAAAAGTTACTACTCGTTTATCTTAGAAATTTGTATATTTACTACATCGCTTCTAAATAAAATACACAAAACGACGCATTATGGTACAGTATGGCACCGCAGAGAGTGCTAAATTACGTGTCAGTACTCTATGAGATTAGCTTCACATCTGCAGGGTTGATTCCAAAGTCCAGCGACAAAATTTAACACATTTGTTCAGAGAAGTTTTTTGTGTATTCATGAAGGAAGATTAGGGTTGAAAGTCCCGTCACACTGAGGTCATCAGAAATGGAACACACAATCGGATTAATTTTTGCCTTGGATGGGGAAATCGGCCGTGCACTCTGGAAGGAAGCATCCCGGCGCTTGTCTGTAGCGATTTCGGAAAACCACTGAAAACATAGTACTGCGTCCCCTAGTTCGGTGTGTGTGTGTGTGTGTGTGTTTGTGTGTGTGTATTCTGCTTTAAAGGACTTCGGACCTCGGTGACTTGTTGCAAAGTAATTCCGTTTCGTTTAATTTCTTATCCCATTTACTTCTCACTGTATTGGCATAAGAAAATATCTCCACAATACAAATTTCGACGAAAGTCGTCTCAAGTCACGTTTTTAAAGAAACGTGTTCGATTCGTTTACAGCACTTGCTGCTGACAAGTAACCCCACTTTACTCTTCGGTCCCAATATTACTCAGTACCGATTTCAATGTGCGTATGTTCACCAAAACGTAATATCGAAAAAGTATTCCGTAGGTACAGTTCTGCAGTTTTTTGAACCATACAAAGCGCAACCTGATATTACGATTTTATTTTCTACGGGGAGGGTTTGTGCTTATGTGTGTGTGCATGAGTGTATGTGTGTGTGTGTGTGTGTGTGTGTACACGCGTGGGCGCGTCGTTTATGTGCGTGTGCATGTCTGCTTGTTAGCGAGGTCGCACATGCATGTACAGTATTTACAGGGTACCATAATCAACAATGTACAGGGAAAATACAAATCTCGTTGTTTAAGAGGCCTCGTACTGTTAAAACAGTAGAGTGTATGCTAGAAAAAGCCCGCGAATGTTATATAAAAGTTACGAAAGAAAATATCAGAATATTGGGATTGTACCTGGATTATCCAATAGCAGAATTTTCTGTTGTTCACTCGTACTGCGAAACTGTATTTGCCGAATACATTTCTGGCTTTATTTTTTGTAGAGAAAACAAAAACATTCTCAAATCGTTCGTAGTAGACTTGCGCATAATAGTTCTCGATCGGGAGCGCACAGTTTAGTTCGCGGTTCTGCCGCGAACTAGTTCGTTCTTTTACTTCATCCGCCCCCAATGATGGATGAGCGGCGTGGTCTGCGCATGCAGGTGGAGGGAGAAGTTTCCCCACCTAGCTGCTTGATACGCTTGCTCCTTGAGGCGCTAACGATATCACGCAAACCAAAAGAGTTTGTGGATAGTTTCTCGTGTTTAATCTCCATATCTTGGCATTATGGAATTTATTAGTCAGATATTGCAGAGTGCAGAATACTACAAAACAGAAATTTTGTAGCACTGAACTATGTAATCTAGCAGACAGACGCTCACCTCGAAAGGTCTCTCATCAGCAGAAGGCAAACACATGATTTTTAATTCTGCTGCGCGCCCTCTCGCTATTGCCCGTCGGTCTTCGGAAAAGAATCCAACGGACTAAGAAGCGAGATACATTTGGCATAATAATTCGCGACCGGCAATGCGTGTTTTAGTTCGCGACCGATTGCACATATTTTAGTTCGCGACCGATTGCACATATTTTAGTTCGCGACCGATCGCGTATATTTTATTCCGTGACCGATCGCTACTAAAACAGCTCTTTCTTTTGTTATGACAGCTTTTTTATATAATGATCAGTGTTGTCCAAGCGTGACCTATTACGAAGTTTTAGGCAATTACACATCAAATACTTAAGCAAATAAACCAGTTATTTACACGAATGGGTGATACAATGGTATTCATTGAATACACTATGGAATGAGGGTTGCTGCGGTGGAGTAGCCGAGCGGTCTAAAGCGTCTCGCTGCGGAGCGCGCGGTTGCTCGCCGTGGAGGTTCGAGTCCTCCCTGGGGCATGGGTGTGTGTGTTTGTTCTTAGGTTAGCTTACCTAGGTTTAAGTAGTTTGTAAGCTACGGACTGATGACCACGCGTGCCAGCCACGGTGGCCGCGAGGACTGAGGCGCTCCAGTCACGGTCTGGACGGTCACTACGGTCGGGGGTTCGAATCCCCCCTCGGGCATGGATATTTGTGCCGTCCTTACTATAAGGTAGTTCGTAAGTAGTTTGCAAGTTTAGGGAGTGATGACCCCGTAGTTAAGTCCCATAAGCTTAAAAAACATTTGAACATTTTGATGACCACGCAGTTTGGTCCGATAGATTTACAGACATTTGAACATTTTGATTTTCGGAAAGAGGGTTATATTTAGACACTGCTGAATACCTTAGAAAAGAAAGTTTGTGGCAGTGAACTATGAAACTACAGCTGAGCTGCATCTCAGCTCGAAACGACGGTAACTGGCAGAAGGGAATCACGCGTCCTCTGTTCCGCGTCAGTCTTCGGAAAATTAGCGAACGAACTAAGAGGCGAGGGATCTGCGAACTATTTCGCCTGTGTGAGCGCTCTTCCGAACTAGTTCGTTCGCAAACTACACAAGACTAGTTCGCAGGATAGTATTAATCATTTCGGAAATGAGGAACACAATCCTACTGTTGGTGTTTGCAAACACATTGGTCAAATTCTCAGTTGTGAGGGAAGGCCAGTGGCGTGATTAAGTGACAGGGTCTTTGTGATATGATACAACTGCAACGATTTAACCGAAACTAGGTACTCACAAAGACAACTGCGGTTCCAATGCGGTGTACCTGTAGCGCCGGCGCCAGTCCAGTTTCGTGTGTCCGAGTAGCGCGGAATCGTGGCGCGGTGGCCACTTTGTGCGGGGGTGTCCCGCTGACCGGCAGGTGACCCGCGCCTCCCACGCGCCGCCCACGCACGCTCGTCGGTCACGCCCTGCACTGCCGCAGCGCCGCCAATCACCGGCGTCGCTCTAATGAGACGTGACCTACCTCTCAGCACGACCTTGTCCTTCTGAACCGGAGCGTCTGCCACAGCACAGCTACTGTTCCGATCACCAGGCTTCACTGCTGTGCTTCCAGCCCTCCCTTTAATGAGATCAAGTACAGTACCTTGATTTCCATTTACTTCACGCCGCCCTTAATGGTTGATCATACCCCATACACAGCTAATGGCATTGCTTGGCCGTCACGAAACTGGACAATACAGGCTGACAACATCTGTCTTTCTTCACGTAAAATTTCCGGGCTCATGGGCCGTGGTCCAGATGTAAAACTTCCTCCCGACGTTTCGTCTCCAACTGCGGGAGACATCTTCCAAGGTCTTTCCGGCTACTGCCACTGTGGGCCGAGGGGCTCTCGCATCGTCTTGAGGGAGTTTTACATCTGGACCACGGCCCATCAGCCTGGAAATTTTACCTGAAGACAACGCCGGCCGTGAAAGTTTACATTGTATGAGAACATCTTTCTTTTTCTAAAAGTCATGTGGCCCATCACGAATTCCTCTTTTCTGTCAACCTCTTCACCCGACACATTTAGTCACCATACGTCCTCGATTATTTGTTGGACATCCTCCATTTTCTGTCCTTCCCTATATTGGTAACCCCCAAAATCTCTCTAAGCTGCCTTGACATACCTCCTATCAACCGGTCCAACGAGTGTTTTGACAAGTTTCCATTTTTATCCCTCCCCCCTCCCAAATCTCCCACTTATTTAATATTGCCTCCACATGTATCCTACAACCTGCCCCATCAAGGTTTCATTATATTCGTTTCTTCGCTGATTCTGGGTAGAACCTCATTTCTTATCAGTGCACGTTTCTTCTTTTCCTTCCCTTATTACGATGTTCCCTTTACTGGTTGATTTTACCTCATGTATATTATCCGCCTCCTCATCTTCAGCTTGTGAAGTCGTGTGTTGTTGGCGTTCGTTTGCTGTTGAATCTAATGAGAGTAACCCTCTCACTAAACTGCTAAAAGTAATTCTGTGCCCTGCCGTCCTCTTCTTAATGAATCCTACTCACTGTGGTGGCGTTATATTAGCCTGACTAGAAATCTTCTTGAAATTACCTTACGTTACATGGTGCGGAGTGCGATGTATAATTTTTTTTTTTTTTTTTTTTTTTTTTTTTTTTTTTTTTTTTGTAGGAAACTACGAAGAAGAATTTGTTAGTCAGGTTGCAATCAATCTTGGCCAGCAATTTCCGTGATTTTTTAATTTTCTTTTTTGTAAGAAAATCTTTACATTTTTTCCCCAATCCCCATTTTATCCCTCCCCTAAAACATCCCAAGTTTTACAGTCTACACTCCGACTCCCAGAATAGTACTATTTAGTTTCTTTCTCATGATTTTTTCTGTGATTACCTTCTCTTTAGCAGCTACTTCTTGGAGATTTGATGGGCTAATTCGTAAAATTTTACCAAGTGAGAGCCAATCGTTGATCACAAGTCACACTTCCGCCTTTTTAAACGTAGTTCTCAATTCAAGGGTATGAGGCTTCTACGAACATCTGTGATTTCCTCCACTCTCTACGGCAAAGCTGTTAGCAGAACTACGGTGACTCCTAACATTAGGAGTCTTCAGCTGTTAAGACTGCCTGCTCATCAGTCCCTAGACTTACAAACATTAAAACTAACTTATGCTGAGGACAACACACACATACAGACGTGCCCGAGGGAGGACACGAACCTCCGACAGGGAGCAGCCGCGCGCTCCGGAGCAAGGCGCGTGAGAGCGCAAGGCTGTTCCCGCGGGCCTGGTACATGTGTGTGTGTGTGTGTGTGTGTGTGTGTTCCAAGCGAGTGACATCGCAGCATAAGGTTACTGGACGAAAACATTGCTGGAAGCCGTATGGGTTAATCAAATATAAAACACTATCGTCAACTAGGACTAGACTGTTTGATTCCGACAATGTGCAAATGAATGAAAACCAATATTGCTTGTCCAGCGGCTATCTCAACAACACGCACGTTGACGAAATTTAGGTTAGCGTGATTAAGCAAAAATAACTTGGCAGTAACGTACGGAAAATGGGGGGGGGGAGTTTTTCGTCGTACGTTTGAGACTTTAAAATGTACTGTTGCGTAATTTCCCCTCCTCACTGGCCAGCAGGGCACAGCGATCAATACTGTTTATGGCTCTCCACAAGTGTTAGTTATTTACGGGCAAAATAGGAAAAAGTTGTTGAATTATGCAGGGCGCCGATTGACGCGGAATGGGTTGGATGTACACACGGCTGCGGTGTCGCGCTGTGGGGTGGGCGGGAGACCGCACGGCACAGCGCTTTCAGCTGTCTGCAGGGGCGGGCGGCCGTGGGCGTGGCACACGTGTTGCCAGGGCACGCGTCACACTGCACAACAGCAGTCGGACGCTCTGCCGCCAACTTATTTAACGCTGCTGCCGAACCAATAGCTAAGAATAACACAAAATCTACATCTACATCTACATAGATACTCTGCAAATCACATTCAAGTGCCTGGCAGAGGGTTCATTAACAACTTTCATAACTTTTCTCTACCGTTCCATTCTCTAATAGCCCGCGGGAAGAAAGAACACCTAAATCATTCCGTTTTCGATCTGATTTCTCTTATTTTATTGGGATGGTCATGTCTCCCTAAGTAGGTGGGTGCTAGCAAAATATTTTCACATTCAGAACTAAAAGTCAGTGATTAAAACTTCGCAAACAGATCACGCCGCAATGAATAACGTCTTTCTTTTAATGATTTCCACCCCAATTCGTGCAATATTTCCATGACGCTTTCCCCCCCTCCCCCGTAACGTGATAGAACCTTCTCAATATCTTCCGTCAGTCCCACCTGGTGAGGGTCCCACAAGGGGCAACAGTATTCCAAGAGAGGACGCACAAGTGTGATGTAGGCAGTCTCTTTGGTGGAGCTGGTGCATCTTCTAAGCGTTCTGCCAATGAAACGTAACCTTTAGTTCGTCTTCCCCACAATATTTTCTATGTGTTCTCTCCAGTCAAAGTTGTTCGTAATTGTAACTCCGAGGTATATGGTAGAATTTACGACCTTAAGGTTTGACTGATTTATCGCGTAATTGAAGTTCAGCGGATTTCTTTTAGTGGTCATGTGTATTACTTCACACTTTTCTTTATTTAGTGTCAATTGCCAATTTTCGCATCAAGTAGAAATTTTGTCTAAATCGCTTTGCATTTGCTTTTGATCCTCTGTTGACTTCACTGACCGATAAACGATCATCCGCGAACAGTCTAAGGGAGCTATTCAGATTGTCTCCTAAATCGTTTATAAACACGAGGAAGAGTAGGGGACCAATAACGCTTCCCTGTGGAACGCCAGATATCACTTCTGTTTTACTCGATGACTTACCGTCAATTACAACGAACTGTGTCCTTTCTGATAGGAAATCGTGAATCCAATCGCACAATTGGGGAATACAGGCTGGTTCATAAGAATACCACAACTTCGACAATTCATATTCAATGGTAAAACCATAATGGAAACTCCAGTAATTATCAATATCAAGAGTAAGCCTACTTCGCAAAGTTTTTTCTTAGAAACGAAGTCCATATATGTCCATTATAGCCCCATCCGGACAGTAGAATGACATCAACCTGATACCCGAATTCGTTCCACAGTATATGTAGCACCCAGTGGCGGCGTGTCCTGTGTGTTCACTGGTAAGGTGAACCCCAGGAAAAAGCTCGCCTTCTATCAGATCATTTTATACGCACATCTGAAATATTTTTATCGCATGAGAAACGTTTTACGTCGTGGAGACAGCACTTATATGGAGTCGTAGTGCGGCCGCTTAATACAGGCAGTCACCTAAGGACAACACACACATCCAGGCCCGAGCAAGGATTCGAACCTCCGACGAGGGATGCCACGCGACCCGTAATGTGGCGCTCCAGACTGCTTGGATACTCCCGCGTGACCGCAATTTTGTGGTAAAAACACATATGCTTGCCGGCCGCGGTGGCCGAGGGGACTGAGGCGCTTCAGACACGGTTTGCACGGCCACTACGGTCGAGGGTTCGAATCCCCCCTCGGGCATGGATATTTGTGCCGTCCTTAGTTGTAGGTAGTTCATAAGTAATTTGTAAGTTTAGGGACTCATGACCCCGTAGTTAAGTCCCTTAAGCTTAACAAACATTTGAACACATATGCTTTCGTTTTAGAAAGTATCAAAATAATTACATTCATCAGCACCTGCCTTACATTGATACCGATGAAGGTCGTTTTACAATTGCTGCTGTAGTTCCAGATACATTTTGGAAGAGCAAAATGTAGAATGTCTAAAGTTTATGGTGATTTTTTTTTTAATTTGTACAACAGTTCAAAAAGGTCACGACTCAGTGACTGACGAAGACATTTCTGGCCGACCACACTTGAGAATCGAACTGATGACATAATTCGTACCGACCGCTACGGAAATCACAGTTGATAAAGTTACTACAGCTTCAGTTCATAATATCTGTAACTATCTACAGTACTGCAAAAAATGCCAAGATGGATCGAGCCGGCCGCGGTGACCGAGCGATCTGCGGCGCGCCACTCACGTTCTTCGCAGCTACTACGGTCGTGGGTTCGAATCCCCCTTCGGGCATGGATATTTGTGCCGACCTTAGTATTAGATAGTTCATAAGTAGTTTGTATAGGGACTGATGACCCAGTAGTTCTACAAACATTTGAAACTAATCTAAAAGCGTATATATTCTTAACAAACTCATTTCATCACCTTCCCTAACTTCATATGTATCACTATTTTTAATCATGTGATCTTTGCACAGCGTGTTACATTTCATATAAATTTTGCTGTGATATCTCCGTTCCTTGCCGGCCGCGGTGGCCGAGGGGACTGAGGCGCTCCAGTCACGGTCTGCACGGCCACTAAGGTCGGGGGTTCGAATCCCCTCTCGGGCATGGATATTTGCGCCGTCCTTAGTTGTAGGTAGTTCATAAGTAGTTTGTAAGTTTAGAGACTGATGACCCCGTAGTTAAGTCCCATAAGCTTCACAAACATTTGAACATTTTTCTCCGTTCCTTCTTTGTGTTGCATTTTAAATGGTCAGCAGTATAACTTACGTAAACATCTCCGTTCCATAGGGCGAGATAAACAAGGTAGCGATTGATTGCAAGGTATTATTTAGGAGGGAACGTATTACGTCTCGCTGGTAGGCGCTGCACGTGACGGCAGAGCGTAATCAAACAGTGTCCGGACCTGCGGTTGATTGCAAGTGGGCGCCAGTGTTTGCCGCGGTTCCCTGTAGAGGGCAGGCCAGTCTGCGGGAGACTGCTCGCCGTAATTGGCCCTAACTCAGCGGCCGCTATTAGCTGATTGTAAGGGCGCCAACTCGACGACTGGCCACGCGCTCCGCTCGACACCACTCACACCACACGACTGGCGGAATGTCTCAGGCGCCGGTTCTCTGCAGCACAACTCCCCACCCTAGCACAGCAGAGAATTGTATTAAGGGCAGCTCACACGAGCATCCGTCTCATGCGATATTGCTGCAGTCGGCCGCTAGCTCCATCCCGCTACACACGAACGATAGAGAAATGATGCCAACGATCGCTTTTTGCAATTTTTTTACTATTGTTTCAGCAGTTGATTTCAGCAGTTTAGATGCCATCTTCAGATGCCTGAATTGCTGTTCGTTAGTCTCGCTAAAACCCGAGAACGGCTGAACCAATTTGGCTAATTTTGAAATATTCGTGTAAGTCCAGGGAAGGTTTGAACGGTGATAAAATAAGGAAAAGTTTTCCGGAAAAGAGGAAAATTGGGAAAAACTGAAACAGCTTTTTCCAGTGCGCTATCGATGCCGTTCGTCCAATTGCGATAAAGTTTTGTACATTTCATGTTGATAGCAAGACGAAAGTTCGCATCAAATAAAAATTTGGAAAAGTCGCCCGGAAAGTAGGAAAATTTAGGAAAAACCGAAAGCGATTATTTTTTTTTTCAATGAATAAAAATCAATTGCCACATGGTTGTAATAACATCACTTGAGTACGGCTTGACAGGACAAGGTTTGTATGAAATAAATTTTTTGGAAAATCTACCGGAAAATTGGAAAATTTGAGAAAAACTGAAAAAGTTATAGATGCTACCATGGTATGCACTGTCTAGAGCTCAAATAGCTCTGAGTTCCACGCCAGACAATCCCTACGTATTGAATAAAATCATCAGTCTTAACAGCTGAAGACTCCTAATATTAGGAGTCACCGTAGTTCTGCCAACAGCTTTGTCGTAGAGACTCTCATAGACGCTGTTCCTTATTTACGTAGACGATTTAGGGGAAAATCTAAGCAACTCCCATAGATTGTTTGCAGATGACACCGTCATTTACAAAAATGTTTGTTAAGCTTATGGGACTTAACTACGGGGCATCAGTCCCTAAACTTACAAACTACTTACGAACTAGGACGGCACAAATATCCATGCCCGAGGGGGGATTCGAACCCCCTACCATAGTGGCCGTGCAGACCGTGACTGGAGCGCCTCAGTCCCCTCGGTCACCGCGGCCGGCCGTCATTTACCGTCTAGTAAAATCATCTGAAGATAAAAAAAACCAAGTGTAGAACGATCTGAATAAGATATCACTATGATATAAAAATTGGCAATTGACTCTAAATAAAGAGAAGTGTGAAGTCGTCCACATGAGTACGAAAAGAAATCCGTTAAACTTTTTATGCAAGATAAATCAATCAAACGTGAAGGCCGTAAACTCCACCAAATACGTAGGAATTCTTATTACTTCAGACTTAAACTGAAAAGAAGAAGTAGATAATGTCGTGGGAAAGGGGAACCAGAGATTGCGTTTTATTGGCAGAACCCTTAAAAGATGCAACAGAACTTCTAAAGAGACTGCATACACTTCGCTTGTCCGTTCATTTTTGTAGTATTGCTGCCCAGTGTGGGATCCTTATCAGGTGGGTTTGACGGAGGACAACGAAAGAGTTCAAAGAAGGGCAGCTCATATTGTATTGCCACGATACAGAGCAGACAACGTCACGGAAATGATACAGGACCTGGGATGCGAATCGTTACAACAACGGCGCTTATCGCTGCGGCGTGGTCTACTTACGAAATCATCAGCATTCTCGTTCAACTGCGAAAATATATTGTTGAATCCCATCTACATAGGTAGAAATGGTCATCAGAAAAAAAGAAAACGAGATATCAGAGTTCAGATGGAGAGATTCAGGTGTTCTTTCTTCTCGCGCGCTATTCGAGAGTGGAATGGGTGATTAATAGTATAAAGGTGGTTCGATGAACCCTCTGCAGGCACTTAAATGTGATTTGCAGAGTATCCCATGTAGATGTAGAAACATTTGAACACCGTGTACATTTGAACACCCTGGAATTATACACCCTCTCTTCGGCAGTAATCTAGTGGCAGAAGGATTTCGTCCCCATGCCGTTTTACAAGCCATTGCCTCACAATTTTTTCCTTATTTCGGTTCTATCGGCAACTTTCGCACCACACTGATGCATATCTACATCGTTCTGGATATGATCTTCTGATGACTTTAGCAGACGATAAATGACAGCATTATCTGCGCGCAATGTTAAAGAGCTTCTCAGATTTTCTCCAAAATCGTGTAAATGTTACTTGTCAAGAGGTAAAAGATTTTTCTCGTGTGTTACATTCTTCTGATTTGCCTAGAAATTTACACATGAGTTGGTGGCATTCCCTCACTATTCCCTCACTACAAGCCTGCACCTCCGAAAGCCGCAGCGTAGTTTTACGTTTTGCTCGTGCTCGGGTAGCGCGACGTGACGCAGACGCTAGCCGTCATTCCTGGCGTTCTGGTGCGTGATGTATGAGCTACCGCGCCACGTTAGAGTGCTCGCGGGCAGAGGTGACGCGCGAAATTCCTGAGCCGTGACGTCAGCCGCACCTGATTCACGCGACAACCGCAGAAATTAGAGAATGCAGTCCGAGATACGCGGCGCGGAACGCTCGTCTCACGACACCTTGCATGCTGCCGCAGGGCGTCTGGGCGTGGCGAGCAGCCAGCCACGCGTGTCTTGTTGTGAAGCGGCTTACACGCCCGCGCTGCTCTAGCAACTGAATGGCAAATACTGTACGGACAGAAGCTTTTTCTTACTCGTAGTCTGAACAAAAATTCTGCAGCAAACTGCCGTTAATATACATATCAAACGGGCGTCATCAGCGTTTTTTCTAACCGCTTGTGACTTTGCACTAGGCCAGAGATTCGCGACAGCTAGACGAGCAGCTATATTTGTTACCGGTAGGTTCGACTAATGCGCGAGTGTCACGGAAATGCTCCGGCAACTCAATTGGGGATCGCTGGAAGAAAGACGACGTTCTATTCGTGAATTTCTGTTAAGTAAATTTATAGGGCCGGAATTTGATGCTGAGTGTAGTACGATCTTGCTGCCGCCTGCTTACATTTCGCGTAAAGATCACAAAGACAAGATAAGAGAAATTAGGGCTCGTACGGAGGCATATAGGCATTCTTTTTTTCCTGGTTCAATTTGGGAGTGGAATAGGAAAGGAAATGCCTAGTAATGGTACAGTGTACCCTCCGCCACGCACTTTACGGTGAATTGCGGAGTATGTATGTAGACGTAGATGAATTGCAAGCTAAGTGCCGCGCGGTAGTAGGCGAGCGGTCTGGTGCGTCACGTTACGGATCGCGCTGCCTCCCCCCTCGAGCATGAATGTGTGTGTTGTCCTTAGATTAATATAACTTAGTTTAAGTAGTTTGTAAGTCTGGAGACTTACGACCATAGTAGTTTGGTCCCACAGAATTACAAACATTTACTCGGCCTGCATATATATATATATATATATATATATATATATATATATATATATATATATATATATATATATAGGCCGAGTAACTACATAATTACGCTACAAATCATATTTAAGTAAATGGCAGAGGGTTCATAGAAACGCTTTTATTATATTTCTCTACCCTTAAGTGCTCTAATGGCATGTGGGAGAAAGGAGCAGCCCACATCTTTCCGTTTTCTATCTGATTTGTGTTACTTTATTGTGATGATCAAGTTTCCCTTTGTAGGTGGGCGCTAAAAAAATATGTTCGTAATCGGAGGAGATGGTGAAAGAAATTTCGCAAATAAATCTCGTCGCAAGGAATAGCCCCTTTCTTTTGATGATATAACTCGTGCACCGTTACCTTGGCACTCTCTCCCCCCAGTCGTGATAATACAAAACGAGCTGCCGTTTTCTAAACTTTTTGCATGTCCTCCGTCTGTTCCATGTGGTGAGGATCCCATAATGCACAGCAGTACTCCAAAATGGAATGGACAAGAGTAATGTAGACTTTCTTTAGTACAACTGTTGCACCTTCCGTATTTATATAGAGGAAACGAAATTCCTGTACGAGCCGTCGATCTTTAGTAAGAATTAAAAACCATCTAGATCGGTAAAATTGTAGGTATTTATTTATTGCGGCGTTTCGATATCTGACATCATCATGTCTAAAAAACTGTGAACTTGCAAAGTAACTGACCCTCCTATTAGGTAAAGATTTTATTACTGACGTTGAACAAATACAGAGGTTTTTAGATCTGATGATAACAGATGCTGAAACGCCGTAATAAACAAATTTAGTGATCCAGAAGTTTTTTTTAATTCTAATTCAAGTTTCTGTTTTACAAGTGAACGCAGGATGTGTGTGCCGTCTTTAGTATAAGGTAATTCATAAGTATTTTGTAATTTTAGGGACTGATGACACCACAGTTAAGTCCCATAAGCTTTACAATTATTTAAACATTTTTTTCCAATCTTTATGAAATTTTGCACACATAAGTTTCAATCATGAGGACGTTTGCAGTCAGTGTAAGAATCATGTACAACACACAGTTAACAAAATATTAAATGGGCGAAAAAATGCTGCATCAAGCGACAATGCTGCCCACTAAACCAATGGACACATTTGAACCATATTTGGTACACATATTTCTTACCGTCAGGTAACAATTGCTGTAGGGGCAAGAACTACATACTACACATGGCAGGAGTTGCAATAAACAGCCGCATAATGCGGCGAGACTTTATACACTATATGAGATTGAGAGTAGTTAGCGACTTGCAACCAACTTTAAACATAATTTCAAACCTTTAATAAACTTTTTCTCGCTGTCAACCATATCAAAATGATGAAAGGAAGAAAGTCTCTCGCTTACTACTTTCCGCTGTTCACGGAGTAAAACTGCCACATTCGGTTTGACGTTACAATTTTCTACATTAAAAATTCTACTAGCAGGAAATTTTACAGATATTATACATACAGCTGATTGTAGTTTCGAAATTGTATCACAGCACGACACGTAGTCCATGAGATATTAGCACATAAACAGTAACGTTCATAGAGAACCGGTCCATCACGCACCAAGTTTTAATCTATTATTTGTTTACTACTAACTGTAAAGATTTTGCAGACATACAGCAATTATAGAAATTAATACATACCTGAAAAATTGTACAATTGCACAACATATAACTCAATAAATATGAGACCTTGCGAATTTTTACGCCATTTGTATTTAGATTTCTATCTTTCTTTGTATAAATTTGAACATTATGCAAGACAACCTTATTTCTTATGTAATCTTCGATAAATATAACATGTTCTTAGAAGAAAAAGGAGATGGACAGAGAGAGAAGAGATAGGAGAAGTAGTAACTCAAGGCAGGAATAAGAAAATAAATACCCGGGTAACGCCGGAGTTTTAGGTACTCGCTTATAAATACAATCAACAGTAGGGTCTTATAACACTTCCCTGTGGAATGCCAGTTATCCCTTCTGTTTTACTCCATGGCTTTACGTAAATTACTCGCTACTGTGTTCTTTCTTGACGGGAAATGACGAACCCATTCGCACAACTCAGACGATATTGCGTAATTACCATGCGCACTCAGCAATCGGGAGTCTTTGCAAGGGTCCAACGTCATTACGTTTTAATGATATCCATAATGGATGTGAGGTCGTGGTTGTATTAGTTAATTATTTTGTCAAGTAGACTCAACCACAGATATCGTGTAAAAACACTAAAATATGACGCGTTTCAAGGGTCAAGCCCTCATCAGATAATCTGTACAAGAATCTTAAAACACGAGACAATAAAAATATAAAACGTAATAAAAGAAAACGTGGTTACTTCCCTCGTAACCGTGTCTACGAAGAAAGGTCCTCAGCATACTGTGCTTCGTCAGCCCTCTCTTCGTAGACACGGTTACAAGGGAAGTAACCACGTTTTCTTTTATTACGTTTTATATTTTTATTGTCTCGTGTTTTAAGATTCTTGTACAGATTATCTGATGATGAGGGCTCGACCTTTGAGACGCGTAATATTTTAGTGTTTTGACACGATATCTGTGGTTAAGCCTACTTGACAAAATAATTTAGTCATTACGTTTTTAAAAAAAATGTTCAAATGTTTGTATAGGTTATGGGACTTAACTGCAGGGTCGTCAGTCCCTAAACTTACAAACTACTTACGAACTAACTAATTCTAAGGACGGCACAAATATCCATGCCCGAGGGGGGAGTCGAACCCCCGACCGTAGTGGCCGTGCAGACCGTGACTGGAGCGCCTCAATCCCCTCGGCCACCGCGGCCGGCATTACGTTTGTACGATTCTCCTAGATGAAAGTACGCAGTGAGTATGGAGGTGTAGCCCGGCCGCCCCTGTGCTGGAGGCAGCACCGTGCGCCTCGCTGCAGTTGTTCGCCGCCTGCCGGACCGGGCGCTGCACGCCGCGTTCCTGCGTTATCTGCGGTCGTAGCGCAGCCGTGCCTCCCGCCTGCTTGCACAGGTTATCTGCCATGCGCCCCGCCGTGCTCGAGAGCTCGTTATCGTGACTGATACGCCGCGGGAAACAAACCTTGCGAAGGGTGCATTCTCTCTCTCTCTCTCTCTCTCTCTCTCTCTCTCTCTCTCTGTCTCGTCATCGTCGCCGCCGTCGGGCCGGCGTCACCCGGCACCGGTGACATCCACGTAAGTCCGACGCCCGAGCATAGGTCGTATGGGGTTTGCTCGTCTTCCTGAATTCGCATTTCCCTTTCTTTCTTCCATTGTTGTCATTTCATTCCCCCTGGATCTTCAGTATACTTAGCTCTGATATTTTTGGAAATGAAGTCGTCTGTATGTGTGTGTGGAAGACAGGGGCGGCTCCTGAATAGGTTTGCGCTACCTCTAGGAATAATAATATTGTTAAACTGCGTTTGCTGGTCAGAAACTCTATGCAGGGGGAGAAGTAGCGCTCCATTTATCTCTTTTGAAACGCCCGGGCTGTTACGCTCCGACCGCTCCCGAGTGGGCCGAACTTTGCCGACAGCGGCTGGGTTTGCAGCCGGCCTGCAAACCCCGACCACGGCGTCTCAAGGGGTGTGCGGGGTGCGGGGGCAACGCTTGGCAACAGTGTTCCCCTATAGGCGCCTTGAGTGTATACACATCGCGGCCGAGCCACCCTGTCAGCCGCAGAAACAGAGTCCCAACTCTCCCGAAGGCAACCGGAGTCGTTCGCCTTTCGAACGAAGCGGGCTTTTCGCGCCTTCCTTAGCTGCAAGCGAAGTAACTGTGCATTGTGTCCGTTGTTTAGCGTGTTTTATAGTAAGTCTTGAGGCTCATGAGTAATTCGTCACGTGAGGTGCAGGCTGTTATGAAGCAAACGTTTTCCAATCCTTCATACATTCATTGCTATGTCCACCAATTAAATCTCATTATGCTTAAAGCCACTTCTATGAATAAAGATAGCGATTATTTTTCTCCAAAATTTAGAGACTTTGCAGCTTTGCAGTTTTTTTATTCATCTACATCTATGGTATCTTGGCTCAATAGCGATTTTTTCGGAATGCGTTGAGCTGCCATACTGGAGAGGTGGCAGCTGGTGAAAAAAGTGAACTACCACCTTTTCTGGTCACCAGCCGCCACTGGTGGAAGATAGAAAAGTCCTCTTCAGTTTATTAGGTGAAAGTTTCTTCGCTTACAAATTTATTTATTTATTATTTACTTACCTAAGCGCACATATTTCTGATCTTCATTATTATTTAATTATTTTTATCTAGCTGGAAACCTGGCGTCGCCCGGGTACTTATTTATTGCAGTCTTAAGTTAGTGCATCTCTCCTTTATTTTTCTCTCTCTCTCTCTGTCCACCTTCTCTTTTCTTCTCTCAATGTCCACCTTTTCTTCGCTCTCTGCCCTATTGTCTTTCCTTCTCTTTCTGTACATGCTGTGCTCTTCCCGCCCCCCTCCCCCCTCTCTGTTAATGTCATCACTCCTCTCTCTTCACCACAGCTTGCCCATCTCCACCTTCCCCTTTCTCCACCATAATCTTTCACTCTCTGTCGAACTCCTCCTCAACCTTCTCAGTCCATTGCCTCCTGCATTTTTGAAAACTTTATCCAAAATGTTCAAATATCTGTAAAGTCATGGAACCTAAACGCAGTCAACATCGGTCCCTAAATTTCAAAGTAGTTTAAATTCTCCTAAGAACAACACAGATCCATGCCTGCGATGGCGAACGTCTGCGCGCACCTCAGCAAGGCGCCTTAGCACGTACGGCTCTTCCGACGCGACCAGATTATATACCGTTTCTGTGTTGGCGTCAGTAGTGATCAGTAAAGAGTGTCTAAATTTATAGCATGGTACCCTCCGCAATACACCGTACGGTGGCTTCCTAAAGGTAGCTCATGCGTTAATTCTGGATATAAGCTATCTGCATTGCAAATTTCATTCAAATCCGCCCAGCTCTTTCAGCTTGAAGAGAAACAGAACTTATGAAGCCATTGTGAGGTACCCTCCGCCATGCACCGCACGGTGTTAATAAAGGATAGAAGCTATCTCCCATACAAAATTTCATTCTAATCTGTGCATCCTTTTATGCATAAAGGAGTAACAAACATATTAACCCATTGTAAGGTACCCTCGCCATGCACCATACGTAGTTAATTTTAGTATGCCTATAACCTTCGCGCGAGTGCAAGAAATGAGCTGGCATAGTTTTATCGCCATCGGGTGTATGGTATGGCCCTGCATATAGTAAGTCCGGGAGAGTTGTCGCATGCGGTACAGAGTATATGTCGCACACACACACACACACACACACACATATATATATATATATATATATATATATATATATATATATATATATATATATATATATATATATTCTAGCTTTTGTAGATTTTGAGAAGGCTTTTGACAATGTTGATTGGAACAAACTCTTTCAAGTTCTGAAGCAAGCAGGAGTGAAATATAGGGAGCGTAAGGTTATTTACAACTTGTACAAAAACCAGACAGCGGTTGTCAGAGTTCAAGGGCATGAAAGGGATGCAGTGGTTGGAAAGGGAGTAAGACAGGGTTGTAGTCTTTCTCCATTGTTGTTCAATGTGTACATTGAGCAAGCTATAAAGGAAAGCAAGGAGAAATTTGGAGAAGGAATTAAAGTTCAGGGTGAAGAATTAAAAACATTGCGTTTTGCCGACGATATAGTAATTCTGTCAGATACAGCAAAGGACCTGGAAGAGCAATTGAACGGAATGGACAGTGTGCTGAAAGGTACATATAAGATGAGCATTAACAATAAAGGCGGTAGATGAGTTTTGTTACTTGGGCAGTAAAATAACAAATGATGGTCGCAGTACAGAGGATATAAAATGCAGAATAGCAATGGGTAGAAAAGCGTTCTTGAAAAAGAGAAATTTGTTAACATCGAACATTGATTTAAACCTAAGGAAGTCCTTTCTGAAGGCATTTGTATGGAATGTTGCCTTGTATGGGAGTGAGACATGGACGATAAACAGTGCAGACACGAAGAGGATTGAGGCTTTTGAAATATGGTGCTACAGAAGAATGCTGAAGATTAGGTGGGTGGATCACGTAACTAATGAGGAAGTACTGAACAGAATCGGGGAGAAAAGAAATTTTTGGCATACGTTGACTAAAAGAAGGGATAGATTGGTAGGACAGATTCTTAGACATCAAGGAATTGTGAATTTAGCGTTGGAGGGAAGTGTGTGGGGAAAAAATCGCAGGTGAAGACCAAGATATGGATACAGTAAGCAGATTCAGACAGATGTAGGTTGTCGTTCTTATGTGGAGATGAAGAGGCTTGCTCAGGATAGGGTATTGTGGAGAGCTGCATCAAACCAGTCTCCGGACTGAAGACCACAACAACAACACACACACACACACACATATATATATATATATATATATATATATATATATATATATATATATATAGAGAGAGAGAGAGAGAGAGAGAGAGAGAGTCTTGCAGCACAAGTCAAATAAAAGTTACGATCTGGATTGCAACAAACATAGACCTAGGCCTACATCAAAACAAGCATCTCTTGATAAGACACCATGTAAGGAGTGCAAAGAATTGTGTAACCACTAAAAATGTGACTGGTTATGCTGCTTGGCATGTAAGCTTTGGGTACACAAATATTGTACAATCTTTTATGCTTATTGCGTTAAGTGTGGCAGGGAAAATAGGAATAAAAGCTAATGATGGAGAGGATTTCTTTTGAAAAACTCTGATAGGCTTAAGTTTAATCTTTAAAAATAATTTAAAATTTAATTAAGTGTTTTGACATAACAAAAGTTAAGGATTTGTTTGCCAATTCTTCAGTGCTTCTTTTTATTGCTCAATTATTACCAACATAAATTAAAATTTTAACATATTTTGTTAAAAAAATTATAAATTTGTCACCAGTAAGGGCACGTCATTTCACCCTTAGCACAGAGTAACATATACAGAGAAGAAGCCCCCTCTAAACGTCTGTCCTACGCTGCCCTCGTAGTTCCGTAAGATGCCAGCAGGTGTCAGACAGTTCTCTGGATTAGTACCGGTAGACGGCACTAGAGGCGCTTCTGAGGGTGCCTCTCGCACATCGGAGGGGAGGGTGAGGGGAGAGCCGCTACCTGCCGCATGCTCTGGCCAGTTTAAAGGGCTCCTTTTGACCGCAGTGCCATCATGGGACAACTTACGGAACTGCTGATAACCCTCCCTCCCCGCACCCCTGAGCGTGTGACTGGGCTCTTATGGAGGTGTCCCGTGTCACAGACAAATAAATATATACAGACGGGAAACCTCCGTAAGGGCCCGGTCCTACGCTCAGGGGTGCGGGCAGAGAGGCTTTCCAGCAGTTCCGTAAGATGTCCCATGATGGCGCTGCGGTCAGAAGCAGCCCTTTAAACTGGCCAGAGCAGGCGGCAGGTAGCGGCTGTCCCCACCACCACCTCCTCTCAAACGCCGGCACGCCGGACACAGCCGTGGCCTCGTGGCAGGCGGCACGAGCTCTCCCCTCAGCCTCCCCTCCACGCTACCCTCTGATGTGCGAGAGGCACCCTAAGCCAGGGAACCGCCTGACACCTGCTAGCGTTCTACGGAACTACGAGGGGAGCGTAGGGCAGTGGTTTAGGGCGGGCTTCTCCTCTGTATGTGTTACTCTGTGCCCTTACCCTACAGGACAGATGCCGCACTGTAAGGTTTTCTGAATTGTCAAATGACAAATGAATGTATGTGAAATTCTCAAAAAATTATATTTTAAGGAAAACTGGTTTGATTACTTGTAAAAGAAATTATTTTGACTTAAGTGCATTAAGGGATTTTTTATGAATAATTTTAAAAATGTGCGCCATCTCTCCCGGATTTACTCTAACATACGAACAAAAGACAAACAAACAAACATCAATTTTTATACAATATATTACTTATCAACACCTAACCTGAAATAGCAAGTATATTGTGAACATTAATCTCCATGCAGTACTACCTTGTAGAGTGAGCGCAGCTGCTTTTACTTGAGATTCCTCTGTGTGACGGCTTTGCTGGCCCGTGTTGCAGTTCGTGTGCGGCTTCGTGCTGCTGTGGACGCTGACGCTGATATCGATGGATAGGCACCGGTGCATCGTGGTGCCGCCCTACCGGTCGCGCCTCACGCCGCGCCTCGCCTCGCTGCTCACCGCCGCCACCTGGCTGCTGGCCGCAGTCCTCTTCCTGCCCGTCGCCTTCTGGTCAGTACCACACTGTCTGCTGTTCAAAAATGTTCAAATGTTTGTATAGTTTATGGGACTTAACTACGGGGTCATCAGTCCCTAAACTTACAAACTACTTATGAACTACTTACAAACCAAGACGGCACAAATATCCATGCCCGAGGGGGGATTCGAACCCCCGACCTTAGTGACCGTGCAGACCGTGACTGGAGCGCCTTAGTCTCCTCGGCCACCGCGGCCGGCCTGTCTGCTGTCCTAGCTGAAAAACTCAAGCCTGCCTGCGCCATATTGCTAAGTTGTAGAACTAATGTTTCATGTCGCTTAAAACAGGAATAAAACATCCGACGGGTGTGCGACTGCGTGGCATGGTGCCTGTGTGCTTCTCAAGTTGATATCACGCTGAGCCTTATAGCTGTGAACATTCCCTATCAAACAGTACACACAGATGCCGATCTAGCAGCTACTTCACTATGCTTTCTGTTGGCGGACGAAGTGGAAAGCATTATCTGTAAATGTGCTGCCCACAGGAGGCATGGGATGTAAATCGACATCGTCTTTCCAGGTGCACCCCCCCCCCTTTTTTTTCCTTTTCTTTTTTGGGGTAGTGTGTATAATGCGATTTAGCTTCAAGTGCGTTAATCTTCCGAAACGACTTTCTGTATGTGTCGATGGCGGTATTTCAGAAATTTGCGTTACGCTGGGCTAGAAGTTCGTGTTCGGCTGACGAAGTACGATTATCAAACATTTACAGACGGCTGTTAGAATAGAGCCGTGTGTTCACTCTTCGACTTTATGATAGAAGAACTCTCCCGGAGATCCTTCAAAAGTCGTGTTTAGAGTCTGTTGAGAATATTTACTCAAGTATAAGAGATGATGTGGAGGGGTCTACCTGATTCATCCGAAAGCTTTTTCAGTGGTTTCAAATTGACGCTCTGGGAAGACTTGCCGATTTCAGAAACGTGTAATCTTTGTTTCAATATCGTCAGATGGTACAAATCAATCTTCGTTATTGTAATTATTCCTTCTAGATATTTGCTCTTCCTGAAATGAACAAAAATATTTCGATATTTTTAAAGGAAGTTCCTAGTCTTTGCAGTACTTTCAAATTTCTAAATTTATAAGCTGTTTATGCTGACTGTTATTGTAACTTCGGAGATTTATCATGAATTACTACAGTATGAAAAACATAATGGTATTTGAAGAAATCATTGCCAAAGTCCAACGGACGTACAATAATAAATTTCATTTTGTATTTGTTTTTGGCAATGAAAAAGCTGTTTTACTGCTGCGATCCCTTTATTTCCTCCTACCACCATTCGCATTTCGCCCTGTATTTCACGTAATCATCAGTTGATTCTATATGTTTGTTATTCTCGCCATTTTCATGGTGTCCTTCCCACCTCGTCACTGGTTGAATTCACACAGCTTCGCCACAACTTGTGCGAATTCAACCAGTGACCAGGTGGGAAGAACACCATGAAAATCGCGAGACTATAAAACATGGAATCCACTGATGATACCCTAAAATACAGGACGAAACGCGTATAGAGGAAATAAAAGAATTTCAATAAGAAAACGGCTGTTTAATTTCCAAAAACAAATATTTATTTATTTGCTGCGGAAGATTGTCACATAAACAGAGTTGAAATTTAATGTTGTAAAGAAACGAGATAAGTACGACATAAGACGATGCGTGGATCCCCCTTTCCTTACACTGGCGAAGTTAGCTAGACAGATAACGCATAATCCTCGCAGAAAGCAGCAAATATTGACAACCGCGTTGCAATCGTAAGCGGTTTCACTTCATTTGGCACTCAATAACTTTGCATACGAAAATCCTTGTTATACAGAATGTTGTCAGTTGACTTATACAGATATTAAGTTCAGATTTTAGAACCAACTTACCAAAACGACTACAGGTGACACATGAATGTCTCTTATTGAGAGAAGGTCTCGCATTCCACAAGAAATGATGACCGATGACTTTCAATTTCATCTCTGCGATTTTGTCAATAAAAAAACAATTACCACACTTGGGCAATAAATTTTCCGCGGAAATCTTCTCGACAAGGAATGTATTGCTGTGTGGTCTGGAATAATGTCAGATCTTCCATAACACTCGAGTGAACATCCCACTTCTTAAACACGTATATTTTCTGATCGTGTCATGTCTGATCGTGCCAAGTTCTGACCACTAGGATCACCGGATTGTGATAAATTTTCCTTTGCGGTTTTTCGAAAGACACTGTATGTAAATCTAAAATTGCATGACTCTGTTTACAGTTGTTATCTGTGGTTTTTATTATTTGGTCAACGGAAAAACTGAATAACTCTATCCTAATGTTAGTTGTTAGGAGCAGCACTTGAGGATTACATGATTCACGTTACATATTCACCTATGACTGTGTATGTGTCAGTCAGAAGTAGCTTTCCTTGAGACGTGTGTGAGGAAGTTTGAGCAGTGGAGCATGCGTGATTCAGCATGACGTCACGTCGATCTCTGAGCCCGCGACGTGACTCACCGCCTCCTGCAGAATATGGCACTTGGATGACAAAACGGTATCTGGAAACGACACTGTGTACCCACTTCCATGTCATCGCTTCCACTCATGTAACACCATCAAATTTATTCTATTTTGTACTAGTATTTTTGTTTTATTTACTTGTTCTTAGAAATAGGCAACTTCTAGTACTACATTTTAACGTATGTTAGCTTAATGATCAGAGGACTAAACTGCAATGGTGTACAGTTAGGTATGTGACAGAGTAAAACAATGTTAATATCGTGTACTTCACGACCAGATTCAACTTACCGCCTCTTAGTCGACTTAGTGACACTACTCATATTTGTTCAAAGAGGTTTTCAGTTAGCTGCAGAAAGTTTAATGAGTCATGTTCCTTACCTCATCAGGAAAACTAAAGGCCCTCGTACGTCGAACCCAGGATTTCCGATTCAGCGGCTATCAATGATAATACCAACCTGTCCACAGTGTAAAGATAGATTGGATTACGTCTGCTCACCTGCCCAATTTGGCTCATTAAAATGTTGAGTTAACTTAGAACTACGTGAACCACTAAAAAGTAAAGCGGTAGAAGGTACTTTTAGTACATTATATTGGTTTATTTGTAGTCCATTCATGTACAGAGCGTGTAAAGAATAATTTACTCTATGTATGTGGACGTACATTTATTAGTCTAATTTTCGGTTTTACCATCCGGCCATTCGTACTGCCGTTTCTTTTAAATGGTCTGTTACAGTTGTGATCTGAACACACTTGATAAGTATTTCGCTAAGGGTTGTACAACTGTGTTTGAGCAATCTCGTACATACATGAACTACAGTATCACTGAAGCCTAACATTTTATTTTGTTCGTATGGACATACGTCATTCTTCCACTTCATGTCATCGTACTGTGTTGTTCGAGAAACCCTTTCTATCGTCACCGATGCTAGTTGTTATTACACGTGGAGTCGAAGGATATTACAATTACGTCAATGACTTTTTCCTGGTGGGGCACCAAAATCATGTAAATCTTTCAATGAAATGACAGCCATTTCATTGTTTCGATTAATATATTGTAACGCAGTCATGATTTCTGTCGTGTAACCATTTTCAAGTGTCTCAACTTTAAAACTATCTGATAGTCTAAACTGCATATCATCGTCACATTGGCAATCGTTTGGTGTTATAGAGCCAGTAGTCAAAAATCATCAAGAACTGCAAAAAATGCAAATGTTTGTAGAACTTATGGGACTTAACTAAGGGGTCATGAGTCCCTAAACTTACAAACTACTTATGAACTAGCTAACACTAAGGACGGCACAAATATCCATGCCCGAGTGGGGATTCGAACCCCCGACTCATCAAGAACTGAAAATATATTTTGTTGCTGCATTGATGTGCAGGGGCGAAGTATGTTGAGAGTGTAAAATGTTTACATTATAATATCTGTCAAGTGTGGACATAAACAGAGACCACACATTGTAAAGGAAACATTTCACTTTTTAACATGTTTCGCTCCTGCACATTGACGCACTAATACAATATATTTTCTGCTCTTGACGATTTTTATAAATTGATAACTAGTTCCATAAAACCAAACGTTTATTAATGTGACGGAGACATGCAGTTTAAGCATATCAGACATTTTAAAACTTGAGACACTTGAAGATGGCTACACGGCCATGTGTTATAATAAATTATCCAAAACAGTCAAAAGACGATAATTTTATTAAAAATATTAAGGTAAGTCTCGTAGTTCAAAAGCTACAAGAGTTAAATCTAATCTACCACCACAGTTATCCATTAACAAAAATTAAAAATTACATTTTTATTTTCTCCCACTGGAAGTAGTAATGAGCATCGAAAGCTTAAGCTTGTTTCAATGTGGGTCATGTAACGAAAGATATTAATGTATGGTCGTCATAATCAGTAAACAATCACACCGGTTCCGTAAAGTGCACTTTAACTTTTTTTTTCCTATGTCAAGAAGTCTTTGAATGAGGTTAATATTTTTGACAATACTGCGATGGGTATTACCACAGTTTTATTGTCGATTAGCACTTCTTTTCAGATAGTCATATTATAATCAGAGAAATATCTGCGGTATTATCAGTACATAATAAGAACACGCTTTTAATGATGGCAGGTGCGGTCGATAATGAAGAGAGAGAAGAAATGCTATGAACGTAAGAGTAGTTTCGTATCCTTTTCCTACTCGCCGACAATCCATGACCACTTGCTGCTGATACAATTATGGTGCACTAGAAGCTGTACACAGTGGAATAGGCTCTTGCAGATGTAGATTCTGGTCATGCTCACTTCGCTGACAGCCGCTGCACCCACTAAGGCGTCTGCACAAAACGAAACTGTCGCGCTAGGCTGTAAAATATTCTGCCCTACACGGTCCATAAAGGAGCAGTACGTAACTCTCGTTATACAATATTTATCTTCGTTACCACCTGTCGCCAACATTAGCTTCAAAGAGAAACTGATATAACTTGCGCCGAGATACGCAGGCACAGACTAAATTAGAGGGGACGTAAGCGAAGCTAGCCCGTTGCAGTGGATCGATATGGAAGTGCACAATGCCTGAGAAGAAAGGAATATAGGAACCGCGTTGATCAAACCATAGCCAAGGAATCAAATACTCATATATTTGACAATCTAATGTGCTGTCATTCACTTCTGTAGAAGACCCAACTGTATACACTGATACGAGCGTGGTAATACTGCTGTGGAGACACTATGCAATGGAATCTATGTCGCCGATAGCACACGTTGTTGAGATACATACCTTAACTCTGAGCAAAATGACTCACCTGATCCGTCCCACGTCACCGGCGTGCTCATAATTGAGGGAAGTACAGTCACTTGTGAGCGAGAGGTCTAACTTAAAAGGTGTCACTTTGTTTTCGATACAGGAGCAACGGAGTTGTATCAAGATTAAGTGTGCCAGATGTCATACAGCACGACAGTGACATCAGGGTCTTCAAGATGCGTGCGGGAATCGGTCGTACAGAACAGTAGCTCGTTGGGTAGAAGCCTTCAACGAAGGTCTGCAAACTGTGGCAGACATGCATCGGGCAGGTCGTCCTAGCGTCTCTGAAGAAGAAATGCATGTTGCGTTAGTGGACAGTGATCGACGCCAGACGATTCGTGAGCTCGTCTACAAAACCGGATTAGCGCATATGACTGAGCTTCTCATCCTGAAGGAACGCCTGGGCATGCGGAAATTTGCATCACGATGGATACCGCGTGAACTGACGGAAATGCAATAATAGATTCGTTACGAAGCTGCTCTGACGCACTTGGGACGCTATGAGCGCGAAAGAGAGGCTTTCTTACGCCGTACCGTAACACTGGATAAGACGTGGACCACATAGTACAAAGCAAAACTGAATCGCCAATCCAACGAATGGCGTCATTATGGTCGCCGCGAAAGTCGAAAGGGCGTCAGAGCCCCAGTATGATGATAGTTATGTTGATTCTGGTGTACGCCTGTGATGGTGTTGTTCTTAGGCATGACGTTCCTCCACGGCATACAGTCAATAAACAGTATTACCGTTCGTTTTTTGAGAATCACCTACGACAGCTTTGCGAAAGAAGCGGCAACACTTTCTGCGTAACCCACCCATCATTTTCCACGACAACACGCGGGCGCATACAGCGCAAGCTGTGGCTGCTCTGTTCGGCCGGTGGTACGAGGAAGTACTGTACCATCCACCTTACTTCCCGTACTTAAGTCCTCGTGACTTTGATTTGATTCCGAAGATGAAGGAACCACTTCGTTGCATTCGCTTCAGAACTGTTGCAGAGATTCGACAGGCGGTAGACCGCTCCATTCGCTCCATCAACAGAACAGGCTCTACTAATGGTATACTACGCCTTCCACATCGCTGGCAACGGGTTTTACTCAACGCCGGTGACTACTTTGACGGGCAGTAACAGGTTCAAACATGTAACAATTTTCTATCGGCTGTGAATAAATAATTGCACTTTTTATGTTCCAACCCTCGTATAAGAAACGTCATGCGATAGCGATCTGAAGATACAGATCGTGGTAGTAGATCGGGCACAAGGTGTAAAAAGGCGCTCCTCTGGGAGAGCTTTGGATCGTTTCACATGATTTTCGAAGTGAATAATAGTTGTAGTAGACGAATGGGACATTCTAACGCAGAAATCATTAGAGAATTGAAAATTCCGAGATTCACAGCGTATCCGAGAATATGAATTTTGAGACATTACCACTCATCACGGGCACCGCAGTGGTTGGTCGACGTAAGCAGGAGATCCCGGCTTCGAATCCCGGCCGGGCACAAATTTTCATTCGCCGCACTTTGGTATTCCATCTAAACCTAGTACAGTGAAGACATAACTGATCGCAAATTGCGATTTATTTCATTCAATGAACGCTGTAACATCGTCAAAAAAGATATATAATATTTATACAATTAAATGTTGCAGCAATTCTCTTGTATGCATCATATAATTATACCAGTATGTTTCAAGTTTTTTATTATAATATTGTTATGGAACCATTTCGGCACAAATAGCCACCGTCAGGCAATCTACAAAATACACAAAATTTTATATAATAATCATCGTTTTGTTATATATATACCTTTAAGTGAGGCCTGTTTTTTCGATATAAAGTTTTTTTTCTTCTTTTACATATGAGCCACTATGGACTACGATTATTTCAACTGTTTCTCCTTGCTTTTCCTCCATATTTCTCTCTTCTTTCGCCGCACTTTGGTATTCCATCTAAAGCCGGCCGCGGTGGCCGAGGAGACTGAGGCGCTCCAGTCATGGTCTGCACGGCCACTACGGTCGGGGGTTCGAATGCCCCCTCGGGCATGGATATTTGTGCCGTCTTTAGTATACGGTAGTTGATAAGTAGTTTGTAAGTTTAGGGACTGATGACCCCATAGTTAAGTCCCATAAGCTTAACAAACATTTGAACATTTATTCCATGTAAACCTAGTACAGTAAAGCCATAACTGATTGCAAATTGCAATTTATTTGTGTAAATATTAGTGCATTTATCGAGTCTTATAAATGAATTAAGTGGACTGCAGTAAAAAGCAAGGTTTTTTTTCGTGGCGTGCCGCAGGTTCCGCGAGCAGCCGGTGGTGACGTCGGGCGACGAGCAGCTGTCGGTGTGCACGCTGGTGTTCCCGCGGTCGGACGCCGTCAACCTGTCGCTGTGCTTCACGGTGCCGGTGCTGATCGTGGCGTGCCTGCTGCCCATGGGGCTGCTCGTCTACCACTACCAGCGCATCTTCAACAAGCTGCTGGCGTCGCGCAGCCGCTGGGCCGTGCCGTGCGTCGCCAGCTCTGCCGGCGCGGGCACAGGGGGCGTCAACGTGGCGCCCGACTGCGACTCCTCGGGGACGCCCACCCACAACAACAACAACAACAACACGGCGCAGCCGCTGCGGCGCGACAGCGACCTGAGCTTCGTGGGCAGCCTGATGATGCCGTGGGCGCGCAAGGTGTCGGGCGCCAGCCAGGGCTCTGGGGGCGCGGGCGTGGGCGGGCACCAGGCGCGCGCCGGCTCGCTGTCGCAGCACGAGGAGCTGCGCCTGAGCAAGCACCTGCGCGTGGTGCGCGTGCTGCTGCTCAACGTGCTCGTCGTGCTGCTCATGTGGCTGCCCATCACCATCCTCATGTTCCTCATCTACGTGGACGGCAGCCGCCCCAACGAGGACACCGCCTTCTTCCTGCGCTCGCACCACTTCGTGTGGGCGCTGCTGGTCGCGCTGCTCAACACGGTGGTCAACCCGCTGCTGTACGGCGTGCTCTCCGAGAACTTCCGCGCGTGCTTCGCGCGCATGTGGCTGGGCGGCCGCGGCCGGCGCCGGCGCCAGCGCGAGCTGATGCGCGGCTGCGGGGGCGGAGCCAGCAAGTCCAACGCCGCAGACGCCTTCGGGGGCGCGCTCGCCAACAGGACGCCCAGCAGCGGACGCGCCAACGGCTACGTCACCGCCCCCGGCGCCAAGTTCGCCAAGAAGATGAGCGGCTGCAGCGTCGGCTCCGTGCTCGAGCTGCCCAGCGGCCAGATGGTCTGAGCCCGCTGGCGACCGCACCACTCTCCAGCGCCGAAGCCCGCCACTTGGCGCTTCTGGTTGGCGTGTCGGAGGCAGACTCGGAACGCTTCTGCATCCGAATAGTCCTGGGCGCGAACGAGATGTACTCATGCTTCTAACAGCCTTATATTACTCAGGCAGTTCTCCGGCTGTCAGCCTGAACACAATCTTCCCTGAGCCCTGAGGCGTTATAGTTCTGACTGCGCCAGATTCCAAATTTCTAGATATCACATTTCTAGATTTTGAAGTTCGACTAAAAGTATGTGCAATATAACCAATATAGAGTTTGTTTGCCAAATGTACTGTGACCTGCACATACACATGCGGTCGACACGGAAGATCAGCACTTGTCACAACTTCTCCAAGTTTGACTGCGCCAGGTTTCAATTTTCTAGATGTCAATTTCTAGATTTCGAAGTTAGACTACAGTCAGGTACAGTACGTCCAATGTAGCTTTTGTAGTAGAAAAGTATTGTGACTACACTCACAGGGTGGAGCAAAAACTCACAACTTGTCACTTCCGGAGGGCGTGTTGTAAACAGTTGTCAGAGGAACCATGGAACGTTTCTGCATACGATTAGCCCAGGGAGCGAACGAGGAGTAGACATGCTTCCAACAGCCCTACATAGCTCAGGCAGTTCTCCAGCTGTCAGTCTGGACACAATCTTCCCTGAGCTCTGACGCATTATGGTTCTGACTGCGCCAGATTTCGAAGTTTGACTAAAAATATGTGCAGTATAACATATACAGAGTTTGTTTGCCAAATGTACTGTGACCTGCACATACAAAGGAAGATCAGCACTTGTCACAACTTTACGTAGCTCAGGAACTTCTCCAAGTTTGACTTCGTCAGGTTACAATTTTCTAGATGTCAAATTTCTAGATTTCGAAGTTCGACTACAGTGAGGTACACTACGGCCAATATTATAGCTTTTGTAGTCCAAAAGTATTGTCACTACAAGCTTGTTACTTCCGGAGGGCGTGTTGTAAACAGTTGACAGAGGCACCATAGAACGTTTCTGCATATGATTAGCCCTGGGAACGAACGTGGTGTAGTTATGCTTCCAACAGCCTTCCATAGCTCGGGCAGTTCTCCAGTCGTCAGTCTGAACACAACCTTCCCTGAGCTCTGACGCATTATGGTTCTGACTGCACCAGATTTCAAATTTGTACTTTCAACTAAAAGCAGGTGTAGCACAAACAATACATGGTTTGTGTGCCAAATGCATTGCGACTGCACACGGTCACCACGGATGGTCAGCAGTTGTCATTTTCGGGTAGGTTGTACAAAACAGTTGTCAAAGGCACGAGGGGAGCGACTTAGCTGAGTCCTGCGTACCATCGAAATGTAGTTATGCTTTCAACAGCTTTACGTAGCTCAGGCAGTTCTCCAGCTCTCAGTCTGAAGATAATTTTCCCTGCACTCAGACGCAGCATTGTTCTCATTGCGGCAGATTTCAAATTTCTAGACGTCAGATTTCTAGATTTTGAAGTTCGACTACATGCAGGAGCAACAAAACCAATATAGTTGTATACCAAATGTATTGCGACAGCACACAGACGCACGGTCGCCTCGGGAGATCGGTACTAGTCACTTCCGGGTGGTTGGTCAGCAACAGTAGTCACAGGCACCAGGGAAGCCTTTTGCATCAGAGGCGTTTTGGGCACGAACGACGTGTAGTTATGCTTCTAATACCCTACATAGCTAATTACACAGGTACTTCTCCATCAGTTTAGACACCATCTTGCCTGAGGATTCCTAAGTATGACTAAAAGCAGGTGCAACACAACCAATGTAGCTTATGTATTCCAAATGTATTGTGACTGCACTAGCCTTCACTGAAGCCGTACATTTAATTCGGCCGAAAAGTACTTGTCAAATGTACCACATGTTAAAAAAAAGGCATTGCATCTGTCAGAGAATTTTAATCTGTCTTAAGCGCTGATCGGATATACTTACTTTAATGGTATGGTATCCCTTTCTGCAGACGGAAGTCAAAGTACAAAGTTGTTTATGAATCCCATTGGATCAGGTTGAATTACTGGTTAAAAGTTGGAAAAGAATCCAAAATACGGCATAGATTAACTGAATGCTCGTGACGTCAAACGTTTTACACTGCATCTTTCAGAAAGATGTACCGAACTTCAACAACGTGAAGCGCACTGTATTCTCCCTTATACTCAACTACTTCCCTATTACACTTCGGCGCATTTTAGTTGACTAGATTACAAATGCCAGAAGAACAAGATTCTCTGTTTTAAAATAAAATAAAAAATGCTAATGAAAGTAAAAAATAAATAAAAATACTTTTTGAGTAACGTAGAGTGTGAGGATGTATGAGACATCCATCATTGCAGTACGTTAATTGTAACGAGATAGTAAAGGCAATATGCTGAGGTTTAGATCACACTGGTTAGAATTCATCCAGTATTGAAAAAATTGCCACAAGCCGTGGCGTCGTTATATTCGCAGTCCAGATTGTTGAACACTGTATCTCTGATCCGCAGTAGATCTTCAGATTTAGCTGCACAGAGGAATGGATTTATTAAATCGGTATACACATCAAAGTGACTAAGTTGTAAAACCTCCTGGATAAGCATATAACAGTATCGGTTTTCATATCGACTTTTCAGGTACCAAAATACGTGGTGCCCCTAAACCGTTTAGGGCAAATAGTGGAATGGGTGCTTTGAAAACATTCCTTATGTTTTTCCAATTCGGTCTCATGCCGCAACAATTTTGACGGATTACAGGTCAAGTAAAGTACAAACAATACTGTGGGAGATTTCTCTGTTTGGTACTTGCGTAGCAGCTTAGGCCCTTCCCCTCTCAGGAACAATAATGTGCTGTTACGCAGTCAGTGTACTCTTCCAATGACGCAGTATAAAAGGTGCGCCAAAGAGGTCCGAAACTTGGAGGGAGTAAGAGGCGGAGAGGTTCGGCGGTAACCTCGCCTGCTGCGGCTGTGCCTATAATTAGCCCTCCTGTGGAGCAGGAGAAGCCGTAAAACGACGCGAGGCGCAGAAGCGCTGCTCGGGGAACGGCCGTTCCGTCGCCGCACGCGACAAGTGTCGTTGCCGCAGAAGCGACGGCGCAGAACGCCAGAAATATCGGAGGCTGCCGCGCGCGCGCAGCAGCTGCGAAGGGCGCTCTTCCCAGAGACCGCCGTGGTATTCAAGCGCGCAGGTGGGGCAAGTGACGCGGCGTGACGTCACGTGACATGTCATGCAGCCTGAGGCCAACGAGAAAGACAGGCCGCGGCGCGCACGTCAAGTCACGAAATTGAAGTAGTCCTGAGCAGGCGCGATCGCTAGCTGAGTGGCTGGCCACTATGAGGCAGTAGGCTGTGCCCCAGCGGCCAGCTAATCGGCTAGCGATCGCGCCAGCGCAGGAGTACCTCGATCACGTGACATAACGTGCGCGCCGCAGCCTGTCTTTCTCGTCGGCCTCGGTGCAGGCTCGTGGCCGATGCAAAAGACGGGTCATGGCGCACTTGTCACGTCACGCGATCGAGAGAGGGCGAGTCAACGCGATCACTAGCTGATTGGCTGGCTGCTGAGGCACAGTACTGTGTCGTAATGGACAGCCAGTGAGCTAGCTATGGTGTTGACTCAGGTCTCTCTTAATCTCGTGACGCGACATACACGTTGTGGGCGTGGTGCGTAGGTAACATCATTAGAGTAGACTTGAGACAACACGATAGGTAGCTGACTGAATGGCCACTGGGGTACAGCCAAATGTCTCATAGTGGCCAGCCAGTCAGCTAGGCTTGACTCATGGAGCTTTATTTATAGGCACTAGGTATTGCTGTTATCACACCATCTGTTAACAGCATTCTGAACTATTTATGAACTTCCATATGAGATTCTTCAGATTCTGACAATATATGTAATGTCTGTTACAGTCATGTATCGACCAAAGTTTTCGAAATATTCATTTCTGAAATCAAGGAATCCTCTGATGGATAATACGTAGCATTTTTTTCTTTATTGTTATGTTTCATACCAATGTACAAACATTGGTAGGCTGGCAGCAGTCACACTGCTATTCAGCCAAGCACCTGTGTGAAATGGACATGAATATTTTAAAAACAATAACATGGTGATAAAAACATGAAACATTTAAAAATGTTGACACAGAGAAGTTCGCTGGTGAAACAATAACAAAGCAATATGATAAAAACACATGTAGTCTCTTAAAAACATAGGGCCATGGTGACAGTTAAAAGCCATGGCAGAGTGGCCGAGCACATTGAGATGTTATATTCCGATGCTCGAGGCCATTCCCCGTCGGGGGTTTGAATCCCCGCTTGGGCATGGATGTTTGTTTTGTCTTTAGTGTAAAGTAGGTCATAAGTTGTTTACAACTTTAGGGACTGATGACACGGTTAAGTCCCTTAAGATTCACAAACATTTGGCCATTTGAACATTTGACAGTTAAAAACACACAGTAAGAAACACAACACTGGAACGACGAAGAACCATTGATGATATTGTTAAAACCTCCGGCTTTCACACTTTGTACTGTGGTGGTAGACGCACTGTTAAAACTGCACACTGAGACATATAATACGGAACGATGCACTGTTTAGAACTGACTGCACTAAGTACCCCTCAGGGAAGGAGAGGGTGGAAGGGGACAGAGGGAGGTAGGATAGGGAAGGGTGGGGGGTTCCCAGAAGAGGGGGTAGTGAAGGGGATGACCAAGCGATGGTAGGGAAAGGGAGGGGGCCTTAAATCCACTGGAAGAGGATCAGGGTTGATAGGAAGGGTCATAGAAAGGGCGTCATCCGGGAGGGGGAGGTGCCGGGAGTTACCCTGGGAATAGAGTATCACATGCTGGTGCTTCATATATTTCAGGATGCCTTCATTGATCAAGAGAGAAACGTTTCGAGCTAGTGGCTTCCGTGAAGTACCTGCTTGAATTTTCGGAAGCTGACTTGATTAGATATGAAAACCTGAAATAAGTACACGAAATTAGTATACTAAGAGTGTAAGCAACTCTTAACTTTAAATTATTCCCATACGTAAGTAAGGACGACAGCTCATTTTCTCTGACTTACGCATTTCTAAAAACAGAATTACTTTACAGAACGTTTCAACAGAAGGACTGCTGACGAAAAGGCAGAAACACAAAATTTATTATCGTCACAGGGATTTCCCGAACTTTGATATGTTTGTACTTATTCTGTAAGAACTATGAACACCTATGGATTTAAACCACCGTTATGTCGTAGGTCATGGTGCTCATGTGATCAATGTAACATCATAACCAATACACACCCACAGAAGTAGTGTACGCACTCGTACCTAAGAACGTTAGTTTTAAAAGAACAGATATGGCACTATAAGACTATAGAGGCATTATTCCACGCACTGAGTGTACAAAGTTAGAATTATGTGTAGCGGACACAACAATGCTTGGTGATACTATTAGTGAGGAACACACAGTTCCTTCAGTGTAAAATACATTAGTTTTCCTATTACCAAGAGTGGGGTGAATATTTGAATGTAAAGTATCTCAGTTTCCTGCAACACGACAGTATTATAACTGCTTATTTAAGTTTTTTTGTGGACTGCAGTATACCAAAGAGATTCATTGCTACTTAAATTATAGTATTTATAATGTTACCTTTATAGTTCTGTCAATTATGTCGCAGAAGTCTGAATATATAGTCCACTGTGTATTCCATTGTCTAGTATATTCACAAACACGTATGAAAGATTTTATCATACCTCTATACATTCGAGTGATTGTACATATATATAATTGTATTTTATGTCAAATTTTATAATAAAATCCTAGAAAATATATTCTTTCTGATTTTAACAATTTTTCTGCCTTTCCCATTCCCACAATCAAAATGACAAAAAGTAAGGAAGTTCAGACATACGCTGTAAAATATCATTTACGTCTAAATAATTCCAAAATACTGAGGAGATTGGAGAAACATCTGTGAAGAGGTACTGGCGGAACTACAGCAGTAGGGCGTGACTGGTAGCTTAATCGGTAGAGTGCTTTCCAAAGAGAGGCAATGGTCTTGGGTTCGAATGCCGGGCAATCACACAGATTTCACCTGCCAGGAAGTTTCACTGAGGTTATTGTTTCACTTGTGTACTAATCTCTTTTTGAAAGCTTCAGTACTTTGTTGAGAACATAGTAAGAAATTTAAATGATGAAAGTACATAAGAACAAAAAGAAGAAACAAATTCTGTCGACCAGTACCTCAAATTTATGCAAACTATGTTGGTAAACGGATGTGACGTGACTCTTCAAGCATTCCCGGCAGATAAGTTGCAAATAATATTCACGAGTTCGCCGCAAGATAATGTTCTACAAATCCTTCAATGTTTACCAGGAGCAGCTGTCCGACATCTTCAGGTGGCCAAGTACTAAGATGTCGTACTCTTACTCCGTGGAAATATAGTGGCATTTGCACAACATTATCCGGTAGCAAAACTCGTGAAGACTGTTTGCAACAGAAGCGACATTTTGCAATTATTTTTGAATGAGACATTATGAACACAGATAAAAGTTTGATAATTTAGTAGTCAACTCAACAACTCAAGTCTGTAACTCAACTCTTGCATCATTGCACAGTGAACAATAATTTTGAAAGTTGTCTCTGCACGGGATGCTCTCTATAATATAGTTCCTGTGAAGATGAGAGAAATGTTTTTTATTCAAGAGCTTGCAACATATTTAACAGAGAGTTATAATACATTACCTATTATGGATGGAGGGAAAATATTTGTGTGGCGAACCGTTATTATTAGAGTTCAATTGTAATTCATTTTGTGAAATTGTTGACTTTTATATTCTTCCCCTCACTGATAATGGAATCTGAAGTAATACATGTTGTCTGATATCAGAGAAAAATTCATTTTACATAAAGCAGGTTAAATGTAAATGTCTTTCAATGGACTTGTCTCCGTTTATCCTACGTGAAATTTAAAACCTCTTCCACTGACTGATAATGCACCTAAATGAATTGGAATTAAAGCAAACGTCCGACACAAGCCACGAAGAAGTGGGAGCGTGCGCAAATGAAGGTAATCTCACCATCAGTTCTGTAACGTAAAAATTGTGATCAATTAGTAATTGATGTGCATGTTGGGCGAGTAAGTTTAAAGATGTTGAGGCGGGAACATCTGACCTGCGTGACAAACAATGAGTTGAACGTCCTGTGACAGCAACCACCGAGTTTCACTAACAAAATATTGACACATTGATTCAGACAGCTAACAGAGTTCGAAAAGAAAAGGGAAATGTTTTCCTGCTGTATGACAGTGCCAAACCACATACTTCGCGTGTCACCACCGCAGAACTTCAGAGACTGAATCTCACCACCGTACGACACCCTCCATACAGTCCAGATTTAACACCGCCTGACTTCCATGTGTTCCCGGGAATGAAATACGATATGCCGGGACATCATTATGCTTCTGATGAAGACATTGAGAGACCTGTGAGACTGTGGTTGCGGAAACAGAGTGTCGAACTCTTCAGTGGCGGCTTCAGAAAACTCGCCCATCGTTGGAAGAAATTTATCCAACTGGTTGCTGATTATGTTGAAAAGTGAATATTCGTAATTAAAGATCACATTCTAACGATTATTTCTGCGTTTGATTTATTTAAATGTTCCCATCCAAGTTCATTTAACGAAAGTGGAGGCATTACTTTTCATTCAACCCTCAAAAAATAATATAAAGAAGCTTTTGAAATTTGTCAAAAATTTGCTGAAAATTAGATGGGTAGATCGCAAAACTGCTGGGAGGTACTGAACAGAATTGGGGAGTAAAGAAATTTCTACCATTTCTTGACTAAAAGAAGGTATCGAATGACTGGGCACATTCTGAGAGATCCGGGATTTATCAATTTGACACTGAAGGGAAGTGTGTGTATGTGGGTGGAGGGGGGCGGGAAGCGGAATCGCAGAGGAACACCAACAAACGAATGCGGCAAGCAGCTTCTAAATGATGTTTTTATTCAGAGATGATGAGGCTTGCACTGGATAGATGAGATGGAGAGCTGCATTAAACCAGTCTGGACTGAAGATCACAACAGCAACAATTATTCATAATAGTAAGTGGATTTTCAAACGGAATCGTGGAAAACAGGTCTATATACCAGGTGAGGAAAATAACAGTATACAACTGAAGTAAAAAGAAGAAATCTTGTAGAACAATTAAGCGAATAAATAGTGTTAGGTAAGTAGTGTACTGTGTTGTGACATACTGTATACATATTACCACTGAAAAGTCCGCCTCCGTAGCTCAGCGGTAGCGTCGCTGACTACCACGCAGGGTGCCCGGGTTCGATTCCCGGCAGGGGACTGGGTGCTGTGTGCTGTCCTAATCATCATCATCTCATCATCATTGGCACGTAAGTCGCGGCGTCCAATAAAAAGACTTACACTAAGGCGGCCGAACAAACCCGCAAGGGATCTCCTGGCCAAGAAAGCCATACGCTCATTTCCATTCCATTTACCATTGAGAAGTAGGATTAAACCTGTATTCATTGAATGTGTGATCAGTTATAAGAATAATCATGACCCAATAATCAACTCTGAGGCGCTAACTGAAAAAAGCGATTAAGGTAGCACACACTTGACGAAATTCTCCCTAACGTGAAATTAATACGCACTGCTTGTACAGTTGAACATCAAAATCTGCTCACAAATACAGCGTGTAATCAGATTAACTTACAGCTAAACCCGGCGCTTCTAATACAAACATGCTGCGGCACAGAAAATGCTTCACTAAAGTGATTGAATGACTGCTTCATTGAAGGACAAATCTATACAACCTATTGCTAAAAGTTAATGCCCTATCATCACATGTACAAAAATTAATACATTAGAAGGTGAGCGTATATTTTACAAAGATCTGCCACATCAAATCATTACCTGGAGAGAGGGGTATATTCGTAAGCGAAACTATATCTGAATGAAATGCATAACTTATTACTCAGAGAATCACTGAATTGGTCAAAGGAGTAGTAGCAATAAATATTCCTAAGATGGGATAAGCATCATATGGTCAACATTATGCTAGAATTTTTTTACATGACTTAAACGTGCATATATGAGTAGTCACATGTAAATTAGCACACAGTGTAAGTTCAAAACAATCTAATAACAAATGTTCAACACGATGGGTTCTTAAAACACACGAACTGCCAGCAATCACAGGTATAGAAGTTTTTTTATAAGTATATTCCAACAGTTCGTCAAATAAGGAAAGGAGAAGACAGTAAAACTATGAGACAGTCCTGTAATCATTTTACATCTTACGAAAAGTTTTCGATATTTGAGTATTTGTACTAACCACACTATTAGATACAAATTTACATTCAGAATTTTTCATGAAACTAGTAGACAATCAAATACTAATATCTTCTAATTAAAAATTTTCACATGTTGCGTATTGATCTTCATTCCGAATAGCAACATGGATCACACCAAATCTGGAATCGGCTGAACTTCGTCGGCGTCATGACTCAATGAACCGCCCTCTGGCATAATTGGCTGAATCAAGCAAAAGTGTTTCGCTAAACGATTGCTGAGAAAACTTACATGACCTATCGATACCAGTTCGAATATCATTTTACAATATATAGGAAACAGCACGAAATAAAAGTAAAATGAAATGAAAAATATTAGACTACTTAAAAGTCATGTTATTACGTTAATATAATGTAGTTACAAATTATTGCTTTTGGGATCGGTGTCAGCCAAGGAAACATCCGATCCGACATACGGCGCCGTTTAAATGAAACGCCTATCTTAACAGAGGAAATCTACCTTGAGCACAATTTCAAAAGAGACTTGCAAAGAACGCAAAAATAGACTTTCAAAAATACGGTTTTACATGAAAAAAGTTTTGAACAGGAAATTACTTGACCATAACGACTCAAATATCCGGATAGCCTATAAAAGATTCGGTCGAGTGTCGTTAATGAGTTCCTAAGAATTGAAAAGCTCCGTTACTTTGTCATGGATCACATAATCAGAACCTTACCAAACTCTCATCAAACTACCTGTGAAGTACATCCTTTCCAATAGAAAAATAATCATCAAAATCGGTTGCCATGATATTGAGTTATTCGTTCATTTGTCACGCACATACTTAACGCAAATTTAAGACATATGGTTTTCTTGTGGATGCCATTCTCAGAAATGGACCAAACTGAAATGGGACCACACACGAAGCACCAGCTTTCAAAAATAAAAAAAAAAAGAATCATCAAAATCGGTTCACACAGTCCAAGGTACTGATGTACTAAACATAAAAAATACAGTCAAATTGAGAACCTTCTCCTTTTTTTTTTTTTGAAATCGGTTAAAACAGAATTTTCTTTTTTGAATTTATCAATTGTTTTTAAAAAATTATCAATTGTTTAAAAATTGATTATAACACTTTATATAGTAGAAGAAACACTGTTTTGAAGATTGACTTAAAATGTGCTCTCATAAAACAACCAATAAATTCTGGAGCCGCGTCAGCTGTTTTTATTGAGATCCTTTTTATATACAGGTCCACTACAGGTTTCGCGTCAATAGAGACGCATCTTCAGGTGTTACTGTGTTAACCAACAAAACAATAATTAAAACTACAGGACCAATAACTTGATAAACGTCATACATGAACTGAACAAGGTATTACTTAAAAATTTTTCTCTCGTCGTAATTTGTTACTGAGTCCAACATTCTAGTTGCTTAAGTCTGTTATTAAGTCAAGTTACTAAGTCTGTTAAGTGATAAAATAGGAACGAATTATATGTTTTAATTTACTATCAGTACAGAGGAAATGAGTATGATTATGATTCAAACAAAAATGACACTTTTATTTAAAGCAGGCCGCGGTGGCCGAGGAGACTGAGGCGCTCCAGTCAAGGTCTGCACGACCACTACGGTCGGGGGTTCGAATCCTCCCTCGGGCATGGATATTTGTGCCGTCCTTAGTATACGGTAGTAAATAAGTAGTTTGTAAGTTTAGGGACTGATGACCCCGTAGTTAAGTCCCATAAGCTTAACAAACATTTTTTATTTAAAGACAATAATTACACTGAAATCACCACGATAGTCATCTCGGAAACACAAAAGGTAGGATATGGTTCTCAAAAGATTGCAAGAACACCACATTCAGTCAACTTCTCACGGATTCGGCTGAGAAAACTATGTCGTTCCATTAACGATTCTGCCTGCACCACTACGGATTAGAGTCTGGAAACACCGTGGTGAGAAACTATTGAGCTGTTTTCTCAAGCGTTACCACACTCACACTGACACGGTGTGATACAACAAAGTACTTGCGTTAGAGAAGATGGAAATTCGCAACACACACACATATACACATGCACACACACACACACACACACACACACACACACACACACACACACACAAATTCGTTGTATGTAACTGACGCTTGCTATACGTGGCTGCATTATACAGAATCAGGTTTTCTCTTAGGCTTTTTTCTTTCTTTCTTTTGGATCTACTGCTTAATATACAGCAGAAAATAACAATAATTAATAATAGGTCCATATAGCTGCGGTGTTGAAGAGAAACGGGAATGGAGCCATTTCCATTTTGCTCATTTACTATTCTTGTAAAATGATCCAAGTCATAATATCTGAATTTTCCGTCACTTATTAAAAAAAATATGGCTCTGAGTTCCGTTATAAAAGGAATGAAAATCCGTTTCAATTGTGTTGAGTTTAGTGGGGATGACAGCCAGTGAATCATCAACACATCTGAATACGAATTTCGTTATTTTTCCTTAACAATCTTGTTTTCTCGATGAGAAGAATATTTGAAAAATGTACCTACGTCTTCATCGTCGCACCTTTTAGACAGGAAGCCCCAAGTATCCTCGTGAACCGAAAGTTGCGAAATTCTTGTGCAGGGATTAGTGTGGCATGTTTTTACATGATCTGAGTTACGGAGTTCATGTCCGCCAGATCGACGAATCGGACGAGGAGGTCCAGAAGCAATTCCTGCTAGTTCACCGGATCTCAAGCTTTGTGGGTCCATCTCAAAAGTATCGCGAATGCAGAGCCCCCCCTCCCCGCCAGGGGGCTAACGGTTCTTTCGTGAGTACGTGAGTGGCGATCACGGGACCCCGAGCTAATGCAGTCTTCCTTCCTTCTTTCCTCCCTGGACTGCATGTCCTTCTCCTTCTTTGATATCCCCCACCTGGGGGATCGATAACCTTAGCAGTTTGGTCTCCCTATTCGAAACAACCGACTAATGTAGAGATACTGTAGCAGTGAATCTGTTAGAATGGAACGTGTGAGAATATTGTTCAGGCAGATGGAAATCATTTTCAATAAATACTGTAACTACATCTACATCTCCTTGTCCATACATATTCGCCAATCCACCCAAAGGTGCATGGCGGAGGGTACTCAGTACCACTACTAGTTACTTGCTTTCCTGTTCCACGAGTATGAGCTCTAATCTCTCCGATCCTATCCTTGTGGTCTTTACGCGAAATGTAAGTTGTCGGCAGTAGAATCGTTCAGCAGCCCGCCTCAAATTCTAGTCTTTTACATTTCTTCAACAGTGCTTCTCGAAAAGAACGTCGCCTTCCTTCTAGCGACTGTCATTTGAGCATTTCGGTAACACTCGCGCACTGATCGAATCTACCAGTTACAAACCTTGCCGCCCGCCTCTGAATTGCCTCTTATGTCCTCCTTGAAAACGATCTGGTGGGGATGCCAGTTACTTGAGCAATATTCAAGACGGGGTCGTACAAGCGTTTTATATATGGTCTCTTCCCAAAATTCTCCCAATAAAGTGAAGTCGACCTTTTGCTTTCCCCGCGACATCTAAATCTACATAGATACTCTGCAAATCACATTTAAGTGCCTGGTAGAGGGTTCATTAACCACTTTCGTAATCCTTCTCTACCGTTTCATTCTCTAATAGCGCGCGGAAAGAAAACATCTAAATCGTTTCGTCCTCGATCTGATCTCTCTTATTTTACTGGGATGGTCAGGTCTCCCTGTATAGGTGGGTGCCTCCAAAATATTTTCACACTGTGAAGTAAAAGTCGGTGATTGAAATTTCGCAAATAGATGTCGCCGCAACGATTAATGATTTCCACCTCAAATCGTGCATTTCCGTGACGCTTTCCCCCCTATAACGTGATAAAACAAAACGAGCTGCCCTCCTCTGAACCTTTTCAATATCCTCCTCAGCCCCATCTGGTGAGAGTCCCAGGGACGGCAACAGTACTCCAGGAGAGGACGCACAAGTGTGATATAGGCAGTCTGTTTGGTGGTGCTGTTGCATCTTCGAATCGTTATGCCTTCCCCACAATATTTTCCATGTGTTCTCTCCAGTCTAAGTTGTTCGTAATTGTAACCACTAGGTATTTGGTAGAATTTACGACCTTGAGGTTTGACTGATTTATCGTATTATTGAAGTTCAGCGGATTTCTTTTAGTGGTCATGTGTATTACTTCACACTTTTCATTATTTACTGTTAATTGCTAATTTTCGCACCAGGTAGAATTTTTGTCTAAATCGCTTTGCAGTTACTTTTGATCCTCTGTTGGCTACAGTAACCGATAAACGATAGCATCATCGGCGAACAGTCTAAGGGAGCTATTCAGATTGTCTCCTAAATCGTTTATAAACACGAAGAAGAGTAGGGGACATATAACGCTTCCCTGGGGAATGCCAGATATCACTTCTGTTTTACTCGATGACTTACCGTCAATTACTACGAACTGTGACCTTTCTGATAGGAAATCGTGAATTCAATCGCACAATTGGGGCGATATTCCATAAGCACGACTATCTTTATATGCTCGTTCGATTTCATATCGCTGTGGAGGGTTACGCTTAGATATTTAATTGACGCGACTCTGTTGTACTCGAAAATATTACGCGATTTTTTCTGCTACTCATGTGCATCACCTTACATTTTCTACATTTATCGCTAATTTCCATTCCTCATACCACCTAGAAATTTGGTCCATCTTACATGCTACTACAGTCATTCAATGAGAACACCATTTTGTACAGCACATAATCATCAGCAAACAGGTGCAGGTTGCACTCATTCTGTCCGTCAGGTCATTTAGAAAATAATAGCGGTCCTAGCACACTTCCTTGCGGTACGCGTGACTTTTCCCTAGTCTCTGATGAACTACAGGTGCTAGGTAGCGTGCTTATTCAACCGCATTATCTATAATAAAGTATGTTTGAATAAATGGACGCTAGTATGGAAACAATATATTTCCGGACATAAGGTCATTAGGCTTTTTTTTTTTTTTTTTTTTTTTTTTTTTTTTTTTTTTTTTTTTTTTTTTTTTTTTTTAAAATCCATATGCAGTCCTCTATCAATCCGTAGAGTTTTTACACGTTGGAAAAATCACCCTATAAGTTCATGTCATCTTTTAAATGTTTTTAAATTCACTTGTTAATACGTCACGTTTTAATATCTATACAGGGTGTTACAAAGAGGTACGGCCAAACTTTCAAGAAACATTCCTCACACACAAAGAAAGAAAATATGTTATGTGGACATGTGTCCGGAAACGCTTAATTTCCATGTTAGAGCTCACTTTAGTATTTATCTTTAAATGTAAATTGAAATAATTCGTGCAGACAATTGTCAAAATACCCAGTTGTTTCGTTAGTATGTACTGAACTTCCTCGGTTCACGTTGTTTTGCAGTCAGTGCAATGTTTACAAATGCGGAGTAGGCAGATGCCTATTTGTTGGTGATGTCTTGATTGGGCCTCATGTTTTTCCACCTACGCTCACTGGAGCACGTTATAACGATTTCATACGGGATACTCTACCTGTGCTGCTAGAATATGTGCCTTTACAAATACGACACAACATGTGGTTCTTGCACGATGGAGCTCCTGCACATTTCAGTCGACGTGTTCGTACACTTCCCAACAACAGATTCGGTGACCGATGGATTGGTAGAGGCGGACAAATTGCATGGCCTCCACGCTCTCCTGACCTCAACCCTCTTGACTTTTATTTATGGGGGCATTTGAAAGCTCTTGTCTACGCAACCCCGGTACTAAATGTAGAGACTCGTATTGTGAACGGCTGTGATACAATACGCCATTCTCCAGGGCTGCATCAGCGCATCAGGTATTCCATGCGACTGAGGACATTTTGAACATTTCCTGTAACAAGGTGTTTGAACTCACTCTAGTACGTTCTGTTGCTGTGTGTTTCCACTCCATGATTAATGTATTTGAAGAGAAGTAATAAAATGAGCTCTAACACGGAAATTAAGCGTTTGCGGACACATGTCCACATAACATATTTTCTTTCTTTGTGTGTGAGGAATGTTTTCTGAAAGTTTTTGCCGTACCTTTTTGTAACACCCTGTAGACTGAAGAGCAGTAGACTGTATCGATGCCAGTACCTCGCAGCCCCTTCCCACATCCATATTAGACGAGGGGAATGAAATAAAGACGAGAAATGCGCGTGGCTGTGACAGCCACCTGTTGAGCTATCAGCCGTAAGAGGCGCTCTCGGGCTGTTGGCTGTTGCGACCTCTGAGCTGTGCTGTGGTGGGAATGGCGGCCCATTGTGCGCGCGCTTCCGGCGGTGGTTACGGGGGTCGCGGCGCAGGAACAGGATGTGGCCTGAAACCCCACAATGGCCGATTCAGCGGGCCCAGCACAGTGTGCTCCTCTTCCGGGGCCCGGTGTCAGTGTCAAAGCCGCAGGTCGCCACCACTTCCCGGCAAAAGCTGCCAAGTCCGCTCCCGATTCCCCTCCCACATGTGCAAGAGCCGACCAGGGTTCGTTCGAGTGGCGCTGCTGACGATCTGAAACGGTTTGAGGTGTTCGAGTGGCACTTTTGACTCTTTCTGACGAGATCTGACAGACCAATCAGGTGTTCGAGTGGCGGAGCTGATAGTTTGAGATCGTTTATTTAAGTAAGCAGGTTTTCGTCAAACTGTTTTCTGACTGACTCCAAAGCAGCCGGCCGCGGTGGCCGAGGTGACTGAGGCGCTCCAGTCACGGTCAGCACGGTCACTACGGTCGGGGGTTCGAATCCCCCCTCGGGCATGGATATTTGTGCCGTCCTAGTTCGTAAGTAGTTCATAAGTAGTTTGTAAGTTTAGGGACTGATGACCCCGTAGTTTAGTCCCATAAGCTTAACAAACATTTGAACATTTTTGACTCCAAAGCGTTTAACAAGCCTCCTCCAAAAGACAAGCCTGCACATTTACGAAGAGGTTTGTGTTCCAAGTATTTCATTTTCTCTTGATTGAGGCTGAGTTTTGTATATGAGACAGGCATTCTTTCAACTTATGTGCTAGCTGTGGATGCCTCGTCATACAGTCTGGGTGCAATATTGTCACATCGTATTGGATCTCACGATCGCCCTATTGCATTTGCATCCAAGCTACTGACGCCAACGCAACAGAATTACAGTCAGATAGATACAGTACATCCCCTTTTCATTACATCCATACATACTATAAATGAAAGGTGTGGAAATTTTCATAACATACCAATTTAAAGATGAATGCATATATTTTTACAGTTTGGATTGTGATATATTAGCCTGAAAATGAAGTCAAAAATAGTCCTACTGAGATTTTCTGTGCTATCTGTAAATGAAGTGATTGACACATAAGAATAATGTGTCGGGCAGTATTTCCTTCACAACAGACATTAGCACTGATAGATTTTTATAACCGACACCCAGCTTTATATGTGCCAGTATAGCGTCTCACAATTACTGTCCCGTCTGTTGCTCCTTGTGGTTATTTATTATAGAAATCTATTAGTGCCAATGTGGGCGTTCCTACACTAAATGTGTAACTTCTGGGAAAATCATGTAGATGATAATTCTTGCACAACACCTGCAAACTTTTGTATTTTATGTATATTAATTTGTATGTTTAATTTTTTTAATTTATTGTAACTCATAATAATGGAACAAAATGCATATGAAGTTGTATGTTACCGATAATACCTTTCACACACCACTATCCTAATTTACCTCATTTTTGTATGTGGTCGGCCGCGGTGGCCGATGAGACTGAGGCGCTTCAGTCACGGTCTGCATGGCCACTACGGTCGGGGGTTGGAATCCCCCCTCGGGCATGGATATTTGTGCTGTCCTTAGTTGTAGGTAGTTCATAAGTAGTTTGGAAGTTTAGGGACTGATGACCCCGTAGTTAAGTCCCTTAAGCTTAACAAACATTTGAACATTTTTTGTACGCGGTTTTGTCAGGTTGAATTTCCTACATTATTTATAAATGGGGAAATAATAGTGAGAAATACTGTGGCTTACTGTTTCACATTCAAATGATATATAATGTAAGGTACAGTATGAAGAATTTAATTATCTGCATAGTTTAAAGTTGGTTAATGGGTACGGTCAATAAGACAAACACGTTGGCCGAAGAGAGCAAAGATGCCAATTAGCGCTATGGGTGGCCGAACTGCGTAACAGGTGAAATAAGTGTTCGAGTTGGCTTGGGAGTTGGAAACTGTCAAAATCGCGCATGCGCAATGGAGGCCTTCCAAATCGTCAATAACTATCAGGAACTATCAGCATTTGTGCCACTCGAACGAACCTTTTCTTGCCTCTCGAAGTGTCTCGCGGGCATTGGCCCCCAGTTTTCCACGTCCAGATAACCGGGGAATCTCCGCTTTGTGGTATATAACGTCCCCACGTTGCTTGCTATCCAGCGTGCAGGAAACAGATGACAGCGTGCAGCTGGGGCAGCCCCTGGGCCTGGGTGATAGCCATCGCGTAAGTGAAGATGCTGGACATTGGACAGCGCAGTGTATGCGAAGATGTCGGCCAGTATGGAAAATGCGACTGACAAGCACACTGTCATGTGGGACACAGATCTCGATCGAATGTTGCATAGACGTTCTATATTGAATATAATGAGACACGCGTTCCTGTTTTTGCTGGACTCTTAGAGTTACGATCAAGGTGAGTGGAAGGGTTGGGTTGGATTGAGTGTCGTATTCCTTTAAGTAACACATTTTTATTACTCCCAACCAAATTGAATCATTAACCAATGCCCAGATTAATATACAATTCTCAGACAATTGTAAAACCACCTAACATATCCTTTTGATACAGTAAGGCACGAACCATTCCTGCCTTACAATTTATGACAAAACGTCAACTAGGCTTGGGGGTTATACTACATTTACGCAGATTAATTCAAAATATTAGGAAGTGCATTCCTTTCTTAATAATAACTAACGTACAAGTGGTAACAGAAAAACAGTAGCAGTTTAAGTAAGCCTCACAATCAAAGACAAGAACCAATAACATGAAATTCCAACGATGGAAATAAGTCTGACAATTTGCCCACTGTTAAGTGCCAAGGGCATTAACGTCACTTCACCGACATCTCAAGTTTTTCTCGCAACATGGGCCTGCCACATGCCCTCCATTGGTATCGAAACCCCGTTTATGTCCAAAAGCACAACAGCATTCACCTGCGTACCGGTAATAGTTCATTGAGAGAAGGCGGAACACCTTTAGCCCACAGCAACGAGAAAACTTCCACTACTAGAACTGTCCGTACACAGTCCAACTTAGCCACTCCGTATGTGACGGTACCGACCAAGTTCAAAAATGTTGATGTTTGTATTGCTTATAGGACTTAACTACGGAGTCATCAGTCCCTAAACTTACAAACTACTTATGAACTAGCTAACACATAGGACGGCACAAATATCGATGACCGAGGGGGATTCGAACCCCCGACCGTAGTGGCCGCGCAGACCGTGACTGGCGCGCCTCAGTCCCCGCGGCCACCGCGGCCGGCACCGACCAAGTGTTTGCTGCTGCGGCGGCGTCGTGTTGTTGCACCCAGGGGCACGCATTCGGCGAAGGCTCAGCCCAGACAGACGTGTACTACCAAAGAGGTATATAAACAACATAGAGAGGCTACAGACAAGTTACAGCGCTTTGGGTGGCAGCACTGAGCAACAACGGGAACGTCAGTTTGAAGCAGCAGCGTGAACAGACGCTTCTGTTTGTAATCTAAACTAACGTGTAACCGCTGTTATTAATGGTAAATTAAGCCCAGTGTATGTTCGGCGTACAATTGCAGCAACCGCAGTGATAAAACTGTTGGAATATCATTCATAAAGAAAGAGAGATGTAATTATACAGGTCGTTGTGTATCATCGTGTATTTGCCTATAAACATTCATTATACTTAACTTTCGCATTTACTAAGTTTCAAAATTATGTTCACGACCATCAAAAAGCTAGGCAGCGGACGCATGTATTTTGTGTGTTTTAGTGTAATGACACTTGTTTATATAGTGTACAAAAGCGTATTAACCATTGGGTAAGTAGCCTAGGTAAATGAACTGTAATAAAACTATTATTTATACAGATTTCCTTTGAAAAACAAGGAGTTGCTAACCCAATGGGTAACCAGTATGAGGCGTGATAAGTGGCAGTCTACATAGTTACATATGTTATTGTCATTTTGAAGAAAAGTTATGGATGCTACCCCCGATTGAAAGCGGCTACTTGCAGATGCCATTCCAACACTATTTTTGTTTCCTGAGCACTTACAGAGACCAAAAGCTGTAACGTGAGTACGAAGGAAACGTCAAATTGTGGAAAGCTTGATAAATACGAACTGCACTTCAAAGCATGAAACATTTGAACCACAGGCAGAATAAAGGTAATTAAAGACATTAAAGAAATTCGCCTGTATTTATAAGGAAGACATGCCGGCAAATACAAACGATTATTGACATTATAGTGACATCAAACAACGCAGCAGTTCGACGGTTGCAAACATTACACTTAGGATGCAGTAGTAAAATGTTTATTCATAGTGGGAATTACTTTCCGAAATGCGTCGCCTCGAAATTAAGGAAACATCGGGACGCAATGGTTAATATAAAAACTATGATTCAGCGTTAGCAGACCCCAGTAACACCTGGCGTGACACTGACGTTCTCAAAGATGGCGGCAACCTTTCCAATTGGCTTCAACTATGGCGGCGCTGTGGCCAGTCTATGTTGTTTATATAGGTCTTTGGGTACTCCCAACAGTAGGTAGCACTCGCGACAACCAGCTGGCGTCACGTACGCGCCGCACAGCGCCGCATGTTGCTGCAGCGCTCTCAGGACACATCCTCCGCGGGAATTTGAACAGTGTCGATACAATATCGTCACACTTAGTAGAAAAAAACTGGTCAAAGTTTGTGATGGAAAAAGGCGTCTTCAATGCTATACATCGAAAGACTGAAGAAGAGCATTTTTATATGTGGGGTATATGGGGTCAAAAGTTAATGGTGTCAGAGTAGTTTTTTTTTGTTTTCATGGTGTGGCTTGGGTACTCTTAAGGATGAGCGACTTTGCGAGCACCGTTTCCGGTCGACTGGTCGAGCGTTTGGACTGTCAAAACGTGGGTCGACATTCGAACCTCCATCATGGCGTTTTTCGATGTATTTCATAATATTCTCATATTTGTAATACCTTTTCTTGCCTTATCATAAAACACAGCATCGAGAAGTATGATTAATATTTAATTAAGTGTTGTTGTTGTTGTTTTTATGGTCTTCAGTCCGGAGACTGGTTTGATGCAGCTCTCCACCCTACTCTATCCTGAGCAAGCCTTTTCATCTCCTCATAAGAACGGCAACCCACATCCACTTGAATCTGCTTACTATACGCGTCTCTTGGTCTCCCTCTGCGATTTTTACCCCACACACTTCCCTCCAATGCTAAATTTACGATTCCACGATGTCTAAGAATGTGCCCTACCAAGCGATCCCTTCTTTTAGTCAGGGTATGCCAAAAATTCCTTTTCTCGCCAATTCTGTTCAGTACCTCTTCATTAGTTATGTGATCTACCCACTTAATCTTCAGCATTCTTCTGTAGCACCACATTTCAAAAGCCTCTATTCTCATCCTGTCCGCACTGCTTATCGTCCATGTTTCACTCCCGTACAAGGCAACATTCCACACAAATGCCTTCAGAAAAGACTTCCTTACACTTAAATTAATATTCGATGTTAGCAAATTTCTCTTTTTCAAAAATGCTTTTCTTCCCATTGCCATTCTGAATTTTATATCCTCTGTACTGCGACCATCGCATGTTATTTTACTACCCAAGTAACAAAACTCATCTACCACCTTCATTGTCTCATTACCTAATCTAATTCCTTCGGCATCGCCTGATTTTCTAAGACTACATTCCATTATTTTTGTTTTGCTCTTGTTAATGTTCATTTTATACGCTCTCTTCAACACCCTGTCCATTCCATTCAACTGCTCTTCCAGGTCCTTTGTTGTCTCTGACAGAATTACAATGTCATCAGCAAAACGCAATGTTTTTATTTCTTCCCCCTGAACTTTAATGCCTATTCCAAAATTTTCCTTGCTTTCCTTCACCGCCTGCTCAATGTACAAAAATTGAATAACATCGGAGAAAGGTTACAACCCTGTCTTACTCCCTTCCCAATTGATGCTTCCCTTTCATGCCCTTCGAGTCTAATAACTGCGGTCTGGCTTTTGTACAAGTTGTAAATAACTCTCCTTTCCCTGTATTTTACACCTGCTGACTTCAGAATTTGAAAGAGTGTAGTCCAGTCAACATTGTCAAATGCTTTCTCCAAATCTACAAAAGCCAAAAATGTAGGTTTGCCTTTCCTTAATCTATCTTCTAAGATAAGACGTAAGGTAAGTATTGCCTCCCGGGTTCCTACGTTCCTCCTGAATCCAAACTGATCTGCCCCGAGGTCAGCTTCTACCAGCTTTTCCATTCTCCTGTAGATAATTCTTGTTAAAATTTTGCAACCATGACTTATCAAACGGATGGTTCTGTAATTTTCACACCTGTCTGCGCCTGATTTCTTTGGAATGGGAATTATTACATTTTTCTTAAAGTCTGAGGGTATTTCGCCTGTCTCATACATCCTACACACCAGTTCAAATAGTTTTGTCATGGCTGGCTCTCCCAGAGACTTTAGTAGCTCTGAGGGTATGTCATCTACTCCTGGGGCCTTGTTCCGACCTAGGTCTTTCAGGGCTCTGTCAAATTCATCTCTCAGTATAGTATCTCCTATTTCATCATGATCTACTTGCTCTTCCCTTCCTACAACATCGTCTCTAAGTTCATTTCCTTTGTAGAGCTGCTCTATGTACTCTTTCCACCTTTCAGCTTTCCCTTCTTTGCTGAGAACTGGTTTCCCATCTGAGTTCTTGATATTCGTAGAATTACTTTTCTTGTCCCCAAATGTCTCTTTTATTTTTCTGTAGGCGGTATCTATTTTCCCCCTTCTTATACATTCTTCTACAGATTTGCATTTGGCTTCTAGCCACTCCTGCTTAGCCATTTTACATTTCCTGACAATCTCATTTTTTAGTCGTCTGTACTCCATTTTGCCTGTTTCATTTACTGCATTTTTATATTTTCTCCTTTCATCAATTAAATTTAGTATTTCCTGTGTTACCCAAGGATTTTTTGTAGGTCTTGCGTTTCTACCTATTTTGTCCTCTGCTGCCTTCACTATTTCGTCTCTCAATGCTACCCATTCCTCTTCTACTGTTTTATTTCCTCCTGTTTCTGTCAATTGTTGCCTAAATCTCCCTCTGAAATTCTTCAGAACTTCACTTTCCTTCAATTTATCCAAGTCCCATCTTCTTATTTTTCTACCTTTCTCCAGTTTTTTCAGTTTCAGCCTACAGTTCATAACCAACAAGTTATGGTCAGAGTCTATATCTGCCCCTGGGTACGTCTTGCAGTTTATAACCTGGTTCCGGAATCTATGTCTTACCATTATAAAATCTATCTGATACCTTCCAAGGTCTCCTGGTCTCTTCCACGTATACAACCTTCTTTTGTGATTTTTAAACCAGGTGTTTGTTACGATTAAATCATGTTCCGTGCAAAATTCTACCAGGCGACTTCCTCTTTCATTCCTCCTGCCCAGTCCATACTATTTTTCCTTCTCTTCCTTTTCCTACAACCGAATTCCAGTCTCCCATCACAATTAAGTTTTCATCTCCCTTAACTGTCTGAATAATTTCCTTTAGCTCCTCATATATTTCTTCGATCTCCTCATCATCGGCAGAGCTAGTCGGCATATAAACCTGTACTACTGTTGTCGGTGTTGGCTTCGTATCTATCTTGACAATGATAATGAGATCACTGTGCTGCTTATAGTAGTTTACCCGCATTCCTATTTTCTTATTCATTATCAGTCCTACTCCTGTGATACCCCCAACTGCTTTTGTATTTATAATACTGTTCTCACCTGACCAGAAATCCTGTTCATCCTGCCACCAAACTTCACTAATCCCCACTATATCTAACTTCAACCTATCCATTTCCCTTTTTAAATTTTCTAATTTTCCTACCGGATTAAGGGATCTAACATTCCACGCTCCGATCCGTAGAATGCCAGTATTGTCTTTCCTGATGATAACATCCTCCTGAGTAGTCCCCGCCCGGAGATCCGAATGGGGGACTATTTTACCTCCGGAATATTTTACCCGAGAGGATGCCATCATCATATTTTCATACAGTAGAGCTGCATGTCCTCGGGAAAAGTAACGGCTGTAGTTTCCCCTTGCTTTCAGCCGTTCGCAGTAACCGTTTGACAAAGCCACATTAGCTGATGTTATAAGGCCAGCTCAGTCAATCATCCAGACTGTTGCCCCTATAACTACTGAAAAGGCTGCTGCCCCTCTTCAGGAACCACACGTTTGTCTGGCCTCTCCACAGATACCCCTCCGCTGTGGTTGCACCTACGGTACGGCTATCTGCATCATTGAGGCACACAAGCCACCCCACTTCGGCAATGTCTGTGGTTCATGGGGCTGGTAATTAAGTGTATTGTCCGTTTACTCCTTTTTTATTTGTGATACACAGTGAAAAAAAAAATTAATTGGTCCAAAATCAAATGTCGGCACCTGTCTTTCAAGATATGCCTTTATACTCTTGGAACGCATCGAAATTAATATGTGACAGACATGTTTACACGTGGTGCTGGCCGTGATCTCTTTTTCTGTTGAACCTTGTTACGGTTTTGCCAACGCTGTTTTATCTACCACAATTACCGGTTTCGACTCATCTTTCATCCTACAACAGATCTATAAAGTGAGAAGATCAATCAACGTACCTGCCACTTACTGCCCATGAACATTAAAAACCATAACTTATAACTTTATTTTTGATACCTATATACCTACAGGTATGTAGATATCAAAAATAAAATGTATAGCTTATGATTTTTAGCGTACATGGATAGTAAGAGGCAGGTACATATCAAAAATAAAATGTATAAGTTATTATTTTTAGCCTATATGGGTAGCAAGATTGATCTTCGTTTATAGATCTGATGATGACTGCAAGATCATTAGAAACTGGTCAAAGGGCGATCTTGGCAAAACAGTAACAAGATTTGACAGCAATTTAAATCAGCTATGTTTTCCAGGAACGATATCTCGGAGAACACGTGAATATGGCAATATGTCGTTCGTCTGTTGTGCATGGTGTGAGAAATACTTGTCTGTTGGTTGTTTTTGTGATAAGTTTAAACTTACTAGCTATGATAAAGCTGAGTAATAGACAGCCAGTAATTGCAATTACGTAATAATACTTGAGAATTTTATCTTATTTCTTACTAGCTGATATGCCCGTGGTTTGCAACGGTTGTTAAAGAAGGGCAAGTGCGTATCATGGCCTTTTAGGGCCCCAGACCTCAGTCAGTAAAAATCCTTGTTGGATCGCTCTGTCAATAAATTCAGCTTTCCTAGCGAAGATGTCAAATGTAAGTAAAAGTCATCCTCCGAAACGATGTATCTTCATAAAGTTTTTGATACAAAATGAAACATGCCAAAAGAAGCAAATAATTGTTGTTGTTTAATACACAGAGTTAAATCAATAACACTATGTTCAATGTTTGTTGGCATTTGCAGAGATAAGATTGCTTAATTCTGTCACAGACGTTCTCTTCCCTGCTGCACTATCCCATACTTATTCCACAGCAGCGGCGTCTATTAGTTCTTTGGTGCACGACAGCGCCTCTATCGCTAGTTTGCTGTACTATGCCATCCGTACTTCAAGCATAGCCTACATCTAAATATTTATCTGTGATCTAACTTTCATGAAACGAAGTTGCTCCATGCAAATCCGTGAAGTAGTTTAGGTGTATCTAATAGATGAACAGACATTTACTGAAAACGTTACGATGTATCTTTTTTCCGTAATCTGATTTTGATGAAATCATGCCTATATGTTACCCCAATCTTACTTCAAGTTTCCTGTGAAAATCTCATGAAAAGTGTCAGTAGTATTTTTATTTTTTATTTATTTGTAATATATTAGCGAAACGTGTTACAAATAGGCATATCTTCATGAATATGATCTAGCTTACATCATACATCAGTGATATTCGCCATTTTAAACATTTATTTCATGATCGTTCATATCTCTTGACAATGTACTAAGGCATAGAAAGCTGAAATTTAATAAGTAGTAAGTATTTCATTAATGACGTGTAAACATAACTGAAAACAATTACTGTTCTTACAGGTGGCTCTCTTTCCGGTAGATGCACTATTGTCGCTCCAAGCGTGAGACTTAAGCTTCCATAGCAGTTGTACATATACGTTAGACTGTGATATCAGTATGTAATTGTATCAGTTTTATATTCATTGTGTTGAATCCTATCTATTAGTTTTCTGGTGTACTACGAAATTAACAGTGCGTCTATTGGTTCTTTGCCGCATTACGCCGTTCTTTCCTAGCATGAAATACACCTAAAACTTCAAATAACAATATCTTTTATTTTCCTGATTTGATTTTGATGAAATGAAGTCTATATGTTGCCCCAGGCTATTATTAATGTATCTGTGATACCCCATCAATGTTCGTTTAGTACTTTTAGATATTTGACATACTACACCATGTTTATAAGCATAGTGTGCACATAAAACTTCGAAGTACGATATCTTTTCTTTCCCTGATTCAATTTTGATGAAAAGAATCCTACGTTATGCTTAAAGCTATTTTAAAATTACGTGTGAAGCCCCACGAATGTTCGTGTAATACTTTTGGAGATCACGGAACTCTCTACAAACAGACACATGCGACTGCTTTCAGAAAAAATATTTAAATTGTGATATCTTACATTTTCCGATCCAATTTACTGAAATGAAGCGTTTTTTGTAACCGCACGACACCCTCACGATACCAGTGAAAAACTTCTGAAAATTCGACTATTAATTTTGGAGATTAACGAGTAAAGAGTAACGAGAAAGACAGACATGACGGTTGTAGTTAAGAAAAATTAAATTGTGATATTTTTTAAAGTGATCCGATTTTTATGAAACGAAGTGGGCTGAATTTACCTGTGAAAACCCCATACGAATTCGTGAAGTAGTTTTGGAGATAAGTGGTTTCTAATAGATGAACAGACAGACACGGCGGTCACTGGAAAAACTTAAAATTACGATACCTCGCTTTTTTTCGTGATTCTATTTTGCTGAAATCATGCCTAAATCATGAACCTATCTTCGCGTGTTTCCTGTGAAAACCGCATGAAAATTCGTGCAATGATTGAAGCGAACAGCGACAGGCGTTCATTTACAGATTTATTATTCGTACAGATGTGTTGTACAATTTTATAATTTTGCAGGAATATGTTGATTTGTATATGTGCTGTATGTCGGTAAAATCTGTTGCGAATACGGTTAGTAGTAAAGAAGTAATAGATTAAAACGTGATGCTTGATGGGGACGTTTTCCATGAACGTTACTCTTTACGTCCTCATATCTCATGAAATACGTGTCGTACTGTGATACAATTTCGATCATACATTCAGCTTTAAGTATTTATACCGTCTGCAAAATTTCCTGCGAGTACAGTTTGTTGTGTAGCAATTATAAATTGTAACATCATAACGAATGCCATAGATTTGCTCCATGGACAGCAGAAAGGTAGTAAGCGAGAAACTTTTCTCCTTTCATCATTTTGCTATGATCGTCAGCGAGAAAAAGTTTGTAAAAGGTTTGAAATTATGTTTAAAGTTTGTTGCAAGTCGCTAAGTACTCTTTCTCATATAGTGTATTCATAAAGTCTCGTCGCATTAAGTGGCAGTTTCTTGCAACTCTTATTGTTTATGATAATATAGCTCCTGAACCATATGTCGTATGTGGTTCGTACTCCTACAGCACCTGTTATCTTACATAAGGAATATTGTGAGGTGAAAGTTCAGTAATAATTCACTCTAATGACCTATAGCAAATAGGAATGAACTGATGATCGTAGAAAAATTAGGGGTATCTCATGAACGAACAATATTTTTAACATCTTGAAAATTACAAAACTTAATTTTCACTTAGGGGTATCTCATGAACGAACAATATTTTTAATATCTTGAAAACTACAAAACTTAATTTTCACAGTATCTGACTATAGCAAAATTAAAATTACTATCCTCTGAATGCGACATGTGATTTCAGCAAACTACGCCTTAGATGATAACTTTTTACCTCAAGAAAAAAACACATTTTTAACCATTCAAGGATGTATTACACTTGTTATAGTAATTTATTATGAAATACAGTCAATCATCGTAGCATACACATTTGCACCTCTTATCATCATCTTCAAATGTTTATATTATTTCGCAATAGCGAATTTTTCTTAGCGTCACTGTATAAGGTATGGATGTTATACCAAATTGTGACATATGAAAATTTGTGCCGGGCCGGGACTCGTACCCGGGTTTCCCGCTTTTCGCGAGCGGTCGGCTTAACCACTAGGCTACCCGAGATCGAGTCCCGGCCCGGCACAAATTTTCATATGTTACAATTTGGTATACCATCCATACCTTATACAGTGACGCTAAGATAAATTCGCTATTGCGAAATAATATTGATAAAAATATCAACACTGTAATTCGTCACCATCCATTTATTTAACAGATGCCTAAGCGAGGCAATGACGATAACAGTGTAGGTTAATGCCTCGTTGTTTTCATTCTCCCTGGTGCGGAAATACAGATTAAGCTGCGAGTCCTAAGGGATGAATGTAATTCACTCATATGTGTGCAGTCAGTGTGGCATATGGAAGTTTGGGAGGTCCTGGACTCGTGTTCGGGTAGCCTAGTGGTTAAGGCGACCGCTCGCGAAAAGCGGGAAACCCGGGTTCGAGTCCCGGTTCGACACAAATGTTCATATGTCACAATTTGGTATAACATCCATACCTTATATAGTGACGCTAAGAGAAATTCGCTATTGTGAAATAATGTTGATAAAAATATCAAACTGTAATTCGTCACCATACAGTTATTCAAACGTTTATTCATTAAAAAATTGTCTATATTGCCAGTGAGTTAACGAAATTATTCTGTAGTGTGAGCTGTGCAGCTCATGAATGCTGGCTTCTTTATTTATTTATTCCAAATAAATATTTGTTAATCTATGGGACTTTACTGTGTTCCTTAGCCCCTAGGCTTAGAAACAACTTAAACTAACCTACGGGTTACACACACACACACACATGCGCGCGCGCGCGCGCGCGCGCCCGCGCGAACTCAAACACACATTCCCGAGAGAGGACTCGAATCTCCGACGGAAGCAACTGCGCGCTCCGCAGCATGGCGCTCGGGCATTTATTTATTCCGTACATGATCTATACTGCTGATAGTCACTAGGTCACTGAATGATTATAGCTTTTGTATATTGCAAAATGGTAATTTAGTGTGGAATTGGTCAAAATTACGTCAATGCAAATATTTTCTCTTAATAAGTCTTCCGGATTTAGGAAAAATGTATGAAAACGGGAGGCAATGCTCCCATTACGACTTATCTTAGAAGATAGGGTGTTTGGCGTTTGTAGATTTGGAGAAAGCTTTTAACAATGTCGACTGGAATACACTCTTCCAAACTCTGAAGGTAGCAGTGGTAAAATAAAGGGAGCGAAGAGTTATATTCAACCTATACAAAAACCAGGGAACGGTTATTAGAGTCGAAGGGTAAGACAGGGACGCAGAGTTTGGGAAGGGAGTAAGACAGGGTTGTAGCCTTTCCACAATGTTGTTCAGTCTGTACATTGAGCAAGCAGTGAAGGAATTCAAGGGGAAATTTGAAGAGGGAATTAAACGTCTGGGAGAAAAAAATAAAGAAATGGACTCAAACCTCAGAAATAAAATGTTTGCGGTTTACCGATGACATAGTAATTTTGTCAGAGACTTCAAAGTATCTAGAAGAGCAATTGAATTGAATGGACAGTGTCTTGAAAGGAAGATATAAGATGAACATTAACAAGGGTAAAACGAAGGTAGTGGAATGTAATGTCAGAAAATCAGGCTGAAGGAATTAGATTAGGTAATGAGACAATAAAAGTAGTAGATGAATTCTGTTATCTTGGTAGCAAGATAACTTCTGATGGCCGAAATAAAGAAGATATAAAATGCAGAATGGCTATGGCGAGAAAAGCGTTTTTAAAGAAGCGAAACTTGTTAATATCCAATATTAATTTAAATGTTAGGAAGTCCTTTCTGAAAGCATTTGTTGGAGTGTAGCATTGTATGGCAGTGAAGCGTGGACGATAAGGAGTTCAGACAAAAAGATTATAGAAGCTTTTGAAATGTGGTGCTATAGACGAATGATGAAGATTAGATGGGTAAATCACGTAACTAATGAGGAGGTGCTTAACCGAATTGGGGAGAAAAGGAGTTTCTGGCATATCCTTTCTAAGAGAAGAGATATGTTGGTGGGACACTTTCTGAGACATCAAGGAATTGTCAACTTAGCATTAGAAGGAAGCGTGTGGGGTAAAAATCGTAGAGGGAGACCGAGGGACGAATATAGTAAACAGATTCGAAAGGATGTAGTTTGCCGAACGTATTCTCAGATGAAGAGACTTGCACAGGACAGTGTAGCGTGGAGAGCTGCATCAAACTAGTCTGCGGAGTGAAGACCACAACAGCAACAACATCTTGTTAAAAATGGGTATAAAATAATAAGTGCGACATTGCACTTAGTCACTATATAAAAATACACAAGTTAAAAACAAAATACCAATTATTTAACAAGGTGACCAGCTTGTAAAATATATACGTGAGTAGATGATGGTGACACAGTTCACCGAAACTGGTCGTCGTTGAATAAATTATTAATGTGCGATCTTGGCATTTTATTTTGAAAACCATAAAACGATCAGATCGCCTCCAAATCCGACTTGTCAGGTAATCATAACAAAAATGTATGATTTTTCCATCATCTGTCCATCAAAATGCTGCCGTTACAAAATATGGTGGATAGTGTTGGTTGCTGCTGCCATTCAGAGCCTCTCCACTAGAGATGGGCTAAACCGTGATTTTCCGCTAACAGTGATTTCCGTGATTGCTACTTTTAAATCACCGTGATTCTAAACCGTGATTAATCACGGTTTAGAATCACTGTTTGAGGTATTCACGACATGTATCCCTCCGCGATTTCTACTCCTCCCGCTATTCCGTGATTTCAGCTCTTTCCGCTATTTCGTGATTTCTGCTCTTTTCGCTATTTCCGTGATTCCGGCGACTTGTACGATTTACCATGGAAGTGACAAAAATTGAGTTAGATACTTTTGTTATAATGTTTCATCCGCCAGTAACTAATTTATCGTCTCTTGGTTGTTATGAAAGTTATGTTGTGAACCGATAAAAGTAAATCTCAACAAATAAGTCAATAGTAAGTATAGTTTAAAATAACTGTACAATAAACTTTCTAACCACATCAAGACAATGAAAGAATCGTAAATATTCTTAGTAAGATACACACTTATAGACGACGAACGGCGAAATGGACGACATGTGTTTTTCAGTTTTTAACATCTTCCTGCCGGGCCCTGGCGATTTTCTAGGAAAAACACACTAGTGTATGGGAACTGGTCGCTGTCCATAATCGGCTTTTAGCCGGTACACGCGCTCTTCGCTAATCGGTGATTCGCTGCTATACCCGTTCTTCGCTCATCGGTGATTCGCTGCTATACCCGCTATTTGCTGCATTGATATTAGTACAGATTTCGACCCACAGATGGCTCTTTTAGCCTTTGCTGCTTCTCTTTCCTCACCTCCTCTTCGCTTTTCCGCTATTCGCTGCTACACCTGCTATTCGCTGCTGTATTTAGCACTCATATCGGCCACCAGATGGCTCTTTGTAGTTTGTAGTACTGCTGTTCGCTGCTATTCCTGCTCGTCGCTACCAAACCGTGACCGTGACTGAAATCACGGTCAGATTCCAGATCGCCGCGACAGTGAAAACAGTGAATTTTCAATCACCGTGATTTTTCACGAGTACGTAATTTCTTGCCCATCCCTAGTCTCCACGTTAGTGATGTACCTTTCTGAGCTGTTTTGTTGGCGAGTTGCCGCAGTGACGTCACGCAGGTGCGGCCCCCCAAGGCTGGGGAAAACTGGCGCCCAGGTGAGCGCTTACGCTTCAGAGGAAGGTGCCTCTCACTTTCATTTTTATCAACACAGATTTAAAAATCTATTACCTCATTCGTCAACTGGATCCGTGGGCGGAATTTCCACAAAATGCAGAATACGTGTACTATGATAAACGCGGAAGGGAAGCTTTCCTTTCAGTATATACAAACGGCTTGTTCGTTGGATGGCGAAAATGCCTGCATAGATTTCAAGAAGCCTCAACTGCTGAGTCCAGGGCTTAGGTGACTTATATGCACCTCTATACCGTATTACGGTCATTGCGGGACAAGGTTTTGTAACGAAAAATCTTACATCTTTATTTTATGTACAAACATTTATAGAGTACTTACTTCTGCGAACCATATTGCAATGTATTGTTGGAAACATTTTTGTTTCACTTTTCTACTGGGCAACAGCACTCTTATTTAAATTAATACATAAAGAACAGTCTAGAGTGCAATAATTTATTTTATTAAACTAGTTTCGGTTTTATTGTAGATTATTTTCAGTAATTTTAACTCTATCGATGTTATGGAGCTGGCAGGTAACTGGGAGCCTTCCAGTGGGAGTTAAAATTCCTGAAGATGGTCTACAAGAAGACCGAAACTAGTTGCACAAAATAAATTATTGCACTCTAGACTGTTCTTCATATATAAAATACTGCAATGTGCAATTTGGAGGAACAGTTTTGATTTCATTAATACCTATTACATTTGCAAGAAAATCATACCTTTCTTTTGATTATGTTTCCAATCTAGAACTTTTGTAAGTACAAAATGTATGGTTTTGTTGAAAACTAAACGATTTATCCAGATTAAAAAAACTGTTGCTTAGGACTTCGAAACGTTGAAACGTATCGACACTTTCAGGGCATTGAAATAAATTCAATGGCGAGGTTGAAAATTTGTGCTGGACTTGGTTCGAATCTGAATTTTTCGCTTCGAGCCGGCGATCGCCTTAACCAAAACGGGGGATCCAGGAACGCTTCCCGTCCACCCAAAATTCTCAAATTATATCACACTCAAATGGTAGTGGTCATTACTTCCTCTTGCTCGCAGCCTATACTCGATTCCCGCAAGGGATCAAGCGTACAAATGTGTTCACATTGAAATTCAGACGTGTCCAAAAGAACAGACACCATATCGATAACTGCATATATTGTTTAGATTCATGTGGTAGACGCCAAGATCCGTATCCATTATAGAGGAAACAGTTGAAAGTATTTTCTTTGTATTCCTACATTAAAAATATTTAAACACTTGAAACCAACAAACAACTGTTATTTTTCCATTTATTTGTGTCGTAAAGTATTAGTTCGTCTATTATACTAAGCAGGTTAAGGTTAGGTTGATGTTTATGTTTTCACACGCTGTAGGCATTCGTGTAACAATATTTATAGAACCAAAGGTCGAAAAGGAAGGAAGGAAGCTCATTGTTTAACGTCCCATCGACAGCGTGATCTACACTTACATACATACTCCGCAATCCACCCAAAGGTGCGTGGTGGAGGGTACTCACTACCACTGCTACTTACTTATTCTCCTGTTCCACTCCCATATATAACGAGGGAAAAACGAACACTTGTATGCATCCGTACGAGCCCTAATCAATCTCTAATCCCTGTGGTCTTAACGCGAAATGTAGGTTGGCGACAGTTGTGCAGTCCGCCTCAAATTCCGGCCCTCTAAATTTATTCAACAGCGCTTTTCGAAAAGAACGTCGCCTTCCGTACAGCGACTCCCAGTTGAGTTTCCGAAGCATTTCAGTAACACTCGCTTATTGCTCGAATTTACCAGTAACATACCTTGCTGCCCGCCTCTGAACGGCTTCTATGTCCTTCTTTAAACCGATCTGGTAGGGATCGCAAACACTTGGGCAATACTTAAAACAGGTTCGTACAAGCGTTTTCTATGCGGTCTCCTTGACAATCACACCTTCCCAGAATACTTCCAATAAACCGAAGCGGACTATTGGCTTTCCACACGATTGTCCTTATATGATCGATCCATATCATATCGGTATGCAGCGTTACGCGTTGACACACCTCTGTCAATCAGCACACTACTAATGCTGTATTCTCCTACTCATCTGCATCACCTTACATTTTTCTACATTTAGCGCTAGTTGCCATCCCTCAAACCACCGAGAAATTTGACCAAAGTCATCTCGCATCTTACTACAGTCATTCAATGACGACACCCTCTTACACGCCACAGTATCATTAGCAAACAGCTGAAGATAGCAACTCACTGTGTTCGTCAGATAATTTATATAGACAGAAAATAATAGAGGTCGTATCACACTTTCCTGGGGCACTCCTGACGATACCCCACTCTCTGATTAACACTAGGCTTCGAGGACAACGTGCTTGGGTCTGTGTTGTTGTGGTCTTCAGTCCGGAGACTGGTTTGATGCAGCTCTCTACAATACCCTATCCTGAGCAAGCCTCTTCATCTCCACATAAGAACGACAACCTACATCTGTCTGAATCTGCTTACTGTATCCATCTCTTGGTCTTCCCCTGCGATTTTTTCCCCACACACTTCCCTCCAACGCTAAATTAACAATTCCTTGATGTCTAAGAATGTGTCCTACCAATCTATCCCTTCTTTTAGTCAAGGTATGCCAGAAATTCCTTTTCTCCCCAATTCTGTTCAGTACCTCCTCATTAGTTACGCGATCCACCCACCTAATCTTCAGCATTCTTCTGTAGCACCATATTTCAAAAGCCTCAATCCTCTTCCTGTCCGCACTGTTTATCGTCCATGTCTCACGCTTGGGTCTATTACTTAAATAATCTTCGAGTCACTCACAATTTGGGTAATTCCATAAGCTTGTAGATTCGTTTGCAGTGAATAGTGCGGTACCGTGTCAAACGTCTTTTGGAAATCGAGAAATATGCAGTCTGCCTGTTGCCCTACATCCATAGCACGCAACATGTCATGAGAAAAATGGCAAGCTGGGTTTCGCACGATCGATACTTCCTAAAGCCGTGCTGATGCATGAACAGAAGCTTTTATGTCTCAAAGAAATTTACTAGAAGGAGCTCATGCTCAGAATTTTGCTTTAGGATGGGGAAGAAAATCGGACGTGCCTTCTCAAAGAAACGATCCCGGTATTTGCCTGGAACGATTTGAAGAAACAGCGGGAAATCTAAATCTGGAGGCTGGAGGAGTTTGTGAACCAGAAGCACCATCCTCCCGATTGCCCAAGTCCAGTGTGTTAGCTCTGCACGAACTCGCTCAGTCCAAAGGTCTAGAAATAGCATTTGTACTCACAGTGCACAATGAAACTGCAGGTGCGTAAAGCATATTACGGAATGCAATAACACGGGCGACGCCGAGCGGTGATATACCTTTTGCCGACCGTGCCATATTTCGCAGGAAGCCGTGCGACCGCAGTCATACATTTCATCTGGAGCGTAATGTCCGGATGGCAGACTAAGCTAACGTCGAGGTCGTGGCGCACCGCAGCGCTACGGCACGAGAAATCTGACAGCGGCATCTGCAGGAACGAGCCAGAACACCAGTTCCACTGCACTGCACCACAACCTGCTCACCATCACTGTGGGGCACGGACGTACTACACAGGCACATATTATATGATTCCGGGAAACAAATAACTATTGCCAGTATGTTACGTTTTTAACTGTCCTTATTTCGGGGTATCGCTGGCAACATGACATTTAAATTAGCTGATGTGAGGAGTAACTGCTCCTGAAAAAACATTTGTACGAAAATAGGAAACTGTAATCTAGTTTTTCATTCATTGATAGATGAACACAATGGATTACATTATGCTCAGATTGACTTCGTAATGAATACGTGGAATACCACGAGTCTGTGGTGCGAGATGTTTTTGCTATTTTTAAACTCTCTTTTCACAGCATAACAAAAGGCAAATATTTCCTGGTCAGCGATGTAAAAGGGGAGAACTACGGTCCGATTAAAGTTACTGGCTATTAACAGTTCACGTACAGGAGCTGCTATCCTCCAATTAGAGCGTTCGACGTCACGCCCGACCCGTTACAGAGCAGCATTAAAGGATAATATTAAAATCCAGGCAGAGCGCTTAGTTGATATACATGATAATGACCCCAATAAGAATGAATTAATAGTAGAACTGCGGAGTTTTAATGATCGTGCACTTAATACCAAGCATGAAAACAGCACCTACTGCAGAAATTTCGAGCTTAATTTGAAAAGGATTACAGGAACCATATCCGAACGAGACAATGCACCATAGGATTTTGGAAATAGCACCTGTTTCAGTTTCAGCAAATGGAAGGAGTCTTAGTAAACTGAAACAATGAAAAATATTCAAGAAACAGGACGGCACAACAACGATACACAGACTCGAGTAATATCACCATTGAACATTAATTAGTGTCTAATACATTTTATACAGTTTCTGTTGCAAATTTGTGATAATTTATTATGTCCAATTACGTGTTTCCCACTGTCAGAATATTATCAGATGGATTAAATGTTGCAAATATAATAATTAGGGGCTCCGGATGCCAAGTCTACTGGCGATGGAAGCTTTTTTGGCGTTTTCATAAAAGTTGTCTCCAAGGACCCCATAATAGATAGAAGAGTCGGTCCCATGGTAGGTCCACTCTTGAGCTGGAGTTCTCAACGATTGTTGTTGTTGTTGTTGTTCTGGTCTTCAGTACGCAGGCTCTTTTGATTCAGCTCTCCACGATACCCTATCCTGGGCACGCCTGTTATCTCCAAATAAGAACGACAACCAACATCCTTCTGAACATGCTTACTGAATCCACACACTTCCTTCTAATGTTAAGTTGAGGATTCCTTGACGTCTCAGAATGTGTGCCACCAATCTATCCCTTCTCTTCTCCCCAATTCTGTTCATTACCTCATTATTAGTTACGCGATCGACACATCCAATCTTCGTCAGACGTTTCTATCATACTTTTGTCTGAACTACTTAACGTCCACGTTTCATTCTCATACAATGCTACACTTCACACAAATGCTTTCAGAAAGGACTTTCCAACATTTAAATTAATATTGGATGTCAACAAATTTCGCTTCTTTAGAAACGATCTCATAGCCATTCTGCATTTCATACCTTCTTTGCTTCTTCCATTAGAAGTTATGTTGCTATCCAAATAAAAAAACTCATCTACTACTGTCTCATTACATAATCTAAATTCTTCAGCATTTCCTAACTTTGTAACTCTGCATTTCATTACCTTTGTTTTACCCTTGTTCATTTTTACACCCAAGACACTATTCGTTCCATTCTGTTGCTCTTCCAGCTTATTTGCTGACTCTGAATTACTAGGTTATCGGTAAAAAGCAAAGTTTTTATTTCTTCTCCCTGAGCTTTAATTCCTTCTCCATTTTCCTCCTTGCGTTCCTTGCTCAATGTACTGATTGAACAACATTGGTGAAAGGCTACAATCCTGTCTTACTCCTTTATCAACCATTGCGATCCTGGACTCTAATAACTGATGTCTGGTTTTTGTACAAGTTCAGTATAACTCTTCACTACAAATATTTTACTCCTGATAATTCTTGTTAGTATATTGCAACCATGACTTATTAAACTTATAGTTTTGCAATCTTCACACTTGTCTGCACTTGGATTCTTAGAAATTAGAATTAGTATATTCTACTTGAAGTCGGAGGATGTTTTCAATATCTCATTCCTTGCATACAAGTGAAACAATTTCCTCATGATTGGCTCTCCCAACGGTATCAAACTTTCCGACGGAATATCGTCTACTAAAGGGGCCTTGTTTCAACTGCTCTGTCAAATTCTTCTCGCAAAATCATGTCTCCAATCTCATCTTCCAGTTCTAGAATACTGCCTTCAACTATGGACCCTCTAAACATTTCTTCCACTTTTCACCTTTCCATTCGTTGCTTAGTACTGGTTTTCCATCTGAGTTCTTTATATTCATGCAGCTACTTTTCTTATCTCCAGATGTCTCTTTTATTTTACTGTACGCCAGAATCTATCTTTCTACTAGTAATACATTCTTCTACGGTCTTGCATTTCTCCTCAAGTCACTCCTGAACAGCCAGTCTGCACTTCCTGTCAACCTCATTTTTCAGCCGTCTGTACTTCCTTTTTCCTGCTTCCTTGCATCAATTAAGTTCAATATCTCCTTTATTATCCAGGGCTTTTTATTTGGTCTTGTCGTTGTACCTTTTTCCAGTTTCTTAAGTTTTAATCTACAGTTAATAAACATTACGTCATCGTCAGAGACTATGTATGCCCCGGGATATGTCTTACAGCTTAAATCCTGGTTTATAAGCGTATTTGCTACCATTATAAAGTCAATCTAGTACCTTCCAGAATCTCCTGGTGTATTACAGGTATATAACCTTCTTTCGTGATAATTAAACCAAGTGTTTGTGATGATTAAACTGTGTTCTGCACAAAATTCTACCGGGCGATCTCCTTTTTCATTCCTGTTACTCAGCCCGTACTCACCAACTACATTTCCTTCTCTTCCCTTTCCTATAGTTCCGCATCACAATCAAGTTTTCCTCTCCCTTAATTTTCTCAATAATTTCTTCTAGCCGGCCGCGGTGGCCGAGGGGACTGCGGTGCTTCAGTCACGGTCTGCACGGTCACTACGGTCGGAGGTTCGAATCCCCCCTCGGGCATGGATATTTCTGTCGTCCTAGTTCGTAAGTAGTTCATAAGTAGTTTGTAAGTTTAGGGACTGATGACCACGTAGTTAAGTAACATAAGCTTAACAAACATTTGAACAACAATATTCAAGGTTGATATTTTTGGCGATACTGTCGTGGGTATTATCACAGGTTTATTGTCGATTAGCACTTCTTTTCAGATATATTATAACCAGAGAAATATCTGCGGTATTATTAGTACATAATAAGAACACGCGTTTGATAATGGCAGGTGCGGTCGATAATGAAGAGAGAGAAGAAATGCTGTGAACGTAAGGGTAGTTTCATATCCTTTTCCTATTCGCCGACAATCCATGAGCACTTGCTGCTGATACAATTATGGTGCACTAGACGCTGTACACAGTGGAGTAGGCTCTTGCAGGTGTAGATTCTGGTCATGCTCACTTCGCTGACAGCCGCTGCACCCACTAAGGCGTCTGCACAAAACGAAACTGTCACGCTAGGCTGTAACATATTCTGCCCTAAACGGTCCATAAAAAATGTTCAAATGTTTGTAGAACTTATGGGACTTAACTACGAGGCCATCAGTCCCTAAGCTTACAAACTACTTATGAACTAGCTAAGACTAAGGACGGCACAAATATCCATGCCCGAGGAGGGATTCGACCATAGTGGCCGTGCAGACCGTGACTGGAGCACCTCAGTCCCTTCGGCCACCGCGGCCGGCTTTCTTCCATCTCCTAATTATTGGCAGAGCTAGAAGACATATAAACATTCACTACTATGGTCAGTGTTGACTTCGTGTCTATCTTTGTTACGATAATTCGCCCCTATGCTCTTCATAGTGACTTACCCGCATTCCTGGTTTCTTATTCATGATCAGACCTACTCCTGTGGTTACCACCAAATGATTTTGTGTTAATAATCCCGTACCCACCTGACCAGAAATCTTGTAGTGTCGCCACTGGCGCCAAACTTGTGTGAATGCTCTGAAAAATTAATCATTAGCATATCACAGCATCTTCTTCCTGTCAGCTAAATTTCACGTCTGTAGCAAGTCATCTTCGTGGCGTAGCAATTTTAATAGCCAGTAGTGTAATTTATTGAGTCGTAGAAATGCCCTGCTATATTAGTTAAAGAGCCGGCCGCGGTGGCCGAACGTTCTGCGGCGCGTCGGTCACAGTCTGCACGGCCACTACGGTCGGGGGTTTGAATTCCCCCCCCCCCCCCAATGGCATGGATACTTGTGTCGTCCTTAGTATTAGGTAGTTCATAAGTAGTTTGTAAGTCCCATAAGCTCTAAAAATAAATAAATAAATAAATCTAAGTTAAAGCTACATACAAGAAACAAATAGAAAAAGCTCATCAACACATCATAGTAATCCGCACCAAATTTTACCTGCATAACATTTACAAGAGTTGACATTTTCGGGATGGGAGTGCAATCTATTGAATATGAAAACAATGCTTCACACGGAAGACAGCTTAAATCGCACATTTATAAGTTATTTACATTTATATTACAACAAATAACTTATAAACACTCAATCTAGGCTGTCTTCCATGTGAAGCATTGTTTTCGTTTGCGTCAGGTTGTTATTATAATGCTGCTTAATGGAGATAAGTCTAGATCATGTTTATGAATATATTCTCTTTTCAGACGACTAGTTTCAACAAACTTGTCGTCATTTGCAAATGATTAATAATCAAAAACACTATTTGAAAATACGCATGGCAAATATATACAATATTTATGCGCGTGATACCTTGCTGTTCTTTAAGGTCAAATACATAACATTTATGGATGCTGGCACAACATTACTGTTGGAAAACGACACCTGATTAAATTGATTACTGCCATAAATGGAGATTTCAACCTAATACAAATAAGGCTAAGGTTCTGCATTCCAACTGAACAAATAAAGAAGCCCAGAGGATGTACATGTGACTTTTTTGACGGAATCGAAGTGCCACATAACTACAACTCCATATACCTAAAGTATCACTCTTCATCGCTCCTTGACATTCAAATAACTGTGTTTACAGCTTTCGAAAAAACTTGGCTCAAGAGTGAACTTGCTTCGCAAGGTTGCTGGCTGCAATTGGGCCGAGGACGCGAATACCCTGCGCTCTTCTCACTCTTGTGTATTGCTGGGGAATGCTGCGCGACAGCGTGGCAAAAAGGCGTCCAGACATCGAAGAAGCCACGAGAATTATCACTGCCACTGATGTTTCTACGTCCATTCAGTGGTTAGCTTTTCTAGCTAATATTGCTCAAAAATGTTCAAATGTTTTTAAATCTATCGGACCAAACTGCGTGGTCATCAGTCCGTAGCTTACAAACTACTTAAGCCTAGGTACACTAACCTATGGACAAACACACACACCCATGCCCCAGGGAGGACTCGAACCTCCACGGTGAGCAACCGCGAGCTCCGCAGCGAGACGCTTTAGACCGCTCGGCTACTCCACCGCCGCTTGCATCAAGTGTCTCCAAGTACTCCGAACTGTCATATTTCGAGTGTTCCATATAATAGCATGTACTGCTGTATACTTGTAAAAGCGTAAGATAAATTAAAAAAGAAAAAAAAACTGACGAAAACTGAAAAATTTGTGGGTAGATGGCGCAACAAATGAAGAACAAAACTGGGAGGAAGGAATTTCTGGCATACTTTGACTAAAAGAAGGGGTCGTCAATTTAGCATTGGGGGGATGTATGTGGTGTAGAAATCGCAGAGGATGTAGGTTTCAAAATGTTCAAATGTTTCTATAGCTTATGGGACTTAACTACGGGATCACCAGTCCCTAAACTTACAAACTACTTATGAACTAGCTAATACTAAGGACGGCACAAATATCCATGCCCGAGGGGGTATTCGAACCTCCGACCGTAGTGGCCATGAAGACCGTGACTGGAGCGCCTCAGTCCCCTCGGCCACCGCGGCCGGCGATGTAGGTTTCCGTTATACTATAAGACTTAGCTTCAGCATTTATCAGAACCTTTTATTTGTAGCTATAAAAATATAGTGCGTATATATGGAGAAAAATATTTTTTTAAAATCCCTTAAAATTATTAAGCACTATTAACAAGCAAAATTTCATAGCTGGACAGCTATATAGTACCTCCATGATGTACCCGATGTAGTAAATGTCACTATTATGCCTCTCAACTTTCCAGAAAGTAACTCATAATGCAACAGTAGTATGTGATTGTCTACTTTTACAAGGGCCGAACGGTTTGCAGCGCGCTAGTCGCAGTCTGCACGGCCGCTACGGTCGGGGGTTCGAATCCCCCCTCGGGCATGGATGTTTGTGTCGTCTTTAGTATAAGGTAGTTTGTAAGTTTAGGGACTGATGAATCCGCCGTTAAGTCCCTTAAGCTTAACAAACATTTGAACATGGCAAAGGAGGGATACTAAACTAAACAAAGCATATGTTAGGAGTTACTCAATGCAACTAACTGTCGAAATGATTCAGTAGCACTCTGCAATTTAAAATTTCCAGGAGGAACTAAGTTACCTAAGGACAACACACACACACACACACTCGAACCTCCGACGGGGTTTAAACGCGCGGTCCGCAACAAGACGCCTTAGAGGTCTCGACTATTCCACCGCGGCGTTGCCGTTATTAATCAGTGATGGAGAGCCTTGCGCAGCACAGAGAAGCGTGGAAAGGTGTATCAATCCAGTGTTTGCACTGAAGACCACAAGAACAACATAAAAAAATTAAGGCTTTGCACCTAAAATTGCTATCACTACTTATGGTATAAAGAAAACCTCCTCACAATATCAGTTACTCGCTACGTTTACATGTAACACATCTTCCGGAAGACGAAAACCGATTTTCGTAAACCGTTTTTCGCTGTCGTGTTTACATGGCACAGCCTGAATCGGATTTCCTAATCCACTTAAGATGGCGGCTGAGAAACAGCTGATTCAGTCCCCGATTTAGTCAGCACAATCGCTATTTTTCTATACTTAAATACACAGATTCATGATAACTCTAATATTAATACTTTTATTTCACATTAGAAAATATCTCTCTGTCCATATGTGCCGAAAATTCTTACCAAAAAACACAATCTGACAAGCCAAGTACGCTTCAAAAACGGTTGCGTTTACATGGGCACGAAAATCGATTGTGTAACCGGAAAACCGCTTCAGAGAAGTGGATTTTCAGAATCGATTTACAGAAGTGATATCTGGCGTTCCACAGGGAAGCGTTATAGGTCCATTACTCTTCCTCGTGTTTATAAACGATTTAGGAGACAATCTGAATAGCTCCCTTAGACTGTTCGCGGATGATGTTGTCGTTTATCGGTTAGTGAAGTCAACAGAGGATCAAAATCAACTGCAAAACGATTTAGACAAAATTTCTACTTGGTGCGAAGATTGGCAATTGACACTAAATAAAGAAAAATGTGAAGTAATACACATGACCTCTAAAAGATATCTGCTGAACTTCAATTACACGATAAATCAGTCAGACCTTAAGGTCGTAAATTCTACCAAGTACCTAGTAGTTACAATTACCAACAACTTTGACTGGAGAGAACATATAGAAAATATTGTGGGGAAGGCGAATCAAAGGTTACGTTTCATTGGCAGAACGCTTCGAAGATGCACCAGCTCCACCAAAGAGACTGCCTACATCACACTTGTGCGTCCTCTCCTGGAGTACTGTTGCCCCTTGTGTGACCCTCACCAGGTGGGACTGACGAAAGACATTGAGAAGGTTCAGAGAAGGGCATCTCGTTTTGTTTTATCACGTTACAAGGGGGAATGCGTCACGGAAATGTTGCAAGATTTGAGGTGGAAATCATTAAAAGAACCACGTTATTCGTTGCGGCGAGATCTATTTGCGAAATTTCAATCACCGAGATTTACTTCTGAATGTGAAAATATTTTGCTTGCACCCACGTACTTAGGGAGACATGACCATACCAATAAAGTAAGAGAAATCAGATCGAAAACGGAGCGATTTAGGTGTTCTTTCTTCCCGCGCGCTATTAGAGAATGGAACGACAGAGAAAAGTTATGAAAGTGGTTAATGAACCCTCTGCCAGGCACTAAAATGTGATTTGCAGAGTATCTATGTAGATGTAGAAGTGTTTACATGACCAACCAAAAGCGGAATTGGGAAATCGGTTTACGAAATCCGGTTTTGGGAGCCCATGTAAACGGGGTGACTGACAAAGTACTTTCACTTGAGTGTACAGGACTCTTTCAGGTGGAGTGTAGGTGAGCGCTAGCCGCGAATCTCGGCATTGGCGCGTCCTAGTGGCTATTACTGCTCGGAAGTGGGGGGGGGGGGGACGTGGGAGGCGCGGGTCCAGCCCGCGACTATCAGGGCAGTTAATGCCCGTGGGATGTTTGTTGCCGGTCAGCGGGCTTTATTTGACCAAGCGCACCGCCGACATCAAAGCGGCAGGCCGCGGACGCGCCCTCGCCCAGCCTCGGCCGCCCGTAGAACTACAGTCGGCAGGTGCAGCACGCATACGCGCCTGTCCCAGGGTCGTGCTTAATGCTCACTGCGGCCACCCGCTACGATTGCGTTTCTAGGCGGACACCTGTTTAAACCGAGAGCACAAGGCTAGGCTCGCCAACTTGCCGCTTTACAGACACAAATATACAGACGGGGAGCCTCCGTAAGTGCCAGGTCACACGCTCAGGGGTGCGGGGAGGCACGAGTTCTCCCCTCCACGCTACCCTCTGATGTGCGAGAGGCACCCTCAGAAGCGCCTCTAGTGTGGTCTACCGGTACTAAGCCAGGGAACCACCTCTGACATCTGCTGGCATCTTACGGATCTTCGAGGGTAGCATAGGTTTACAGGGGGGGGGGGGCTTCTTCTCTGTATATGTTACTCTGTGCCGCCACTTCTGTCGTGTTTCAGCTGGGGGCAGGAACCGAGCTTCTCATGAGCAAAAGTGTTCAAATATTTCTTAAGCTTAAGGGACTTAACTTCGGGGTCATCAGTCCCTAATCTTACAAAATACCTAAGAACTACCTTATACTAAAGACAACACAAATATCCATGCCTGAGGGGGGATTCGAACCCCCGACCGTAGCGGCCGTGCAGACTGCGACTGGCACGCTGCAGACCGCTCGGCCACTACGGCCGGCCTCTCGTGAGCAGGTTGCCTTACCAAGCAGTGGGGTCGAACTAGTGTTGCCACGAGTCCCAATTTTCGCGGGAGTCCCAATTTTCAAGGGTCTGTTGTCATGTCCTTATTCACCTTAGATCGGGATGCGAAATTTCACTAATTTACGTCCATCGAAAATTAGAAGCTGATTTTTACGTCGAGTACTATCTCCATAGATTGACCTGTGTCCTGAAATGCAAGGTATCCATGTTTTTTTTGTGATCCTCTTTGGCTAGGTTCCCGCTCATGCAGGTTTGGACCGGCCGCGGTGGCCGAGGTGACTGCGGCGCGCCAGTCACGGTCTGCACGGCCACTATGGTCGGGGGCTCGAATGCCCCCTCGGGCATGGATATTTGTGCCGTCCTTAGTGTTAGCTAGTTCATAAGTAGTTTGTAAGTTTAGGGACTGATGACCCAGTAGTTAAGTCCCATGAGCTACACAAACATTTGAAAACATTTGCAGGGTCGGCATTGTTAAATCCGGATTTGGCGTTTGTTAATATTTACGTGGTGGCCGGATGCCATTCCTGTAGCCATCGGATACAACCCGGGACGAAATGTGTACCCCAAACGTATAATGTTATACGTGTGAAAGTGTAAAGCGTTACTAAATGTTTGCGAATGGTGTAACTGAGGCGGGATTTTAGGACCAGCGCGGTATTCACCTAGGGGAATGTGGAAAACCGCCTAAAAACCATTTAATGTCACACTTACAAGGGGAACACCAAGTGTGGTACAAACGAATTTTGATGGGTCGCAGGTATGTTGCACGGGAACTCCTACAGACCACCAAGCTAAGAGGATTTGTTGAAATGCGCCTTGGTTTCCATGAAAATCGAGATCAAAGTCCAGCGCGTAACACCTGTACCTGTAATAAGTTACCAGCTGATTGTGCATAATTATATGCTTTCACAGCCATTCTTATGTTAATGCTTGATTAATTGATCATGATAATGTTAATTGCTCAATATGTTACGTATTGCGAGACGATTAATTTAATTAGTTCGTTTTTTCAAAACATACTTTTACGGCGATTGAAAGATCAGTAAAGCGTCTGTAGTTAGCACCTATAACACTTGTGCAGCATTTGTTATCTGCGTTCACAGTCCCCGGCCGCACTGTAGTTATACCGTTGAATGCAGTGTGTGCCCACTTACAGCGTCCCAGCGGAGCTGCGGCCAGGCGGCTAGTCATTCGTAGCGTATCGTTCACAATTGACTGTAATTATCTGATACCAACTTTGCAACAGGATTTGAATTCGGGTCGCTTGTGTGACAGTCGAGCACCTTGCTAATTACACCACGCTGACTCACGTACCGTTGGTGACTTGGGACAGATATAGCTTTTACGCGCTGGACTTTGATCTCGATTTACATGGAAACCAAGGCGCATTGGAACAAATCCTTTTAACCTGGTGGGCTGGAGGAGTTCCCGCACAACATACCTGCAACCCATCAAAGATTTTTTATTTTATTTTATTTATTTATTTATTATTTTTTTAAGGGACTTAACTGCGGGGTCATCAGTCCCTAAACTTAGAAAGTACTTTTGAACTACCTCGTACTAAAGACGACACAAACACCCATGCCCTAGCGGGGATTCGAACCCCCGACCGTATCGGCCGTGCAGACTGTGACTGGCACGCCGCAGACCGCTCGGCCACTGCGGCCGGCCGAAGTTCGTTTGTACCATACTTTGTGTTCCCCTTGTTAGTTACAGAGACTGCGGTCTGCCGCGGCGGTACGGACGAGCGTCTAAGGCGCCTTATTGCGGAGGGAGCAGTTTGTCCCTGTCGGAGGTTCGAGATCTCCCTCGGGCATGGGTGTCTCTGTCTGTGTGTGTATGTGTTTGTTTGTTTGTTTGTTTTCTATAGGTTAGTTTAGGTAGTTTTTAGGCCTAGCGACAGATAACCTCAGAGTCATATATACAGGGTGTCCCACTCTTTCACTCCAGATATCTCTGAAACTACAAGGAATATTGAAAAACCACTTTCGCGGTCATGAACGTACTGCAGGGGCTTATGAAAGTAGGTACTAGGAGACACTTTAAAAGTGAAGAAATATTATTTCAATACAAGCTTATGTTTTTTTAATGGATACCCCATATTATTTCTTAAGCAATCGATAGGATGAAAAATCACAAAAAGAATGGCGTCGGTTACAACGCGATGCGTCAATTACATCCGGAAGCGAAGCGAAGTTGACGTTTGAAATACATGAGGCGCGGTGCAAGCGGATGTCAAAGACAAGCGAGACCCGGTGTTAATGCAGTAAAATTACGGCGTTTGTCATGACGCTACAATTTCTTACTCGTACACTATTAATTGTATTCGTGAGAAATCTTACAGGCAGTATACACACAAACCACTGATCGCACGTTCAAAATTTTGTCGTAGTACGACATGAGACATGGAGTCATAAACAATTAGGATCATGAAAAACCGCCTCATAAGGCATGACGTTTTGATTTATTGTGTCTTTCCTACTATCTCTGTTCGCGACATATTTTGCAGACATTTTACGTACACACCATTGGATGTACCTTCGAAATAATATCGTATTATGACATATAGTTCAGATGCTATGACGTCAAAGACAATGAATTGCATGAAAATTCGCTCTAATATGCATGAGATTGTAATTTACAACCAACTGCATTAACAACACATTTCGTAGTCTGTTTTTTAATATTCCACTGAACGAATCTGGTAAATAATTTTTTTGTAGGACACATAATTCAGGAGGTATTCTATATATATAAAAGCGAAAGGTTTGTCACGCACTCACACACTCACTGACTAAACACGAAATCTCTAAAACTAATGCACCTATGAAGCTGAAATTTTGCTGGTATGTAGTTTATAGGTAGAAGACGTCAGCTGAGAAAGTATTTTGCGATAGGACAGAATTAAGGTGCAAGAGTGAGGATTCTTTTCCTACAGACTGACGAAAGCTACTGTTTCATTCCGATCTTCACGAAATTTTGCACGCGTGACCTTCAATACAAGAGGAAGGCCAGCGTCTACCTAAAGTTTCATACGGTGCATGGAAGAGGGTATCTTGCAGCATAAAAATGTATCCCTGAATACCTTGGTCGCGCCATAACTCGAGAACAGCTCGACCGATTTCACAGATCTTTTTGGGTTGTTTTCTTTATTCTCTGAACAAGGGTGTATGAATTAAAACTGGGAAATTTGAAAACAACGAAGTGCGTTTTTCAATGTGACCCTGTTTTTATTGCGTACAAATCTATGTTTTTTTCCGATACTGATAAAATTTTGCATATCTGAGCTTAAGAGGATTGTCACTGTCTGTATAAAATTTCGGTTGTTGCATTATGGAGGGTACTTAACTTACGGACTTTAACAAAATGCATAGTTTTGCTTCGATCTTGATTAACTTTTGTACAAATGACCTTTAAACTAAGAGGAAGGTCACTGGGTACATAAATGTTGGTATGTTACATGACAGAGGGTAACCTTGTAAAAAAACCTTGCCGAGATGGAAAAATGAAAACGAACAGAGACATGGGAGAGAAAGAGATGGATGCAGAGACAGGATGGAAGGGAGGTGGCCTACCAGAGTGCAGGATAAGTAAGCACCCAGGTTTACAGATAGTTTGTTTAAAACTGACTGAGGTCCGGAACTCTAAAAAGCCATGATACACACAGGCCCTTCTTTAACAACCGTATATGTATATATATAATATAAATCACGTGTGACGTAGTTTGCAGGCGATGAAATCTAAAACTGATCTTAATAAAATTTTGCATGGTGTATGTGATTTGGTTCAACTTAAAAGATAGGGTGGTTTATAACTCGATTAATAACTTTAATATTACTTTTGTTGCTGACTGCGATTCTACTTTTGCTCACTTGACCTAAACCAAGTGGAACAGTGACTCCATAATAATCCCCATGGTGCGTCTTGGAGAATACTTTACAACAGACTGCGAAGCCTATCTACAGTTTTATCCCGACCTAGACGAAATTTTGCATGCCATCCTGATGGCAGGGATGGATGTAATGTCTCCATTTTATTCGCTCATGGGCCATGCCTGGGTGTAGGTAGGCTTACAGCTTTCAGGACATCACTAGGTTGGTGGTCCCTTGGGTCTCTTTCCAAAGACTTCCATAGTGTAAGCTGCCTTCGCCATTGACTTGTCATCTGCATGTCCAAACCAGTGCATCAAGAGAATATATATTTATATGGAACAGGCAAATGCACCGCATTTACAGCGTAGTCTGCTCCAGCATGGTCTGAAGATACTCTTGTAAGTTTGAAACCGGTAATCAAGAAGTAAATAAATGCGAATTAGACGGCTCTTGCATTTAATTATTCGTCAATATCGCTTTCTTTCCAGAAATGTTTTGGAAAGTAAACATACATATGTAACTTTTGACATAAAAGGGGAAGAAGGAGATGAACAGAAAGAATGGTCAGGAAGAAATTGCCAGCGAGCGGGGGAGGTAATGGCAGCGTGAGGATGGGTGGCAAGTGCCGCGGCGGATTAGCCGCGCGAGCTGGACCACCGTGTTACGGTGCGCGCGGCAGTCCGTCGTCGGGGGTTCGAATCCCCTCCTCGGCCATGGATGTTTATGTCGTCTTCAGTATTAGCTAGTTCATAAGTAGTTTGTAAGTTTAGGGACTGATGATCCCGCAGTGAAGTCTCTTAAGCCTTACAAACATTTGAATACTTGATGGGTGGAAAGGAAGGGGGGAGGATGAGGTAGAAGAGGAGGTGGTTGAGTAGGAACAGGAGACGAATGATCATGACGAGGAGGAACACAATATTTCTAAAATAAATACCCGATCCAAGCCGGGTTCTCAGCTAGCTAATACAGAAAGACGTCGTAGAGGACAAACAGGAAGGTAACAATAGGCATAGATCTAGGGGAAGAAATGGACTGCAAATGGAGTGTAGGACGTATAGTCAAGACTAAGCATTACTGGGTTCTATTTGTACATACAAGTTTGTAAATAATTTATGGAAATCCTTTTGAAGTGTAAGACAGTTCGCCTCCTCATGTTGTGCAGTAAGTGAAGCTAAACGAAATGCTTAAAAAATGAGTTACTCATACCTATTTTACCCTCAAAACACAAGATAATCATCGTTCTTTTCCCTTATTAATTACATCTTCTAATAGAAGTTCGTATGCTACTAACTACACTCCTGGCCATTAAAATTGCTACGTCACGAAGATGATGTGCTACAGACGCGAAATTTAACCGACACAAAGAAAATCTGTGATATGCAAATGATTTGCTTTTCAGAGCATTCACACAAGATTGACGCCGGTGGCGACATCTACAACGTGCTGACATGAGGAAAGTTTTCAACCGATTTCTCATACACAAACAGCAGTTGACCGGCGTTGCCTGGTGAAACGTTGTTGTGATGCCTCGTGTAAGGAGGAGAAATGCGTACCATCACTTTTCTGACTTTGATAAAGGTCGGATTGTAGCCTATCGCGATTGCGGTTTATCGTATCGCGACATTGCTGCTCGCGTTGGTCGCGATCAAATGACTGTTAGCAGAATATGGAATCGGTGGGTTCAGGAGGGCAATATGGAACGCCGTGCTGGATCCCAACGGCGTCGTATCACTAGCAGTCGAGATGACAGGCATCTTATCCGCATGGCTGTAACGGATCGTGCAGCCACGTCTCAATCTCTAGTCAACAGGTGGGAACGTTTGCAAGACAACAACCATATGCAAGAACAGTTCGACGACGTTTGCAGCAGCATGGACTATCGGAGACCATGGTTGCGGTTACCCTTGACGCTGCATCACAGACAGGAGCGCTTGCGATCGTGTACGCACGAGTGGCAAAACGTCATGTTTTCGGATGAATCCAGGTTCTGTTTACAGCAGCATGATGGTCGCATCCGTGTTTGGCGACATCGCGGTGAAGCTCACTGAAGGCGTGTATTCGTCATCGCCATACTGGCGTATCACCCGGTGGGATGGTATGGGGTCCCACAGGTTACACGTCTCGTTCACCTCTTGTTCGCATCGACGGCAGTTTGAACAGTGGCCGTTACATTTCAGATGTGTTACCACCCGTGGCTCTACCCTTCTTTCGATCCCTGCGAAACCCTACATTTCAGCAGGATAATGCACGACCGCATGTTGCAGGTCCTGTACGCGCGTTTCTGGATACGAAAAATGTTAGACTACTGCCCTGGCCAGATCTCGCACCAATTGAAAACGTCTGGTCAATGGTGGCCAAGCAACTGGCTCAATACGCCAGCCACTACTCTTGATGAACTGTGTTATCGTGTTGAAGCTGCATGGGAATCTGCACCTGTACACGCCATGCAAGCTCTGTTGGACTCAACGCCCAGGCGTATCAAGGTCGTTATTACGGCCTGAGGTGATTATTCTGGGTACTGATTTCTCAGGATCTATGCACGCAGATTGCGTGAAAATATACTCACATATCAGTTCTAGTATAACATATTTGTCTAATGACTACCCATTTATCATTTGCATTTCTTAGTTGTGTAGCAATTTTATTGGCCAGTAGTGTATTTAAACGAAGGACTGGGTTCGTTCGACGACCACGGGAGCCTTCGGTTCTCCGTCCTTGGAGTCAGCCAGTTTTTAATAGTGAACTTGCTACAAAACAACAAGAGAAAGGTGAAGAAATATTTACAGAAATTCAGGGGGCGATTGTGTTGCGAGTGCTTTCTGGAATATAATAGCAAGTTGCATCACATATACATCGATTTTTATCCTAATAATGGGAGGTAAATGTTGGAATTAATAGTATAGTAATAAGGGATTCAAAGTGCGGCAGCTGGAGATTAGGGTTGTGTAGCTGAGTTGAATGATTGCGTGAATCTTCTGTTTTCTGAAGAAGGCCATGGCCGATAGCTGTGTGTCTTTTTATGTGCCTGTCGCAGCTCATCGCCCGTCTTTGCTGTGAGTTGTAAACTATCCTTATTAATATACTGACCATTTTTAGTGTTTTCGACAATGACTTGGGCCATACACAAGAGATTATTTTATTCTTCCAACTAGTGTAGCCCTTGAAACTGGCCTAAGACCGAAATCTGGATAGCACAATAAAGACCGATTAATCAATCACATCGAAGAAAACAAAATCTTAAAAAGAAATATCCCTCTGGTCAAAAATCGATAAATGGAGCCATCACCGACTTGCACAACACCTTCTTGGCAACGGTTCATTGCTTCGTGCGGTCTCCTGCATGCTACAAACCAATTAAAAGCGCTTACCAGCTGAAATCGAGATCCGTCTGACAAAGCCAGCCGAGAGGCACTTCAGGCGATTTCCTGCTTTTAGCACAGCCACTTGTCTCCTGCATTAGTCGATTAACGACAAACCGCGCCGCACTCTCCAAACGGATTCCTTTGTCATACATCGTTGTCCACCTTGATTTACGCTTTTATTTTACGCGTTGTTGGTTGGTTAGCACTGACAACTCTACGCAAACGCCGGTGCTGAGCGTCATCAAATACAGATCGTTGGCCACTCCGTTGCCCGAGATATAATAATCGAATTTTGATACGTTTGAAGCACTCTTGACACTGCGGTTATCGGAATACTGACATTCCGCCGTGAAATTCTGTTAATTACGGTCTTTCGGCAACAAACTAGTCAGAAACCTTTTCATAGAAAACATCGAGGTGTCAGTTCTTCCGGTGCACCGCAGTTTTATACCGTCTGTACACGATTATGTTGCCTTTTTTATCAATGCGTATTGGTATCCCAAGAATTTTGTAATCTCAGTACAAGGAACGAGGCGTGTACACGGACAGGAAATCGAACTTGACGAGCCACCAACGCCCGCATTATGTCGGCTGCGCTGGTTGGCACGATTTACTACTGTCAAGTTATCGAGCAGCAGGTGTCGGCTGTATGTGGCTCCCAAATCGAACAGTTTGTCGGTGAAAGAGGGCGAGCGTAATATTCCTACTTTAGCTCTGCTAAAACCTGCTGCATGTGCTGCTCATGTTCTCGTTTATGTTGTTTATTTCATACTACCTTAAACCCGCGGCTCCGCTCGCGTGTTGGTTGATTATGATAGTTAAGCTACATTTCAGTAGTGTGCTATGAGACTGGTTATGAAGGATGAAATGAAATACAATACCTTCTTTAGAAACAAACATTTTTAATCATCATTCAAATAAAAAAATAAAATTATGTGAAGTGCTTAATGATTTACAATAAATAATACATACACTATTGTATATAAAACTCTTCTGGGTTTTGGACCGCATCGTCAAAATATCAAACACTTCACCGACGTTTCGGCCACTATTGCAAGTGGCCATCTTCTGGGTGTTACATGTAACACAGAAGAGTTTTATATACAATGACAACGGCCGCGGAAGCCTTCGTTTACACATACACTATTCTTATAGCCTGTGTTGCAATATCTCAACACGTATGGTGAGAGTAATGTCCAAATTCATTTTAATTTCATTTTAGGGCATTCTGGTAAACTACGTTTTTATTTATTTATTTATTTATTTATTTATTTATTTATTTTTTTTTTTTTTTTTTTTTTTTTTTTTTTTTTGGAGCGTAAGTGTAGAGATTTTTTTGGGTTGCCCAGCCTTGAGCAAGCGACTTAAAATTGACCATGTGAAAAACATGAGGGCTGTAAATGGATTCCTGCGACGTTTAATGATTGTCCATGAGCTTTGTTAATTGTTATGGCAAAACCTAGACGAACAGGAAACTGAAGCCATTTGGCTGAAATGCCATATCTGAATGGGATTAAAGGAATTTATTTATTCTTATATTTCCTTATTTGTATGCTTATCCTTACAGAGAAAGAGCTGAAGACATTGTAGCACGCATAGACCAAAGATATGGTATGTAGCATCACGTTTCGCTGTATGTAAATTCCTTGCTATAGAGTTGCAAACGTCATCGCTGCCCTTCACTCCGAATTTTTTTATTATTTGACGACTTTCAATCATCTTATCTTCCACCCCTTTATAGCTATCGGCATGGTGTACAACGGGAGACTTCGGAAAACAATTACACACAGACCATTCGTTTCCGTTCTGTAGTTTTCGCTGCAGAGCGAAATATTAACACACACACACGTTGAATTTTATATTCACCGATAACTTTTCATCCCAATATACTCCCCCCTTTTATCATTATCAACCCTCAAGCAACAATGCAACCATTAAAACCATTTTCAAAGAGTAAATATAATTTTCAGAGTAATTATTGTTCCGCATTTCGCGTTATATTCTTCAAATTACTAAATATCTATCAGATCACTTTAAAAACGTGCCTAAAACCTCCCTCAGGTATAAATTAGTAACTGTACAAATTCTTAGCTATTTATGTCTTGTGGTTCAGACAAGCGTACACCGAACACACATTCACATTTATAGATATAGATTTCGCTAGCCGAGGATAGCTCTACGGGTGACTTCTATAGGATACCGAGATTCTGCTTCATTATATTAGATCTTATTGACAATTATTAAATTTGTAGCAACATATAAGTTCATACGCGGCAGGATAATACACAATATATACTCACAACACATTGACAAACGGTTCTACCGTTGAATAATGTACTATCGGTTTCTCAGCTGTTTAGTATTCTTCTTTCTTTTTTTGTCCATTAATACCGCATTGATATAGGTTCAACGTAGTTACTGTTATAGACGAAATATCTGCAAGCAGAAAAATATTTTCGTTTTTCGTAAGTAAAAGTGCCCTCATAAACTCCCTTCTTCATTCAGTTGCGAAACTACATAGCAAACAGCTCTACGATTTTGGTGTTTACGTATAAATGAAAACGACTATTCGAGAAAGGCGAGACGCACTACGGAAATAGTGCGCCAGGGTCGCTGCAGTAGACCCACTAGTCTCGCGTAGTCAACTGAGAAAGAAAGTTCGTCGTGTAAAAAGGGGCTTTAGGGCAGTCGTGAAGTGCCAACTTTATGAAGGGATCTCACTACCCCGACAACAACACAGTATGCAGAAATAAACAGGCGTTCTGCTTACATTCTAGAATGAACGACGTTGTAATTCATTTTCGTCTTTTGAAGGCTTTAGCCATACATGTGTTACTGATTAACAATTAATTACATCAAATCAGCTAGGACCTATGTAGATTTGTTGATCATCAACTTTCTGTTGCTTTAAAACAAGGTACTTTCATGACATGATTTATAATATGAAAATAACAAAATACATATGTAGTTACATAAGCAATCCACAGTTTACAACTAAATGCCTCGCAAATAATTCATGTATCCGTTTTCATACAATATGTGTACACATCAAGTTGAAGTGGGAAAAACAAAGACTAAAATCTTCCCGGACGTGCTTCGTCTTCTTCCTATGATTGTGGGTGGAAGAAAGATATTTTCGACTTCGTAGGAGGAAGCCGGAGCGAGAAATTTTGTGAAAATATCTTAGGGCAATGGAAAAAGGCCTTTGTTTTAACAATTGTCACCTCAGATTGTGTTATAATATACATAAAACAAATATAAAACATTAATTTTGACAACATTGTCAGAGGAGAAAACAGCGATCTATTTGGTATGATTAATATACAAAAAACAGTCTTGATCGCAGAAATTAACAGTTTCTATTTACCGGTTTCGACCTGATGTAGGTCATCTTCGGAATTACAAACAGCCCATGTGGCCTGTGCTGTACTCGGCTGGGCTGGGCTGTCCTGGGCTGTTCTGCTGCCAGTTGGCAGGTAACAGTTACCTACTGGCAGGTAGGCAGAACAGCCCAGGACAGCCCAGCCCAGCCGAGTACAGCACTGGCCACATGGGCTACTTGTTATTCTGAAGATACCTACATCAGGTCGAAACCGGTTAATTGAAACTTTATTTCTGCGATCAAGACTGTTTTTTGTATATTTAAATATAAAACAAGTTGCTCTTACACTTTTAATGAGAGTTAAGAAGGGGAAATGTGCACGACGAACAACGCTCCGGTCCACCATGCGGTTGACGACAAAATTCGTGACGATCGACGATTCACTACGTAAAGAAGTTTCTTGGCGGCAAGCGCTTCGACACAGGCGATGAAATGAAAGAAGCTGTTAAAGACTGGCTATCTCCACATTCGGCCGATTTCTACGACTTAGGCATTCAAAAGGTTGTTGGACGATATGTCAAATGTCTAAATAAGGATGGAGATTATGTAGAAAAATAGAGAAAGATGGAAGGGATGTCAATAAAACAATTGCGTTGAAAACAAATTTGATTTTGAATGTTTTTATTTTAACCGGACTTTACTTTTGTAATATCCGTCGTATGTTTATAAAGATAAGGAACAACGTAAGACTTTCCTCGAGAACGCCGGATACCACTTTTACCGGGCGATGTTCCATTAATTACTACGTACCCTGTTTCTGATAGGAAATAGCGAATTCAGTCGCATAACTGTGGCGATTTACCACAAGCACGCAATTTGATTAGAAGCCACTTGTTTAAAAATAATTCTGTAAATCTACAAATCTGGAATCGGTTTGAGACCCCTAGTAGATAGCACTTGTTACTGCTCGTAGGTAAAGAGCTAGAACCTAGTTGTGTTTCACAAGAACGATACTTTCTGAATCCGTTTTGACTATGTGTACCGGTAGTTCATAACAAATGTTTGTTCAAATGTTTGTTAAGCTTAAGGGACTTAACTACAGGGTCATCAGTCCCTAAACTTACAAACTACTTATGAACTACCTACAACTAAGGACGGCACAAATATCCATGCCCGAGGGGGGATTCGAACCCCCGACCGTAGTGGCCGTGCAGACCGTGACTGAAGCGCCTCAGTCTCCTCGGCCACCGCGGCCGGCAGTTCATAACACTTGAAAAAAAGTATACATTTTAAAATCAGACTGCAAATTGATGTCAGTGATATAAACCTGAAATTATGTGAATAGCTCCTATTGTCTTGGACTGACCTGTGCAACTTTCCAGGTAGGTTTGTAGGTATCTTTCGCTGAGCGAGCGGTTGTATATGGTAGTTAGGTATTTAGCTATTGCATCGTCATACTCTGAAAGGAACGTATTTGGTACACCATCTGGACCGGGAGACTTGCTTTTGTTAAGCGATTTACATTGCTTTAATACGGCGATGATATCTACTAAATTACACACGGGGCAGTTTATTGGCGACTATTATTGTTTATGACGACATATCTCCTGAACTGTCATAGGTGGCTCTTAACCCCACAGCGATAGTAAGGAATGTGTGTACCAAGTCTGGTTGAAATAGGACCAGTAGTTTAAGACGAGGTCTGGAACAGACACACACACACATACATACATACATACATTTTTGTGATATGTATAGATTAACAAGACATAAGAAATGTTTTTATACCTATTATGCTGCTAAACAGAGATACGGAATGCTTAAAAAAATTAAAAAGCCTCGTCGCCTTCTAAACAAGTTAATAAATGAATAGTGCAGCATAAATCTGAACTGTGATTAAAACAAAACAGTTCGGTTTATTTCGTCAATATGAATCACCACAGGGGGCAGAGCCCTCGGCGAACTGTTGTTGGAGTGTTACTGGAATAGTTATCACTGTGCCCATTGAGAGAAAGTTATGCGCTGTTACGGACTGGTGTGTACGTCAGCTGAGAGCCGCGGAGGGATTTTACGCGACAGAATTAGGGGCGGTGGCGTGCCTCCAAGTGAAACACACGCGGCCTCTGTTTATACGACTGTTTCTTCGCTCATTAAAACCGCAGGCGGAACGCTTCTGACTGTGTGATGTGCGTGGTAATGTCTAGCATTCGGATTCCGGCATGCAGTTAAGTCGCGATTCATAGCTTGACGCTCTATATACCCGCTGACAAATTTGTGCCATGTAGTTAAACGATGTCCAGCACTATTATGAATAGGTCCGTAATTCATACTCCTACTACGGTACATTAAGCTGGAGAACGTGCTATGGTCAATTTTGTATTTATAAACAGTAGAGATTAATATCACTGAAATTTTAACTACCTTTGTACAGGGCATTGTATCAGTGAGATGTCTATTGCAGTCTATCTGTATATATGAAAATGAATCCCTGTTTCTCTTGATCATGCAATAACTTGAGAACTGCTTGACCGATTTGACTTATCTTTGTGTGTGTGTGTGTGTGTGTGTGTGTGTGTGTGTGTGTGTGTGTGTGTGTGTACGGGAACTGTACGGGAAATGAGAAAATTTGATAAAAGCTGAATGTGAGTTTTTCAAAGTCCCCGTGTCTTTATGTTGCATGAAAATCTATAGTTTTATTCCTATCTTGATGAAATTTTGCACACTTGATACTACCGCCGATCAAACTGGCCAACGACTCTAGATCGTGTTCGTATTAAGATGTGGCGGCTGGTATGTCAGAACATATAAATACCATAATTTCTGACACGATTAGATTTTAATATGCGAACCTTAAGGAAAGGTTGTAACTAGAAATGATTGACAAATTTATTTTGAAAATCTTTTGCCCACAGGATGTGCTCGAGCTATATATATAACGGGATTTGTGTGTTTCTTTGTGTGTATGTATTGTATATAAATGTACAGTTTTATTGCAAATATAATGAAATTTTGAACACTTGACCTCCAAACCAAGTAGACGGTAGGTCTTAAGTGTAAAAAACACGTGTAAGACTTGGTTCACGAGACATGAAATGAGATGCGCGAAAATTGCAGCATCACACCTCAATGTTGCACATTTAAGGCCGGTTTCCATATAGGATACTGTGTTCCGACTGCCGCCGCGGTGGCCGAGGGGACTGAGGCGCTTCAGTCACGGTCTGCACGGCCACTACGGTCGGGGGTTCGAATCCCCCCTCGGGCATGGATATTTGTGCCGTCCTACTTCGTAAGTAGTTGATAAGTAGTTTGTAAGTTTAGGAACTGATGACCCCGTAGTTAAGTCCCATAAGCGTGGAATCGCGTATGAAATCGTTCCATTGAATTTACAGAGGCGGCAAGTGCGTCATTTCCACATAGCCTGCTGTGTGGCTGCCGTGTCCTTGCCGTGCGCCTGTCGTGCTGTGTTTTATCCGTCGGGAGAGCGATTCCACGACAGGTGACAGGTGCGCAGCGGGAGCACAGTACGTCTTGTGGAAACGACGTCAAGGCGCCGGTACGTTACCCGTCTGCGGTCGCTCTGTGTTCGGCTCTTTTCGACTTTGCCCGAACTGCTACGACTCTCTCTCTCGAGGGTATGTGTGCTGTCTGACCGCACGCTAGGCTCTGCGTGTCTTTTATGAACATGGACGAAAAGCTTGTAACACTTGTTCAAATGTTTGTTAAGGGACTTAACTGCGGGGTCATCAGTCCCTAAACTTACACACTACTTATCAACTACCTTATATTAAAGACGACACCAACTTCCATGCCCGAGGGGGGATTCGAACCCCCGACCGTAGCGGCCGAGCAGACTATGACTGGCGCTCCGCAGACCGCTCGGCCACTGCGGTCGGCTGTAATAATTGTTCAGCACCATCCGGAACTCTACGATTTGTCACAGAAAGATTACTCTTGCCAAAGACAATAAATATATGGAGGGACATTGGTGAGAAGCTTAACAAATTCAGTAAGTATATGTTTTGTTTCCCTTTCCATATTACTTTTTGGCGTATTTGTGAAAGATAAAAGCGATAAAATTTTTCACATTAGCTCTAATTTTTCTCACTTGTGAATTTTATCCATTATGGATGTTGAACTCCGTGACTGTTCCTAATAGGTTGTGGAAATAAAATCCGCTACCAGTCACAATTTTCGGTGGTTTATTAGAACACTACCGGTTTCGGGCTTGTGCCCATCCTCAGGTGTTTACATTCAGACAACTGTTTAAAGAAAACGTTAATTACTTTGTGCTTATCAATATATAGGTATCCTATAGCTGATGAATGTAAAAGCAAATGGGCGCTACTGAGATAGTAATTTATTCGAGCTCGAGCTAGACGCAAAACCACATCTGGCCAGGCTGCAAAGACAGTAAAGGGTTGGACACTGGAAGATGGAATGCAGTTTCTAATTCCGCTTCTTCAAAACCGTGAGATTTATACCAACGTTCAAAGTTCCCTCGACGATGATGTTGAAAGTAGCTTGTTAAGTTTTCTATGCAAGATCTCGGGCAGTAGAGATCGCAAATGTAAATAAAACCGCTCATTGCTGCTCAAAATTACTTTACGAGTGGCCACAGTGCTTGCGCAAAGGAAATTTATCTAACTGCTCACTTCTTAAGTGATAAGCCAACATTTTAACAAACACAAAATAAGTGTTCAAAAAGGAATAGATAATTAAAATGGGACACGGATCATGAAATTATAATGCAGAGGATTGATACTTTAAATCATAATCTATTCAATTAAATGAACAAGCAAAAAAGTGTGGGGAGACCATATTAAACTCAGCAAAGCACACAACTTGTACAAAAGCGAATTAAATCATAAAGTTACTGCCCATAGTGAAATTGTTTCTGCCCTTTATGAATATGGAGGTAATGTGGGAGGAAAATTGCAAATATACAGTGGGTAAAGGAAAGCGCATTCATTCACTCACAGACAGGTGCATAATGCTTGCAACACATTACTCATATGGCAACACTTGATAGGAGAGGCAAAACGAAGCGTTGGAGGCGTTTTGACGAGATGGCGGCTGTCCTTAAGCACAAATTAAAAAAAAAAAAAAAAAAAAAAAAAAACCACCATGCGCCAAACGAACTCACGTGAGGGGAGGCAGCAGCATACAATGAAAGTACCAAGAGGTGTGCAATCATGGTGCATTACATAGGATTTACAAAAAGAAATTAGAATGAAACTTTCACTCTGCAGCGGAGTGTGCACTGATATGAAACTTCCTGGCAGATTAAAATTGTGTGCCGGAATCGGGACTCGAACCTGGGACCTTTGCCTTTCGCGGACAAGCGCTCTACCGACTGAGCTACCCCGACACGACTCACGATGCCGCCTCACAACTTTACTTCCGCCAGTACCTCGCGGTAGAGCGCTTACCCGCGAAAGGCAAAGGTCCCAGGTTCGAGTCCCGGTTCCAGCACACAATTTTAATCTGCCAGGAAGTTTCAAAAAGAAATTAATTTACAATAAGCAAGTTAAGCACACACGAAAATTCATGTTAAAGACCGTTACAAAAGCATGTGGTGCAATCAGTCATACCAAGAAAGGAAAGATGGAATCAAACCAGAAAATCAGAGAAATATTTAGCATACTCGCGGATACAGACATGACGTGAAAATGTTAGTCAATAAACAGCAAGGAAATTCAAACATACTAAGTTTACACAAAGGCTGAAGGCCACACACATGTATTCAAAAAATGTTCAAATGTTTGTAAATCTTATGGAACTTAACTACGGGGTCATCAGTCCCTAAACTTACAAACTACTTATGAACTACTTACGAACTAGGACGGCACAAATATCCATGCCTGAGGGGGGATTCGAACCCCCGACCGTAGTGGCCGTGCAGACCGTGACTGAAGTGCCTCAGTCCCCTCAGCCACCGCGGCCGGCCAAACATGTATTCTAATTTGAAAAAACCAGGCACAAAATCTTCACCGGAATGATAAACCACATACTATATTTAAACTGAATGACTCGTACTTGCAAATAAACATTTTGCCACGCAAGACGAAAGAATTACTCAAGAAAACTAACACTGATAAACCAAGACTGCCTGATCACAAAGAAAGCAACGTTCTAACAGCATGCCATCCTCTCAGCATGATTCCACGACTTACTCGCTTTGGTGGTCACAGCAAGAGTGCAGCTATAAGGCCACACCAACAGCCTTCCCCTCCACACACCGGATGTAGGGGGCACTCAAAGCGATGCAGAGCATCCTGAAAAAGATAATACCCTCTTCTAGAGCTCCAGAGAGGTCTCGATTATCACCTCTTTCAACCATGATTATGTTGGTACTACACTAAGAACAGACCACCTCACCATTTTGCCAAGTAAGCTTGTATCTGGCCAGCCAGCAGACACCAATGCAGACGACATGGAAGACATGCGTTCTTAACAAACGTTAATTGCCCTAAAGCACAAGGCGGCGACTGTAAGCCATTGTGCGGCAATCAGTCGTTATTGAAAGCAACTGTCCACACTCACATGAACACACATTTTCAATCACACAGGTGGAAACGTGTATAAACATGGGACACTGATCATTAATAAAGAATAAAATAATTGACATAGAAATCAACAACGTTAATGGTGGAGAAACTCTTTAGAGTAATGAATAACTCAAAATGAAACACAAACACACATTCAGTGGACGTGTTTCAATGTATGTGGAGAAGAAAACGAAGATGTAGAACTCCCTCTTCTGCAAGTCCTACGTCATTAACGCGTGCTGGCCAGATAAACAGAAGGCGAGGGTCGTCGATCTCGCATGGTAGCGCTGACAACATTTGGAAAGTACATTGACCGAAATTGTAAGAGCCAGGAATGAGACAACAGTGGTGGGGGGAGAGGAGAGCCATCTGTTGGAACTGCAGCTTTCAGGGAGACATTCTGACAGCCGATTTCGACAGAAAATTCTAAATAATTACTATAGTTATGGGCGTACATACTTATGGCATTACAGTTGATCTTCTATATGACCCATCTATATGTACATCTAATTTTGGATGCGATATGAGCTCTAATTAAGGCTCTTTTTTTATCATGTTACTGAACATAATGCTCTGATTTGATTTTATATATAGAAACAGGTGCAGTCTGAGGATGCTACGCCAGATGGGAGGGGTGAAAGCCTCCCAGGGCAACCAGAAATTGGTCTTCCCACCAATTTGTGTTTGAACCAGGAGCCTCCCAACTATGGAAGTCAAATGTAATTACCGTAATTGCATCCTTCCTATGCTGCTGCTGGCCCTCCGACCCTCTCCCTCTGAATGACTGCAGAATATCGGTTGGGAATGGTCACGTGGTAGGGTGGGGGAGGAGTGGTCACGTGCTGGATTCTCATTGGTGGGTGGTGGTGACATGGTAGGGGTGGGGATAACGTAGGCATGTGTAATGCGGTGGAGGAGTGAACACCTGCAACTGCAATAACAATAAACAATTACAATAAATAAATAAACAAACAATTACCCTAAGTACACAAAATTGCAATTGCACACTTACTATAAGTATATGTAACTGAAATTATGCAGTTACACAATTACTCTAAGTACACGCAATTGTGCAATTACTCTAATTAATTTGATATCAATTTTATGCCCCAGAATGCTCAACTGCATTCTACTGCCGACATTGGCCAAGGGGACAGATCAGCAACCGCCCCAAGTGCCAGAGAAGATAAGAAAATTAATGACTTCTTTTTGAAGATGTAGCAGATAAAATCAAATGTTTGTAAATCTATCAGACTCAACTGCTTGTTTATGCCCGTAGCTTAGAAACTACTTAAAATAAGGACAACACAAACAGCCATGCCCGAGGGGTACTCAAACACCCGTTGGCGTAGCAAATACAGTTATGACTTTTCTGATCTCGACGTTTCTTTCTTTCCCTCTGTTTTATTCCTCCTCATCGATACTAAATAATTCCTAAGAGCCACAAAAACCACCTCGTCTATTTGCTCCATTGCGAGTGAACACAGCCGGCACACGGTATGCTATCTGGGAATACACGCGACGAGACACAATCGGAGCACAGTCGGGACACGGAGCACTATGTGGGTACTGACACTTACTCCTAAACCACTGGACTGATTTCAAGCAAATTTGTTCCACATATTCCTTTCAGTGAGGTACCAATTGCTGTAGAACTAAGAACCACATACGACACATGGTTCAGGATATATAATTTCATAAACAATAGGATTTGCAAGAAACTGCCACATAATGCAAAGAGACCTTATGAATACAGTATATGAGAATGAGAGTACTTAGTGACTTGCAGTAATAATTTTAAACCTTTATTGAACTTTTCCTCTCTGACAACTGTAGCAAAATTATGAAAGAAAAGCCGGCCGCGGTGGCCGAGGGGACTGAGGCGCTCCAGTCACGGTCTGCACGGCCACTACGGTCGGGGGTTCGAATCCCCCCTCGGGCATGGATATTTGTGCCGTCCTTAGTCTTAGCTAGTTCACAAGTAGTTTGTAAGCTTAGGGACTGGTGACCCCGTAGTTAAGTCCCATAAGTTAAAAAAAAAAAAAAAAAAATAAAATAAAAAAAATAAAAAATAAAATAAAAAAAGTTGTACACTATATATTGTACCTGCAGGTAACTTAACAGACAGCTGAAGGTATCTTCAAAATTGGATCAAAGACTCGTAGTTCATGAGATATGTTTATGGAAAACCGTCCCATCAGGCATCAGGTTTCAATATACTACTTCTTTTCTATGAACTGTACTGGCAATAGATTTAACAGACATACAGCACTTATGTGAACATATACCTGAAAAATTATACAGTTGTACAACATATAATTCAGTAAATATGAGATAATGTATACTGTGGTGCGTAAAAACTGCCACATCATGCACCACGTTTTAATACATTTACGGATTTACTAAGACACTCCTGTATTCTAGTCAACTTAAGGAAATTCCTAAAAGCTGACAGTGCTGTTGACAAATCTGAACAAACTTTGAACTGTGAAGCGCATACGGCTGCAGGCGAAAGAAATAGACTTCTACGGAGCTACAAGGAAAGGAAGAGAATGGAACAGTGTACATCCAACAAGTACCCATTATTTCCAACAGATCTACCTTTTAACTTCAAGAGACTGCTGTTTACAGAAAGATTTGCATGTTCTATTAGATTAATAAATCACAGGGTAATCTATTAAATTACTGCGGAACGGATCTGACATCTCCATGTTTCTCACACGGACATTATTCTGCCACAAATAAAACATGTTTTTAGAAACAAGAATATGGATAAAGAGAAAAGAGGATGTGCTAACACAAGGCTTGAATAAATAAATAAATACCCTAGCAACGATAGGTTTTCAGATAGTGTATATATAAAGACGAATCCATTTATCTTCATAATTCTCAAGACAAGGTTTGTATGAAATACAATGTTTGAGAAATGTACCGGATAAAACGATAATTTGACAGAACTGAAACTGTGTTTCTATTGCATATAAATCTATACCTTTGCTCCTATTTTGACGAAATTTTCACACGTGATCTTCAAAACATGTCTACATCAAATTTCATTCGATATATGGAATGGTGGGGTACATTACTTTCGGAGTTTGACAAAATCCACAGTTTTGCTCCAATCTTGATGAAGTTTTGCAACTTAATCTTTATACCACATAGAAGGTCACGGTCTACATTAAATTTCGCCTGTTTTTCGATATAAAGTTTTTTACTTATGACTATGTGACATCCTTGGCAATGTCTTGCTGTTTATTTAATGATAATGTGAACTTTTGTGTCACACTTATGTAGTGTTAAACAAATATCGTTAAATAAAATTTTTATATTTTTTATCGTGATGATCTGACAGTTGGCCAAAGATGTTACATGTTTACAGTTGGCAGTTGTAACGGTAAAATTTATACTGTGGTTTAAATGTCTGTGATCTGTGGATTATGATTATTCGTTATATAGATAAGGATGTCACATAGTCGAAAGTAAAAAAAAACTTTATATCGAAAAAACAGACATAACTTAAAAGTATATATAACATAACGATTATTATTATATAAAATTTTTGTGTATTTCGCAGATTGTATGACGATGGCTAATTGTGCAGAAATGGATCCATAACAACTTTATAATAAAAAGCTTTATAGCAGCATGTTGGTATAATTACACTTATAAGCCATGTGTATGTCACTGAACTCCTAAACCGCTGGACCGATTTTGATGAAATTTTGTGTGTGTGTTTGAGTTGGCCCTTGGATGCTTTCGTTCACATCGGAGGTGACGCTCAAAAACCGAAAAAGCTGATTTTTTATGGACGTCACCAATTCGGATTTGATTCGTATTTTGTGCATTGCCATCCCGATCATCCGATTGCGATAACTGTATACATAAATTTTCGTACGGTGCTTGGCGGAGGGTACTTTACGCAGGCAAATAGGGGAACATGGTGACGAACAGAGATATGGGAGATAAGAAGATAATGCTGAATTTTCAGCTAGTTGCTTATAACTCTGGCCAGCATTTATTTTCTGACAGTGCAGTTCTTTTAGCTGACCTTTGATATTTAGTGCACGTTGAATTCAAATATGTATTCACTCTCCTCAATCATGCCATGCTTCTTCACTACAACGATATTTAAGTAACAGCCAATTAGATACTCTATACACACTGAGGTGCAGAAGTCGTGGGACAATGGTATGCACAAAAACAGGTGGTAGTAGTATTTCATAAGCAGGGTATGAAAGGGAGGTGCATTCTGCAGAACTAGCATTTGAACTTCGGTAATTCAGGTTGAAAGGTTTTGGTTGTGACTATGTTCGCATGACGTGAATTAATAGACTCTGAACGTGCAATGGTAATTGGAGCCAGAGGCACGGAGTAGTGGAATGATAGGGGTACTAATTCAAATAGATGACATCACGAGGGTATCATGTTACACAAGTATGGAAGGCAACCACTGTTGAGTCATCAAAAAAATCAGTTATAGGGATACTGGCACATTAACCAATATTACACAAGTGGGGAGGGAAGGGCAAGCAATCAGAGCATGGGCCATTAAAAATCAATTGATGGGTGTACGAATTCAGTCTGATTACATAACCCATATCACACAAGTGTGGAGGAGAGGGTAAGCAATCAGAGCATGAGTCATTAAAAGAATGAACTGATGGTGGTACTGAATCAAACTGATTATGTAACCCACATTACAAACCAGACTGTTGAGTCATCAAAAAAATCAGTTAATGGGTGTTCAGATTTAAACTGCTAAATTAACCACTCAATAAAATGTTAATATAACCCAGCTAACGTGAATGTTTACAATAAAATTGAAAGTCCCCCAGCTCACAAAAATTATTGTAAATATTTATAACAAAATGTTAATATCTTTCAGCTCGTGGAATATTGTTTATAACAAATTGCTAAAATTCCCCAGCTCACAGAAATTATTGTTTATACCAAATTGCTAAAAATTTCAAAAGCACACATAAATTCTCCAGCACTCGTAAATGTTTACAATAAAATATTGTTTGTACCCAGCTTGCGTAATGTTTATAACAGTGTTGTACGTTTTGAGACTTTGTGGTACATGCAATGAGTGAAATCCAACGGCCTACTTCCCTGGAAACTTTTTCAAATCAAATGTTTGTTAAGCTTATGGGACTTAACTATGGGGTCATCAGTCCTTAAACTTACAAACTACTTACTAACTACCTTATACTAAGGACAGCACAAATATCCATGCCGGAGGGGGGATTCGAACCCCCGACCGTAGTGGCCATACAGACCGTGACTGGAGCGCCTCAGTCCCCGCGGCCACCGCGGCCGGCGGAAACTTTTTACGCCGCGTCTCGCACTTCAAGCCGCCAGGGAGACTGCTCATCATGCCGTGCACGTGTCTGCAATTTTACACCGCATATCGCCTGTAATGCACCACCTCGCCAACAGCGACCACGGCAGATCGCGCGCACGCGCGCGCGTGTGTGTGCAAATGAAACGCCCATATGTGGGTTATTTGGTCCTCCACCTGGAAATACCACTCAAAAGCATCATTTGGGGATCATCCTGGAGTCTTGCTGACCCAAGATCTGCTGGTTGTGGAGGAATTTTTTGATAAGGGGCTTGATTTACTCTAGATACGTGATCAATATGTCTCTATATCTAATGTCTCGAAGAATACATCTGGAATCGAAGGATTAATTGCACCTCTCACCCATAAAGGAGTTATTTGGTCTTTCGCCTAGAAATATCACTCAAAAGCGTAATCTGGAGAACGAATCAGAGTCATATTAGGACATGATCCATTGGTTGTAATGTGAATTTTTGTGTCCAGTAGCTTGACCTACTCAAAAAAAAAAAAAAAAAAAAAAAAAAAAAAAAAAAAAAAAAAAAAAGAAAAAAAAAGAAAGAGCTGGAAGTAGATCTGTTGCATTTTAAGTTTTTTGTGCCTTTGCACTATGTTTTGTGTTTTTGGTTGGGAAAATAAGCAATCTAGGAATATTATTCTCTAGAGAGTCCCTTTACTCTTCGGTGGTGTGTGTGTAGATTTGTGAGTTGTCTGTTGGTGTCGTAAGATACCTTATACTGCTCCTGCAGTGTTATCGATGTGCACTAATGCGTCTGTAGTCGAAGATTACCTAAAACACGTTGTTGTATACAATCTACAAGGTTAAACTAAATTGATCTGGATGGTTAATAATACTGTAGACTATTGTAACTATGGATATATTCTGTAAGATGGGTTGGTGTATATAATATATGCAATAGGAGTTGAATAACGAAGAGAGTGTTCTGTCTCTCCATTGTGTGTTCTTATCGGGTTCTCAGAGGTATGCTGTGTGGTCGTTAACGTCTGCTTCGCCTTCTATCTGGAAAACACAGTCGATGATTGTTCGATTCTGTGGTTAGTATAGTCCTGACCCTAACTAGAGGCGTGTATATTCTGTCAGCTCTGTTTCATCCTCTATACCCTGATCTAACATCCAAAGGATCCAGTGGTAACATACATCAAGCTCTTGCACGTTGTACGTACCTGTGTGGTGTCTAAATGTCTGATCTATTGCTGCGTTTTCCTCTTAAACACAATGACGTGGTTAGTCGCAGGAGTCATAAAAATTCGTGATGTATTTGGATTTAAATAGTTCTCCAGCTGCAATATTACACTAAAGCATAATTCGACAAACATTCCGCTGTCTTAATAGAAAAACAATTGAAGGTTGTGATGTGTATTTCCTTGATCTTGGAGCTATTTACCGTAAAAACGTATAGAAGCGAGTCTATTCTTTTTTTTTTTTTTTTTTTTTTTTTTTTGCTCTGTGCAATTTTCGAAATGCAAGTTGTGACGAATAAACAGCCTAGATGGAAAGCTGATATAAACTTTACTTTTCGAGCGCATAAATTATACATACACACGTTACTTGTTGTTTGAAGGAGAACACAATGGCGAATGACGAATGGCCCTGGTTCTTTTGTGTAGGAAGACTGGTGTAACAGGTGAGTATATCATAATATGACATTTTTAATAAGTATAATATCCTTTGTTGCTGTTTATTAGCTTTATTTATCTGTCCACTACTGCTGTTTCGCCGTATTTGGCATTGTCAAGTGGCATCTGTTCCTCTATATGATTTTTATAGGTATCTTTTTAAATAATTTTTAATGTAATGAGGTTCTTATTTGACAGCTATTTTGATGCTATGTGTTTTCAAAGATCTTTGTAAACACATATTTATGGAGTTTAATTAGCAGTCTTCGAAAGAGAGAAAATTAAATTGATGTTTTAGACAGGCCAGGAAAGTTGCTAATGAATCCCAGTGGACGCGTTGGGCAGTTGGCGGTAATATTCTCAAGAGTTTCTCAACATAGGTGAAACGTTCAGTAATGTTTCAGATTTCGATGTGCAATGGGATTATAGTGTTGAGGGAAACAAGTTAACATTTGAGGAAGAGTAGAGAATGGTCAGTAGATTGCAGTGCAATAAAGAGACTGGGGTAGATGAAATTAAGACATAACTCGTAAAATACAGACTAAAGTCAGGATTGAAATGGTTCACAGGATAATTAAATTGGATGGGAGTCGGGATAGGTTCCGTTTGATTGGACTAAAGCATTAACAATACGAATTTGCAAGCATGGAAACAGACACGATTGCAATAACTCTAGAGGTACGTCTTTAATTAGCACTGTAGGCAAAATCAGTTTTTCCAATGTACGATTCCGTTTACTCTCAGCAAATCCTGCCTATTTTTGAATGACGTTACAACTCATACTACTCCCCAAAACCGAAAACCAACTATATAATAGTCCTGGGTGCTTGTTGTGTTGAAATAGAACCGCAAACCTGTCGAAACGTGTTTATTTAAACATAACCGGTTTCACATCAATTGAGATGCATCTTCAGGTACATCTGTGAAAAGTAAAATACCAACTTAACCACTAATCAGAATATCCAAGAGACCGAGAAGAAATTTCTAAAAAACATATTTAAAATTAAAGTTTATAATTTAAAAAAAACTATGTAATATCATGATCATTGGCATACCGAGAAGTACTTCCTACGATAGTGATTACATGTTCTATGAAGGACAGCGTACAGCATTCAAGAGTCCCTGATAGAATACTATCACGATAAGGTGAGGTCGTTAAATTACTTCCCCGTTTCTAACCAATTCGAATCTAAAACACACGCGCAGCTAACTCATTTCGTAACGCAGTAGTAAGAAGGGCCTCATGCATAGCCGATATAGAATGTGCTACTAATGTGTCTACATTATTTTGGGACACATTTTGTCTAGCATTATAAGATAACACATTATTCACCAACAGTGACTCCCTTCCGTTAAAACAGATCCCCGTGAGGTTCGTCACTCATGGAACAAATTAAAACCACATTCTGAAACATGCCTGTCAGACTCCAAAACTCTCAACGGGCGCTTCTGGCCGCCTTTATAAACATAATGCTGATTATCTTATGGTGCGCCTGTTGTACATTGCTTTTTAAAAACGCGTCATGTACAGCTCTGTATGTTCATGGATACCATCAAACACATCAGCCGTGAGCATGCGAGAGAGCTGCAAATGTGCGAGATACGTTTGTTTATTACGCATGTCGTTCTTAGCATACAAATTATGTATTTCATTTCTAATACAGAAATGCATAATCTTCTAATTCGAAAAGAAAAAAAAACACATTTTTATTTAACTGCCATTAAATACAGTTGGGGAAAACTTTTCTCCTTAGGCAGAAGATCCCTCTAGCGGGCAACGGCTAGTTACATCCAAAGACCTTCAAAAAATAACGGCGCTGCTGTCGCGGGATAATTTGAACCTTCGGCCGGCCGCCATGGTAGTGGCAAGCGTCAGAGATATACGAGTGTTGTTAGCAGGTAAATATACACAATTGATAGTCACGTCTGTATTGTTTGAATATTGCGGTGTGCTTGAAGCACGATGGTGAAGAGCTGCTCAGCGTTTAAGTGCATAACTCAATTTAAGACAGGAATACTGTCTTCCCATTTATATTTCTCAGGAATACAAGTAGCCCTACTACTTGTGTTCAGAGAGAGTTACTGTTGCTTAACAGACTGTTAGTCAAGACAATATAGGATTGAATGAAATAAATAAAAGGCTTTTACAACAGTGGTAGATCTTAAAAAGGAGCTACTTTAGGCAGTACTGGTGGACAGGAATTTCAAAAAGTTTCCAAAAAAATGTTCAAATGTTTGTACAGCTTATGGGACTTAACTACGGGGTCATAAGTCCCTAAAAAAGTTTCATTTTATGATTGTGTAAAATAACTATTGGGGTCACGAAATTAGTTGCCTCACTGCAGTTCGAAATTTTGTTTATAAAATTAATTTTAGCAAATTGAAACGCAGAATTTAAAGGTAATCTGCTTTACATATAGGCATAACAACTGAAAGGGGTTTGCAGAACTGTGTATAGTTCCATATATGAATAACACATAGCGACACTGGATGCACTTCGTAAAGTTGAACCTATGACAATAGTTGTTGACTTTTGAGTCGTTCACGCTACTGTAAGGTATTTGGCTTACAGCATTAAAAATGCTAATATTCTTACTAGATACCCTAATGCTAATGTCAGAGCATTAGTTAAGAAAACGTTATGGCATCCTTCTTGTTCTTAAAAGAATTTGGTAGTGGCTGGTTGCTGTATTCACAAGGTAAGAAGTTATTTTTCAGGTATGTATCTGATGGCATATTTTACTTTGACAATCGATTTTTAACATTAGCTGTTTCAGGCAGCTCTGTTTGATTTTTTGATGCTATGGAATATCTAAATATTGGAGAATACAGCACTAAAGCAAAGACGTAAAGTGTGAAACTCTTCCGAAATTAATGTTCGTACAAAAGTTTCACAGTCGTAGTATATACTGAGAAAGTGCCAAAAAATCGTGTCTGACGATAAATTCCGTTCATATGCTGCACTTAGAACGCTAAAAGACTACATCTTACAGTTCGGTTTCGTTAGGAAGAGGAAATAAGTTTACATACAACCGATAGTTGCTATATATTCAAGGAGTATGAACCTATACATTTCATTCCATTCCATGATGGTGGTGGTGGCGGCTGGTGCAGCAACAGTGTTGAATAATTAAAAAATGCTCCGTCTCTGTTGCAGTATTTTATTCTCCAATAACGCGTTTCGTGCTGTTAGCGCATCCTCAGATTGGGCGGAGATGGAGCCACAGAACTATCTATTGCTGTGTAGGAGGTATCTTAACAATTTGTGTTATTAGGCGCCATAGCAGCAGAGGAGTCGCTGTCGCGGCAGGGCCACGTTTACAACTTATCACTTACCTGCCGCGACAGCGACTCATCTGCTGCTATGGCGCCCAATGACAACACAAATTGTTAAGATACCTCCTACACAGCAATAGATAGTTCTGTGGCTCCATCTCCGCCCAATCTGACGATGCGCTAACAGCACGAAACGCGTTATTGGAGAATAAAATACTGCAACAGAGACTGAGCATTTTTTAATTGAGAATGAAGCTGTTTTGTAGTTATATATTTAAATGAGACGTAGTTTTCCTGACTTAAATGAATACTCTCACTAATCTGAAGAACCTTATGCGCATTTAAAGTTGGCGCGGAAGTTTGCCACCACAATGGCCGCCGAGGCGCTCTTCAATTTGTCCGCTGTTCGCAGTCGGCCGCTTACGCGATTGTGGGAGCTTGCTTACATGAGTTTTCCTTGTTCCTGTCAGACACGCGGCAGTCTATCATGCCGTCTCGAGCAGCTTTATGGGCTTGTTGTACACGTACCGCGGTTGCAGCACTTCCTCTTTTTGAGGATGCCGTTTGTTCCCGGTAAGCGGCTCATTTCAAGTTCTTTTAGCACACGTTTTTCGCATTAATGTTTTGTTTTTGCTCAGTTTATCGTGGGTTATTTGAGGATCGTGGATAGTATTTGTGATCAGTAGTTTACCAGTTTGGTTTTCGGTTTTAGCTTCACCCACATTGCTCGTTTCTTCGAATTATGTAGAAACGGGGAAGTTATTTAATAATTGACGACCACACCTTATGGTAATAGTATTATATCAAGGCCTCCTGAATGTTGGACGCTATCCTTCATAGAAAGTGTAATAGTTATCGTAGTAAGTAGTTCTTAGTAGACCCTTGATGATAACGAATTTTATAGTTTTCTTTAAAAAAAATTAACTTTAATTTCAAAAAATTTATAGAAACTCCTTATACTTTTCGGTCATTTCGATATTATGGTTAATAGTTAAGTTTGTGTTTTACTATTCACAGATGTATCTGAAGATGCACCTCAATTGATGTGAACCGATTGTGTTTAAATAAAGACGTTCCAACAGCTTTGCGGTTCTATTTCAACACACCAGCACCCAGGCCTTTTTCTATTAGTTAAGTTAGATTTAGGTTTTGGGGAGTACTGTGTGTTGTAATTTCTATCACAATGTTCTTAAGCTGCGGCTGCCCTTCTGAGAAATTTATCCGCCCACTTTTGTCATATTTTTTGGCCCACTTTAGATTACGGTAGTATCACTAAAAGTGGGCCTTTGCGATCGTCTTTTGACAGCTCGAAATTTAAATGAAAATAACGGCTTCACTATTCATCTGACACGAAGATTGAATAACCAAATTTGGAGAGGAGAAAATTCTCTACAACTTAGCTCCCTTATGTTTTTTTGATATCTCGTATCGTTTGAGACATATTTGCAAAAATAACGGAATTGAATTAACGAAAACCAGCCGTTCGGAGATGTCACGTGACATTCCTCGCGTATTTGATGATTTTCTTATTGTAACTTACACATTGTCATTTCAAACCAATGGCACACTGAGGAATTATCAAAAACACATCGTTCTTCGTACGATAAATGATAATATAATGTCTACAAATACCATATTAACATCAGTTAACAACAACCATCAATAGTATGAGATTAAAGAACCCTTGTTTTGATTTGTAGCCGTAGCGCTGCCGGGCGCCGTGGCTCAGCGCGCCCGGTCAGAGGGCTGAACGCTCTCTGTAATAAAAAAGCTGAGCCAAAGAACACGTAGAACGAAAACGAACAAACACGATCAGCGTCCGCAAGGACAAGAACTACCCATAGAGCAAAAGAAAAGAAAAAAAAAAATAGCGTAGTGGGCAAGGTGCTGGACTGTGACGTGAAAGGTCAGAGGTTCCAAACCCGCCACTACCTAATTTTTTTTCCTAAAAGGGTTTCAGACACTCTTATTAATTAATTAATTATTATTTAGATTATTATTTTGGTCCAAAATGTTTGCAAAAACTTATAAAACTACAAATCTAAAGTGGGCCGTAAAACATGTGAGTGCGATTTTTTTGGTTCATTGGTGTCAAAAATGCAAAATTTTCATAGTGTAAACAAACACAGGCAACGAGACGGTAAAAGAAGCAGTGGGGTGCAATCAGACATACTTAATATAGAACATCTGATCATATAGTTCGGTGAAAAGTACTATAACAGTATTGTAGAAGAACTATGAATTGCAGTTACCTTAACCTCCCATAACTATGCACCGCAGAGCTCTGCGTTACACCAAGTCTTCCTTTGGTATGGTGTTCAGAAGCCTCTTCACGTTTCGTTGGATGTCAGGGATATCGTCAAACCTCTTTCCTTGCAAAGCGTGGGTGAGTCGAGGGAATGGGAAGAAGTCTGGAGGATTGAAATCCGGCGAGTACGGTGGATGTTGAAGTTGCACGCTCAAACTTGCTTTGAAAGGAACGAAATTTGACGATATTACCGACATCCATCAAAATTTGTCGAGGTTTTTGAACAACATCCCTAAGGAATACTTCGTGCAAAGTTTCCAGGACATGTATGGCAGATCTGAGCGGGTCATAGTTATGGGAGGTGACTGCTTCGAAGGACAGTAAGGTAGCTGTAGGGGGGAGGGGGGGGGGCGAGTCGCTGTCACAAGAGAAAGTAACTAGGAGTTCAGTAATACAAAAAATTTTGCGTAAGTGATATTTATGTAATGTTAAAATTACGGAATTCCTTGTATAACATTGATTATAAATTAAATATATGATCAATTGTTTTATAGTACAATGAGTTAATGATGAATAATCACAAAGCCTGAAAACTGTTTTCAGGAACCAATCGATAGGTAAAAGAACATGGTACAATTAGTAGTTCTGAAAATTTCGAAAAATCTATTCCTTTACAAATTTTCTATACACTGGGAGCTTTCTTAATGAGTCTTGCCAGAAATGTGAGACACTGGTTAAGTAAAATATATTTTTCTGTCGGAAATCTTGTAAGAATAGGATAACATGCTCCAATCCCAAAAATACGCAAAAGAACTTCGTCCAACAATTTAACACTTTAATGCATAGTTTAGGTGATCAGCTACATACCTTATTTATTCCATTATCTATCAAACTGGTCAACATTTAAACACAAATTCATTTGTAGCTTGTCCTAGAAAGTATAAATTGCAGAGAGCTACTGAATCAGTTCGAAAGTTACCTGCATTGAGTTACTTCTAACATGTGATTCGTTTACTTTAGTATTCCTCGTTCTTTGTTTACGTTGGTGTTCTTCCTTTGCCATGTAAAAGTAGTCACTCACATACTACTATTGCATTATACTTTTTGGAAATATTAGAGCCATAATGGTGACATTTTCTGCATCGGGTACATCATGGAAGCACTCTATAGTTGACCAGTCCTGAACATTTTGTTGCTTGTAGTGTATAATAATTGTAACAAATATTTTTTAAATATTTTTCTCGGTATATACGCACTATAGACAATCGTAGTAGCATTTATAGTTTCAAATAAAAAGTTATGCATTAAAGGGTTAAAAGCTGTAGCGAAAGAGAAAGATTTAATTATTAACTGATTCTTCCGTCGCTTCTTGGTAGAACGTATTCATTATGAAAATTAAAATACACAATTTTGTGTTTGTTCTACGGGTTTGTTTATTTTGTGACTGATTTTCTGCTTATTAGGCCATCATCAGACATTTACTGAAGTTCAGTCAAAGAACTTGTGTTGTCTGTAAACCAGAAGAGATGTTACACACAGAAAAGTGAATTAACTTCTCCGAGGGAGCAGTTACAGTGTCAATAAATATTTGAATGATATCTCTAAATTAATAGTACTGAAAAAAGGAAACATACCTCTATGTATGGTATTAATGTTTCCTTTTTTCAGTACTATTAATTTAGAGATTTCATTCAAATATTTATTTACACTGCTCCATCAAAGAAGTTAATTTACTTTTCTGTGTGTAACATCTCTTCTGGTTTACTGACAACACAGTTCTTTGACTGAACTTCAGTAAATCTCTGATGATGGCCTAGTAAGCCGAAAATCGATTCACAAAATAAACAAACCCGTAGAACAAGCACAAAATTGTGTATTTTAATTTTCATAAAGATATAATTTGTTGTCTTTCAGATTACATAGATTTGTTACGGTTCGTGAAGATAGGATGCCGCCAAATATTTTTATTGTGGAAGGGATCGCCAGAATATTTGTACTTGGAAAAGGCTGAAGAACACTGTGTTACGGGACTAGTCACCGAAGTTCAAATGTCTACATGTATGTAAAAGTATGGGACCAAACTGGTACGGTCGTGAATCACTAGACTTACAAACTATTTAAACTAACATAAGTTCGTAGGCTTCTACGGCCGGTGACATTTTGAATAAAACAATTCTGGGTGTTATGCCGCGTCATTTTTAAACATTTGGCAAATAATTTACAATAAGGATAACATACACAATCAAGCACGAAGCTCCGGTGGGATCGGCCGCCCAGTGCGTAGCATTACGCTTTAGACCAAGCGGCCATTCGGCGCTGCTCACCGTACTTTCATAGATTGTACTTACCTTTCTTCAGTATCACGTTACGTTTTCGGGGGTTCACTTAATCAATCAGCGAACAAGTAGGACGCACCGTTATTGCGCAACCAACGACTTTCACCTTTTCAGTGCAAATTCGACTCGATTTTGTAATCACAGTGGTAACATTACAGATAAAGGAGGAGCAATGAATTGAAATTTGTGATGCAGTCGGGAATCGAACCCGGACCTCCATGCTTACTAGACAGACGTCTTACCGTTAGACCACCGCAACTCTAACGTTTAAGGCGCCTCGGAATAGTCTAAGCACGACTTCCCTCCACGTCACAAACCTTAATTCAGCTTCTGTGTTCCACAGATAATAGTCGTGCTTAGACTATTCCTAGGCGCCTTAAACGTTAGAGATGCGGTGATCTAACGGTCGCCGGGCACCGTGGTTCAGCGCGCCTGGTCAGAGGGCTGAACGCCCTCTGTAATAAAAAAAGTCGAGCCAAATGTCCAACGACAGGAACGCATAGATCCACCTGAAAAAAAAAAGAAAAAAAAAGACGCCTACCTAGTAAGCATGAAGGTCCGGGTTCGATTCCCGGCCGCATCACAAATTTTAATTCATTGCTTCTCCTTTATCTGTAACTAGCTGAAAACCCGGCGTTGCCCGGGTATTTATTTATTTAATTATTCCTGCCTGGAGTTAGTACTTCTCCTACCGTTCTCTCTCTGTCCATCTTCTTTTTTCTAAAAATATGTTATCTTTATCGGAGAACATATAAAACCTAACGCTGTCTTGGATAATGTACAAAATTATAAGCGCATTATTCAAACACAAAACACAAATAACATATAAAATTCGCACGATCTCATATTTATTCAGTTATATGTGGTACAATTGTATAATTTTTCAGGTTTGTATTCATTTGTTTAAGTGCTGAATGTCTGTAAAATTTCTTGGGAATACAATTGGTGTTAAAGAAGTGCGTGATAGGGCGGTTTTCTATGAACGTTTGTTATATGTGCTCATACCTCATGAACTAAAGGTCGCACTGTGCTACAATTTCGGAGGCACATTCAACGATATGTGTGTACATTGCCCATAAAATTTCCCGCGGCTACAATTTGTAGTGTAGAAATTATAAATTGTAACGTCATACCGAAACCCGTAGTTTTACTTCATAAATAGCGGAAAAGTAGTAAGCGAGGAACTTTTTTCCTTTCCTCATTTTACTATGGTTGCCAGCGAGAAAAAATTAATGAAGGTTTGAAATTATGTTTAAAGTTTGTTGCAAGTCGCTAAGTACTCTCATTCTCATATAGTTTATTTGTAAAGTCTCATCGCATTATGGCAGTTTCTTGCAACTCCTATCGTTTATGGAGTTATATCTCTTGAACCATGTGTCGCATGTGGTTCGTACTCCTACAAAATGTTCAAATGTTTATAAATCTATCGGACCAAACTGCGTGGTCCTCAGTCCGTAGCTTACAAACTACTTAAACCTAGGTAAACTAACCTAAGGACAAGAAAATGTTCAAATGTTTGTACAACTTATGCGAGTTAACTACGGGGTCATCAGTCCCTAAGCTTACAAAATACTTATGAACTAGCTAAGACTAAGGACGGCACAAATATCCATGCCCGAGGGGGGATTCGAACCCCCGACCGTAGTGGCCGTGCAGACCGTGACTGGAGCGCCTCAGTAAGGACAAGACACACAACCATGCCCCAGGGAGGACTCGAACCTCCACGGCGAGCAACCATGCGCTCCGCAGAGAGACGCTTTAGACCACTCGGCTACTCCACCGCGGCTCGTACTCCTACAGAAGATGTTACCTCAAGATAAGGAATATATGTACCAAATTTGGTTGAAATCGGTCCAGTGGTTTAGGAGGAAATGAGCAGCATTGTCGCTTATGGCAGCAGTTTTCCGGGCATATAATTGTTTATGACGTCATATTTCGTGAACTATACATCGTATGTGATTCTTACACTTACGGCGACCGTCCTAATGGATTCAAGCTTACCTATACAAAATTTCATAAAGATTGGAACAAAACTGTGGATTTGTATGCAACACGTAGAAATATACAGACACACTGCTTTATATATTAGATGTCTTGTATATATTCGAGACGAAAAGCCATCTCAGGGTTACTGAATTTATATTTAAACTATGGTAACATATTCGCGCTGTGAGCACGTGAAGTTTCAATTCGGCTCGTCTTCCCCTTAGGAAACTGTTCATTTTGTTAGCCAGTGCGAAAACGTACGGGAGTTGGGAGGTGTATATATATTGTATATATTCGAGACGAAAAGCCGTCTCAGGGTTACTGAATTTATATTTAAACTGTGGTAACATATTCGCGCTGTGAGCACGTGAAGTTTCAATTCGGCTCGTCTTCCCCTTAGGAAACTGTTCACTTTGTTAGCCAGTGCGAAAACGTACGGGAGTTGGGAGGTGTTTGCTCGGCTTTATTTTCGATCTTCCACCTGAGCACTTCGGCGCCCCACCTGGTCGAGCGAGCCGAGTGGAAACGCAGGGAGCCGGGAGCTTCCGAAGTTGCTGCAAACAAAGACGCGGCCGTCCCAGCTAATCCACTCAGCGCCCAGGGCGGAGCGGTGCTCCCACCTCCCAGCTCCCACACTGCGCGGCGCCAGCGCGCTCGTCCTTCAGGCTGCGGAGGAACTATTGTACACGCAGTGGCGGATCCAAGAGGAGGGTTATGTGGGTCGTATCCCCCCTACAAAAAATGTAATTTATTTTGGCCCACTTTAGGTTACGGTAGTAACACTAAAAGTGGGTCTTTGCGATCGTCTTTTGACAGCTCGAAATTTAAATCAACATAACGACTTAACTATTCATCTGACACGAAAATTGAATAACCGAATTTGTAGAGGAGAAAATTCTCTACAACTTTGCTCTCTTTTGTTGTTGTTGTTGTTTTTTTTGTTTTTGTTTTTTTCTGTATCTCGTAGCGTTTCAGACTTATTTGCAAAAATAACGGCAATTTTGGGATGTATGTCTGTCTGTCTGTCCGTAACGTGTTCCCTGTTTTTAAGACGAACCGTTCAACCGATCAGCACCAAATTTTACAGACATGATTGTAGGCCGCCAGAGACCAGAACCTCCCCTTTTCAAATTTTTCGGACAAAAAATACGGTAGTATTACCAAAAAAAGCCGTTTGTAATATAATTGTAATTGCAAACGAACCGTTCATCTGACACGAAAATTGAATAACCTAATTGGTGGAGGATAAAATTCTCTACAACTTAGCTCCGTTCTGGTTTTTTTTTTTTTTCCATATCTCGTATTGTTTGAGACGTATTTGCAAAAATAACGGAGATTTGACACCCTCCATTGAATTAACGGAAACCAGCCGTTCGGAGACGTCACGTGACTCTCTCTGGCATACGCTATCTTGCGTTGCGTATTTGATTATTTTCTTATTGTAACTTACAAGTTGTCGTTTCAAACCAATGGCGCACTGAAGAATTAACAAAAACACATCGTTCTTCGTTCGATAAATGATAATCTAGTGTCCACAAATGCCATATTAACATCAGTTAACAACGGCCATCAATAGTATGACATTAAAGGGCTGATCTTTTGATTGGTAGCTGTATCGTAGTGGGCAAGGCGTTGGACTATAACGCCAAAGGTCGGTGGTTCGGAACCCGCCATTACATTATTTTTTCCCTAAAAGGGTTTCGGACACTCTTATTAATTAATGTTTTATTATTTACATTATTATTTTGGTCCAAAATGTTTGCAAAAACTTAAAAAACTACGAATCTAAAGTGGGCCAAGCTCGTCTTTGACCGAGCACAATAGATTCCTCAGTTTTGATGGCGGACGAAACACACATTTGATGTCGTGTCTCTTCAGGATACGTTCTATCCTAGATGACATGCCACCAAAATAAGGCAAATTTGACACTTGTCGGTTCTTCATTAGTTGCTCAGTCCAGTCAGCTAGCGCCCAGGTGGAGCTATCAATCCAAGATGTAGTGACAGCAAGTGCAGTTCCCGCCGCGTATAACGTACCCTCTCTCTCACTAGGGCAGCACTAGCTCGTCGTTTAATTCTCGCAGCGGAGCAGAGTCAATGTAACCGACAAGTGTCAAAGTACAATCGTCTCGAGGCACCCACTGTAACGGCGTTCTTGCCTTATTTTGGTGGCACGTCATCTAGGATAGAACGTATCCTGAAGAGACACGACATCAAATGTGTGTTTCGTCGGCCATCAAAACTGAGGAATCTATTGTGCTCGGTCAAAGACGAGCTTGGCCTTCGAAAACGCGGCGTATACTAAATACCATGTCAGTGCGGAAAATTTTATACAGGGCAGACATGTCGAACTGTGCAAGAACGCTGTACTGAACACCAACGCCACACACGCCTAGGACAACCTAGTAAGTCAGCGGTAGCAGAGCACTGCCTGAACATAGGTCATCGGATATATTACGAGAAAACGGAAGTTCTATCGTCAGTATCATCATTTTGGGACTGTATTTTTAAGGAGGCCATACACATCCGTCGGCGGATAATCAACAGGGATGCAGGTTTCCAGATGAGCGCAGCCTGGAATCCAATATTGGCTGCAATCAAAACAAAACAGGAGAAAAGAGAAAATCGGAAACAAGAAGGAACGCAGCGCAACGCAGATACTTAGTTCCAATTCCACCACAGGAGCGTCCGGCAGCACATCATTGCCCACGGCGCAAGCGCGGAAGACGCCTCCTCGGCTCCCAGCAGGGGGCACCAGAAGCGCCGCCGCCGACCAACACTGAACGGTCTCTCGCGCATGCGCAATCTCTGCACACGCTCTGATAAATACCGCCGCTGCCGCGCAATTACCATCAGTCGCGCCTTGAAGTACTGACAGCTACCACCATCTGAAGATGTCGAACAGTTTGGTCGGCGAAATATTGTGGGAGATTCACAATGTCATCCGGCGGCAAACCCGCGAAGTGTATTTACAACAGATCCGCCGTGAAAGCTTGAAATGTCACGATGGTAAAGTTGTATACATCATTAGATTTACAATATACATTTCCATCTAATGATGTATACAACTTTACCATTAATGCTTGTATTTCACGTTTGTGTAAGTGCGTACAACTGTACCGAGAAATTTTTAATGAGAGGGTGTAGCTAAAGCAGTATGATATGTGACTTTGTGAGATACAGGAGATCAGAAGATGACATGTAGGTAATGTCGAAACCGGTCATTCTAAGAAATAAAAACGCGATCTTGGCTGAAAACCTGTATAAACTGATTTAGATTCATTTATTCTTGTACATTACCCACTTCAAATGTCCTAATTAGAGATTATTCACTTATACCCACGCCTTTTTTAATCGCCCCCCTACACATACAGACTTAAATAATCAGCATTCTTCTCCTTATTACCCTCGTCTAACCACAGTCTGCATACAAAGGACAGTTGTAGTGCTACGTGTAACACTGAGTTCACACTTCACACTTTGCAAATTTTGAGGTTATCGAAGAAACTATCATAGTTCTTAAATTAACTGCTTGACGGACGTAGTACTCAAAGTTTTGGACACCTATTTTTCAAAAGTAGTACTTTACGAAATTTCAGACTATTATGCTGATGAAATGAGCTGCTTAGTGACGTGAACAAATATTAGGTATTATTACTAAAAGTAGTACATTAAAACATCACATACATTACGGAAAAATAAATTTAAAATCTTGTTTTTTTATATAAATATTTTACAGACATTAAAATCGTACACATACGTAATACGTTGGAATTAAAAGGTAAATGAAAGGTGTGCTTTGGGGTGGCGTTGGGGGGGGGGGGGGGAGGAGAGTGGACTGAAGCCTACGAATTAGCTAGTTACCTGTAACTCCACTCTACAAAACGAAACAACAGCGACGGCGCAGTACTTTGGCAAGACATCCTCTGTGTACGACTGGGCAAGACGCGCCATTCCGCACCTCTGTTGACCGACAATCTTACGGAACTCTATGGGACCAAACTACTGTGTTCGCCGTGCCCTAGGTTTATAAACTACTTAACGTAAACTAACCTAAGGAGTTCTCTTTAGATTAGTTTACATTATTTTAAGCCTAGGGACAGACCCATGCCCGAGGGAGGACTGGAGCGTCCGGCGGGATAAGGATGTTTGAAGTGTTGAGGTGGCGATATTATTTTTCCCATAGCACTATAAATTTTGGCCAAAGGTGTACGTCCTGCTCCCTGCGGACCATCCGATGAAGGCTTCCAGTAAAATTTTTTCTTACATACGGAGTGATTCATTCGTCAGCTGCAACTGACTGCTCATCATTCAAACGATCTACTGTGCTTTCATCCCCAAGAACAGTGGCTTCTTTCATCATACTCTGCCTGACTTGAAGATTCATGACCTTATGAATTTGACATGTCTTGTCATTTGGTCTCCGTTACAGGCGATGTTTGAATTCTTCTGTGTGTCCCTCTCCATTAACATTGTTCTAGAAAATGGGATGTGTGACTTTTACAACAAAATCCCCCTGCTACAGTTTATTGTTCAGCTTCTTTATGCCGATGGTGAACGTAAGCGTTAACCAACTTTTGTTTACTGTATTGTTTTTGAGGTGTAATATGAACATTTCTCTCTCAGCCCCCTGCTACAGTTTATTGTTCAGCTTCTTTATGCCGATGGTGAACATAAGCGTTAACCAACTTTTGGTTACTGTATTGTTTTTGAGATGTAATATGAACATTTCTCTCTCAGATTTGGACGCAGCTGGTTTCAACGAATCCAATGCACGATAGAAAAAACTATTGTTCCATTAAAAAAAATATTTCTTTGTGCTGTAACTCTTCGGAAAATGATACAATAAACTATGTTCATAGCTCCGCAGAAAGTGTAACATTTCTTGTGTTGACCTACCGCATTAAAATTTCCCGTCACCTATTATTTTATAAGTTACAGAGGCAAACACACTTAGTGAAACACGTTTGTTTAATATAACCAAACGGCGCTTTCTGGACGTAGCTCGTATGACCCGTTTTAGAGTTATAAGCGAATACCCGCAAAAAAGTGAAAAGTGCGAAAATTTTCGTCCACCAAAAGTTGTCCTCCCATTTTCGTGGACGAAAACTTCGATTTGACATAGCCACACAATATAAAACGAGCCACAGAGAAAAAGTCTTATGACGCAAATAGTACAATCTGACGCGCTTTTCTTATCCTCTGTTACTAGGCTAATGGGCCAAGGTTATTATGGGCGATGCGTCTGGTAGGATGCGACGTTCCGCACACGCTGACTTTCCGCCTCGTGTGGGCTTATCCTGCTGCTGAGTGTGCCCCGTGCATCACAGCGGCGCGTCAACGTGCCGCGCTCTTTACATCCGCAGATATTTCACTCGTTAGAACCCATCTAATGTTTGCTAGGTAGGGCAGGGGACCCTTGCAGCGTGCGGCTGCGCTAGCAAACGCCACCTTGCCTATATCGCCAGTCCGACCCCGGGTCTACTTTACTTACGGATTTCGACAAGACCCGACTGCAATGAATTTTTGCGCACTTCACCTTTAAACTAAGAGCAGGTCAGAGTCTACATGTTTATGCTACAAGATGGAGAGCCCTTTACCTAAAGGAATTTTACAATGTATAAATGACACTTTAATGGATGTTAGCCGGCCGCGGTGGCCGAGGGGACTAAGGCGCTCCAGTCACGGTCTGCACGGCCACTACGGTCGGGGGTTCGAATCCCCCCTCAGGCACAGATATTTGTGCCGTCCTAGTTCGTAAGTAGTTCATAAGTAGTTTATAAGTTTAGGGACTGATGACCCCGTAGCTAAGTCCCATAGACTATACAAACATTTGAACATTTTTGAATGGATGTTATGACGGACATACCACAAATATCGAAAAGTTCTTGACCGATGTATTTCAGAACTCTGGAAGTTGCGCTACTGAACATTCAGACGGAATTAGAAACAATGGAGGAGGTGGTGGATCGAGTAGGGTGGTAGGAGGGTATTGATCGAGAAATGGGGGAGGAGGAAGAATGCAGAGAAAGAATGAGAGAAGGGAGGGGGGGACAGAGAGAGAGAGAAGGGATGAGAAGATGGGAGAGAGAGAGAGAGAGAGAGAGAGAGAGAGAGAGAGAGAGAGAGAGAGAGAGAGGGCTAGAAATTTAACCTATATTTGCAGGTCCCATACATATTTAGCAATCGTGAAGCACTGGCGGGTTCAATGGTGAGTAATGTTTTTCTGATGAAACTTCTTTATTCTAACTTTCGTCTCGTTCACTGAGCGAGGTGGCACGATTATTAACACACTGGACTCATTTTCGGGAGGACGGTAGTTCAAAACCCACCTCTGGCCATCTTAATTTAGGTTTTTCGTAACATTCCTAAATCACTCGACCAAAATATATGGCAAGAGCAAGTGCACTGCCTATTTCCTTCCCCCATTCAAATGTTCAAATGTTTGTAACGCTTATGGGACTTAACTGTACGGTCATCAGTCCCTAAACTTACTATTTATGAACTATGTTATACAAAACAGGGCACAAATATCCATGCCCGAGGGAGGATTTGAACCCCCGACGGGAAACGGCCTCGCGCATAGTAGCATAGCGTCTCAATGCGGCCTTTCCCCATTCCTGACAAAAACTATCCGTGCGTGTGCCCCGCCTCTAATGACCACGCTGTTGACAGGACGTTAAACGCTATCCTTCTCACCTTATTCTACGTTCTCCTGTTATTCCACGTAGCAACGGCAGCAAAAAACTGGGTATCGATTTGTTTGATGAAGTTTTTCGATGACTTCAAATCTTCAAATGATTGTAAATCATGGGACTTAACTAGAAGTTTCATCAGTCCCTAGACTTACAAACTACTAGAACTAATCTATGCTGAGGACAACAAATACACCCACGCCCGAGGGAGGACTCGTAACTCCGACTGCGAGCAGCGGCGCGCTCCGCAGCTAGGCGCCTTGAAACTCTCGGCCACTCCACCGCGGCTTTCCGATGAATCAATTCACAAAAATTATTTTATTTTATTTCCTCTTTATTGCATATCAGTCTGAGCCACAGGGAAGCGTGGTCAGGCTTATCTAGATAACCTAAAGCACGTAAGAAAAGTTCTGCAATGTTGCTCTAAAAATCTAAATGGCCGAAATCCTCCATCATTCCCAGAATGATCTCGTAGACAACGTAGTGTTAATTCCGCATTTTAGTCCTCGTTTCTGGTGGTAGGAAATTGAAACGGCAGTGCAGCAAGAGCCTTGGCTCCCAGTTGTGATCAATATAAGATTTGGCAGGGTACGCCACTGTGCTTTTCTACAGCGTTAGGGTGGAATTGTTTGTCACAGAGAGCTACAAAGTTAGGCGGACAATGGTATAAGAGAAATAGAGGGCATGTCGGGAAAGATGCTACGTACCATTCTGCTTGGTGAGGTGTCCGAGCTGTGGGAGAGACCACAAGGTGCACTCGGCCGCAAATTGAAGTTCATGTCGAAACCAACGTCGCCTGGATTCTGAGGCCATCCTCGGTTCTTAAAGCTTAATCCACATACTCATCTATTGTGTGGCAATCTAGAATGCAATTTTTTTGACCTCCACTATCGAATGGCCAAATATAGGTCGGGCGTTTACTGCACGCAGGAAGCGACTTCTAGGGCAGCGGAGTACGCGTGGCTTGCTCATGGGAGTTTCTGAGGATACAGAAATCCCTCCATTGGCCCATTGAACCCAGGCGGAGTTTGCCACAACAGTAAAGCAAAATGGTACTATAGTAAAAGTCAACTGCTGGAGTATGAAAAGTCCCCAGAACAAACAAAAATATGTTTGTAGAGTCTATGGGACTTAACTACGGGGTCATCAGTCCCTAAACTTACAAACTACTTATGAACTAGCTAATACTAAGGACGGCACAAATATCCATGCCCGAGGGGGATTCGAACCCCCGTCCGTAGTGGCTGTGCAGACCGTGACTGGAGCGCCTCAGTCCCCTCGGTCACCGCGGCCGGCCTCCCCAGAACTGCTCTCGTCACAATGACCACTTACTTCTATGGATGGAAAGCTGACTACTACCAGATGTCAAACTAACGAAATTCTAAAGTCGTACTGGAACGAGAAGCTTAAAAACGGCGTTTAAAGCGATACAATGTACGATAATGACTAGAATAATGAATGCGAAATAATTTGAGCGAAGATCAGAGATATTTTACAGGCCTTCCCCCGCAGTATCGACAGTGGGGGTACATCTGAAAGAAAGCTTTGTAAAATATTTATTAAAATTCAGCAGTCCTTACATACTGTTAGGTGGAGATTTTTAACTTACCGGATATATAGATTGGGAGACTTAGATATTTAAGACGGATGGCTGAGACAGGGAATAAGTAAAATTGTTCAAAGAGCTTTATCCGAAAATTACCTTGAGCTGTTAAACAAACAACCGACTCGTGGAGATAACATCTACTGACAGACCAGAACTTTTCGACTAAGCATAGAAAAGTGTATCAGTTCCCGTAAGGCAATTTCAGTACGACTTAAATCAGGTGTAAATTGGAATATTAAGACAGGTAGGACGACTCTTCAGCGACAGACAAAAGACACAGTACAACACTTCAGCATGAAAGTTTCAACAGTGACACTGAGCATCAACGGGAAAAATTCATAGTACAATACGCTTTAGATAAATATGTGCCCTAGAGATGAAAAAGTCCCACCGTGGTTCGACAACCGTGTAAGAAAACTGCTATAAAAGCAAAGAGAACTTCTATGCAGATTTCAAGTAGCCAAAACCTCGCAGGCAAGCAAAAATTAAACGAAGGCAAGAATCACTGTAAAGAAAGCCGTACGTGATGCGATGAAAAAGCTCGAAATTAAAGTTCTAAGTTGAAATATTAAGCCGGCTGCGATGGCCGAGGGGACTGAAGCGCTCCAGTCACGGTCTGCACGGCCACTACGGCCGGGGGTTCGAATCCCCCCTCGGGCTTGGATATTTGTGCCGTCCTTAGTCTTAGCTAGTTCGTAAGTAGTTTGTAAGCTTAGGGACTGATGACCCCGTAGTTAAGTCCAATAAGTTCTACAAACATTTGAACATTTTTTTGAAACATTAAACGTCTTTTTTCTAAGCTGTTTCACAAAAGAAGAATGCACTGTAGTTCCTCCTCTGAATTGTCGCACCTATGACAAAATGGCAGATATCGAAATAAATGATAAACTGACGCAAATAGAGTAGAAAGAGGTGCAGCACATCGCGATGCAGAGAAGAGTCACGGAAATGATACAAAAGTTGGACTGAAAATTATTACAACAACGGCGTTTGCCGTTGCGGCGATATCTTTTTAAGAAATTACTATAGTCGACTTCCTTCTTCGAATGCGAAAATATATTGACATTACCTGACATCGAGGATGGAAGCGATTTCCATAGATTATCTTAATAAGTAAAACGCCAAGATCGCTACATGATTAATTAATTTACTGAAGAGCGGTTTTAATTCTAGAATGCGGTCATGTTATTTTTAAAAAAAGGAGGTTTAACAGAGGGTGCACCATAGCACTTAGTCAAAATACAACTTATGTATTTTTTGACTAAGAGCTTTGTTGCACGTTCTATGTAATCTCCATTTTTTAAATAACGTAAGGTGAACACATTTTGTACGAACAGATGCTGGTGACTTAGTCCATTGAAACCGGTCATCAGTCAACAGAATAATCATATAGCGATCTTGGAGTTTTATTTCTGAACATAATTAATCGAAAATACATTATACATTGTACATAATAATGATCGAAACAAAAGAAGAGAGATCAGAGCTCGAGAGATTTTGGTGTTCTCTTTTCCAGCGTGCTATTCAAGAATGTAATGGTAGATAAGTAGTATGAAAGTGGTTCGATCAACCTTCTGGCAGGTACTTTGATTTCCAGAGTAACCACGCCGATGCACATGTACAAAACAACTGAAATCGCTCGACAGAGGGAAGTCTGCTGGATCTGGCGGGATACCAATTCTACACTCAAGTAGCGTATTTCAAATCTCTAGATGAGTGAAGAATTCTATTGACTGGATAAAAGTGGAGGCCATTGCCGTATCTAAGAAGGGTCGACAAGCAGACGCGCAAAACTATAGGCCTATATCTCTGACACCGGTCTGTTATATAACTTACGCTCGATTATTATGACGTTTCTGGTAATCTAAAGTCTCCCCTTAGCGATCAATATAGGTTCGGAAAAGAACGATCGTATGAGGTAGATATAGACTTTCAGAAGCCGTGTTTGTTGACTGCCGAAAGGCTTTCCGCACAACTGCCTAACGAACAAAATACAAGCAACCGGAGCATGGACTTTCAGAACGACTGTGCCATTGGATTGAAGTTTGTAGGTAAGAGCCGGCCGCGGTGGCCGAGGGGACTGAGGCGCTTCAGTCACGGTCTGCACGGCCACTACGGTCGGGGGTTCGAATCCCCCCTCGGGCCGTCCTAGTTCGTAAGTAGTTCATAAGTAGTTTGCCGGCCGCGGTGTCCGAGGTGATTGAGGCGCTCCAGTCACGGTCAGCACGGCCATTACTGTCGGGGGTTCGAATCCTCCCTCGGGCATGGATATTTGTGCCGTCCTAGTTCGTAAGTAGTTTGTAAGTTTAGGGACTGATGACCCCGTAGTTATGTCCCATAAGCTTGACAAACATTTGAACATTTTTTTGTAGGTAAGACATAACAAGTCTTCCGATGTGAAAGTAACATCTGGGCGACTCCTAGGGAGTTTCATAGGTCCAGTAGTTTTCTACAGGGTGTCCCAGCTATTTTCCTCAACCAAAATATCTCTGGAACAACAACAGCTATTCTAAAACGACTTCACACACAATTTATGAAAATATTTCCTTCAGACCACTGATTAGTCATTTCAAAGCAAATTGTGTTACGTGTGCGCATTCATTAACTTACGATTGAATGTCATGTTAATTACGCCAGTGATGTAATTCTCACACTATGCTGAGCTGCATCTGAAAGGAGATAATCATATTTCCTGATACTTATAACTAGAGACCTGACCGTAAAGTTTTTGAAGAACAAGTTGTATAGTCACTGCAGTAACTGAAGAAAAGTAAGGAAAAGATCCAGAGTTTCAAACGAAACAATTCCGTTAAAATTGGTGATTACTATAAAAATGAAGGGATAAGTAAAATATATTTTACGAAAGAAGCGAATGCAGAACACATTCTCTAACCAGTAAATAATTATGGCACCCAAAATATATCGTTAGACGTAGTGTTACTGAAAATTTTAGACTTAAGCTATGCTTTAGTTACATCACCCAAAGGTAAAACCAGAAAAGGACTCGAAACATTTCAGAGACTGTGCTGTAGAAGGTCGTTTCATAAGAAGTGAGGAAGTTCTCTGCGGAATCGACGAAGATACGAACACGTAGAAAACACTGACAAGCAACAGGATAATATGACCTCTTTCAAGACACCAGGGAATAACTTCCATAGTATTTGAAGATGCGGCAGACGGATAAAAACCGCAGAGGAAGTCCCACATCCGCATATACGTAATTCACGATGCCCTACTCTGATTCTAAGAGGTTGGAAAGGGAAAGTAATTCGTGGGTTGTTGCGTCAAACCATCCCACTATACACAAACCACACTGATTTAAGACCGCAAGGCTATAGCTCTCGATTCCACATATACATCCACACTCCACAAGCCACCTCACGGTGTGTTTACGAGGGTACTTTGCTTGCCATTGTCACGTCTTTCTATTCCAGTTGCGTATGGTTCGCGGAGGAAATGACTGCCTATATGCCTCCGTGGCGGCCCTAATCTTTGTGGTCGCTTCGCGAGTCATAGGAGGAAGCAATATATTGGTTGATACTTCATGAAACCTCCGCTCTCGGAACTTTGACAGAAGTTCGTAACGCTTTACAGAACGTCTCTCTTGCAGTGTCTGCTACTGGATTTTCCTAATCATCTCTGTCTATAACTTTTCGAGCTATCTAAATGAGCCCGTAACGAAGAGTGCTGCTCTTCGTTGTATCTTATCTATAATTCTAAATGGTACGAATCCCACACTGATGAGCAATACTCTAGAGCTGACAGAACGAGAGATTTGTAACTTACTGTCTTTGTTGACGTATACACTCCCTGAGAATTCTTCCAGTGAAATTCAGTCTGCCATCTAACTTACCCAGAACTGATTTTATATGGTCCTTCCATTTCCAAACGCCTCTTATGTCTACCCGTGATTTCTTTATGGAAGTAAAAACTTCCACTGATTAGTTATATAATAACTCATCGTTCATCCTATGTAAGCGTACCACTTTACACCTGTGTTATATTGAGGCTCAGTTGGCACCCCTTACACCAAGCGTTGATACACCGCATATCATCCTGCATTTCGCTACCCAGTGTTAGGAAGTCTCGGTCAATTACTGCATCGTCCGCAAAAAGCCTGATTGAACTTCAGATGTGATATATATATATATATATATATATATATATATATATATATATATATTGTGAAAAGCAACGGTCCTGTAACACTCGCCTGAGGCAGGCCTGACACCACATTGTCGTAAGACTTCTCTCCACTGAAAAATGCTGCGTTCTGTTAGCTAGAAATGCCTTAGTTGGTCTGATATCCATACGCTCGCACTTTGTTGGCCAGACGACAGTGCGAAACGTGTTAAACGCCTTGCGGGAGTCAAGAAACACGGCATCCACCTGAGATCCTTTACCGAATGCACTCTGGATGTCGTGGATGAATAGCGCGAGTCGTGTTTCACATTATATTGTGATGTTGATTTCTACAAAGAGAGTTCCGGTCTCTAGAAATGCTACAATATTAGAACATAAAATATGTTCCAAAATTCTGGAACAGATATATATCAGAGATATAGGCCTGTAGTTTTGAGCATATGATCTGAAACGCTTCTTGTTAAGGGGCATGACATGCGGATTTTTTTTTTTTTTTTTTTTTTTTTTTTTTTTTTTTTAGGTACTCTGCGCTCCTCTAGAGTCTTTCGGCACACTGCTGCTAGAAGTTCCTTTCTATACTTCGTGTCAAATCGAAGTGGTATTGCATCAAGTCTGGCTTTTCTTATTATCAGGGCTTGGGTTATTAGGCTTTTTGGCGTCTTTTCGACGTGAGCTTTCCTCTTCAATTTTCTAGAATTACAAGATATCTGATTTACAGAACATATTATGCGACAACTCGAATTTTTGTTATTCTCGGTTGAATCCCAATTTCCGACAAATATTTTAGTGTTCATTATGAGACTAACAGTGCTCCCCTAATTGTAGGGTTTTTTTTTTTTTTTTTTTTTTTTTTTTTTTTTTTTTTTTTTTTTTTTTGGTTAAGTAAGGATCCAGGTCATGAACCCCAATGTTCCGAAATAAGACGCAACAGCTACGGACTGAACACGGTAAAAACCTAACAGTCACCACCCAGAGGGAAAACTTCAAAGGGACTGAGGCGCTTCAGTCGCGGTCTGCCTCTCTCTTATCGCGCAAAACGGCTTGTTGTATCTGGCGGTGACTCTATCCATTTACCCTGAAGACTTTTTGCAAATGGATTAGTCGTGCGGGAAAGGCCGTGAGCTCTAAGGCGCCTTGCTGCGGAATGGGAGGCTGTTACCAGTCGGAGGTTCCAGTCGTCCCTTGGGCATGGATGTATGTGTTGTACTTAGCTTAAGTTAGCATTTTGTAAGTATAGGGACTGACGACCACTGCAGTTTGATGCCGTAGCTTTACAAACAAATTTTCAAATGTTTGTTAAGCTAATGGGACTGAACTGCGGGGTCATCAATTCCTAAACGTACAAACTACTTATGAACTACCTTATACTAAAGAAGACACATCCATGCGCGAGGGGATTCGAACCTCTGACGGGGAACGGCCTCGCGAATCGGAGCATAGCGTCTCAAGGCGCTCGGCCACTCCACAGCGGCGCTTTACATATTTTATTTATTTATTAATTTTTTTAATTTTTTTTTATGGAGGTGGGTTTTTTCTCCATCTTTTGCGCGATGTACTTGGGTGTTCAGAATTCCGCACTTGTGCACTTAGTGGTGATGGCTGAGAGAATTTAGATACCGATCCGTATAATTCCGCTTCATGTAGACCAGAGGAGGACCAATGCTCTAAAGCGAGCGCGGAGGCCCTCGAGCGCTGACACTGCTTACCCGAGTGCACTGCCAGCAACTAGTTCCCCCTCTAAATACCTTCTAACTTGTTCGGTTGTTGGCGCGAGCACGCCAAGATCGTGTTCTCTTCGCATCATTAGAATGGTGTTATCGGTGTCGAAGGCTGCTGGAAGTTCTTGGTTGGAAAACATCATTGAGATCAAAAAAATATTAATATTTGCTCGACTCTGCAGTATGATCGGAAATAAATATTTGGATGAAAGTAGTTGTGTGTGTGTGTGTGTGTGTGTGTGTGAGAGAGAGAGAGAGAGAGAGAGAGAGAGAGAGAGAGAGAGAGAGAGATTCTAAAATCAAAGTAAGTAACGAAATTGATGGCCATGAGTAGTCTTACTGAAGTTTAACTGATTGCAGCAATGCGGTTGATGACCAGTAACATCACTCCAAGGCCGCGCTGGAGTAGCCGAGCGGTCTAAAGCGTCTCGCTGCGGAGCGCGCGGTTGCTCACCGTGGAGGTTCGAGTCCTCCCTGGGGCATGTGTGTGTGTGTTTGTCCGTAGGTTAGTTTACCTAGGTTTAAGTAGTTTGTAAGCTACGGACTGATGACCACGCAGTTTGGTCCGATAGATTTACAAATATTTCTAAAAAATAAATAAATAAAACATCACTCCAAACAACGAAATAGTAATAAAAACATTTAAACAGAATTAGAGCGGGATCAAACTACACGTTTCTTTCTTTTTCATAAGTATTGATCAATTCTGAAGTTAAAACCTCCCAGAATTATTATATGTACTGAGTTAATATAGGTTCAAATAAAATGCACCTAGTCTTTGTTTTTTATTTTATGTATGTCTTATGTTTGTGACCATAACATTAAGTCGATGGAAATTATGGTTTATTCTGCTTTATTGATTCGTGTTATTCCCCTCAATCTCCCTGCTTAGCAATGACCTGAACGACAGAATTTTGAACGTACCTTTGCAACTTATTATTTTGCGACGCTGCTGTATTCATTATAGGATCATTTGCTAATTTGACGTTACATTGTGCCTCTGTCTGATAGAATTGTTGTAAGCAGAAATTACATATTCTTTCAGCAAGACCTTTGTACAAGATTGTTCTTTAAGAATACACTTCCTCAAATACTATGCAAATGTATGTTTCATCTTAAGTATTTATTGTATTGTGACAGTGCAAAGAATACTTCTAATGCGACTATAAACTCGCCCGTACGCTAATGGAAGAAACTGGTGACGACGACATCAAGAAACGCCAAAGCACAGTGTTTTTCCCTCTCCGTCGTGCACCTAATATGGTCCTGAGCGCTGTACAGATCACCTGAAAGTTTTCCAAGTTTTTCTCGTCCATGAGGGAAGGTGACAAACGTAATGCTAAAAGCAACTTGTCTGTGCTCAAGTCGGTCCATACGGAGGTTAGGTATGTATGGAGCTAACGAGCTAATCGTCGTCTGTCTGGTAGAAATACAGCAAATATGGTGATGTCAGCTTGTGTGTAAAAATTCCCACAATTGCACTACCAAATCAAAGGGATAGGAGATCCAAGCAATCTCTGCCCGTAGATGTGTAAACAAGAAGACCACATCAAAAGTAACCATGATGTCACCTTATGCTGTGCCACGTTTCCTCCCCGTAGAGGCATGCAATTTATGAGTGCATGGTCTCGCGGCGATATCTTTATAAAAATTCCGTGTCGCGATGTTTGTCCGCGATGAACACCGAAACTACTCATCTTAATTAAACTCTGTACAGTGTGTAAGATTTGGCCAAACTTAAAAGATAGAATACTTTTTATCTCGAATAAGTTCGTGGTTGGAGAGTGAAAGTTCACGTGTTAGAATCTCATTGAACTCTCGGATTTCTTCATTTCGTTTCAACCTAGTCTTCACCTTTCAACGATGTAAAGAGTCGTCAGAAACGACGCGTAGGTCGGATTACACATTTCCACATTAAACTGTAGGCCTCCTTTTCCTGCTTCGATAAGTGGGGTAGGTTTCGGACATGTTAGGCGCCGCAGTGGAGAGCAGTCGAAAGACTGACACCAGGTCACTGAGCCACCCGAAATTGTTATCATTATATTTCATTTAGGAAGTTTCCTTGATTGCCTTAGTCGTACTAGAAATTGCTTCACTGGTTCGAATAATAATATTTCTCTTTTTGTTTTGTTCCCTTTAATTGAGCAGTCTATTAGTTAAAAATAGGGAGAGGCAAGAAGTACAGCTACAAAATTGAAAAAAATTGAATTTGCTACTTGTGTAAAAGGGGGCATCGCCACTTCGGATCAGAATCATGTTTAATGCGCTGACACTTCAGATTCGAAAGAAGTGTAATAATTAGCACGGTGGATAGCGGAGAGTACCTTAAAACAGACTTTGATACAAATCTATAGTTTTATTCCTATACTGATGAAATTTTGCACACTTGACTTTCACAAATAAAGAAACATCACTGTCTATATTCCATACGATGCCTGGCGGAGGGTACATTTCTCTAGACAATGGTACCGTTTGACCGATCTCCAGGACTTTGGCTTTTATTGTAACTTCTCACATACAGTGGAGCGAGGGAATGACTGGAAGAGGGGACTGGAGGACTTGTACAGAGATTGGGGGGGGGGGGGCAATGTTAGAGGTACGGGGGTGGGTAGGTGGATAAATGGTAGTAGGCGTGCATGGATTAACTAAATACTGGAATAAATAAAAACCCAAGCAACGCCAGGAGAAGCAAAGAGAACCAAGAAGTAAGAAACAGACACAGAGCTGCGGGAAGTGGTGGGAAGAGAGATTAAGGAAAGGTTTTGTAATATTAACGGCCAAGAACGCTTATGTTAAAACAATTTCGCTTTGGATCTGAAGAGATTCTCTCGGGTTTTGAGCGGTTATCTGATACGGAAAAGACTGCCAGTCTTGCTTGCAAGATGAAAGCAGAGCTCACCATCTGCAGCACGGTTTACAGGACCGACTGTGGACATCTGATACAAAGTCGGATGGAGGGTCATAATCAGAGGCTCAAACGGTTCTGCGACGGTGTTTGCTGCAGATTCCTCGACTTGCGCCATCGGGTGGTGGGGTTCCGGGTTCCGCTGAACAAGTCAGGAGTCCACTATATACACAGAAAGCAGCAACACGGGTAGCGGGGGCGGTGTGGCGTGGACTGGGCAGTTTTTAGGTTAGGGGGCCTCGGGATCTCACAGGGAGGGTATCACTCTCAAAGGGTACAGGTCAAAGGGTACGGCCATAGTGGCCCGCTCCACGCTTCTTGCTTCTCGCCGGCAGGGAGGCGGTTGGAAAACCCAGTGGGTGATCCCATTGGGGTGGCCACAGTGCACCCGCGCGGCCGCCTCAGCTCGCTCACATCGCTTTCACCAGCGCGTGCAAGAAAGAATTTGTTTCTTGTTCCGCTCTCAGCTCGCGGGTGCCGAGGTTTCAACGCTGCGCTGCGCGTCGCGTTTAATGGGAGCTGATAAAGACGCGTTTATCTCAAAAGTGTTGGATGAAACGCCGTTAATTCACTGTATCTGAATTTTATTGAACTTTTGTAGACTCGCACAACCTGTTTTGCAATGTCTTTAATTGCATATTGTTGTTCATATTGGTGCAAGAATACCAGTACTTTAATATAGCAAACAACTAGACATTCAAGATAATTTACGTGTAGATAGGTTATTTAACTCATTATATGAAATTGTTACTTCTTTGCTAAAGGTTTCCCGTGAAATTGGTTTTTTTGTGAGCCACTAACACGAGGCTACTTCATTCTTAATTACTTTGCTGCCATTCCATGTCAATTTACCTTACCAAAAAATTTTTCTTCGTGAACAGTATAAAATGTCGGTATGTGATTAGGAACCTACTATAATCTCAAAATACATACACTGTGACAGACGGTACACTGTCAGTTACAGGGTAATTTCAAGTAATAACAGTCTTGGTTGCAAAGTGGTGTTATTAATTATCAATGACGTGTTCTGCCCTCACAGCAGGCCATCACCTTGCCTGCATGACAAATGTTACACAAGAATTACCACAACATTTAAAGTAGTGAAACAGGGACTGTTGTAGCAATTTGCGTAACTTTTGTCATGCAGATAATGTGATGATACCCTGCTGTGAGGGCGAAACGCGTCATTCATAATTAATAAAACCACTTTGCAATCAAGACTGTTTTTACTTGAAATTAAAATTTGACTGGTTTCTGTATCAGCCACACCATGGACTATTGAAAGCCTTATACAGTTACTTTGTATGTATATTGAGGTTATAGGACAGCAGTTGGAACTTGTTCCCTGTCGTGATCTAACAGTTAAACCCCATGCCAGCAACTAATGAGTCCAGTTTTGGCATTTTATGCAATTTGCGATCAGAACATTTTTTTCGTCATCATCATCCGTGGATGGTGCCAAGTTATAACAGCAGTTACATTATAGCACCACTGATTTACTTGCATTAAACTCAACTAGAAAGAAGATGCACTTAAGCTGCATAAAAATCAAATGTTTGTAAATCTATCGGAACAAACTGCGTGGTCATCAGTCCGTAGCTTACAAACTACTTAAACCTAGGTAAACTAACCTAAGGACAACACACACCCATGCCCCAGGGAGGACTCGAACCTCCACGGCGAACAACCGCGCGCTCCGCAGCGAGACGCTTTAGACCGCTCGGCTACTCCACCGCGGCAGTAAGCTGCACATACTAACTGCATATTCCAACTTAACAGTGCCATTGAAAACATCTTTAATGTCCCCCCGCTGTTTTATTTATTTATTTATTTATTTATTTATTTATTTTTTTTTTTTTTTTTTTTTTTTTTTTTTTTTTTTTTTTTTTTTTTTTTTTTGGAGAAAGTCTAAATTTTTATTCAGAGGAAAAATGCTGTAGCACCTTGGATAACATATAGACGCTTGCTATTGGATTCTGTCAAAAATTCTTCTGGTAATTTTAGTCTTCCCATATCTATTGCATGTCGGAAGGGGCATTCAACACAAACACTAGCATTCTCTTTTCCTTAAAACTCTACAGTCACCATTATGAACTTACAATTTTCCGTCAGTGACAACTAGCAATCCAATATTTGTAACTTTAAGACATAGAACTAGATTTATTGTCTTTTTTTTTTATCCGAACTTGTATGCCACCAATATTTTAAAACGAGTTAGAGAACTGGCATCTGTCCCAGATAAACTTTGCTATTTTTTAAAGTCATTTTCTGTTGGCTCGGGCATGTGCTTTATTACGAAGGTTGCCTGACTGAGCTGCAGGCTAGAGGCTCAGTACCTGTGCACATGGCGCGCCGAAGGAGAGCGCGCGACGCTAGCGCCCTCAAATTTAAACACCCTGTTCGCTATACTGGAGCGATGTATCGCTTTCTATTCAGGTTTAAAAACAATTTCACAATGTTTGCTACATTTCGTACGCAGTAATGTATAACCCAAAGTTAACCAAACGAAAAGTAGTCGGCGACTATATTTTTCACTGCAAAAGTTTCAAATGTTATGCGATAGGTTAACTGGAAATTAAGTATCGTAATAACTATGGCGAATACCGGAAAAACAGACACTCCGTTATGAAGCTGTTATGTTAGCCTGCAAGATGTGCAAAACTCAGTGAGGTACGACAATTAGTTTCTTCAGAATCGAGTGAGAAGTATCCTACGTGAAGGAAAACGCACAAAACCGGGAGAGGTGGTTTTTATTTTTTTACAGCAGAAGGCGAATTTTTATCGAAAAACTGACACCGGAGTGCGATGTAGCTTTGTTTCACACACATGCAGTATTTTTTTCAGCAAGGAAATCGAAAAGTAATGTTGGTCATGTACTGGCAACAGCCGGCGCGCGGTTGGCTGCGCACTGTGGCCACCACCAGCTGCCATCGCGCCGTTGCAGCGCGCGCGGTCCGAACGCTGCGAGTTAAGCGGCCGAGCAGCTAGCGGGCAGCCGTTCAGTAGGGCCGTACCCAAAGATAGGACGAACACAGATCTAAAAGCCATTGGGCTAACTATCGTAAATTGTCGAAGCTGTGTGGGGTAAGTACCAAAGCTCCAAGCGTTAATAGAAAGCATAGAATGTCAAATCGTTATAGGTACCGAAAGCTGGTGAAAGCCAAAGGTCAGCTGAAAGTTTTACTAAGGGGCAAATTGTCTTCATAAAGGACAGATTGAATAAAACAAGTGGTGACGTATTTCTTGTTGGCACAAGCGGTTTATCTTGTAGCGTGATTAAAGTATATAGTTTCTGCGTATTGGTATGGGTAGAGGTTATACCTGACAACAAGAATAAATTAAATTCTTTTTACTGACCCCCTGACTCAGATGATTCGATTGCAGGATCAAATTTCAAAACCATTCCTCGAACATAGTATATTAATTGGTGGAGTAACTTACTGTCGATATGTTGGCAAAAATACATGTTTAAAACAGGAAGCAAGCATAAAACATCGTCCAAAATAATACTGAACGAATTCTCAGAAAATTACCTCGAGCAGTTAGTTCATGAACCCACTAGAATACTAAATGGTTGTGAGAACATACTTGGCCACTCAGCAACAAATAATGCGGAGCTAATAAAGAGCATCAAAACAGACACATTCGATTAACGCTTTCCTGAGTGAGAATTTTTAGTCTTTTGAAACTAACAATGTTAGTGTAGATCAGAAATAATATTGACAACCATTGACGGATTTATACCAAATAAATTATCAAAAGAGAATTCTGACCGGCCGTGGTACACAAAACAGGTTGGATCTCTTGCAATATCAAACAAAAAAAGTAATCCATATTTATTAAAACGGACACAAAGTCCCCAAGAATGGCAGTCTTTCACGGAAACTCGGAATGTAGCTCGAACTTCAATGCGAAGAGCTACCACAACGAAACCCTGTCATTTAATTTGGTAGAGAACTTCTGGTCTTATGTAATGTATACTTGCGCAGAAAACAAACAATACCTTCACTATGCGATATTAATAGTGATGCTACTGATGCCAGTTCGGATAAAGCACAATTGCTTAACATAGCCTTCCGAAATTCCTTCACGAAAGAAGACGAAGCAAATACTCCAGAAATCGTATCAAGAACAGCTGCCAGCATGCGTATTTTAGAAGTTGATACCCCTGGTGCATTAAAGCAACTTAAATCACTTAACAAAAGTAAGTCTCCCGGTCCCGATTGTATACCAATAGGTCTCTTTCAGTTTGCTGAGGCAGTGTCCCACACCTATTTATTATATACAACCCTCTCGCTCAGCGAACGATCCGTACCCAAAGATTGGAAAATTGCACAGGTCACTCCAGTATTCAAGAAAGACAATAGGAGTGAACCACAAAATTACAGTCACGAAATGAGCAAAAAAAAAAGTTCAAATGTTTGTATAGTCTATGGGACTTAACTACGGGGTCATCAGTTCCTAAACTTACAAACTACTTATGAACTACTTACGAACTAGAACGGCACAAATATCCATGCCCGAGGGGGGATTCGAACCCCCGACCGTAGTGGCCGTGAAGACCGTCTTTCAGAAAGAGCTTTAAATGTCAATATTAGTTTAGTTATATAATTCCCAACGCTTCTTGTCTGACACGGTAAACAGCAGATGAACTTTGATGAAGGCTAAAAATGTTTTAACAGTTGTAGAAGAGTTAGCTGCATGTAAGGAGAGCAAATTTCAAGAGTGACGTCCTTATTGTGTGAAGAATGCTCTAGGATTAATGCTGAGTATTCTTGTTCTGAGACCTTTATTAATGCCAATCATATCTGTGCCATTGTCGTAATCCTTTTCTCGGTAGTTTTGAATACCGAGGTCGTAATTTTCTAGTTTATTTAAAATTGCGTTTATTAAATATTCCAAATTGTTTCTGCGACGACCAGAAACGCAACGAAATGTTCCTCTCCAGTAGAGAAATTGCAAACCAGATGACCTTAGATAACTACAGTTACACCCACACGGAGATAAATGCGTATAGCCGCAGTGTAGTAGCCGAGCGGTCTTAGGCGCTTCGCTGCGGAGAACGCCGTTGCTCGCTGTCGGAGGTTCGAGTCCTCCCTGGGGATGTGTGTGTGTGTGTGATTGTTGTCCTTAGGCTAGTTTACGTAGGTTTAAGTAGTTTGTAAGCTACGGACTGATGACCACGCAGTTTGGTCCGACAGATTTTTTTAAAGGCGTATAAATAAATAGCTAAAATTTTAACAACTTGATGTACTGTCTTGCGAGGTCCCCAAAGGCGCGATGCCGTCCCCGGTCGCTGACGTCACCAGTGCCTAGCGGCCACCACTGATGGAGTTCATCAGCAGTGAAGGGATCACTAAAAAATGTTCAAATGTTTGTAAATCTATCGGACCAAACTGCGTGGTCATCAGCCAGTAGCTTACAAACTACTTAAATCTAGGTAAACCTGAGGACAACAAAAACACACCGATGCCCCAGGGAGGGCTCGAATCTCCGACGGCGAGGCGCCTTAGACCGCTCGGCTACTCCACCGCGGCGAAGGGATCAATGACTGTCATCTCCAAAATTACACGTGTGGTGTGTGAAAGTACGGGCACGACACACAGAAAACACTTGGCAACACACAGGTTACGCAATCGGGATGACTGCCGTTGAAATCATTCTCGATGCATCCTGATTTGGTTTTTCCGTGATATCCCTGAATCACTTAAGGCAAATGCCGGAGCGGTTTCCTTTCAAAGGGTGTGGCCGGTTTCCTTCGATGTCCCCAACTAAAACTATGCGGCGTGTGCTTCCTCTCTAATAACCACGATGTAGACTGGACGATAAACCCTAATCTTGCTTCCTTATGTAATAGACTGCGCGGTTAACAGCTACAGATGAGATCTATCGCTTTTTGACTCAACCGTACTGTATGTCTCCCAGTTCGTAGCGATTCAGATATGACCGTATTTTAATCACACAAGAAAGTTCCGTGTGGCGAATAAATAGACATTTTGAAGTAAAAAGGCCTGCCTCGTATACCCTTCTTTTCTTTCTGGCAGCAAGTGTTGAGAAGGTAGCGTGCTTGATACTGTTTCAGCGATGTGAAACGCGAACCGCCGGTATCCCTTCGGCACGGCTCAGGTTTCACACGAGGCGAGCTGAACGGCAATCAGGTATGAGGAGCGGCCGGGGAGTCCCCAAGTGGCCATTTCCTTATTTCCTGCCGCTCTCCGCTGCTGGCGACGCTACCCACCGCCAAGACACAGCGCACTCATCGCAGGGGTAGGTGCAGCTAGGATGGGATTTCGGTAGGGGTTTCAAATTCAAATGTTTGTAAATCTATCAGACCAAACTGCGTGCTCATCAGTCCGTAGCTTACAAACTACTTACTCTAGGGTAAACTAACCTAAGGACAACACACACACCCATGCCCCTGGGAGGACCCGAACCTCCACGGCGAGCAACTGCGCGCTCCGCAGCGAGACGCTTTAGAGCGCTCGGCTACTCCACCGGGGCTCGGTAGGGGTTTAAAAAAAGAAACGAACATTTCAATACCAGTAACGAGAACTTGTCATGGAATTCGAAAAAGCACTAATAGCTGCGCGGGAGTAGCCGCGTGCTCTAAGCCATCATGCTACGGACTGGGCGGCCACTCCCGCCGGAGGTTTGAGTCATACTTCGGGCATGGGTGTGTGTTTTCTTTAGTTTAAGTTGGCTTTAGTAGTTTGTAAGTCTAGAGACTTACGAGCATAGCAATTTGGTCCAGGAGGTTTACAAACATTTGAACATAGTACTACTGCATATTTACATATTTATCCGAATATTAAATCCAAAGAATTGTATGCCTGAGAGCCACCATGGAATACAAACAATAATAACATACTTCGGAGGTTCAAATTCTCCCTCGGACATGGGTGTGTGTGCTGTCCATAGCATAAATTAATTAGATTAATCATTGTGATTTGAATCTCTTCTGTTGGTTCGTGTTTGCATTACAAATGTCGGGATGTGGATCACCCTTAATGCAAAACACTTATTATTTTCTTTTTCATATCCAAACTAGTTTTGGCGAAAATCCCGCCATCCTCAGAGATGCCAAGACAGTCCTCAGCGCAGACGTCATGCCACGTAAGCAAGGTAGTTCCGAGCCGGAGCTATCGCTAGCTCAGTGGCTGCCCGCTATGACGCAGTGGGCAGTGCCCCAGCGGCCGGCCAATCGGCTAGCGATCGCGCCGGCTCGGAACTACCTTGCTTACGTGGCATGACGTCTGCGCTGGGCCTGTCTTTCACGTTGGCCTCAATTCTCAGTGAGTTCTGCATTTAATCTTTCATCATTAAGCTGTTTTACACTTAGATACTGTTTTTTTTTTTTTCCTTTTATACGGCGTACAGCGTGTCATGTTCGTTGATTGGTCCTCTAACACTGAGATGGCGGGATTTCCGCCGAAACTAGTTTGGGTATGCAAAAGAAAATAATAAGTGTTTTGCATCAAGGAGGATCCACAACCCCACATTAATTTGAGTAGTTTGTAAATCAAGGGACCGGTGACTTCAGCAGCTTGGTACCTCAGGTTTACAAATATTAAATACTTGACGAGATTATAAAAGAAAACGCATATCCTTCAAATAGGTACAAGACAAATAATAACAAAGAAGATTGGGAAATGCTGATCGAAGAACGGATGGCAGCGCGGGAGTAACCGAGCGGTCTGGAGCGCCACGTTTCGGATTGCGAGGCCTCGCGTGTCTGGGGTTCGAATCCCCCCCTCGGGCATGGAGGTGGTTTATAAGTTTAGGGACTAATGACGCCGCCATAAAAAGAAGAAGAAAAAAAACGGATGGCCATCAGAAAAGCAATGCGTTAAACGCTCGTCCGAATCAAAACATTGTCCTAGGAGCTCTCTCAAAAGTCTAACTTCGGGCTTACGTTGAGGTGAGCGGTGAGATAGGGACTTTATGGAAGATGTATGCGGGCTTTCCAGCGAAATTTTTCAGTGTAGTCGAAACGACTTTACCTTGATAGCATGTGGGTGGGCATTACCTTGTCGCAAAATCATGCCACTTCATAAAAATATGAGTTCATTTTCCACTGCAAAATTTCTCGACACAGAGTCGTCCGTATTGCTGATTAGGTTGCTTGGCAAAACGACTGAGCCAACAAGCGACCGATTCCAGCGATATCACGAGCTACGGTTTGCAAGGGCCGTTTAATGTAGGACAAAAAAGAAAATCACTGTGCACATTCCGTTCCTCGTAGTTTAAAAACGCAGTAATTTTAAATTCAGAATTGTATTGCAATCGATTTTAGGATATCCTGCTTTCCTTCTTTCTCAACATTTCGCGAGGGTTTTCAACTCCGAAAACCCCCCTTCTCTCTGCGCTCAGTGTCCGATGAATCTTTCTTTACACTGCTTCCTACAAAGAACTGGGATTATATATCGAAAACCATAAGTGAACCTTCCAACAGTCAAACATAGGGAAGATACAGTCATGGTTTGGGCAACAAGTGGAATTCAACTATCATTACCCTTCTCTGGTCGGATAATTAATAATGAATATTTCACCATCCTCGACAACAAACTGCTTACTATAATTAAAATATTGCTAATGAACACTGACATAAAATATTCAGATGTTTGTAAACATATTCGACCAAACCGCTATGGTCATCAGTCCCTAGACCTACAAACTAATTAAACTAACTTACACTAAGAAAAGTAGCATGATCCCACTCCTGTGCGGCCACTAACATATCCCAAACTGATGACGTGCAACATACAAGCGAAAAATGTTCTGGCATGCTTCGCACAAAATCAGAATATTATCGTATACCTCCCCTGGAGACGAAAATTACCAGGTCTGAAAATAATTGCACCGTCATAGGGAGTTTTAGGGCAGAGCGTGAGCACCGGTTTTAGAGCAGAAGTAATTGGCGGATGTTTTGAGACAAGAATAGATAAAATTCTGTTGGAAATTATAAAAACACTTTCTGAACTTATTCCTCGAAGGTTTGTAGTTATGAGAGGCAATGGGGGCCAACGTGTTATAAAACGTCTTTTCTTCTTTTTCTTATCTTTATATATAAAGCACAGTGTTCGTATGTTTCTGTGCATGTGTTTGTGTGTACGTATTGTATAAATATCTACAGTTTTCGTCCAATGTTTATGAAATTTTGAACACGTTAGCTTTATTCCAGGAGAACGGTCGCCGTAAGTGTTAGGATCACGTACAACACATTGTTCACGAGATATGACGTTATAAACAATGAGATGCGCGAAAAACTGCTGCAGCAAAAGACGATGTTGCATATTTCCTCCTAAACGACTACTCCGATTTCAACCAACTTTTGTATACATATTCCTTACTGTGAGGTAACAATGCTGTCGGGGTAAGAACCACATACGACACATAGTTCACCAGATATAACGTCGTAAATAATAGAAGATGCAAAAAATTGCCTCATAATGCGACGAGACTTTAAAAATACACTACATGAAAAAGACAGTACTTAGCGACTTGTAAGAAACTTTATACATAATTTCAAACCTTTATTAAACTTTCTCTCGCTAACAACCACAGCAAAAAATACGAAAGAATAAATATTTATCACTTACTACTTTTCGGGTGTTCTTGGAGCAAAACTACCGCATTCGGTATGGCGTTACAGTTTATAATGTCTGCAATACATATTTTACTCGTAGAAAATGTTATAGACTATATAGACACATAAATCTGAATGTACAGCCGAAATTGTATCACATTACGATACGTAGTTCGTGAGATATGAGGACATAAACAGTAACGTTCATACAAAACCGCCCCATCACGTCATCAGGTTTCATATCTGTTACTTGTTTACTACTAACTGCATTTGCAACTGATATTACCGACGTACAACGCTTATGCAAATGAATATACCATTATACAACAATAAATATGACATCATATATACTGAGGTGGGTAAAATCTGTTACGTCATTACGTTTTAGTTCATTTTTTATTTACTGCTAAGCCACTCCTGTATTCTAGTCAGCTTAAGGAAATTCCTGAAATCTGACAATGCTGTTGACAATTTAGACTGTGAAGTGCACACGACTGCAGGCAAAAGCAGTGGCCTTCTATATAACAACAAGTAAAGGAAAAGAATGTAACAGTGCACATCCAACAAATACCCAATATTTCCGACAGACCTACCTTTTACCTTCAAGAGATTGCAGTTTCCATTGAGACTTGCATCTTACATTGCGATTAGCCGCAGTGGAGTGGCCAAGCGTTCTAAGGCACCTTGCTCCGGAGAGCGCCCTGCTCGCAGTCGGAGTTTAGAGTCCTCCCTCGGGTATTTCTTGTCCTTGGCATAAGTTAGTTTTAGTAGTTTGTAATCCTAGGGACTGATGACCAGAGCAGTTAAGTCCCGTAGATTTACAAAACATTTGAACATATTTCGACTTATAAATCACAGGTCAGTTTATTACATACTACGGAGAGGGCTAAGACATGGACAGCTTTATTTTCTCTTGCTTATTCATATTAGATCAAGGACAAGTAACAAGAAATATTGTTTAAGGTTTTGAATTAAATGAGGATATGAAAGTTACATATCATATGTATTTTATTTACTATCGTTATTCTTTTTTTATATTGTACTTAAAATTTTGCACATTACGCAAGACTACCTTGTTCTTTTGTTGTTGTGGTTTTCAGACCGCAGACTGGTCTGATGCAGCTCTCCACGTGTCCTGTTCTGTCCTGTACAAGCCTCTTCATCCGAGAATACGTACAACCTAAATCATCCCTTGGTCTCCCGATAGGATTTTTACCTCACGCACTTCCTTCGAAAGCTAAGTTGACTATTACTTGATGTCTCCCACCAACATATCCATTCTCTTAAGATATGCTAGAAAATCCTTTTCTACCTAATTCTGTTGAGCACCTCCTCATTAGTTACGTGATTTACTCATATAATCTTCATCATTCCTCTGTAGCACCACATTTCAAAAGCTTCTATCATCTTTTTGTCTGAACTCCTTCTCGTCCACGTTTCACTCCCATAAAATGCTAACTCCAGACAAATACTTTCAGAAAGAACTTCCTAACATTTAAATTAATATTGGATGTTAACAAGTTTCACTTCTTTAGAAACGCTTTCCTTCCCATAGCCATTCTACATTTTATATCTTCTTTACTTCGGCCATGAGAAGTTATCTTGCTACCCAAACAACAAAACTCATCTACTATTGTATCTACTATATTGTCTCATCACCTAATCTAATTCATTCAGCATCGTCTGATTTTCTGACACTCGTTTTACTATTGTCAATATTCATCTTATACCTTCCTTTCAAGACACTGCCAATTCCGATTGCTCTTCCAGGTCCTTTGCTGTTTCTGACAGAATTACTATGTCGCCAGCAAACTGCATGGTATTTACTGCCTCTCCCTGGACTTTAATTACCTCTCCAAATTTCTTCTTGGATTCCTCCACAGCTTGCTCAGTGTATGAACAACATTGGGAATGGCTCCAACCTTGTCTTACTCCCTTCCCAACCAATGCGACCCTTTCATGCCCTTCGACTCCAATAATTGCTGTTGTTTTTTTTTTTTTTTTTTTTTTTTTTTTTTTTTTTTTTTTTTTTTTTTTTTTTTTTTTTTTTTTTACAAATTGAATACTGCTCTTCCTCCCTATATTTTACCCCTGCTACCTTCAAAATTTGAAAGTGTATTCCAGTTGACATTGGCAATAGCTTTCTCCATATCAACGAATGCTAAAGTCGTAAAGTCAGTATTGCCTCCCGTGTTCCTGCATTTCTCCTTTCCCAAGGTCGGATTTCACCAGTTTTTCCATTCGTCCGTAAATAATTCGTGTAAGTATTTTGCTACCACCTTATGTATTATATTTTCAAAATGACATTTTGACCATAGCTGTTTATTTTTTATCTCAATGCAACCGGTTTCGGTTAGTTTACCATTCTCAAGCGTTAGGCTGAAGTATCTGCTAACTGCTCTGCATCTTGTAGTGGATTGCCCGTCGCATATTTAATTCCCCGAATGCTGTTCTCAATTTTTTTCTGCGGAGTCGGTCCTTCTGATGATCGTTTCATGCGCGTTAACTGACCTCAAAACACCCGGATTCGTCTATTTCGCACACGCGTGCGCTGAACTTGAAGTAGCAAGCAGACCCGAGCGGATAAGCAAATACAGGGGCACCTGTGCGCATCCGGTATGTAGGTCACAGTGCACAGCCTAGGGCAGCGGCGTCGTTGCTATGAAACGAGATAACACAGAATGGGCGGATCGTGCCCTCTGCAGCCCATGCAGTCAGCTGCACCTTCCTAGTGCCTACCCCTGCCACCGTCCGCTGTTCCGGCCGAGCGTTGCTGTGCCGGCGTGACGCAAAGCTCTGTATAAGGAAAGTATGGCCATCCTTTTCCGCGCCGCTTGCCGCCGCCTGTGGCTCAAATTGCGTGGTTATGGTATATCGCCCCAAATTTGCGATTGTATAGGGGATTTCTTGTCAGAGAGGAAACAGTTCGTAGTAATCGATGGTAAGGCATCGACTAAAAGAGAGGTGATATCGGGCGTTCCACAGGATAGTGTAACGATTTAGGGGAAAATCTAAGTAGCTCTCTTAGGCTGTTTGCAGATGACGCCGTCATTTACCGTCTAGTAAAATCAACTGAAGATCAAAACCAACTGCAGAACGATCTGAATAAGATATCAGTATGGTGTGAAAATTGACAATTGACTCTAAATAATGAGAAGTGTGAATTCGTCCACATAAGTACCAAAAGAAATCCGTTACACTTTGTTTACAAGATAAATAAATCAAATGTGAAGGCCGTAAACTCCACAAAATACCTAGGAATTACTATTACTTCAAACTTAAACTGGAAAGAACACATAGATAATATCGTGGGAAAGGCGAACCAGAGACTGCGTTTTATTGGCAGAAACCTTAAAAGATGCAACAGAACTACAAAAGAAACTGCATACAATACGCTTGTCCGTCCATTTTTGGAGTATTGCAGCCCAGTCTGGGATCCTTATCATGTGGGTTTGACGGAGGACATCGAAAGAATCCAAAGAAGGGCAGCTCGTTTCGTATTGTCACGTTATAGGGGAGACAGCGTTACTGAAATGATACAGGATCTGGGATGATAATCATTACAACAACGGCGCTTATCGCTGCGGCATGGGCTACTTGCGAAACTCCAATCGCCAACATTCTCCTCCGAATGCGAAAATATATTGTTGACTCCCACTTACATAGGTAGAAATGATCATCAGAATAAAATACGAGAAATCAGAGCTCGAAAACAGAGATTCAGGTGTTCTTTCTTCCCGCACGCTATTCGAGAATGGAATGGGAGATAAATAGTATAATTGTGGTTCGATTAACCCTCTGCCACGCACTTAAATGTGATTTGCAGAGTATCCCATGTAGATGTATCCCGCCATCTTGGTCCTATACGTTGCTTGGCTGCCATGAGAAGCCTTGTGAATTTCGTATGTTTGAGTTTGAATAATGCCGCAGTGTTGTACTTTTGGGCGTTCTTAAGAAGCGAAGAAGGGAGCTAGACATGTTAATACAGAAATGCAGGAAGAAGATGAACAGTCTGACTGACAAAAGTCATCAGAGAAAACTAGGAACCCAAAAGCGACCTGCGCTTCTTCTACTAATTCGTAATATAAATTAATAGATTAAAGATTCACTAATGAATGGATCACGCAGCAGATATCTATATAATTTTAACTTGAATAAATTTGTGAATAAAACCCCTGCATATCGTCGTGAGGTTAAATTATTCACGCGTCGTTGTTTCATCTGCGGGTAGTTGCCGAAAACATACAAATTTTGAACAAATTAGTGAGTGAACTAGATTCTCGTGTAGGTATGAAATTAATCTATAGTTCCTGATGTAAGCTTTTATCATTCTTTTTAATGTGTATCATTACGGCAAACATGAAATTGAAACAAGACAAATGTTAGACATTCAAATGTAATTGACGTTTAAAGGCACCTTTCATTTCTCTTCTTGGTAAAAGTCATGTAGTGGGTATCCTCCTGCATTTATCGTAGTTCATGTAAGATATAAGTACACAATACGCAAGAAAATTCTCAATAAAGATTTATCCATAATCTAAATGGTTTTCATCATTTACGCTGTGCTCCGATGATGATATGTCGCGGTCTATTTGAATAGTTGGCTACGGTACAGGTCAATCTGAATTTATATGTGAACTCTATATCTGGAGCCACAAACCGAGCAGTTTTCTTAAAATCGGACGATAAGTATTTCGTAGAGCCGCCAGGCCCGCATGGACAGAACTACGCGAAGCTCTCGCATCTGTCCGTCGGATATAACACCCTGTATCTCGAGAATGAAAAAGAGTTATCGTTCTGCTCTCAACCTTAAATAAAATTTCGATATCTTACCTACATTTCGTCCGCAGCATTGTACGTGCTAAAATCAATCATACAACAAAGTCTACGCAATGAGATTTTTCCTCTGCAAACTCTTCAAAATTTTGCGCAGTAGCTTACTTAATTTGATGTAGCACGGAAACTATACGGAATAATGAATAGAAAATCAGATAATTATCGAGCTAACATATCACACTATAACACGTGAAAAAGTTAATTTTTTTCATTGAATAGTTTTATCAAAATCGGCTGATAAGTATTGTTAAGCGCTGGGAACGTTGTAGCGGTCGGTGCGTAAGCGCCGCGGTGGAGTAGTCGAGCGGTCTAAAGCGTCTCGTTGCGGATCGCGCGGTTGCTCGCCGTGGAGGTTCGAGTCCTCCCTGGGGCATGGGTTTGTGTGTTTGTCCTTAGGTTAGTTTACCTAGGTTTAAGTAGTTCGTAAGTTACGGACTGATGACCACGCAGATTGGTCCGATAGATTTACAAACATTTGAACATTTTTGGTGCGTAATTAGCAGCGGAATGGGCCCAGCATGGCTGCCGCTGGCATGCTGGCCATACTTTCCCTGTACAGAGCTTTAGGCGAGACGTGCCCAGCCGCACGGGGCCAGCAGGTTAGCGAGCCGCCGTTTACACCAGTCCGGTTTTAAATAGCGGCCTCGCCGAGCTGTTTCTCCACGAGCAATTCCGCGTTCTACATAGCAGCCCCCACATGAGGATGTAAACACCACCGACGTCCCACTTGGCTGGGCCAAAGCCGCGCGTCCACCTGAAATCTATCTGCTTCCACCAACTGCCTACGGGCTCTCACTTTCTGCTAACGCCATTAGTCAAGTCTGCGACTGACCCACAAACCTTCGAATCAGTTAGCTTATCTCCTAGCTGTGGCAATTACCGCTCTCAAATTTAGGAGATATATTGATGTGTCAAACGTTACTGAAACAGATGATGGTATACTAGTCAAAACATTTTAAATATTTGTAATTCCTGCTAGCCTGTTAAACTTCATTTACACGATAAATCGGTCCAAACTTCAGGCCATAAATTCAACTAAATACCTAGGAGTAACAATTACAAACTACTTAAATTGGAAAGAACACATACAAAATATTATAAGGAAAGCGAACCAAAGCTTAAGTATTGTGGTATGAGTGGGACAGTGCACAAATAGTTTAAATCAACTCAACCGGAAGAGTGCAGAAAGTTGAAATAAGCAGTTCACATGATATAGATCAAACAATTAATTCCTCTAACTGGAGAGTTATCAAAAACGGGGTCCCACAAGGTTCGGTCTTGAGTCCCTTGCTGTTCTTGAAATATATTAATGACTTGCCATTCTACATTCACGAAGACGCTAAGCAAGTACTTTTTGCTGATGATACAAGTATAGCTGTCACACCTGACAAACAGAAATTAACTTATGAAATTGTAAATGATATCTTTCAGAAAGTTATTAAGTGGTTCTCTACAAATGGACTCCCATTAAACTTTGATAAAACCCGGTATATACAGTTTCATACAGTAAATGGCATGACACCATTAATAAATTTAGACTTTGAATATAAATCTGTAGCTAAGGTAGAATATTCAAAATTTTTGGGTGTTTGCATTGATGAGGGACTGAATTGGAAGAAACATATTGAAGATCTCCTGAAACGTTTAAGTTCAGCTACTTATGCTATCAGAGTCATTGCAAAATTTGGTGATATACATCTCAGTAAATTAGCGTACTACGCCTATTTCCATTCACTGCTTTCATATGGGGTCATATTCTGGGGCAATTCAACATTGAGTAAAAAAGTATTCATTGCACAAAAGCGTGTAATCAGAATAATTGCTGGAGCCCACCCAAGAGCATCTTGCAGACATTTATTTAGGGATACTCACTGTAGCTTCACAATATATATATTGACTCATGAAATTTGTTATCAACAATCGGACCCAATTCAAAAGTAATAGCTACAACACTAGGAGAAAGGATGATATTCGCTATTCAAGGTTAAATCTAACTTTGGCTCAGAAAGGGGTGCATTATGCCGCCACAAAAGTATTTCGTCACTTACCAAGTAGCATCAAAAGTCTGACAGATAGCCAACTAGTATTTAAAAAGAAATTAAAGGAATTTCTGAATGGCAACTCCTTCTACAATGTAGATGAATGTTTAGATAAAACTTAAAAAATAAAAATAAAAAAAGTAATAAAAATCCTTAGAATATTGATTGTCAAGTGTAGACAACGTTTACTAGACTGACACATTCGACTTCATTACGAACAAGTATTTAATCTAATCTACTACGTTTCGTTCGCAAAACAGAAGATGCAAAAGGTCTACTAAAGAAACTGGCTACGCTACACTTGTGCGCCCTATTTTGGAGTATTACTGCGCATTCTGGGATCTCCATCAAGTGGAACTGACAGACGATTTAGAGAAAGTTCAGAGGAGGGCAGCTCTTTTTATACTATCGCTATATAGGGGAGAGAGTGTTACAGAAATCATGCACGGCTTGGGGTGGAAATCATTAAAAGGAAGGCGTTATTCGTTGCAACGAGAACTATTTGCGAAATTTCTTTCACCAGCTTTCTCTTCCGAATGCGAACATACATTGTTAGCACCCACCCACATAGGAAGACATGACCATAAAAATAAAATAAGAGAAATCAGATCGTAAACGGACAGATTTTGGTGTTCCTTTTTCCCACGAGCTATTAGAGAATGGAACGTAGAGAAACAGCGTAAAAGCAGTCCGATGAACCCTCTGCCATGCACTTCAATGTGGCTTGCAGAGTATTTATGTAGATGTAGGTGAACCAGTCACTTTATTTCTTTACGTTTAATCTAACACAAAGCTACGCGTGTCGAGCATGTTCTGCTCGTCATCAGACGTTTGTATACAGAAGTTATTAGATTATATTCTCTAATTTAAAGTCCATTTGTTATTGTTTGTTGCTGCTAGTAGTTAGAGGGGCAGGGGGGAGGGGAGGGCAGTGAGTGGCCATAAACTGAAGTGCTGGGATGTCTTCTGCTCGTCCTGGTGTCTGGTGTCACCACCTGCGCGGGATGCAGACAGTACTGCGTCATATGTAGTGTTGACATGCGCGTGTGGTTCACTATCATTAAATGTCAGTTGTACACTTACGATTTTCGTGTTCCACAACTTTGTCTGTTTTTTATCCCATTTCCTCCGCCACTTTTGTGTCTCATCCTCGTCGCCACTTTTGTGTCTCGTTTCCGCCGGTTGTCCTGGGTGTCGGTGGCCGAGTAGAGAGAGAGACCGACACAGGGAAATAGGATGCACGCGTGTGCGGGTACAGAGTCTGAGGTGACCAGACATTGGGGAAGCAGAAACTAGAAAGACTAAGCTAGATTAGAACAAGTTGTATATTTCGTAGAAATAGGATAATACTTATCTTTTACAAAGTTCATGACTGTCAACTAAGTGTACTGCTGAGACATAGGTTAACTACATAGAAGCCTGCCTACTGATGAGTCCGTTTCAGTGCCTGTTCTAATTCCAAGTATTAACTGGTGCCTATCTGATTCCCAAGTGACCGATGCAGTTCAGTGGTGGCCACGACCGAAGTTGCAGCAGAGGGCGCTCGTGGCTGACGTCGTAAGAACGCCGCGCCGTGCGTGCATGGTTGCGCGCAGCGAAAGTACGTGGCGTGCACTTTAGACTTGTGCGACAGTCTGCATCACTGGTACATTGGTGTCGCAGCTGCATGCTGTTTCACTAGTGCACTGTTTGATATTCACTGCTTATGTCGAACACACACACACGCACACACACACACACACACACACACACACACACATTCTGTGTAAAATTTGAAGGTTGTCTTCTATTTTCATGAAATAATACTCTGTTTCTTTGATGTGTGTTTGCTATTGCTGATTTATTACATTTATTAAGTCTGTAGCCGTCGATATGTTCTTTAAACCGGGTTTTGAAACTGCTGCCTGTTTGGCGTGTTTGTCACAATGGCAGCAGAATTTTGTAAATTCCAGTTGTATCAAATTCTGTATCTGGTAGTTTTATATTGTGAATAAGATTTCTACTTCGATTATTGTTAGTGCTGAAACTGATTTTTAGATCTGTATTTCTGAATAGCCTTGCTATTTTAACGGACATTACTCCAAGATATGGCATTTTTACATGTTTGACTGCTGGGGTGCTGTCGGTTGTGAGTGTTATATTGTGTTGTTTGTTCATTTTAGTTTTTATCTGTGACTCTGATAGTGAGTGTGGGACCAAATAATTGTTTATAGCAATGTGGTTAATCGTTTCTACTTCTTGTTGTTCAGTATGTTCTGGGGAAATTTATTTACTCTATATAGCACTGATCAATAAGGTCGGCCACTACGGTAGGGGGTTCGAATCCCCCCTCGGACATGGATATTTAAGCCGTCTTTAGTATAAGGTAGTTCATAAGTAGTTTGTAAGTTTAGGGACTGATGACCCCGTAGTTAAGTCCCATAAGCTTAACAAACATTTGAACTTTTTTTTATCAATAAGCTGTTTTTTTTTTCTTTTTTTCTTTTTTTATGCCTGGATGTGTGGAGGAGTCAGAAACACTTTCCCGGCCTTCTCGAAAACAAGCGAACCACTCGTACACACACTTCAGAGCTCGATACCCATAAACACGTGCCAGCATCGCATGCCTTTTTTTAGGTGTCTTGATTGTTCCTTTGCTCGGTCACTGTGTTGTTCTCAGTTCAGAACCACCGCTCTAAACAAGCACTTCGGTCAATCACGGAACACGCACGACGCAAAAGTGAAATACGCTGGGGGCTGATTGTCAACACCGGCCGCCATGCAGGTGCAAGGCTATGGTTCGCATGTGTTTCCCGATCGATCGATCTGACTTCATTGCTGTTATCGATACTCGGCTGTTCACGCATGCGCCCCGACGAGGTATGTGCCGGCTGTGGTGTCGCACAAGTACAAAGTGCGCGCCACCTACTTTCGCCGCGCGCCGCCATGCACGCACGGCGCGGCGTTCTTACGACGACAGCCACGAGCGCCCTCTGCGACAACGCCGCTCGTGGCCACCACTGAAGGACTTGCCACTTCGGACTGAGATAGCAACCAGTTAGGACCTTCGTAATCAGATAGGCACCAGTGAAGACTTTGCTATTGTACAGGCACTAGGCAGGCCTCTAACAACTATGTATCAACGTTCTGCAGTACTATGTAAAAGTTAAGTATTGTTACATTCTGTGCAATATATATCTCTTTCTAATTTACTCTAGTGTTTGTAGTTTCTGGCTGCTCCCCTCCGTACCTGCACCGGCGTGCTGTCTTTGTTACTGTGTCGGTCTCGTTCCACTTGGCCACCGACACCTACGACGAGGCTGGGACACAAAAGCGGCGACGAAGTTGGGACACAAAAGTGGCGACGATTAGTGATAGAACCTTGGACCAGCCCGCTTGCAGCAGCCAGACAGCAGCAGTCGGAGCACGCAAAAATTGCTCCCGCCCACCCACCCTTATTATAAGATTTTTGGGGGAACATTTTCAGTTACGTGTTTGTGGACTTTTTTGTTGCAGAGCGAGTCCTCTTTCATATTGCAATTGTGTTTTGTTATAAGTTACTTGTATGCGCGGCGCCTAATCGGTCAGCATGGCCACTACCCCGAACCCAAACTTAATGGAAATTATTCAGTTACAGACGGCGCAAATCACTCAACTACTCCAGGCCGTGTCGCAGTTAACTTCGCAGGCTGCTCACCAACAACAGCCGTCACCTCAGCAGCCCACACCTGCCGCTGCACCGCTTCCTGCATTTCGCCAGTACAACGAACGTGAGGAAGAATGGAGCGACTACTTCGCACAGTTTCAAGAACTCGTCGCGGCTCATCAAATTACAGGTCAGAAAGTGAAGCATCTGCTATTATCTGTGGTGGGCACCAACACCTTCGTGTTATTGAAAAAACTTTTCCCTGACGTATCTCCTCGTGATGTAGACTTTGAACAAATAGTAGAGGCACTGAATGCTTATTACGGGAGAAAAGTTCTCGTAGCTGCGGCTCGGTACCGTTTTTTCAGACTTAAAAAATTACCGCAGCAGTCACACCAGGAATGGATTACGGAATTGAAGGGCTTAACCCGCAAATGTAAATTTACTTGCTCTTGTGGACTTTCGTATAGTGACGTGATGTTGAGGGACGCGATTACGCAGAACATTCAGGACCCCAGAATTAGGGCAGCAATTCTGAAACAATCTGACCCCTCATTAGACAGTGTACTGCAGCTTATAGAAGCGCATGATACTTTTGACTTAGCAGATGTAGAAATGCAAAGCCACAGTGTAAATTCAGTGCGCCGCAACGGACGCTTTCCTAGCCGTAGTTCTCAGTGTAGCACTAGTGATTCTTACAATAGTACAGGCCGTGCTGAACAGACAGTGAACAGTAGCCACTGTAAAAGTGCGACACAAAGGTCGCCCCTTCGTGTTAGAAACAGTGATTTGAATAACGGGCGCCAACGCTCATTTCAGAAAAAATGTACGTAAATCTTGCCCCCAGTGTGTGTCTCGCCACAAGCGTGCTCATTGCCCTAGTCGCAACGCAACCTGTTATCAATGTGGCAAATCAGGACATGTGCAGACAGTGTGTATGCAAAACAAACATTCCAGGAACGGTGCCGTTCGGAATAGTGCTTCGCAGAGTGCGAGAACAGTTCATTCTGTAAATGTTATACGGGCTGTGGAATTGAACAGTGCTTTCCTTGGATCTCAATTGCATGACAGTAGTTCTGCGCCTATGGCAAAACTATATAGTGCACCACGTAGCAAGCGCCGACGAGCGCGTAAAACAGTGCAACGGAAAAGGGTTCGGGACAAGCAAAATGACTATGAACAGTCCATTCCGGTAGTGAAAATAGTGCCTTCTGCATCTGCTCCTTGTAATAGTGCCCAGTACCGTGTAGCTAGTGACAGTAGACATCAAGTAGCTACTCAAAAGTGTAGTGCAGTAGTTAGTAAATCTGGAGTAGCTTCGCAGGCTTGCGCGGACGCCGATCCAGCGGTAGTGTCATCTAGTGACAGTGTTGTTAATCCGCTGCGTGCCGAGTCTGCGCCGCTTCCTTCACTACGCGGCCCGCGCAAGCGCAGTAAACAAACCGTAGCAGACGTTGCCCACATTCGCGCACCTGTCGAGCGCCGCAAGCAAAAACTTTTTGTGAATCTTTCCATTGACAATAAGACTGTGCAATTTCAGCTCGACACTGGTTCCGCTGTTACCTTAATTAATAAAGATACTTATGAACTTCTGGGTTCTCCAAAATTATCGCTGTGTCAACAAGTGCTAACAGCTTATACCGGTCAAAATATTCCCGTGCTAGGAACGTGTAGCCTGCCCGCCTCTTTTCAAGGTGTAACAAAAACAGTTGCTTTTGTAGTTCTTCAGGCCAAATCGACACAGAACATTTTTGGACTAGATGCTTTTGACTTGTTTGGTTTATCAATTCAAAGAGATGTGCTTCAAATTTCGTCAATAGTGCCTCAGGATAAAATCAATGCATTGTGTGACAAATATAGTGACCTGTTTTCGCCGGAACTAGGTTGTGCAAAAGACTTCGTGGCACATGTAACTTTAAAAGAATCTGCAGTTCCAAAATTTCGTAAAGCTAGACCAATGCCTATCGCATTGCGTGATTCAGTTGCCGAAGAACTTAAACGTTGGCAAGATAGTGGGGTGATTTCTCCTGTTTCTGCGAGTCAGTGGGCCTCGCCTATAGTCATTATACCAAAGCCGTCTGGAAAACTTCGTCTCTGTGCGGACTTCAAATCATCAGTGAACAGTCAAACAATTGTAGACACTTACCCTCTGCCCAGACCTGAGGAACTGATGGACAAATTAGGACAGTCTCGCTTCTTTTCCAAGATTGATTTAGCCGAGGCATACTTACAGATTCCACTTGATGACGAGTCAAAAAAGTTTTTCGTCATTAATACTCACATGGGCCTTTTTCAATTTCAACGCCTACCCTTTGGCAGTTCTTCCGCTCCCGCTATTTTTCAGTGTTTTTTGGAACAGCTGACAGTTTCTGTACCGTGTTGTTTGAACTATTTAGATGATATTGTGGTATCCGGACGTACAGTTGACGAACATTTAGCAAACCTGGAGTGCCTTTTCAAAGTTTTGACTGCAGCAGGTCTACGTTGTAATAAAGCAAAGTGTTCGTTTTTTCAAACTGAAATAGAGTACCTAGACCATGTGATTAATGCCCAAGGAATTCATCCCTTACAGTCACATCTTAGAGCAATCAAAGACTTGCCTCCTCCTAAGAATGTGCATGAATTGCAAGCAGTGATGGGAAAGCTTAAATATTATTTCAGGTTTATTCCCAATGCCTCTCAGATTGCAGCTCCACTGCATCACTTACGTAGGAAGAATGTTCCTTTTGTATGGTCTAAAGATTGTCAGGTTGCCTTTGACAAACTAAAGTCTGCACTACTCAGTGATGCATGTTTGATTCCCTTTGACCCACAGAAGCCTGTAGTGTTAGCAGTTGACGCCTCGTCGTACGGTCTGGGTGCCGTTCTGTCGCATCGTATTGGATGTCACGATCGTCCTATTGCCTTTGCATCCAAGCTACTGACGCCGACGCAACAGAATTACAGTCAGATAGAAAAGGAGGCCTTAGCAATCATTTACGGCGTCACAAAGTTTCATCATTATCTCTATGGCAGAAAATTCTATTTGTTGACAGACCACAAGCCTCTCACGTCGTTGTTCTCACCCACAAAGCCGATTCCGCCACGTACGGCACAAAAGCTTCAGAGATGGTCCTTGATATTGTCTAATTATCAGTATGAGATTTTGTACCGACCTACCACTAAACATGCTAACGCGGACACACTTTCCCGACTTCCGGTTGGCCAGGATGTGTCGTTTGATTCTTCAGAAATGGCATGTTGTCAGATAGACTCCAGAGATGCTTCCGCTGTCGCAGATTTCCCTTTGAACTCTCGTCGGGTTGCACAGGAAACAGCTGCGGATGTAGACTTAAGTGTGGTAGCCCGTTTTGTTCGCTTTGGTTGGCCTGCCAGAGCCAAAGACATTGATCGGCCTCTGGTTCGACGTTATTTTGCACAACGTCATGCACTATCTTTAAGTCAGGGTGTACTGTTGTTGCATACCGACAACGACCACACAAGAGTGATTGTTCCTCGTTCCCTGCAACGAGAAGTGTTACGCCTCCTGCATCAAGGACATTGGGGCATTGTTAGGACAAAGCAACTGGCCAGACGTCATTCTACTTGGAATGGTATGGACGCTCAGATAGAGAGCATGACATCACAGTGTACAGTTTGTGCGGAGCATCAGGCGGCTCCTCCACAGCGTTTCTCAGACTGGCCACGCCCCAAGGGCCCATGGCAACGTTTACATATTGACTTTGCCGGACCTTTCTGGAACACGCGCTGGTTAATCGTTGTAGACGCTTTCAGCAAGTTTCCTTTTGTGATTGCCATGAACTCAACAACAGCGTCTAGTACAATCAATGCCTTAACGTCAGTGTTTTGCATCGAAGGTTTGCCTGAAACTATCGTCAGTGACAATGGACCACAGTTTGTTAGTGCGGAATTTCAACAGTTTTGTCGTGTGAATGGCATTCAGCATATAACCACCGCACCTTTTCACCCTCAGTCCAATGGTGAAGCAGAACGTTTCGTTCGAACATTCAAGTCTCACATGGAGAAGATGAAAGGTCAGCACTCCAGGCAGCAAGCTCTTCAAATTTTCCTGTCTACGTATCGGTGCATGCCACGTGACGGCCCGTCTCCTGCCGAGCTGCTACACGGCCGCCGTCACCGCACTCTCCTTCACCTGCTGCAGCCTCCCACGCACCGAGTCGGTTCGTATGGCGCTACGCGTTTTCAGGTTTCCACGCCGGTGCTGTACAGGGTGTTTGCTGGAAACAAGAAGAAACTATGGATGCCGGGCATCATTCAGCGCGTGCTCGGTCGCAATATGTATGTTGTACGTTCTTCCACAGGGTCGGAGCTGCGGCGCCACGCAAACCAATTGCGCTTGCACAGGCCGCGCGATCCTGTCTCCGGTTTCTTGATTCCCCAGTTCACCACCAGGGAGCACAACCACATCGTTCGTCCCCGGACTACGAGATCGTCCCGATGGAGATCGACGCGACGCCGCCGCTGTCGCCGCCGCAGATGACAGCGTCACCGAGAGGGACTCCGGGACCGTGCGTGCCGCCGCCGCCTGGGCCACGCACCTCAGAAGAAGATGACCTGCTCCCTCTTGGCGGGGGGGGGGGGGGGTGCGCCCTTCCCCAGGTTTCGGTGGGTTCCCTGGAGGATCGCAAGGCGGATGCCGGGGCGCGGACGGCGTCTCGATCCCAGCCTCAGCTACGACGCCCGTCCCACCAGTAACGCCCCCGCCCAGGCCCTCCTCCCAGTGCCGTCGCCGTGGCCCTCAGCCCTACGCCACGACGGCGCGGCGGTTTGGGGGGGAGGGGTGTGGTGTCGCACAAGTACAAAGTGCGCGCCACCTACTTTCGCTGCGCGCCGCCATGCACGCACGGCGCGGCGTTCTTACGACGACAGCCACGAGCGCCCTCTGCGACAACGCCGCTCGTGGCCACCACTGAAGGACTTGCCACTTCGGACTGAGATAGCAACCAGTTAGGACCTTCGTAATCAGATAGGCACCAGTGAAGACTTTGCTATTGTACAGGCACTAGGCAGGCCTCTAACAACTATGTATCAACGTTCTGCAGTACTATGTAAAAGTTAAGTATTGTTACATTCTGTGCAATATATATCTCTTTCTAATTTACTCTAGTGTTTGTAGTTTCTGGCTGCTCCCCTCCGTACCTGCACCGGCGTGCTGTTTTTGTTACTGTGTCGGTCTCGTTCCACTCGGCCACCGGCACCTACGACGAGGCTGGGACACAAAAGCGGCGACGAAGTTGGGACACAAAACCGGCAATCAGTGTCAGTCAGTTGGTCAGTCAGTGAGTCGTGGGGAGTGAAGCATCGTGTCAGAAGTATTTGCAGGTTACCTCACGCTGCGTGGCCGGTACGGCGATGGTATTCGTGGCAGCGCCGGGCGTCCGTCGGCAGTGGAGTTGATAGCTGTCGTATCCTGGAGTGACAAGCAGCGAGTCTGATGTGAGCCGAGCCGGGTAGCGTGGCCGGTGGACCGGGCATGTGTGTCTGCTGGGCCGCTTATGAATCTATTTTGTCGGCTGATGCTCTTCGGCACCAAGACTTCGAAGTGAATCGTACTTCAGTCCTCACTAAGGGGCCGTCGGCAGGGGTGAAGCCATCGGTATGCGTGGGCGATTCGAGCTATCCGTGCACGCTGATGGTCCCAGCTAAATGTGGGCTGTTTAACCATCGGCTGGTAGCTGTAATGACGACAAATGTAGTTGCCCTACACCTGTGTGTGTGTGTGTGTGTGTGTGTGTGTGTGTGTGGGTAGTCGCATTGCGCCTAAATGTAATTGTGGCTGTCGGTAGGTGTTTTCGTGGGTAGTTGAGGCCATCGTTGGTTCGCTGGTTGGGTGGTTCGGCAGTTCATGTGTGTGTTGGCGGCGGACACTCTGCATCAGTGGCATGCTGCTTTAGGTTTGAGGAGAGTGTTTTTGGCTGTTTGAATTTCATGATAACCGTCGCCTCTTGAAAGGTCTCTGTCTCGTGCTAGTTTGATGTGTTTTAACTGTACTGTTGGCCGCCACCTTACTAAGAATAGCTGGCTACTGTCTCTCACGTTTTCTTATTGGATTTAATGCATCTGTCTTCCCCATCTGTCTGCGTCTACAGTAAGCATCGTGGTCAAGTGTCAGAACACTTTCCGAGTGCTTGCGTATTGTGTGTCATGGCTGGTTCGTGGGTAAAAGCCCAGTATTTACTATGTCCACGTCTACATTTAGTGTGGCGTAACGTATTTGTTTGGGTCAGCGTGTTATTGCTGTATGTTCCTGTCTCCCGTTCATGAACGCTTGAATAAATCTAAATTTCTGGGTCAGATGGTACGTCCAGGAAATAGCGGCCTAAAATTTCTTGAATGTGCGCTACGAATGTTTGATTGAAATGTCTCTTTGTGTACATAACTGCCTGGTAATAAAATACTACCACGTGTAAAATTTTATGTCGAAATAATCTATTTCAGTCTCACCGATAAGTTATATCACCCCAACTTGACGCATTAGTCTTTAACGAATAACATGCAAATCATTTAATTATACCAGATGAAAAGTGATCCTGTCGAAGCACAGAAAGGAAAATATCTTCCTATTTATAAGACTCTGACAGAAAAATGTGGAATAAGCTGCCACTGTCCTCAAACTGCTTGTCCCACTAAAATTTTTGGCATGGGAGCATACTCGCACAAACAGGCTAATCCTTTTCTCGTTCGCTCTCAGTGATGAAGTTTTCACACACAGCGTCCCCCTTTCTGCGCCACTGTCTACATGTGTGGCTCCCACTATTTTCGCATTGGCGCTTTCTCCTGTCTGTCTCCTCTATTGTCACTCTTTTAATCCCTTCCTCTCCAATTTCCTTACCACTGCCTTTGCCACTTTTAACTGTCTGTCTGAGACTGTGTACCATTTCTTTTCTCCCAAATTCGCTGTCTTTTCAATCACCATTTCACCAACACTACGATGTCTTTGCGGACGAGTTGTATAGTTTGTAAACCCTAGACACAGAAACTTTAACACGAGAATAAAGGAAATGGGAAAACATGTATAAAATTTTTCTTGCTCAAGTTTGTCGGTTTTGAGAATCCGGACTCCCCAATTTTATGTTTGGTCTCCAATTATCTCTCTTTCTCATTTCACTGTCTCCTCACTTTCTCCGCAACCATCACCATATATTTTTTTTCACTGCCACTGTCTCTCTCCCAATGACTCTCTTTCACTATCACTTTCTGCTGTTCCCTGCAGCACAAGAAAGCACGAATATGTTCGCATGCTAGAATTAGTGAAGAAGGTGGAATGAGGACATAGGCTTTTAAACACGAACGTATTTTCCTTTATCGACAGGAGCATTTTGCAGCTCTTCCCTACGTTTCCTTGCTGCAGCAGAATGTGCTGCTTATAAAAGACAAATTATCTAGATCTGTAAGGCAGAAAAGAAAGTAAGGAAGATCAGAATTTACGTCCCGTTAATAACGTAGTCATTTGACATGGAGCACAAACTGCGATTACTATTGATAAGGATGCGAAGAAAATAGACGGTTGTTTTGACAGGCACCATCTGAAGCTTTGCCTCGCACGGTTTAGGGAAATAAAGTAAAGCCTGAATCTGGAGGGCCGTAGGTGGATTTAATACGCCGTCCTCCAGAATACCAGTCTAATATACATCTGTGAATATCTCATTGTTTATATACGGTACTTCGTCATTAAACAATGAGATATTCACAGATTTACATTAGACTGGCATTCTGGAGGACGGCGTATTAAATCCACCTACGGTCCTCCAGGTGGATTTATATACGGTACTTAGTCATTCCACCCCCATGAACCACAGACATTGCCGAGGTGGGGTGGCTTGCGTGCCTCAACGATGCAGATAGCCGTACCGTAGGTGCAACCACAGCGGAGGGGTATCTGTGGATAGGCCAGACAAACGTGTGGTTCCTGAAGAGGGGTAGCAGCCTTTTCAGTAGTTACAGGGGCAACAGTCTGGATGATTGACTGAGCTGGCCTTGTAACATCAGCTAATGTGGCTTTGCCACACAGCTACTGCGGACGGCTGAAAGCAAGGGAAAACTACAGCCGTTATTTTTCCCGAGGACATGCAGCTCTACTGTATGGAAATATGATGATGGCATCCTCTCGGGTAAAATATTCCGGAGGTAAAATAGTCCCCCATTCGGATCTCCGGGCGGGGACTACTCAGGAGGATGTTGTCATCAGGAAAGACAATACTGGCATTCTACGGATCGGAGCGTGGAATGTTAGATCCCTTAGTCGGGTAGGAAAATTAGAAAATTTAAAAAGGGAAATGGATAGGTTGAAGTTAGATATAGTGGGGATTAGTGAAGTTCGGTGGCAAGATGAACAGGATTTCTGGTCAGGTGAGTACAGGATTATAAATACAAAATCAGTTGGGGGTATCACAGGAGTAGGACTGAAAATGAATAAGAAAATAGGAATGCGGGTAAAGTACTATGAGCAGCACAGTGATCGCATTATCATTGTCAAGATAGATACGAAGCCAACACCGACAACAGTAGTACAGGTTTATATGCCAACTAGCTCTGCCGATGATGAGGAGATAGAAGAAATATATGAGGAACTAAAGGAAATTATTCAGACAGTTAAGGGAGAGCAAAACTTAATTGTGATGGGAGACTGGAATTCGGTAGTAGGAAAAGGAAGAGAAGGAAAAATAATAGGTGAATATGGACTGGACAGGAGGAATGAAAGAGGAAGCCGCCTGGTAGAATTTTGCACGGAACATGATTTAATCGTAACAAACACGTGGTTTAAGAATCACAAAAGAAGGCTGTATACATGGAAGAGACCAGGAGTCACCGGAAGGTATCAGATAGATTTTATAATGGTAAGACATAGGTACCGGAACCAGGTTATAAACTGCAGAACATACCCAGGGGCAGATATAGACTCTGACCATAACTTGTTAGTCATGAACTGTAGGCTGAAGCTGAAAAAACTGCAGAAAGGTAGGAAAATAAGGAGATGGGACTTAGATAAATTGAAGGAAAGTGAAGTTCTGGAGAATTTCCGAGGGGGATTTAGGCAACAATTGACAGAAATAGGGGGAAATAAAACAGTAGAAGAGGAATGGGTAGCATTGAGAGATGAAATAGTGAAGGCAGCGGAGGACAAAATAGGTAGAAAGGCAAGACCTACAAAAAATCCATGGATATCACAGGAAATACTACAGTTAATTGATGAAAGGAGATAATATAAAAATGCAGTAAATGAAACAGGCAAAATGGAGTACAGACGACTAAGAAATGAGATTGACAGGAAGTGCAAAATGGCTAAGCAGGAGTGTCTAGAAGCCAAATGTAAATCTGTAGAAGAATGTATAGCAAGGGGAAAAGTAGATACTGCCTACAGGAAAATAAAAGAGACATTTGGGGACAAGAAAGGCACCTCTACGAATATCAAAAACTCAGATGCGAAACCAGTTCTCAGCAAAGAAGGGAAAGCTGAAAGGTGGAAGGAGTACATAGAGCAGCTCTACAAAGGAAATAAACTGACAGACGATGTTGTAGGGAGGGAAGAGGAAGTCGATCAAGATGAAATAGGAGATACTATACTGAGAGATGAATTTGACAGAGCCTTGAAACACCTAGGTCGGAACAAGGCCCCAGGAGTAGATGACATACCCTCAGAGCTACTAAAGTCTCTGGGAGAGCCAGCCATGACAAAACTATTTGAACTGGTGTGTAGGATGTATGAGACAGGCGAAATGCCCTCAGACTTTAAGAAAAATGTAATAATCCCCATTCCAAAGAAATCAGGAGCAGACAGGTGTGAAAATTACAGAACCATCAGTTTGGTAAGTCATGGTTGCAAAATTTTAACACGAATTATCTACAGGAGAATGGAAAAGCTGGTAGAAGCTGACCTCGGGGAAGATCAGTTTGGATTCAGGAGGAACATAGGAACCCGGGAGGCAATACTCACTTTACTTCTTATCTTAGAAGATAGATTAAGGAAAGGCAAACCTACATTTTTAGCTTTTGTAGATTTGGAGAAAGCTTTTGACAATGTTGACTGGAATATACTCTTTCAAATTCTGAAGTCAGCAGGGGTAAAATACAGGGAAAGGAGAATTATTTACAACTTGTACAAAAGCCAGACCGCAGTTATTAGACTCGAAGGGCATGAAAGGGAAGCATCAGTTGGGAAGGGAGTAAGACAGGGTTGTAGCCTTTCTCCGATATTATTCAATTTGTACATCGAGCAGGCGGTGAAGGAAAGCAAGGAAAAATTTGGAATAGGGATTAAAGTTCAGGGGGAAGAAATAAAAACATTGCGTTTTGCTGATGACATTGTAAGTCTGTCAGAGACAGCAAAGGACCTGGAAGAGCAGTTGAATGGAATGGACAGCGTGTTGAAGAGAGCATATAAAATGAACATTAACAAGAACAAAACAAAAATAATGGAATGCGGTCTTAGAAAATCAGGCGATGTCTGCGGATTTCGGTAACGGAAAAAAAATTGAAAAAGCAGTTTTTCAATATAGTCTTAAGAACATAAGGTATACATTTCGACGTTTGAAATTGAACTGCATACTGTATACCAATACTTCCGATATATATACAATTGATCACTTGGCTAATAGCTATTCAAAGCATTATGAATGAAATACACAAGATAATTGTGAGATATTCTGCAAATTTATTGGTTTTCGGCTGTTATGCCATCATCAGGTAAAGCACTTTACCCTTTATTTCTGTGATCAATGGGACCCGAAATATAGACCCAGCGATGAACTGTAATATCGCGCACCGCCTTATCGTGTCCGTTATGATATCACACTTAACAATAGCACTCAGCTATACTCATGACATAATACAACTATAGTTTAACAATTTTGTACATGTAGATCTGTTCTGAAATTTTCTAGGCCCTAACTCTCTTTCAGATATTTCCGTCAACATTCACATTAACTTTTTCCAAATATACTGCCCCGGTGGAATCAATTTTCACTACAGTCGACATAGTCGACAGGTCAGATTCGGCAGTACACTTTACAGCTTTCATTTGTAGACATAGTTCCACACATTTTTTTGTTTCAAATGATATTTGGTTCACTTGGATCATCTTCAGATCTAAGTAGCTGTGTCGTAATCCATATCGTCCGCGCTGAAGCATATCCATGTAGTCTGCTTCATTTAACGCTGACAAGATGGGTTGCGGACGCAACCCTTTCGATCTGTTGAATGTCCAGGTGGTTGAAACATGTTATCGAATAAAACTTGTATGCAAATGAGACTGAAAATTGCAATTCAGTATGTTATTTTCCTCAAAATTACAATGCAAAGACTGATGTTTTTCACGTTACATTTACATGGAGCTCCCTAAACCGTATCTCGTAAACAGTTTCGAGTAACGCTTGTGGTTGCGTATATAAACACTCCAAAATCGATTCTGGAACTCCGGTGAAGTTTATCGATTTCCCGATAATCGATTATCTCTCCCGCGTAAAAGAAACTGTCTCTGAAACGTGTATGTTTTTGATAACTTTTCTACTAATACGGCAAGAATGATGTTTTGTGTAATGAAAGAGCTTTAAACCGACCTTAAAGTTGTGTACTATTTGAGTAAAGAGAAATAGTGACACGTGTTCATGAGACTTTCAGCTTTTATGAAAGACTGACCTCGCAATCAATTAATTTAAAGTTTTTACATTTTTCTAAACCAGACGTGTGGGTTTCAATATGTTAATCAATTATTAATTGGATGAATTTGCAGAGATTTTCAACGATAACTCGAGAATAGCTTGGCCCAGCTTACAGGGTGTTTCAGGAGGAATAGTAAATATTTTAGGGAGTGTTATTAATGACGAAATGTAATAAAAATGTGACATGTCTCCAATTTTTATTCAGTACAGAGAAACAGCTGTTAACATGTAATCAAAATGTTCAAATGTTTGTAAATCTATCGGATCAAACTGTGTGGTCATCAGTCCGTAGCTTACAAACTACTTAAACCTAGGTAAACTAACCTAACACCCAAGTCCCAGGGAGGACTCGAATCTCCACGGCGAGCAACCGCACGCTCCACAGCTTGACGCTTTAGACCGCTCGGCTACTCCACCGCGGCTGACATGTAATCCAAACAAACTGAAATTAAAGGCAAATAAGGACTTTTCAATGATTCTTTTCGGTTCTTCTTTACAATCTAAAGATGGCCTTGTGAGCTGATAACTGGTTAACTAAATGAAAATAAACTTTGCAACATACACAAAATTGTGCTTTTAATTCAATATGATGATATTCGAACAAGAATTGACGGACGAATCAGTGAAAATGACCTCATATACTTTTGCTTTAATTTTGTGTGGGTTGCACACTAACAGCATTAGTCATCACATTACTATGTATTGCTTCTACACTACTAACTATTCGCTAAAGATGATACAGACAGTACTAGTAAATACCTATGAATGATCTTCGAAATCATATGATGTTACTACACACAGTTCGCGAGGTACATGGTCTCGAAGGGTGAGGTTCATGTACGCGACACATTTTGCACACAGTATGAAGGTACGCCACTGAATTTACCTTCAACGTTATATCACAGCACGATAAATAGTTCAGAAGATATGCATCATAAAGAAGGAAATGCATGAAAAACTGCCCCATCACGCATCATGTTTTAGTTTACTACGGTTTTACTACATACTGTACACTCAACACATTACGCGAGATAGTCTTCTAATATTCCACTTTTCCAGAACGTTGACTTCATGAGATATGACGTCATAAGGATTGATTTGCGCAAAAACAGAACTACAAGCCGAAATTTGCTACGGATGCAGGTGAAATAGACAGAGACTGGATAGAGGTCGGCAGCGAAGGAAGAAGCAGATGGACTGACACTAAATGGAATGAATATTGCCGGCCGCGGTGGCCGAGGTGACTGAGGCGCTACAGTCACGGTCAGCACGGCCATTACGGTCGGGGGTTGGAATCCCCCCTCGGGCATGGATATTTGTGCCGTCCTAGTTCGTAAGTAGTTCATAAGTAGTTTGTAAGCTTAGGGACTGATGACCCCGTAGTTAAGTCCCATAGACTATACAAACATTTGAACATTTTTTTGGAATGAATACACACGCGGGAAACGCCGACTACTGAGTCCACTCAACAGGAAAGATTGTCCTATCGCCCCCCTCCAACTGTGAGCTGACTAGGACAAAACCGGAGCGTACAAAATCTATGTCACTGATCGTTAATGGAACCTTATGATCAATTTATCGAATATTATAATTGTGGCCATCACAGCACGTATTTCAGAAGTGTGTTACATATGTGTAGTATTTTTGTACTCATTAATCTTCCTTTTTTGTTGTTAGTAATTCTGTCAATGAATGTGTTAATCATTTCTAAAAATCGTGACCAGTTTGGGCCTATTAATATTATTCAGTTACGCGTGGTAGTTCATAACTCCACGCACCAGACTTTCGGTACCCCGTTTGGTAACTACCTCACGTCTGCTGCATGGATTCAGACAGATCAGCACAGGCCTGAAGATGGCCTATTAACGGGACGAAATCGGTCATTATTTGTAGAAACGATAAACACGATCATTGACTATTTAATGAAATATAGTAATAATAATTAATTAGCAATAAAAATTGAAGACTGACGCTACCAAGTTGTAAAAAATTTCGTTTATTGTACTACATGTATGCTTCATAGTTAAACGAGTGGCGTACCAGATCCTTATCATGATAGCAGTTGTTGTTATTTTTTATCCTACGTCATAATTTCACACACTAATGAGCCTAGTGGCGTCCATGGGGAGAAAGAACATCGAATTACAGCACGAATGCCGATGCAATAGCTCCATACTTAGCTATCATTTGCAACCGATAACTCAGCGAAAGATCCGTACCCAAAGACTGAAAAGTTACCCAAGTTACTCCAATATTCAAGAAACGCAAAATTACAGACCAATCTCATTGACGTCGATTTGCAGTAGGATTTTGGAACATATACTTTTTTCGAACATTATGAACTACCTCGAAGGCCGCGGTGGAGTAGCCTAGCGGTCTAAAGCGTCTCGATGCGGAGCGCGCGGTTGCTCGCCGTGGAGTTCGAGTCCTCCCTGGGGCATAGGTATGTGTGTCCTTCCTTAGGTTAGTTTACCTAGGTTTAGGTACTTTGTAAGCTACGGACTGATGACCACGCAGTTTGGTCCGATATATTTACAGACATTTTTCTACCTCGAAGAGAACGACCTATTACCCAATAGTCAACACGGATTCAGAAAGTATCGCTCTTGCGGGACACAGCTTGCCCTTTAGTCATATGAAGCGATAAATGCCATCGACAAGGGATCTCAAATCGATTCCATATTTCTGGATTTCCAGAAGGCGTTTGACACTGTACCCCACAAACGGCTTCTAATGAAATACCGTGTTTATGGTATATCTCCCCAATTGTGCGTTTGGATTCACGATTGCCTATCAGAAAGTACACAGTTCGTTGTAATTGACGGTAAGTCATCGAGTAAAATAGAAGTGATATCTGGCGTTCCCCAGGGAAGCGTTATAGGTCCCCTACTCTTCCTTGTGTTTATAAACGATTTAGGAGACAATCTGAATAGCTCCCTTAGACTCTTCGCGGATGATGCTGTCGTTTATCGGTTAGTGAAGTCAACAGAGGATCAAAATCAATTGCAAAACGGTTTCAAATGTTCAAATGTTTGTATAGCTTATGGGACTTAACTACGGGGTCATCAGTCCCTAAACTTACTACTTATGAACAGCACAAATATCCTTCCCGAAGGGGGATTCGAACCCCCGACCGTAGTGGCCGTGCAGACCGTGATTGAAGCGCCTCAGTCCCCTCGGCCACCGCGGCCGGCCAAAACGGTTTAGACAAAATTTCTACAAGGTGCGAAAATTAGAATTGACACTAAATAACGAAAAGTGTGAAGTAATACAGATGACCACTAAAAGAAATCCTCTGAACTTCAATTACGCGATAAATCAGTCAAACCTTAAGGTCGTAAATTCTACCAAATACCTAGGAGTTACAATTACGAACAACTTAGACTGGAGAGAACACATAGAAAATATTGTGGGGAAGGCGAACCAAAGATTACGTTTTCATTGGCAGAGACTGCCTACATCACACTTGTGCGTCCTCTCCTGGAGTACTGTTGTCCATTGTGGGACCCTCACCAGGTGGGACTGACGGAAGATATTGAGAAGATTCAGAGAAGGGCAGCTCGTTTTATCACGTTAGCGGAGGGAAAGCGTCACGGAAATATTGCACGAATTGGGGTGGAAATCATTAAAAGAAAGACGTTTTTCATTGCGGCTGATATGATTGCGAAGTTTCAATCACCGACTTTTACTTCTGAATGTGAAAATATTTTGCTAGCTCCCACCTACCTAAGGAGACATGACCATCCCAATAAAATAAGAGAAATCAGATCGAAAACGGAACGATTTAGGTGTTCTTTCTTCCCGCGCGCTGTTAGAGAATGGAACGGCAGCGAAAAGTTATGAAAGTGGTTAATGAATCTTCTGCCAGGCACTTAAATGTGATTTGCAGAGTATCTGAGTAGATGTAGATGTAGAAACACAAACTTTTTGACACTACTTTGGACGCAGCAGGGTTTAAGCCACAGTCGCGTTTGTCACAGAATACTACTCGAAGTCCAAGAATGCGACGACCTTTGAAAGAGCATTGGTAAAAATCCGACTAAATTCTGCTGCAGAATCAAAAAATAGAGGTTAAAAACACAACCTTTGTAGTTTGTATAGGCCGTTACGACATGCAACTTTAGCTCACGGCTTCTGGATCTCACTACTGATCTGTTCACCTTAGTTCGCGTATTCTTGTCAAATGCCGACTTCGTATGTTTGTACATTTGGAGAAGCGATGAATAAATTTGTATTGGGGAAAAAAAGGGTAACGAACTCTTACTCGCAGTGAAACTGAAAATGGACTCATAAAAAAAAATAAACAAAAACAATAGCGATAAGCAAATGACTGAAATAAATGTACAATTCTGCCAAATCTAAGATTTCAAATAATCTTTGACTGGGATGGGCATTGTTTAAGAAGGTTTTGTACTGTAGATGCAGTGGAATGAATTCCAAAGACCTGGTAGAGTTTATTTATGTTAAAAAGATGAGTCAACATTTCCCTATTACGGATTTAATTATAGAATACTTCTCCGTTATTCCCCTGCGCACAGCTGTCAGCAAGCAATGGTTTGGTAGCATAAAGAAAATAAAAACACAAATCACAAATCGTAATTCTATGGAAAGAGTTAAGAAACTTCAAATGATTAATACTGAAACCAACTTCAATTTAATGTCTCAGAGGCGCCTCAGTGGCTTCTCTGTAAAACCACCACGGCACTGGAGTATATTACCCTCTGTCGTCGAGATATTCAACTCGCTGCCGGCTCGGGTAATACATTTTCGCGGGAAAGTAACAAAAACATTTAGCTGCGCAGTGTATGCCGGTGTGTTGCTGAGGATACATATATTGTTTTCTACTGTATTATCTTCTGAGTTGGCATAGTTCTGCTAAGTTACGAAAGGTTATGCATTGTGGACTTATATTTTAATTTGATCCATGTCTTGCAGAACTACATGTAGTCGACCAGTGGTTTCACTACGTAACCATATGTTCTAAAAAAATTGTAAACACCCGAGTACTTTTCTCACTTCATAGTTTTATATGCCATTTGTAATGCAATTATACAAAATTGTTTCACAATTTGGTTCCTTGGGCCAGAAAGGGATAAACACTGTGTTTGAGTCATCGCCTCGTGTCATGTCGTATCGCAAAGAAGGAAACACAGCCGGCCGCGGTGGCCGAGGAGACTGAGGTGCTCCAGTCATGCTCTGCAACGCCACTACGGTCGGGGGTTCGAATGCCCCCTCGGGCATGGATATTTGTGCCGTCCTTACTATTAGCTAGTTTGTAAGTAGATTTTAAGTTTAGGAACTGATGACCCGTAGTTAAGTCCCACAGACTTTACAAACATTTGAACATTTTAAGGAAACACAAACTCGCTTTTGACTGTATCCGCATCTGAGCGCAGCGCTCGGCTCAGCTTGCAGTACAAGTGGGCTCTGTGCTGTTCCATTGTAAACAGAACACCGTCATCGCTCAAATCGGCAGCGCATCGCGGGCAGTGTAAGTGCAGCCTCACTCTCAGCGTCACAGGTAATTGGGGTGATGACAGCCTCTGTGGGGAACTCGTGTGGAGAACTGCGCCACTTGCTTAACGTCAGCTCGGCTGGTACAAGTAGCCACGGCTGGGCGTCGGGCCACTTGGGAGGCACGAACACCACTGTCTGAGGGGCAAGCGGCCACGCGGAGTTGGCGCGGACCATGTTATTAGACGGTCAGCTGGGGCTTGGGGCGCGTGCTGTGGCAATGGAGGGGGAGCGGGCGTGTGCTGTCTCCTCAAGGACATCTTCATGTCATGGACTAAACTATGATTTTCCGATATCAGTGATATCTGTGACTGCTACTTTTTGTGATTCTTAGTTGCGATTTGTCACTGTTTACAATCGCAGTGTACAAATCCTCGACATGTATCCTCCGCGCTCAAATTGCGATTTTGGTGATTGGAACGCTACTTCCGTGATTTCAGCTGCTGATATTGCTGCTTCTGCGATTTCTGCTACTTCTGCTACTGATATTGCTACTTCTGCGATTTCTGCTACTTTCGTCATTTCTGCTACTTCTGTGACTTAGGCGATGTGTGTGGCAAATGCAATATATATCATCCATAACAGATTCCTCGTCCTACATATAAATATATATACAAAAACATAATATTGATGCTCCTTTTGCGTGTAATGTTCGGATTATTTACACGTAGACAAATGTCAATTAGTCTTCTAAAAGCTATTTCAGTGTTTGGTGTGTAATGTATAGCTAAAAGTGAGGTAATTCGCAAGTAATGTGTAACAGAAATTGGCAAGTAGTCTACCTTAACAGAAACATTCGGCAGATTAGGCATACAGCAACTGTGTCAGTGCAACGAAAGTGCTATGTTCTTGCCTGTAGAACGTATGAACAGATTTTTTTCAACATTGCATGATATAAGTGACTTACCAATTTGAAAGAGATAAGTAAATGTGAAACACACCGTGAGTGACTTGTAGAAATTCTATTTTCCCTTTAAAACCTTTCGGTATCACTACATATTCTGCCAAATAACTATAGATAAGAGCTTGCGTAATATTTTACTAATCGACGTGTCGACCTAGTGTGCTAATGTTGGCAACTAAATCTTCATTTTACAAGAATTTTTAATTTACTGACTGTACAGAGTTACACACAAGAAACCTTACAACCATAGATAAAGAATAGCATTAATTATTTATGATAAAGTATTATTTCCAGCATTCTATGTGATTTAGATTTCTAGGATCATTTATCGGTCGTTGCCAACATAAGTACACTATGCCACCACTGCAGTAAACAAAAGTTTTAATAATAGTGAAGGATCCGATACCACCCATCTGTTTTCACTCATGTCATCACAGGACGGAATGTACAAAAGGGAAAAAGACGGGAATCAACATTCCTAAACCTAAAACAAATCTGATAAAGTAAAGCTTTCCATTAAGCGAAAAACTTGTTTATTTTCAAGTGTAATATTTTTATAGAATCCTCGAAGATAGAAGTTTACTCCTATACTGCAGTACTTAACACAGCCACACTGAAAATGGAGTTGGCCTACTGTTAAACATTTCGTAAAATTACTTGGTTGACCACTTGATGTTACCCCCTTGGAATTTTTATTTTATGTACGATGTATAATGCATGCAAAAATATTCGTCGAAACCAGATTTGCAATGTAAGATACGTATTCTGAATTCGCATAATAGTTGTAGGTTCTATGACGAAAAATGATTTTAAACGGGGATCAAGTCCGTAATACAATATTTATTTGGCATTCACATTTGTTGTCTTTACCAACTATAACCTAGAAACATAGATGCCTGGCTTTGCTTCACAATATGTAACATTTTTCACAAAGAAAATTATCTTCTTGCTTATTAATTCGACAACATCCCTAAACACCATACGAGTGAAAGTACGACAGTTGGCCAACAGGTAGCACAAGGCGGAATATTAAATGATATTCTCAGTTGCTACTTGTGACTCTTAATCGCGACTTTTCACTGAAATCGCAGTTTGGACCAGTGAGGACGTTCGAGCTCACTGGTTTGAACCGACGACGTTCGATCAACAGATGGCTCGCCTCACACGATCTAAACTGCTATTTGTGACTCTTAGTTGCGACTTTTCATTGAAATAGTGCTAACGTCACACACACGTATACACACAAATCCACACATACATGAGGCAGACAGCAGGAAGCTAGAAGTACCAATTTCGGCCAACAGATGGCAGCCAGCAAAGTCTAAACTTCGACACTTAGTTGCTACTTGCGACTCTTAAACGCGATTTGTCACTGAAATTGCAGGTATAGATTCTATAATAATAAACATATTAGTACAAACTTCGACCAACAGATGGCAGAATGCAAATTGCTTCTTGCTACTCTTAGTTGCGACTTGCCACTCTTAGTTGCTACTGCGCTTCTAAACTGTGACTGAAATCACAGTCAGATTCCGTAAAGTTGCGACTGTGCAAAATTCTACTTCTAAATCACGGTGACTCTTAACAGATACGCGATTTTCGACCCATCCTAGTTCACAACACTGCATGAAGGCGGGGAAACGACTTCAGCACATAACAAGAAACACCTTCACAGTGCTTTTATTGTTGGTATCTAGATGTTAGGTAGGTACTGTATTGTACAATTGTGTAAAGACGCATTAAGTGCTGCCAATTGTAATTCATTGGGCAACATGAATTTTTGAGTACTCTTGAACGCCTTTTAGTAGTTTGAGCGGGGAATACGTCAGTGAAATGCCATTCAGCAACCCCATTAAGTATACAGTGATGTGATTAAATAGCTGAAATTCTTAATACACCACTGATTCTGTTCGGCAAACCGTATATTTTTTAGTTATTTATTTTTTATTTTGCTGTTTTTTTTTTGTCGTTACTCAGGCAGAGACTGAATGAAGTACACAATATTACTATCTTATGTGTTTGATTATCATGTAACTGGATTCCCGATCATTGAGAAATAAGAGCGGATAGTTTGGAAATGTTTTTACGACTTATGCAGTAGTTCGTGTTTAGGTTACTTACTTTATATCTTTGATAAGCTGAATATTTTCTAGTATAAGGACTTAGAGCCATGTCTGTCAAAGAATCTTATTTTATTTATTTATTTATTTATTTTTTATTTATTTATTTATATATTTATTTTTGCTTAAATGTTGTAGGCCAGATTGCTTATTCAATACTGCATATTGTTACTTCAAGGAGAACATCTTCTGTTATTATTCCTGCACTTTAGGATTTAAGCGGGCTACGAAGAATCACATTCTGTTGCCCTAATAACTTCTGTTTTGCGTGTTATTTCTTAGCATGTAACAAATATGTTAGCAAATCGTAGAATCAGTTCCTATGAGAGTCGGGAACATGGGGTAAAAACGTTTTGGGGCAAACGGGCCCAGTGTCTTGTTGTGCAAGCACCAGAATATTATTTTTACTGTAGCTGTGTTACAGTTCGTAACGAGTCCTATCGACGAACCAGGCAAACTATGGAAATCGATTACTTCAGTATTTAAACGATGTCGCATGAAATTAATGCTAAACTGACTGTAACATTGTTGTGTGCATCGTTCATATTTTTCGCCCAAGAAACCTTTTTTATTGGTGGTTTCTGAAGCACTTCACTTCTGTACTTTAAACTTACAAAAATCGGTTTAAACTTTCCACGAATGTAGCTGAAAGGATTAAGTAAAAACGTCTTTTTTTCTTTTGTTCAAGAATTTTGTTGATATAAGACTGTTCACAGCTGAGTTGCTGACAGTGGTTGGCCCTTAGAACAACGGCACACTTAAATTGATAATATTTTGTCACTTGATTGTTTTGTTGCATATGCATTAATTGTAGTAGGTTTTTAACTCAGTAATAATCGTTAAGACGGCGTTTATTTAAATTTTCATGGAGGAATTTTGAAGACCCTCAAATATGAAACCTCTGTCAAGTACAACAGCTACTGTACTAGAAGGAAAAATGTTTTATCACAGCACAGGAAAAAGGCCACCATGTTCTTGCCAGAAACAAAGATTTAACAAAAGAAATGTATTTTCTTGATGACCGGTCAGCTTCAAAAGCATGTGAATCAGATAATCTTGACACACTCGCACTTTTTGTTACATGTTAGCTTGAGTACCTATGTCACACGTTATGATGCATCTAAATACATCACGTCATACATGCATCATACGTGACATGATTCCAGATATGAAGCTTCTTTGAAGTCTTGTCACGTGATATTTCACATTATGTCTATACAATTCATTAGATGTCAGAATTGTCGTATGCCAAGTTGCATGTTAATTCAAAAATGTTCAAATGTTTGTATAGTCTATGGGACTTAACTACGGGGTCATCAGTCCCTAAACTTACAAACTACTTATGAACTACTTACGAACTAGGACGGCACAAATATCCATGCCAGAGGGGGATTCGAACTTCCGACCGCAGTGGCCGTGCAGACCGTGACTGAAGCGCCTTAGGCCCCCTTTTTTTTTTTTTAGGGCCTCCTTCCTCCCCTTCAGCCCCGCCTTTCGCTCGCCATCTTCTGCCTTCTCGGCCTGGCTTCAATGCCGTTTTAGTCTTCTCAGTAAGAAAATTAAAATGTGTACTTCTCTAAACACAGAAATTAAAGTTAAATGTCTTCTTCAAACAAAAAACATATAAACATAGTTGAAATGAAAGTAATAACGCTATGTAACTCAGTTCTTGTATTGCACTGTGGCTGGCTGCTAAACTAATATTAGAAGTGCACTTCGCTGATCCCCAAGGCGCCTCGCGTTGGAGTCGGGCACGTCTTCTCGATAAATTTTAGAGTAAGTTCCATTGTCATGATCAGTTCTAGCTCTAAATCGGCGATATAGAAATTAATTTCTCATACCCGGTACTCCCCAACTGCGCGGGGGATCGCTCATAGCACTTCCTAGAAAGTTAGCAAAGTAAAGTTTGTATTTCTTGTGGTTCTTGATCGTAGAATGCCGTTCTTGTAGAAATGTCCAAAAGTCAAGTGCGTTCTTGGGGCCTTCTCTGAAAAGGTAGACTGTCAATCCTCGAATCCAAGTTGTTCGGGGGTAGTATGTCTCGTCCGGGTAGAGTAATATCCGTGGTTCGATATCTTGCGAAGCAACTCGAAGGAAAAAAGCTATAATTTTTTGCGCCAAACTCCACGCTTCTGCGGAAGTGCCGCATGTCAGGCGATGAACTTCATTATCCAATTCATTGCACTGAGTACAAAGAGGAGTGTCCACTCTATGTACAGCATGTAATCGGGCACGCGTCATGAATTTTCCATTGACGATCTGATACCACAGCGTACGTGTCTCTGTGTCAAGAAACGCATGGTGCAGTGCCCGCCATACCACTGTCCACGTTACTGTCGGATGCCGTCTCTCTATCACGTTGCCTGGTCGTCCTCGTAACAGTAAGCAATATATGCTGTTGTGGTCCTGGTAGTCGGTAGGTTCGCTTGTACGTAACTGTATTCGACGAAAAGGTACGAATATGGGCAAGAGACGGTGATATGTGTCCGACAAAAACTGGCGCTCTTTGAGAAGGTGGTGCTAATTCCCCTATCAAAGTGCCGGACAGACTTGACTGGTGTCGACGCCACATCTTGGCTATCATACTGACATAGAGAGCCACAGCGCGGTCGCGGGCGTGGACAAGGCCGAGGCCCCCTCGCTTAATAGGGAGGGTGAGAGTTTCGTATCGGACTTTGAAAATTAGACCTGCGCTCACGAAGTATCCAAAGGGCGCTAGGAGGCAGCGTGCCATAACCACCGGTATCGGGAGCACTTGCGCGATGTGTGGAATGCGCGATGCCAGGTGAATGTTCACAAAAGTGACCCGTTGCATCATGTCTAATGCTCTTAACATGTTATCTTGAACACTCGTTCTGATAGACTGCAGGAGCCGTCTATAGTTGAGCGCTGCCGTGCGTCTGACGTCGTTGGTGAATGTAATTCCCAAACATTTCATTGTGTCCATCAATATTAACGGTGCCACGCTGTTATCTGGCAGCCCTCGTCCAATGTTCATAGCCCCAGACTTCGCCATATTAACGCGACTTCCTGTAGCCGAATCATACAGATCAATCCAGCGTAGTGCCGTTCGTATCTCGTCCCCCGACCGCGCCAGGAAGGTAAGGTCGTCTGCATATGTTCTGCAGATGAATGTGTGGCCCCTGAACGTCATTCCTGTTAGCTTGTTCCTAAGGCAACAAAGTAACGGCTCGATAGCTATGGCGTAGAGCACCGACGACAATGGACACCCTTGCCGCACAGATATGAAGATTTTGATTGGTCATACCGCACGTCCGTTCACGAGCACTGTGGAGGAAGCACCGTGGAGTAGTCGCATTACTACGGTAACGAAGTCGTGTGGAAAGTTCATTTTCGTCATCACTTGTGTCATGTACGCATGGCTCACTCTGTCAAAAGCGCGATCAAAGTCCACGGACACCAAAGCAGCATTGAGACGACAGGTTGTTGCCAATGCTATCACGTCGCGGTAGTCACTGAGCGCTTTCTGGCTATTACTGTCACCACAGAGTGACATTTTATCGAGTGAGGTAATTTGGCGGAGGACGCGTTTGATGCGAGCTGCAAGTATCCTTGTGTAGGTCTTAATATCTGAGTTGAGTAGTGTCAGCGGCCGGTAGTCTTGTATTCCTTTCCCACCTGACGGTTTGGGGACAGGAATTATCATTCCCTCCACAAAGGCTGGTGGAAGAGGGGTATGTGGAGACATCAGTTCTCCGTACATATCAGTCCACCGAGGCACCATGAGAGTTTTGAATTTTAACGGGAGTCCGTCCGGTCCCGGTGATTTGTTTGCTGCGCCTTTACCCAGAGCTTCTGCCACTTCATCTTCCGTAATCTCTGCCATGAGTAATCCTTCCACCGTCGCATCAAGGGTACCCGACAGTGTTTGTGGAACTTCATCAAAAGCTGCCTCATTGTGTTCCACTCTGTCGTAGAGGTGACGGTAATGTTCCAGAAAAGCGGTGGCAATATCTTTTTGCGATGTTAGACTGTTGCCATCCGGCAAGTCGACGACATGTATTAAGGCTCTCCGACTGCGTCGTTTCTCCCTGATGACGTGGTGCAACGATGGTGGTTCTCCCTGTTCTCGGTCAAAAACTCTTGCTCGGACGACAGTGCCTTCTAGGTTGCAGCGCATTATAGATGTTATCTGAGCCTGTACCCGTTTGACTGCAGATTGCCGATCTGGTGAAGGTGCCTGTGTTGAGAGCTCCCGTAGCGTCGTAAAATAGAAGTCCACGGTGTTCCGTCTCCACAAGGATTGTTCTCTTCCGTATGCAGTCGTCGCTCGGCGTATAGCAGGCTTGGCGCAGTCCAACCACCACTGTAGTGTCGTGGGGAATGTCGGTAGGCGTCGCTCGCAGGTGTTCCAAGCGTCTTCTATTAAGCGTCTGCACTCCGGATCCCGGAGGTGTGCGACGTTCATTTTCCAGGTACCTCGACTCCTCCACACTTTCTGGCGTTGGAGTTCGATCGTGCATATGTATGCGGTATGGTCTGAGAAGGCAACGGGCCACAATTCCGCATCAAGAACAGCATTTGTGAGACCACGTGTAACATAAACTCGATCAATACGACTTGCTGAATGACTGGTATAGTATGTGTATCCGCTCCGGTTGCCATGGACGCGTTCCCAAGTATCGGGCAAGTTCATATCTCTCACCAGCAGTCGTAACTATTGACACGAGGTGTAATGTGGGTATTGGTCTTTCGGGTCAAGCACACAGTTGAAATCACCTACAAGTAAAAAGTGATTATATCGACCCAAGAAAAGAGGAGCAATCTTCTCTGCATAGAATCTGACGGAGCATATATGTTGATGATGCGGAGCCCAAGTACTTCAGCGCAAGCCCCCTTGCTGACGGCAGATACACCACGTCTTCAGTATCGATACCGTCTTCCTATCGCCGTGCCGCTGGCGCTGTCACGCGTTGGTGTAATATATGTGCTGTACCCATACAGTGCGGGAAAACTGTCTACATTGACTTCTTGTAGGAGGACTATATCAACATCAGACGCCCTCTACATGTCCTTTAATAGCTGTAGTTTGACATGTGCTCTAATCGTATTGATGTTTATGGATGCTATTCGATATGCCTGCTGCTGCACTGCACGTAGGAAAGCGTTCATGATGCTGGAGTTTGTTGGTGTGGCGTTGAACATCTGTTGAGTGCTGTTGTGTCCTTCGGAACCTTCCGCATCTCCTAAGTGACTAGCGTATGGGTGAGGTCGCGGCCGCTGCCGCGTCCGTGTCATCTTTCATTGAGTCATCATCATCATGATCCTCAGACCAGATGATATGAGGCAAATCTTGCTGAGATATCCCCGCGTGGCTTTGCAATAGCGGTGGATCTGTATCAGGGTTCGGCGGCGGACCCACTTGTTGGTCTCCGATGAACGACGTCGGATGTTTCTCGAGTACTGGGCGGTTTGAGTCGTTCTGTTGTGCGGTGAGAAGGGACTCCACGTGTGTGCTTTGAATTTGTGTGGGTGTTGCCATGTCAACGTCCATTCGTGCTTCCGGCTCTTTCTCTTCAGCCGTCGTTGTCGACAAAGAAGTTGTGCTCTGGTTGTTCGGAAGCACATCTGTGTCAGCGGCCACCAATTCTGACGGTTCTGGTATCTGTTCTTGTGGAATAGGTGGGTCAATATTCGGCGTAGCGCCTCTCCGGAGCACATTGACGTATGACAGTGGGAGTGACGTCGGCGCGGGCGTTAGCACAGCTTCTCCTTTTGGTACTTGTGCAATCCTCCGCTGATGCACTCAGAGCGAACGTGACCTTCTTTACCACATCCTGAGCGTGTTTTCGGCTGGCCGTCGTATATGACTACGGCCCTGCAACCTCCTATTAACAGGTAGGACGGGGCGTGTTTGCTAAGTTCGATCCGGATTTGCCGAACCCCGTTAAGAACTGGGTACGTCATAAAAGTGGACCACTGTTCCGCAACATGACTGAGCACCGTACCATAAGGTTGGAGCGCTTCATTCACGAGTTCAGATGGCACTTCGAATGGGAGTTCAAAAATGCGTATTGTACGTAGTCCGAGTCCTGCATGATCAATAACCACATCGCCGACATGGCTGTCTGCGTGCTTAAATTTGAGTCCATGCTTATTAGCTCGAATTATTCTTTCACATACTTCTTCGCTGATCATTTCCAAGTAGACAACACTACTCAATATAGAGAGATCTCGTGGATCGATTTTAACCTCTTCTCGTATAAAGCGATCGATTTCGTGAGCTGCCGCGGTGGAGTAGCCGAGCGGTCTAAAGCACCTCGCTGCGGAGCGCGCGGTTGCTCGCCGTGGAGGTTCGAGTCCTCCCTGGGGCATGGGTGTGTGTGTTTGTCCGTAGGTTAGTTTACCTAGGTTTAAGTAGTTTGTAAGCTACGGACTGATGACCACGCAGTTTGGTCCGATAGATTTACAGACATTTGAACATTTGAATTTCGTGAGCTTTAGGTCGGGCATATTCGTTCGAAAAGCTGATATTTATCGTCGACTTGCGCCATGAGTGAGACATTCTATAATAGGAAATACTACACACTCGAGGGCGGCCGAACCAACACCACTTAGAAGACAAGGCCTTACAACAGGCCGTGCCTACGTCACACTTAGAGGCCCCGGCCGCCACCACACTGGCTGTTGGCTGGGGTACGCCTACCGCCGCGCAGCGGCCGGCCAGTCAGATGGCGGCCGGGGCCTCTAAGTGTGACGTAGCCACGGCCTGTTGTAAGGCCTTGTCTTCTAGGTGGTGCTGGCCGAACACGTAAACAAGCGCGCGCGAGAGAAGCTCTGCGGCTGGCCGTAAACACGCCCGTCCTTACCGCGTCGCTGCCTGACGCAGACTGCCCCCTCGGCCACCGCGGCCGGCTGCATGTTAATTCTTGGTACTTCACGTCTTGCTGTGGCGTGTCAAACACCACCTGCCTTGTAACTTTTCGTACCATGTGCAACTTGTCAAGTCATGTTATGACACCTGTTGTACCTTGTCATGATGCTTTGTATTTTGTTACAGCACATTTCATGTTGTGATATGACAAATCATCATGCACTATTTTACCTCAAGATATATAGATATGCATCACATCACGATTAATGAGTTAATATGTCTCTTCGTTTCACATATTGTATCATATTGTGTCAGATCATATATTATCACCTAATTTCATGTAAAATTATACACTGTGTCAAGTAAACTAGCAAGACACCTGATTTCACCTCATATAACAGTGCACACCACATGTCATTGAAATTAGGTTACTTTCTCGTAGAGATGCAACCCATCCTAGAGAGGTGACTGCCTTGGAGCACACAACTCGTAGAAACGCGTGAAGCTGTCAATATTTTGCAAGTGATTTTGAAGATGGTAGGTAAGAAGCTAGATCTCCTATTTTATATCTTTGACTCAGGCCAATACATATTCGAGATTTATTTTGCTGTAATAGAATCATTTATCTTTCTAGTAAATCATGTCTTATATGAGGATAGTCTCTTCACACTTGAAAAGGACTCACTGGTACGTGGGTTATGTACAGATTTCTTCGTAATGGTAAAAGCACATACCAGCAATTGAATTAGGAGGGAGAAGGGTAAGATGACAGTAAGTTTACGAATTTTTTAACCCCTTATTTTAGACCTGTAGCCTACATTAATACTTCTGAAAAAACCAAAAGTTTTCTTTCTAGTTACAGATATCGTAGTTTTTGTAAATGTAACATTTATGGCGATTACTTTGAATTTTTCAAATGTTTGCGGGTAAGGTGACGAATTTAGGCGGGTAACTTGTCGAAGGAAACCACAATTGGCTAAATAAAATTAAGAAAATCATTTTGTTTTAAGCAAAGAAGTGGCATAAATTCGCTTTGCGCCTCTTATCGGTGCAAGCAGCATGGGCCCATTCACGACAGCAACAACAAGCAAAGTACATATTTTACATAATTACTGATTTCACAGTGTTCTTCTCTAACGAAGTCATGGTCATCTTCGTATTCAGTGTAGTTGACTGATATCGAGGAACCTTCCAAGAAGAGCGCCCTATCACATTTGTTTTGTTTTTCCTTCTCATCCTTAGCCCCCTATTCGTCATTCAATATTTCTTTTTTACTTTACATTTCTTTTTCTTCACTTTGGCTTCAGTTTGTACCGTGCAATGAAGTCAACTTTTTCCTCAGTTTCCTTTTTCGAAGTTTTATACCGACTACACCATTCTGTACCTCCTGTAGAGAAATGGTATTCGATTCCCGTGGCCATTGCTGCATGTCGGTCGTTCCTTTTACTTGTTACAAACGTTCAGTACTGTAAGTTAATGAAAAGCTCATTAAAATGATTTGAGTAAGATGACGAGTCGTCGTCTTATTATACCTTCCCCTAGATCAATCTCTCTCACAAATTCAACAGTGAAGTCAGCAGAGTATGAAAGTAGTTATCAACAGTTTAGGCCCAGGCATCAAAAGAATATGTTTGTTAAGTGTGTGTTTCAACGCTTGAATGAGGCATCACGTCTGCCCATACACGCAAATTGTGAAAAATCGTCGTTACGATAAGACTGAATCTACGCCTAATGCATGGAGAGCACACTTGGATTACATTATGGTTGACAAATTGTTGAATGTCCACGCTGTAAATTGCATGGGTTCAACAGAACAGTAAGTAACGGTCGCCAGACAATCAAGTTGTTATCTGGTTGTTGAGGCTAAGTGCGTGAAGAATTGCTTCCTGCAGTTTCTGTCCCCACCTTCTGCCCCTACCTCGGTAGCCGGGAGCTGCCTTGAGCTTCCCATGCTCTTCTTTACAAGGGTCATTTGCTTCTAACATCCTCCTGTCGGAGGTACTTCGTTCTGGAAATCTGTAAGGATACGTACTGCCATAAGCGCAACCTATACCACACATCAAATTACAAACTTACAATTTCGCATTTGATTTCACTTCCGCTGCACTGTATCGAAAACCAAGACAGTGATGAACAGTTACATTTACGTGCCCACGAAATCCGTAATACTCATTTGAAAAGTTACATGACAGCATTACCCTCGGTGAAATGAAAGAAAACAGTGGCACTGAACCTAAGAATTACCACATAATTAACAAAAGACCATTTTGAAAATATCACCTCATAAGAATTTCAGGTGGTATGCTCGAATGTGCTATTCGTGCGTCTTGATGTGCAACGATGACTTATAGGCAATGATTTCTACCGTAGCAGAGTTGTGCTTTGGGATGCTTGTGTGTACAATGTATTATTTTCTTCTGTGGTGCATGAGAATCTCTAAAAGAGCAGTAATTTGTTAAGAGCGTAGTGGTTACACTCTGTCCATTGTAATGATATTTACCAAGGGCTGTATGCATTGTCAAAGTCAGTAATAAATCAGAGTTCCATACTAAATTAAATTTGGAAACTTCGGTGATCTCCATCGATCATGGTTCTTGGCAGACTGCCCATGGTATCATTTTCATAGCAGTAACATATCAACAGGTGTACCACATGACAGTCTTAAGCCTAAGCAAAAAGAATCAATAATGAATAAAAGAAATTAGCGTAATTTTTTAATTGTTCTAAGAGTTCCTCTCATTTAGTACGTTGTTTGAATCGTCCCTTAAAGCACAAAAAATCTCAGTTTCCTCCAAATTACGTAATAACCACTATCTCTTGAGCTACTTTTACTAAAGTGCTAAATTAGAAGACAGAACTACCTCACATTTTAATTAGTGATTTCAGGTTTTAGTATTTGCTGATTAACTTAGGAACGTGTTCCGTACTCGAATGTTGTAGCTTCGATTTCATTGTTTCTCAGTTGTCGGGATAGTATTATCGTATCTTACTATGATAGTTCAGTTGTATATGGATTATCTTTACTAAGGAACTCTGTGTTTTCTTTTAGACTAAGTGACTGTTTTGAGAAAGTACGCATGGCAGATTTTTTATTTTACTTTTGTTATTCTGCAAATGGCATATTGGTTCGGGTGTCGAATTCGTGGCGTCTTACATTAATAGGTACTTCCTTGTATCTCAGTACTTGCAAATGAATAAGGTAGTCACGAAACATATCGTAGTGACATGAAAAGATACAAAATTGACAAATGATCAGAGCTTTCTTTCAACGTGATCGAAAAATAATCGTACGATGCGCCGAAACAAATTATTAAAAAAAAATGGGGGACTCGTCAAATAGGCCTGGTTTCTTAGGAAGAAAGATTAGGATTCACCGTTAACCTGGATCAAGTTCGTAAGATACTGAATAAACAGTATTGTGAAAACGATAAAAGAACAAAATATTAAATAGTATATCTTGAGTATGAAACGAATATATTTAACTAAGTACAATGCTTATCAATAATTTATAACATTATTTGATAAAAGAAAAATGTATCTTTGTATATAACCCATTCATTCACACCAACAGCACAGGAAAATTAATCGATTTATATCGTTGACCTTCGTCTGATTTCCCAAGATGTTGTCTATATCTCCATGCGCATATGGTCCCTATATACCACTTTAGTATGCATTTTATCTATTTCTCCATGCACATAAGATACCTATAAACCGCTATAGAATGTATGCAGGAGCTCCATGATAACATCAGTGACTTTTGGTCCGACCCCCTCGGTAGGCCACAATATGGTAGCATTTTAATCTTTCTTATGCTACGCACTTAACTACTTCGTCAGGTATAAGACGGAGACATTAGTATTAATATTAGTCTTCCCGAATATGGTTCTATAAATGTATCCCAAGAGGAACATAGGTGCCTTTATTGCGAAACACTTCCTTCGATGTCCTGTATCACGACTAGGGTCTAGCGTCTTGGATCCTGTTTGCTTCTTTGGTGAAGTATACGCAGCAAGAACGTTCCCAGTCAATGATGCTTTCCATTCGCTGTCCATTTAATTTCATGGTCTGCAACTTTCCCCCCTATCTTAGGGTGGGAAAATAGCCAGAAAGGCTGGCAGATACAGGGGTGCACTCATTTGATGAGAGCTCAGATAAAACTACTTAAGTTTGCGTAGCAACACGGAAGTTGTGCTCTCTAAAGAGCAAACTTTGGCAGGGTCTTAAAGTGGTCCACTGCGAAACAATGGGCGCTGGGGAAGAGCTGGCAAGATAAACAGCCGCCACGTAGTGTGGAGTGGCTCTCCTCTTATCTGGTTCAGGGCTGCATTTCATTGCGACTCTGATTTGACACGTCGCACTTTACAGGCTACCCGACATAAAAGAGAGTATCGACCTCGCAAATGAATTCTAAGCGTTGACGAACACGAGTAATAAATTCAATACGTTGCTTGATACCATGGTTATCTTTGTAGTTGAAATAATTGTTTTGTAATTTATATTATTACTGCAACATACTACTACTGTACTGGCACAAAGCAAACACTACGATTTGTTACCATTCAATAAAACAATTTTGAGAGTAACCTAGGCAAAATTTGGATCGAGCTGACAAAGGCCATGGTGGATACCTGCTAATACCGTGTCGGACCTCCCTCTGACCGTCGAAGTACAGCAGTTGGACGTGGACGCTACAAGTATCTAGAAGTCGTGTGCAGATATATTGAGCCAATTTGCGTCTTTACCCGACCCTACATGTGAAAGCAGTTGTGGTGCATGATTTGTGCAGAAACTGGTCTCGGTCGATCTGGGTGACCAAATAATTCACTGAAATAGGGAAAATTGTGGCCAGATGAGCAGTCGAAAATGACTATTCTTAATCAATGATCGGTTCAGTTGTACAGAGGCCGCAGTCACTACCATGTAAAAACAGCCCTCACCACCACCTTTCTGACTACTTAGGTTGACGGCTCCGAAATAGTAGACTCTTATCAACAAAAATTGCGACTCATCTGGCAAAGAAACGGTTTCCAGTCGCATAGGGTCCAACCAATAGTGATCAGGAGCGCAGGAGAAGCGCTGCTAGCGATGTTAGCGAGTGCTCTAGAGTCGCTCATTTACTGCCATAGCCCGTAAACGCCAAAATTTGCGACAGTAATTTCAGTTTTTGTTTTTTAGAAATATGTTGATTTATTTTTATTTAATCGTGTCAGAAACATACATACTTTCGGAATTATATACAACTTGAAAACAAAGCAGTAAACGTACAAATTAAAGTAAAAATCCAAACTTTGGTACTGTAATCCATTATCATTTCTGGGCATAATCAAAGGTAACCCAAACGTAATTAAACGTGCCACGACCAGTATGCGGCCACTTCACATGCCTCCTTGGTAGCGTCAATGACATTTTTGTGTGTGTGGGGGGGGGGGGAGGGGGGGAGTATCTATTTTGTGTTTTATCCTCCCCGGCCTATCTTTCAGGAAAGGATCTGCTCAGAACGCGTGGGATGCGTGAACAACTAAAACAGCTATACAGATTACTAATACAATCCACTGCACTCCTGAGCACTCCTGCACTCCTAAGCGTCTTCCTGGTTAACCTGCTTTCCTCTTGACCTACGGGGGTGGGGGGGGGAGGATTTCGAGGGCGGCTAGATCTAGAGCGTTATGATCTAACTCTGAAGTTTGATGGTAGTTCATTGAGGCTTTCTGTTGAATGAAAAGCTTTTCCTTGAACGGAGCCTCTGGTGTGCTGGTTGGTATCCACACAGAGTATGGGTCGCAAAGTTTAGTATTTTAGTTTTCTCCAGTCTGGATGCGCATTCACGGCGGATATCTGGAGGTGGGATACCTGCTAAACAGTAAACTTTATCAAGTGGTGTGGATATCACACATCCTGTTATGAGTCTGCAGGTCTCCTTCAAAATGTCTCAGAGAATATGTTGATACAAAAAGCATACTAATTTATTATCAGCCACAGTGTCATAAAGGACACAGTACTTACTAATTATCGGAAAGTCATCGAATGGTGTTCCCCAGGGAAGTGTTATAGGCCCCCTACTGTTCCTTATCTTTATAAAAAATCTTATCAGACGATTTGCCGTCTTCTACTTTTCGCGGATGACGCTGTCATATCGATTAGTAAAGACACCGGAAGATCAAAAGCAACTGCAAAATTATTTAGATAACATACATTCTTGGTGAAAAATTTGGAAGTTGACCCTAAATAACGATAAATGTGAAGTCATCCATATGACCACTAAAAGAAATCCATTAAACTGCAATTACACGATAAATTAGTCAAATCTGTAGGCCCTAAATTCAATTAAATACCTCGAAATAACAATTACGAACAACTTAAATTTTCAATATTTTAGGGAAGGCGAACCAAAGGCTCCGCTTTATTGTCATAACACAGAAGTTGCAACAGTTCTACTAAATAAACTGCCTAAGCTAAACTTGTGCATCCTAATATGGAGTATTCCTGCACATTGGGGGATCCTCGGCAAGTGGAACTGACGGAGTATATAGAGAATAGAAAAGAGAGCTTGTTTTGTATTGTCGCGAATAGGGGAGAGAGTGTCACGAAAATGATGCACGAGTTGAGGTGGAAATCATTAAAAGAAAGATGTTATTCGTTGCGGCGAGATGTATTTGCAAATATTTTTTCACCAACCTTCTCCTCCGATTTAGAACGTAGGAAAGTATGTTCATCATCTTAAAATATGAGAAATCAGGTACAAAACGAAGCATTTCGGTGTTGTTTTTCCCGCGCGCTATTAGAGACTGGAAGTGTAGCAAAATATCGTAAAAGCGATTCGATGAACCTTCTGCCGTGCACTTTTGTCATTTGTAGAGTATGTAGATGTAGTGTACATCTATAAGAGTCTGTTCCATAAAACTGAGCTACAGCTTCGCTATCTTTAAATACGTAGTTGATGTGATTAAATTCATAATATGGGATGCTCTGAAATGGTTACCGAACTGCTGTTTAAGTCATGTACCGGGTCAGTTGCATAGAATTTTTATTCTCCACGAAAGTTTTAATTTTCGGTTATTATCTGACATCGCAACCGATTTGGGTTGCGATCAAATGATTCTACTATTGAGACATTTTATTTCAAATCTTTTTATAACTGTTTTCGGTAAATTAAATTGATATCTTCCGATAAACCAAAAAAAAAAAAAAAAAAAAAAAAAAAAAAAAAAGTTCAAATGTTTGTAAATCTGTCGTACCAAACTGCGTGGTCATCAGTCCGTAGCTTACAGACTACTTACACCTAGGTAAACTAACCTAAGGACAAACACACACACACACATGCCCCAGGGAGGACTCGAACCTACACGGCGAGCAACCGCGCGCTCCGCGGCGAGACGCTTTAGACCGCTCGGCTACTCCACCGCGGCTTCGGTTAATTCATTTACCGTTAATTTATCATGATTTTATCAGGTGAATGGCCGTCTCGACATCGTCTACTACCTTCACTAAGATTTGTCAGAATTATAAAGCAATAGTTTGTAGTGAGAAGTCTAAGTCAGGAAGTCTTCTACGCGAATTTAGGCGGAAATGCCGGATCCACATCGATCATAGTGGCCGAGCTCTCTGATTGTTTAGGGAAGCAGGCTCTTCCATACTGACAGTTGTTACGAGCGGAAAGCGATACCACGTAGCCATGGCAGAGGATGGGCCGAATCAATGAATTGTGTGCAGGAACACGAACGGATTGAAATGCCATATTCGCCTGGTTAATAATTTAAGCAATATTATTATGGACTTTTTCTCTAATGGTCTGTAGATGTGACTTCCATGTTAGTTGGAGAAGTAAACAGTTAGTCCGAGTTATTTCAATGTAATGGTTAATTGGTTGGGATTGTTGGTGAGTTAAAAGATGTGGGACAGAAACTGCTAGTGTTCAGGCCTGTTATTGTAGCTTGGGTATTCGTGGGGTTGATTATAAAAAGTCACTGGTTGTACTAGGGTGTGAACCGATGGAGCTGGAGGGTTCGATCGGACGTCTGGTGGGTAGGTAAATGGAATGGAAGGCGGTGTCATTGGCATACTGGAGGAGATGGAGGTGTCTTTCGCATATTGGCGGTATACAGGCTAGAGGGGATTAACCTTTGGGCCATCCCTACAGTGGGATAAAAGTCACGGAATTTGGTGTTGGGGATGATAAGTTGAGCAATTGGCAAGAAAGGAGACTATAAGGCGTACATAATTAATAGAAAGGGCGGAAACCACATCGTTGATGAATAGAAAATGTGTTAATGTAGGTGTTGATGGATGTGTCGCAATAAGATGGACTCGCGTACGTCAGGAAGTGAGTCCGATGTTGTGGTAGGACGTGGTGTCACTGCATGTTTGTTGGGTTTGAGAAAATGATTGATTCGAGAGGTTTTCCACGGCTCAAGATGGAAACCAGAATGAAGTCTTATAACGAAAGGACAGAATTTCCAGGACAGGTGTGTCTTTGTTATTTACTTTGTCGACGGCCGCGGTGGCCGAGGGGAGTAAGGCGCTCCAGTCACGGTCTGCACGGCCACTACGGTCGGGGGTTCGAATACCTCCTCGGGCATGGATATTTGTGCCGTCCTAGTTCGTAAGTAGTTCATAAGTAGTTTGTAAGTTTAGGGACTGATGACCCCGTAGTTAAGTCCCATAGACGATACAAACATTTGAACATTTACTTTGTCAAACAACGGTTGTCATTGGACATATTTATTTATTGTTTTCACGGTCCAAACTGTCATTTTACGTAATGTTTACCTAACACTCTGTGTAACAGTCGCCATGACACCTCATCAAATATATATCCCGTGATGGCGGTCAAAGATATATTATTTTCACACCATGAATACTTCGATCTCTGCTGACTTTATCAGATCAAGTATGTAGTGCTAAATATGTCTGTTATTTACTCTTTGAATTCGTAGACCCTGGCTCACTATAATGAAGCCTGGTATTATTTTATTTATCATCAAGACCTAATGTCTAGTGGCACTTTAGATTTTTTATGGTTTGACATAAATATGGTGACAGAAAATGCACCAATGTAATCAGCCTGTTTAATTTCGTAAGTATCTTCTAGATGAAACTACCGGGGTATGTCATATTTCACTGTAACTTGTGTATAATTCATGACTGTAATTTTTTTAACAGACTTTTCTGATGATGAATAATATCCGAAACCCGCGAAAGTTCTAAATATCGTAAATAGCTTATGGTTAACACTGTGCATTTTTTAAAGTATATTACGGCTGTTGCACACATCTCAGTAAAACTTAGACATTATGTATGTTATACATTAGCCATATCCACTATATGCTGTATACAGCATGTAGGTAAAAAACATAAGAAGAGATTAACTTTGAACTTACTTACCTGTCAGGATGTACGCAACAAAATCGCGGGAAATATATCTACTACAATCGCGTTTGATAATTCTAGTTGAAAATATAAATTCGCCTCAACACTGAGTGCAGCTGCATCTCTTGAAAAGGCTACTACATCAGTACAATGTGTAAGAATTACATCCCTCCCCGCCAGACAGGTAACGGCTAGCACGTACTGGCGTCCAGCCAAGAGCCGGCTGCTGCCAACGGACCACCTTATCATTCTACTCCACCCCCTCCCAACCCCCAGCCCTGGAGTTCTCATCCCGTTCTACAAAATGACCCATGATGCACCGGTTCCCCTGGGTACACTTGCACAAAATGCACGCGTACGATCACTTTTAGACGGAATAGAATGGAACCTTCGCGTATACGACAGCGTACGGAGCCCATCTGACGAACGACGGGAAGTTGCGAATTTTTCAGGGAAATGTGTACTTGCCTCTACCCGGAGAAGATATTCTGTTCGCTTCATAAATACTTGTCAGGGCGAAACCTAGCAGCGTTTCTTAAATTGCACACTTCAAGTATCGATAGTTACATTAAAGGTCGGCTTTTGCGACGTCTTTTGACAGCTAGGAATGTGAAAATAACGACTAAATCGTTCATGTGATACGAAAATAAAATATACGAGTTTGTGGAGGAAAATATTTTCTACAACTTTGCTCTGTTATGTTATTTTTGTAGCTCGTAGCATTTCAGAGATGTTTGCAAAAATAACTGTGGTGTGACACTCTCACGTAAACTCACTTTACGTAAACCAGTACAGGCAAAGAAAATAAACTTGCATTGAAAAAAGAGGACAAACTACCACTGCAAGACAAGTGATTATATTTTAACAGGAGAAGATAATAAAAATATTGGAAGGATATTAAATTAATATTTTAGAGGTAAGAGTTCAAAAAAATACTGTTTGTCAAAGCTAAACTTAAATATCAAATAATTTTGGCTGTTTGTTAAAATACGGTCAGAGACTGTTGAGTGCATAGCTACTATCGCAATAGTAGTCCTATCGTAACGCCCATATTTTTTCTATTATTTATATTTCTATTATTTTTGTCCAAAAAGTTTGTAAAAAATTATACAAATTCATGAAAACCTAAAGCGGGTTGTAAAAGACGCAAGTATTTTCTTTCTGTTTCTTTTTATTTTTGCTGCGTCGTTCTTCAAAGCCTTTTATCTTTATTTCGTTTGTCATGATAGCCGCAGCTACGGTAAAAAGACACAATTCAAGATCACCCTACTGAGCCTTTTCCTTAATTAGAAGCCGCCTGTGTGGTACAATCAAAAGCCTCCCGGAAAACTAGAAATGTAAAATAGATTTGAGATCCCTTGTCAGTAGCACACATCTTTTCATGCGAGCTGTGTTTCACAAGAATGATACTTTGTCAATCAGTTATGGGTCACATTGATGTAGCTCATGATGTTGGAAAAAAGTACATTTTCCATAATCCTGCCTGAAACCGATGTCACTGATATGGGCCTATAATTATGGGGAAGACTCTTATTACTTTTTTGAATAAAGAAGTGACCTGTGCAACTGTCCAGTCTGGGTACGGATGTTTCGCTGAACTAGCGATTGTATACGATACCTAGATATGGAGCTATTGCATCAGCATGCTCTGACAGGCACCTCACTGAAACACGACATGGAGCGTGAAATTTGCTTTTGTTAAGTGATTTAAGTCACTTCACTTCTATAAGGACATCTACTTCTCAATTAAGCACACAGCAGCTGTTCTCGTTTAGATTTTAATGGTCTTGCAGTTGTCATTGTTATTATTCGGTTAAGTTTACTGTACTGTAGCGTGTAAAAAAAAAAAAAAAAAAAAAAAAAAAAAGGCCGGCCGCAGTAGCCGAGTGGTCTGCGGCGCGTCAGTCACAGTCTGCACGGCCGCTACGGTCGGGAGGTCGAATCCACCCTCGGGCATGGATTTTTGTGTCGTCTTTAGTATAAGCTAGTTCATAAGTAGTTTGTAAGTTTAGGCACTGATGACCCCGCAGTTAAGTCCCTTAAGCTTAACAAACATTTGAACATTTTGGACAAAGGAATTAAATCTATGTGACTTCTTTGCTTGTTAGTCCCTAGGCTTACAAAATACTAAGTTAAATTAACTTAAGGACAACACACACACCAATGCCCAAGGGAGGACTCGAACCTCTGACGACGAGCAACCGTGCGCTCCGCAACAACGCGCCTTAGAACGCTCGGCCACTCCACCGCGGCGTTACTACACCTACTGACACAAACTCAGTATGCCAAGATGGTACTTGTGTATGGGTTTTGAAACGGAAACGCTGCTGCCGCTTGTAAGGAATACGACTTACGGTTTCCTAACCACGATCAGAATAAGAAGAGTTTATTCGTGTGTCCAACACACTGCTTGCCAATGGTGCAGTGGCCAGCAGTCATATTGCACCTGAACGACGCGTCCACCCAGGAGTGGACGCTAAATACCGAGAGTGCCGCTAGTAGTATGCCGGGAGCTCCGTCGTATTGTATATGTGACCACTTGGAGCAGTAATGTCTGCGGTCTCTGCTTTGCAGACGACATGTGAAATGCAAATCATAACAATATACCATTTTAAGGCAATAGTACATTGAACAATTATCAGAGACGCTTCACTTTAGTTCAGTAAATGTCAATGAAGAAAAGATATCTATCATTGATGCAATAACGATGAAACCGAAAGCAAGACAAATGAATATAAATTTTACAACTGCAGGTATGATATCAGCGTGGTCTGTGCTTAGATGCATTAGGTCGTAATGTACGTATATGAAAATTTCTGGTTCGAGTCCTGTGAGAACTGAAATATTTTTTCTTTTGTAACAGAATCTGGGACCATAATCTTAATGTATTACATGTCTGCTATACAGTATACGTAGAGATATCCTAGTGTCTCGTATGTAGGTTAAATTTGTGAGGCTGAAACGAATGTTATTTACATTATTTCTTCTCACAAAGACGTTGCTGGTGATCTATTTCGGAATATGTTGTGATTTCCGAGTTTCTTCTTAGGTTCCTAACTTAATAGAAAGTTTAAATCATTGTAGTTGAAATGAGTAACCTGAAAGTGACATTCAAATTCTGCCTTTTCACAAACAGTTGGCTGTTTCTAACCGAATATGTGCCGATTTCCGAGTCGAGTGTGCAGTCAGGCAGAAACATTGGAAACCACTGTAGTTACTGTCATCGAAACAAGTACAGTGCCATTGACATTTATATTATTCCTTGTAGCTAATAGGTATCTGTTTGATTATTTTCATTTGTAGGGGATAAGTTGACTCAAATATAATTTTTTAAGGACATTAGTTTGTCATCAAATATTTGTAATTCACAATTAAGATTTCTGTAGAAAAGTCCATTTTCATGTGCCACATAATAATTTTAAATTGTCAGACATGCCTGAGAAACGTGTCATTGTCACATCACCGTACATTAAGTTTCACAAAACAGGTTGCCAAGTTCCATAATTGAGCACGTATCGAAAATTTACTGCATCACTGCACGGAAACGAGACATTACAGAAAAGTAAAACCTATTCCGTGGTCAACATACTAATATGATCCCCGTTTACTTTACTTTACACATCATGTAGCATCACCATATACAGTAATGCACGCTGGAACCATAAACGTGAATTTAAAAACAACTGATGGAAGGTACTTGGCATTCCCTTAAAAGAAAAAGTTCGCAGTTTATTTCCGAATAAGTAGCGATTTTCGAGCTTGTGATTAGGTGTGAACCTAACATCATAAGCGAGTAAAACGAGTTGCAAGGAAATTTATATTCGTGCATGTCATAAAACGTTGTCTGTTTGTTTACGTGTATGTTTTGATCATGGCTTCGAGTGCCATGATTCGACCACAAAACTCGATAGTGGACCTAAATTCACCCTCTGGTAACTTCCGAAGGCACTCTCGATATTTAGCGCCGAGTCCCCCCAGGGGCCTCACGGTTCTTTCGTCGAGTACGTGAGAGGCGAGCATGGGGCGCCGAGCTGGTGCAGTCTTTCCCCCTTCTTTCCTCCCTGGAGTGCATTTCCCATTTCCTTTCCCTTTCCTTCGCCTCCCAAGCGGGGGGGGGGGGAGGGTAGAGGGGGACTGATAACATAACTTAGTAGTTTGGTTCCCCTGTCCCAAAGAACCAACTAACGAAGTGTAAATGTTTAAATGTTTGTAGAGCTTATGGGACTTAACTGCGGGGTCATCAGTCCCTAAACTTATGAACTAGCTAAGACTAAGGACGGCACAAATATCCATGCTCGAGGGGGGATTCGAACCCCCGACCGTAGTGGCCGTGCAGACCGTGACTGGCGCGCCGCAGACGGCTCGGCCAACGCGGCCGGCAAGTGTAAATGTGTGTATGAAGTAGATTATTTAGTCGATAGAACGTAGTCCTTCAGCAAGCACAGGTAGAATTTCTGCACGTTTCGGTGTTCCACAGGTTTATGGCGGACCTTACATATGCCCAGGTTCCGTCCGTATCATAAACAGCTGTCTGCCTCCGTAGGGCACTGTGGTAGATTGCCACACAGGGGACGCGGTCGGGTGGGAGATTTTCTTCACTCGGGGGCTGGGTGTTGTGTTGATTTTATCTCCATCAACTTGCAAGTCGCCCCAGTGGCGTCACTAAAGACTTGCACCAGGCAGGCCGAACACGATCCCAGCTGGGGCTAACGGCCAAAATGCACACGGAATCATCAACAGCATATATTTAAACGCTTAGCAGCAATGACTCGCAACTATTTATTTCATAGTGAATGGAAACCGCTTCAGCTGTATTGGTACTCCTTTACTGAACCAACTAGTTTCGTGGCTCTAGAGCCACGTAATCAGAGTTATCTGTATAGAAAGAAGAGCAAATGCAAATAACAATGGTAATTTACATTTGAACTATAGACAAGAAAACTTTAGGTGAAAAGTACTCACAGCTAACTGCATAAATTAATTGTTACTGAATATATAGATTTCAGTCTCTATGTAACCATGCTGAATGATTTAAAAAACGTTGTTTAAAACATGTCTTCAGTTTGAAGATCCGAAAGTCTTATACGTTTTAAACCACATTTTAAAAGCATTGAGATTGGTCGCAGAGCGACCGAAAACAATCAAACGGATTGAAATTTGAATATGCCGCTTTGGGATAATGTCGTGCAACATCTAGGGACGCAAATGTCGTGTCGTCACACGCACTAAAAAATTCAAGTTTGTGCCCTCAGCAGGAAAGGTGAAGTTCATCCTCTTTCTCGACGTCCCAGGTCCGATACTAATCCAATTCCTCGAGCACGGAATAACGTGTACTGGCACACACTTCGTAGCCTGCGCATCTCCATCAAGAGAAACGGCCAAGGCTGCTCACGAAAGGAGTGAATTTGCTCCACACATTGCACTGATCACGTTCAAATGGGAACAGCTCGAGCATCCGCCATACAGGCCACTCATGTATCCCTGTGACTTCTATCTGTTTGGTCCACTAAATTCGACTCAAAGGAAAGCGCTTTAACTCTGACGAATAACTGTCGGAAACAATAGAAAACTGGCTCTTGTCGCAGCCACAGCGATATCTGGGGGATACTTAAACCTGGGGATACTTATGGGCAGGCCTCTGATTTACATTTCAATAACGACTTCAATTTACCCCCAGTGTTGTTTCTTGCCTTTTCATTTGAACATCCTTCGCAATATTCTGCACGACATCTGATGTGAAATCTGAAGTACAAAAACTGTTTCAACTAAATGCACTTTTTCTGTTATCTGTAATGAATAAACTTAGGAAATCTTCTGTATGATCATTATATAAGCCATCTGCGTACATTGAATCTCAATGTAGACAAGTGTAATGTGCTGCGAATACGTAGAAAGAAAGATCCTTTATCATTTAGCTACACTATAGCAGGTCAGCAACTGGAAGCAGATAACTCCATAAATTATCTGGGAGTAGACATTAGGAGTTCTAATGTTTGTTAAGCTTAAGGGACTTAACTGCGGGGTCATCAGTCCCTAAACTTACAAATTTCTTATGAACTACCTTATACTAAAGACGACACAAACATCCATGCCCGAGGGGGGATTCGAACCCCCGACCTTAGTGGCCGTGCAGACTGTGACTGGCGGGCCGCAGACCGCTCGACCACTACAGCCGGCGCATTAGGAGTGATTTAAAATGGAACGACCATATAAAATCAATCTTCGGTAAAGCAGATGCCAGACTTAGATTCATTGGAAGAATCCTAACGAAATGCAGTCCGAAAACATAGGAAGTAGGTTACAGTACACTTGTTCGCCCACTGCTTGAATACTGCTCACCGGTGTGGGATCCGTACCAGGTGGGGTTTATGGAGGAAGTAGAGAAGATACAACGGAGAGCAGCGCGCTTCGTTACAGTATGATCTAGTAATCGTGAAAGCGTTACAGAGATGATTGCTAAACTCCAGTGGAAGACTCTGCAGGAGAGACGCTCCGTTGCTCGGTACGGGCTTTCGTCAACGTTTCGAGAACACACCTTTACCGAGGATTCTAGCAGTATATTGCTCCCTACTACGTATATCTCGCGAAGAGATCATGAGGATAAAATCAGAGAGATTAGAGCCCAGACAGAGGCATACCAACAATCTTTCTTTCCGCGAACAATACGCGACTGGAATAGGAGGGAGAACCGATAGTGGTACTCAAGGTACCCTGGGCCACACACCGTCGGATGGCTTGCAGAGTATGGATGTAGATGTAGATTCTTCGCTCTTGTACAATCCGCATCCCTAGTTCAGACGACAGCGTCGCTGAATTCCACGCAAGGACCCAGGTTTCATTCCAGGCATGGGATTCGATCTTGCGTGTTGCCTTGGACTAGGCGGTCGAGCTGTCTAAGACGATATCTCCCTGCCATAAATGCCATACGATAAAATGTCGCCCGTGTTCATTCTTACCAGAGATTTTAAAAAAATCGTTTGCAGTACCTGGATTTCTGTAGAATTGCGAGGAGGAAGAAAGGAAGGAAGGCATCGTGGTTATTAGAGACGGAGCTCACACTCGGAGCAATACTAACAAGGGAAACACCAAATATGGTACCAACGAATTTTGATGAGTCGCAGGTATATTGTGCGAGAACTCCTCCAGACAACCAAGCTAAAAGGATTTGTTCCAATGTGCCTTAGTTTCCACGAAAATCGTGATCAAAGTCCCGCGCTTAACAGCTATACCTGTACTGAGTCATCAGTAAGACTTACCTGGAGTGTTAGGGAAATCATGAAAAACCTAAATTAAGGTGGACGGACACAGGTTTGATACGCCGCCCTCCCGAAGGCGACTCCAGTGTGTTACCATTGCCATTGCGAGAGAATGAAGCTGCGTTCGTGCAAATGATTCAGATCGCGGTAATCTCGGTAGCCGTTGATTATACGAGTAAGAAACGCCAAGTGACAGCCGCCTTTCATCGTAACGACGCTGCTGACAGCGCCTTCGCCTCTGCACGTTTTCTTACTGCACGCGCGTACACGCACTCAGAAAGACAAGCAAACACCCCGCGGTACACAGCCGCGCGGAGCGCCAGCACCTGCTACTATTTACTCCGTCACGCGGATCCGTGTGAGACCGGTCTGCAGAGACCACCCACCAGCCGAGCAGTCGAGGCCGAGCGTGAATCAGCGAGGAGGGAGAGGCGCGCGCCAAATAGTATCTCTCTTCCTCGCGCTGTAGAGAGGCCACCACTTGTTTTAATGCAGAACATGATATTCACGGCGTGAAACATTTTCCCGATTCCCGACTCGAAGCGGGATGTCGTCGGCAAAACAACCAACTAGGCCTCCATTGCTGAAAACCACACAGCTTCATTCCGCTAATGCATGCTTCCACACTTCGCCCTGAAGTCTTATAACTCGAATTTAATCATAATTTCAGCAACGTTCTGTTCTGACACTTACAGGGTGTCCAGAAAAAAACCCTTATTTCAAAATTAAATATCTCGAAAACAAAGATCGATAGAGGAATGCAGTAAACGGTATGTTTATTGTGAAAGCTGTAAGAAGTTTATACAGCAGTTTGAAATAATAGTTACAAAAGCTGCTAACATATGGCGCTGTACGCTGTACAGCTCATATCAGCTTACATAAGTGAAATAATCTTTGCAAACAATCACATCACAATGTTTTCAAAATGTACACCATTGGCACTACAGAGGTCTCGAAAACGAAGAATGAAATTCGCCATCACATTTCGTAGTGTCTCACCCGAAATGGATTCACATGCCACAGAGAGCGAGCGTCGATTCAAGCTCGTCCAGCGTAGCGGGATGTTTCGAGTAGACCCTGTCTTTCACTGTGCCCCACAAAAAAGTCACAGGGAGTCAAATCCGGCGAATATGGAGGCCAATCAATGCCTGCACCAGTAAATTTGGGATATTCCAAAGCAATGACTGGATTCCCGAAGTATTCCTGAAGAAAGCGAAACACTTGTTCGATCCGATGTGGTCGAGCTCCATCTTGCATAAACCATTCAGTACCTGGTCGATCCTCTAACGCTTGCTGTGTGGCGACAAATTGTTCCAAAATTGCAACGTAACGTGCACCAGTGATCGTTTCTCGAATGAAAAAAGGGCCAATAATGCCTCTGCTGCATACTGCAGCCCACACAATAACTTTAGGAGAATATAGGGGTTTCGCTTCAAACCAATATGGCTTTTTGGAACCCCACAATCGCCAGTTCTGCTTGTTCACGTATCCATTCAGGTGCAAGTGTGCTTCATCTGTAAACCAGATGCAGCCAACATCAAATCCTTCACTATCAATCATTGTTCGCAACCCTTTGTTGCACATCTCGTACGGGTATAGCCTGGTGCGTTTGAATTTTGAATGGAAACATGTGTAGTATTTTTTCTCAGTATTTTCTGCGTGCTGGAACGCTTCAAACCAGTCTAATGCAATTCTACGGTCGGATGACATTGGATTTCGTTGAATAATTCCAGGAACTGTGGCGATATTTTCAGGCGTAACTGCGGTTTGCTTGCGGCCAACATGCACCGCTTGATCATCAGTTACGCTGCCTGTTCACTGAAATTTTGCGAAGAGCGTACGAAATGTTTTCGCATCGGGTCCTTTTGGAACATTAAATCGTGCTTGAAAACTTCGCCTTGCCGTAGGACTCTCTTCTAACCTGTGGTACTCTAGCACCAGAAAAACGCGTTGTTCAATGGAGTACATGGTTTTAATCTCTTCCTTCGGTACGATAACCTCCTTTCACGTTTCAATAGTGAAACTGATCGCTCTGGGCTTCGGATCACTATTTATACTAGGCATTACGTATGGCGATTACAGCGCCATCTGTTAGCAGCTTTTGTAACTATTATTTCAAACTGCTGTATAAACTTCTTACAGCTTTCACAATAAAGACATCGTTTACTGCAATCCTCTATCGATCTTTGTTTTCGAGATATTTAATTTTGAAATCAGGGAGTCCTTTTCTGTACACCCTGTAGTTCCTACTACGGAACTATGCACATACATCGTATCTTTGCTTTTTCGAAAAAGTACGTAAAAAATCGAATTACAGTAAACTTTCGATTATCCGCGGTAATTGGGAATTCGAAAACCGCGCATAATCGAATTTCGCGGATAATCCGCAACTTACGTACGTAATGTGTTAGGGTAGTACAAAGACAATTACTATGTCATAATTAAAATCAATTATCTAATATTTATAATAAATGTTACTTTTTTCACCTATTATGTATGAAAATGCTGTACTTACAAATCCAGTTTTACATTACAGTGCACTACTTTGAAACAAAATAGTCATGAATTGACTTCTGACTCATTGTGGTAGCTTGTCTAATATATAAAGCAGAGTGTCCGTATGTTTATACGTGTTGCATACAAATCTATTGTTCCAATCTTTATGAAATTTTGTACACGTAAGCTTCAATCCATGAGGACGGTCGCCGTAAGAGTAAGAATCACATACGGTATATAGTTCACGAGATATGACGTCATAAACAATGAGATGCACGAAAAACTTCTACATTTTGCGACAATGCTGCTAATTTTTCCTAAAACACTGGACCGATTTCTACCAAATTTGGTACACACATTCCTTACCATGAGTTAACAATTGCTGCATGGTTAAGAATCACATACGGCACATGGTTCAAAAGATATTACGTCATAACCAATAGAAATCGCAAAAATGCCATATAATGTGGCGAGATTTTCGAAATACACTGTATGAGAATGACAGTACTTAGTGACTTGCAACAAACTTTAAAAATAATTTCAAACCTTTATTAAACTTTTTCTCGCTGGCAACCATATTAAAATGATGAAAGGAAAACAATTTCTCGCTTACTGCTATTCCGCTGTTTATGGAGTAAAACTACGGCTCTCTGTATGACGTTACAATTTATAAATTGAACACTAAAAATTGTAGCGACAGGAAATTTTACAGACAGTATACACATATATCGTTGAATGTAGCTTCTAAATTGTAACACATTCCGACACGTAGTTCATGAGATATGAGGACGTAAACAGTAACATTCCGCTGTTCATAGATTAAAACTACGGCATTCGGTAATTTCTACACTACAAATTTTAGCCGCAGGAAATTTTACAGTCGGTATACACGCATGTACTTGAGAGTACCTTCTAAATTGTATCACAGTACGACACGAAGTTCATGAGATATGAGCACATAAACAGTAACGTTTATGGAAAACCGCCCCATCACGCACCAAGTTTTAATCTATTACTTCTTTACTACTAATTGTATTTCCAAGATATTTTATAGACATACAGCCCTTGTACAAATGAATATATACCTGAAAAATGGCAGGAATAAATAAATAAATACCCGGGCAACGCCGGGTTTTCAGCTAGTGGTATATAAAAGTAACCATTAAAATCGGCAATAGATGCAGAGATTGCCATCCATGGGCGTTTACAGAAAAATCGTGTGGTTGTTTCAAAGATAAACCTGCATGGGCCGTTGGTTCCCATGACGATGACGGGAAAGAATCGACAGTCATCGTACTGGCTGGTAGATGACTATGTGAAAAAATGTGCCAATATTGGGTCATAACCGTGTGCTAGTAAACAGTCACAGTAGCTGCGTATATGCATTAACAGCTGCTACAAAAAGTTTTGTATTAGATGACAAGCTTATTTGTGAACAAAAAAAATTAATTAATTAAAAAATAAATAATAATACTGTGTACATAAAGTCTCAGTAGAAGAATAAATATAGGCATCGTATTCGGTAGAAACATTCCGTTAGATAGACGTTGTCAGTTTCAATTGATAGCAACAACAGTAAGTCTGAAATTATAAGATGAAAAAGATCAGCATGTAAAAATAACTTGACCAATGTCAAATTAAAGTTAAAATTACAGTCCACAGTATAATACGTGTGTAGAAGAATAAAGTGTTAGAATTAATAGACAGTTTAAAGTGCAGTTGGTTATTAGCATAATTGGTTGTTGAATCAATAAAGCGAAGGTCAATTGTATTAAATAACGAGAAACATATGCAGTTACAAATATAAGTATTAATTAGGCCAGCAATATGTCAAACCACAAAAACAGTCGAAATGTCAGCAGTTCTAAAATTTCGACAGGTCAGAATAGTATAACAAATTGAAGGCGTTCTAAAACCATAATACAACAAGCCTTTATACCGGTTATGAATCACTTTATGAGTTCTTTATTTGCCATAGATAGCTTATTGATTATACATTGATGACTAGGCTTTTATATATCGCACTGCGAATTTTGCGCAACACCAACTTGTCACAAAGAGGAGCATCTTCTTGCTGTTCAAGATAATCCAGTATCCCATCAGCCCATTGAAGTGCTGGTGCATGACTGATTGTTTCTGCTTTAGTTTATTCATCTACTCTTGTTACTGATCGTGTGTATTTATTAATTCGTTTTAATCCTGGTGGACGAGGAGTACTATTGGTAGGGGAAATGGGGTTTTCCGGATTAGGCCACCGGTAGCCGCAGGCACTGAGAATTTGCTGCTTGGCCAGTCGAAGTAGTCCTGTGCGGTGCTGCGTGAGCTTTGGCGTACATAAAAAAAGAGCTAAATCACGTCTGGGTCGTTCAGTTCTTAGAAATATGAAGTAGTGTACTGTACATTTGCTTTATAGGTAAGATCCGCCTTGAGCAAACACAAATGTTTTTAGTTTCTCCCATGCATGTTTCGCTGGCGTTGCAGCATCATCAGTAGTATGTTTAATTCATACTGTCTGTCAAATTAACTAGTTTCACAATTATCAGTAGTTTTTACACTTAATGTACAAAAAGTAACAATCATTTCATTGTTAATTTGACAGACAGTTTGAATTAAACATACCACTGATGATGCTGCAACGCCAGCGAAACATGTATGGGAGAAAATAAAAACATTTGTGTTTGTTCAAGGCGGATCTTACCTATAAAGCAAATTTATTTGTAAGCAAACACGGAAATTCAAGAGCTTTTCAAACCTCAAGATAGTGTACTGTAATTTGCAAAATCGGAATCATATACAGTACATATAGTACTGCATTTCCTCTTAAAATGTTTGTGAAAAAATAAAATTGCGCTTTAGACACGTAACAAACTTGTGACACAGGCGTGGCGTGCTACAGTGGCAAGGATCGGGACTCCCGTGCTCACTCGTCAGGTAGTCGACACACTATATGTACTCTATGTTTTACAACAAATACTGCAGTGCAGCACTCAGTATTCGAGCTCCCTAAAAATTACTATACTCGTAGTGTAGTCCAAAATTCTCTGACAGAGAATCCAACATACAGACAAAACTAAATTTTTCAAAACAAAAAAATTAGAGAAGGAGGCCGCCGATAATCCGCAAAGCGGTTGGTTAATCCACTCGCGGATAATCGAGAGTTTACTGTACTAATAAGTCGATACAGAATTATGTGACCCAGGTTCAGGAAAACGCGTTCAAGTTAGTGTATTCTTTACTACAATATTTCGTTCAAGAGCTTAATTTATGGTGCGAAAAGTATTACTAGTTCTCCTCTTTTCTTATATAAACCATCTAAACGTACAGTCGCCAGCTCGTAATTGGCGACCAAAAATTGGCTTCTGACGACCTAGGCTTCCCACGTAAATTTTTGGTGTTTATTTTAGAAAATACATTCACACGCATGAAGAGTTAAACGGAAGTTACTGATCAATAAGACAAGCCTACACTTCCATGCAGTTTTTGTGGCGTAAACAGTGTCGTGGTTTTAATATGACATAGGCCGTGCATAGAGGCCACCTTGCCCAAGGCGATTCCGGACTGTTTGTGTTGCTATTGCGCGTCCTGTTGCTGCCTGGAGGGTGCGTTGTAGCTGAGTTGCATTCAGCCTCCTGCCTCAACGAACTGTAAACAGAATGGTCATCTCTTGCTGATGTTACCGTGAACGACCTTGGCCTTCACTTCTTTTAACGGTTCCCGTTGTCTGAAACTGCGTCCACCTCCTGCAAATAACGCTTTTGGACACTCCAAAAGCTGCAGCCACTTCCCTCCGTGTCTGTCCCGCTTTCAACCTTCGTATGACTCTCCTTGCCATAACTTCGGGTAAGTCACGTTGTTGTTGCATTACATCATCTGCACTACAGGGTGTTTCAAAAGGAATTTCACAACTTTCAAAATTCATATTAATTTATTAAGGAGAAGCACAGAGCTGGTTTTAGTGTTGTTTCAAAGGAAACCACATCAAGTTTTTACCTTAAACTAAAAGTGTTCGATTTGGCTTCCGTTGGTTGTCCTGCAGGCATCCCATCTGTAACTGATTTCTTCCCAAACTCGCATCAGCATTGCAGGCGTAACTTGCTCAGCAGCGGCGTAGATTGTTGCTCTAAGTTCCGGTAGAGTGACCTGCAAAGGAGGTTCGTACACCATATCTTTGAAGCCCAAAAGAAAAAGACTAGCGGCGTCAGGTCTAGGGAACGGGCAGGCCATGCAATTGGCGCAGCACGGCCAATCCATTAACCGTGGAAACGGTAATTCAGAAAACCCCTGACGTCAGTCAGATAGTGTGGTGGTGCGCCGTCTTGCATAAAGTAAACTCTTCGTTCGTCATCGATCTATGGCATCAAAAATTGCTGTCGCCGACTTTGATTTTTCAAACAAAAACACAAAGCTATCATGCTCGGGTCCAGTGAAGCCAGCCATCTTTAACGTAACTGCAGCTAGCGCTTGTTGCGGCGCGATTCTGCACTAGCGAACTACGCGAGTCAAAATTTGATGTGTCTTCCTTTGAAACAACACTAAAATCATCTCTGTACCTCTGTTTAATAAATGTATATTAATTTTCGAAGTTTTAAAGTCCCTTTTGAAACACCCTGTATGTGAACCCAACGACTTGTGTAATTCGTTTGATGGAATAAACACAAGTCAATACCAATCTCCCTCTTCATCTTCTGTTAATACCACTATCCCGGTTGCCGTTAAGTTGTCTCCAATCCATAGAACCGACAGAAAAACGTCGAGCCATTTTAGTTCATTCTGAAAATTACATTACAAGTAGTTCATAACCTATATGTCTTAACTGATCACCACGGTGGACTAGCCGAGCGGTCTAAGGCGCCTCGCTGCGGAGCGCGTGGTTGCTCGTCGTCGGATGTTCGAGTCCTCCCTGGGGCATGGGTGTATGTTTAGTTTACCTTAGTTTAAGTAGTTTGTAAGCTACGGACTGCACTATGCACTTATTAATATTTTTCGTTATCCTTACTCTTCTCTTTGAGGAAAATAACTGAAGAAATGGCAACACGTTTCTCTGCATGTAACCTCCTTCCTATCTAGTCTTAAAAGTTATCATTGGTCTTGTCCGAATTTTTAACAAGTTGACAACTTTCAACCATCACATCTTCCAGTCCCTAATAGCTTCCACATCGAACTGATATGGTGTACACCGGGACACCTTGGAGTACAATACAGAAGTACCATTCGTGTCCATTGTGTAGTTTTTGCTATAGATGTGTAATCTTATACAAGTCGATTACTTCAACGGCCATATTTTCCACCCCGAGATCGTTATCAACTCTCAACTACTACAGTGCACAATGGGAGACTAACAGCAGGTCGCGGTGGCCGAGGTGACTGAGGCGCTCCAGTCACGGTCAGCACGACCACTACGGTCGGGGGTTCGAATCCCCCCTCGGGAATGGATATTTGTGCCGTCCTAGTTCGTAAGTAGATCATAAGTAGTTTGTAAGTTTAGGGACTGATGACCCCGTAGTTAAGTCCCATAAGCTTTACAAACATTTGAACATTTTTGGAGACTAACATATCCAAACATTATTCGTTTGCGATGTGTAGTTTTGGCAGCAGAGTGGAATATAGGCACAAACATATATAAAAATTGAGGTGTTTGTGGATATATTTCAATCTGCAACCAAAACTGCACTTCGAAAATGAATAGCGTTTGTATGTGGTAGTACTTAGCGGTCTCCCACTTTGCACTTTGGTGGTTGAAGGTTGATAATGATAAGGGGCCGGAATATATTGTGGTTGAAAGTTATCGACTCATTCAATCTTCTACGTTTTTGTGGCTTTCAAACCCCATGTCTTGGACCCCGTTGTCGGTATCAACCCTCAACCACAACAGTGTACAAAGGTAGACGTAACTACTACCACATGCAAACATACAAATATTACTAGTTGTCGATCTGTTGTTTTGACTGCAGAGTGAAATATAGGCACAAACACCTCAATTTTTAAATATGTAAGAGTTTTTTTTTCATACGTGTTTCGTCTTTATTTACAAGACAAGTGACAGTTGCTATTCAACATGTGCTGTTTCCTTAGGTTGGCTGTTTTCTTTCTTTCTTTATATCATTGGGATGTCTGTTTCCAGCACTAGGCACATGATAATTGCCTCTCCATCGCCTCCATCGCAGTCTCATGTTGTGGAGTAAGTTTGACAGGACGAACTATAGCCGCGGTGGAGGAGCCGAGCGGTCTAAAGTGCCTCGCCGTGGAGCGCGCGGTTGCTCGCCGTCGGAGGTTCGAGTCCTCCCTGGGGCATGTGTGTGTGTTTGTCCGTAGGTTAGTTTACCTAGGTTTAAGTAGTTCGTAAGCTACGGACTGATGACCACGCAGTTTGGTCCGATAGATTTACAGACATTTGAACATTTACGGACTGATGACCACGCAGTTTGGTCCGATAGATTTACAGACATTTGAACATTTTTTGACGAACTATTCCAACAATATCTTTATACATAACACCATATCAGATTGTTTAATAAAATGGTAAAGTTCAGCATAAGCACGGAAAATATAAATGCATACAAGTATTATAGTCTAGTAGCTTAGGACTATTTTTTTTTTTCTATAGCGTTGTAGGATGTTAAAAATACTGATACAACTGAAACATTACTGATACAACTGGAGGGAAACTAGAAATCGGAACAATTCTACTTATCACATCATTGTGGTGGACGAATAGCGTATGCAGGTGTCAGTATTGGTGGAAGTACGGACCTACATGTATCTCAGAATGGGGCTTTGACTGCACATAAATATAAAGACAAGTTCCATAGAGCTTTCGTTGTGCCCTACGCTGGTGCCATAGGAGATGGGTTTCTTCTGGCGGACGATAACTCTCGTCCCCACAGAGCTGCATTGGTGGATAACATGCTAGGAGCTGAGGGAATAGAACTAATGGAGTGGCCAGCTTGTTCACTGGACTTAAAGCCGTTAGAGAATGTCTGTTAATCTCTTGCCAGACGCATTTAAGCCAGACTAGCATCTCCCACAACGGTTGCAGAGCTGGATATTGCACTGATTGGTAACCTCATACTGTCCATGCCACGCAGGTGTGCAACTGTACTGATCGTCCGAAGTAAGAACACACCATATTAGAGGGCAACGAGAATGAGTTTTTCACTATTATGGTATCCCCATGGTTCCTCGCTCTAAGCAAACGCCATGTAAACCTGAAGTAACGAGACGAGACAGCAAAATTTCGTACTGTATCACACACTAATTTCAATTGTACCTAATATCTGAATAAAATCAAATACGATACGTATATGATGTTTGACACCTCACCCTCTAATTTTTTTAGCAGTGTAGATGGCTTCCAGCTGAGAAAAGCGGGTGTATATAAGATTCCCTGTGAATGTAATTCTGCATATCGTTTTGAAGGTAAATAAATGGAAGGATAAATGCCAAAATCGCAATTTTTTATTTTATTTATTGACCGGTTTCGGCGCCCTTATGTTGTCATCATCTTGTATGTACAAAAATGTGCTTACATACAGTTAGTAGAAGTACAGTTTGTGAAGTAGGAAAGCAAATAAAGTGTACCTCAAAATTTCAAGGAAATCGGTTACATACCTCATTGACATAAAACGGCTTAAAATAGTACTCCACATAAAATTTGGTAGGTGTACTGACTGATAATAAAACACTGGTTTCATTTCGACCAGCAATCCATTTCATTTCTGACTATCCAACAGCACATGATTTTATATGTAAACTATCGAAAAACCCGGCGTTTCCCGGGTATTTATTTATTCAAGCCATATGTTGGTACTTCTCCTATCCCTTCTCTGTCTGTCGATATCCTATTTTTCTAAAAACTTGTTATATTTACTATAGAATATATATAAGAAATAAGGCTATCTTGCATAATGCACAAAATTTCAAGTACAATATCCAAACAAAGAAAGATAGAAATCAGTATCCTAATGATATGTAACATTTATACACTCATTTAATTCAAAACTTGACTACAGACAACACCGAGCAAGGTGTCGCACTGGTAACACACTGGACTCGCATTTGTGAGGACAGCGGTTCAGACCAACTTCCAGCCACCCAGATTTATGTTTTCCGTGTTTTCCCTAAATATGCGGGGGGGGGGGGTGTTGACCTTAGTTTATAAACCTAGGGACTGATGATCAACGTCGTTAAGTTCCTTAGATATACACACATTTGTTTTTTGAAAATACCGGGGTTCTATTCAGAGGGCAAGGGTAAAACCGATTTCCTTCGCCATCCTTACCCAAACAATCGGAGCGTAAGGTCCGCCTCTAATGACGCTATCGACGGGACATTAAACACTAATCTTCCTTCCTTCCTTCCTTCTTGACTATGAACAATAGTTCTTGTGACTTGTCCAGGATCTAATATGAATATTTTCTGTGGTGAGCTCATCCCTTAGCAAGCAACATAAAGCTCTCCGTGTGCGAAATAGCACTGTCATCTTTAAGGAATTTCCTTAAGCTCACTGGAATAGAGGTGGCGCCTGATGTGAAAAGTTGTTACCCATCGCCGTATTTATGATCTCATATTTATTGAGTTATATGTTGTACAATTGTATAATCCTTGAGGTATAAATGCATCTGTATAAGTGCTGTATATCTGTAAAATCTGTCGAGAATTCAATTACTAGTAAAGAAGTAATAGATTCAAAGTTGGTGCGTGATGGGGCGGTTTTCCATCAACATTACTGTTTATGTACTCGTATCTCATGAACTACGTGTCGTACTGTGATACAATTTAGAAGCTACATTCAATTATGTGTGTGTATACTGGTTGTGTAGAAATAATAAATCGCAACGTTATACCAAATGCCGTAGTTTTACTCCGGGTGAACAGCGGAAAAGTAGTAAAGGAGAAACTTTTTTTCCTTCTATCATTTGGCTATGGTTGTCAGCGAGAAAAAGTTTCCTAAAGTTTTGAAATTATGTTTAAAAGTTTTTTGCAAGTCGCAAAGTGCTCTCCTTCTCAAATAGTGGACTGATAAAGTCACAGTATCACGTGCCTCAAGACGGGGAACTTTTCATTGTTTATAACGTCAACTATCGGTCCTATAGCAAAATCGTTTCTTAGCTGACGTGTACTACCTATAAACTACATTCCTGCCAAATTTCAGCTTCACAGGTGAAGTGGTTTTCCAGATTTCGTGTTTAGTGAGTGAGTGAGTGAATGAATGAGTGTCATTTCGCTTTGATATTGATAGAGATATCAGCCAGTACACTTAGCAGATTTTATGTCAATGATGTATATAACCGATTTTCTTAGAAATTTTGAGATACGTTTTACTTGCTTTTCTAGTTGACAAATTGTATTTGTAATAATTGCATGTAACCACATCTTTCGTACAAGTTTTCTACATACTAGATGATTACACCACAGAGTATCGACACCGGTCGTCTTGAATAAATAAAATAAAAAATTGCGATCTTCTGCATCTGCATCTACATACATACACCGCAATCCACTGTAAGGCGCGTGGCGGAGGGCACACCGCACCACCAATAGGCATTTCCTTTTCTATTTCACTCCGAAATAGAACGAGCAAAAAAAGAATGCCTATATGCCTCTGTACGAGCCCTAATTTTTCTTGTCTTTGTGATCACTACGCGAAATATAAGTAGGCGGCAGTTTCAAATTCCGGTCCTATAAATTTCCTCAACAGAAATTCACGAAAAGAACGTCGTCTTTCCTACAGCGATCCCGAATTGAGTTGTCGGAGCATTTCCGTGACACTCGCACATTGGTCGAACCTACCAGTAACAAACCTAGCTGCTCGCCTCTGAACTGCTTCTATGTTTTCCTTTAAACTGATCTGCTGCGGGTCCCAAACACTTGAGCAATACTCACGACGTGGTCGTACAAGCGTTTTATACGCGGTGACCTTTACAGATGAAGTATATCTTCTCAAAATTCTCTCAATAAACCGAAGTAATGCAATGTTACGCCTAGATATTTGAACGACGCGACAGCATCAAGAAGCTCACTACTAATGCTGTATTCGAACATTATGGGCTTGTTTTTCCTACTCATTGACATCACCTTACATTTTTCTACATTGAGAGCTAGCTGCCATTCTTCGCACCAACTAGAAATTTAGTCTAAGTCATCCTGTATGCTATTACAGTCAGTTAAAGACGACACCCTCCCATACACTACAGCATCATCAGCAAACAGCCGGAAATTAGAATTTACTCTGTCCATCAGATCATTTATATAGATAGAAAATAATAGCGGTCCTATCACAGTCCCCTGGGGCACTCGTCTCTGGTGAACACTCGCCGTCGAGAACAACGTACTGCGTTCTATTACTTACGAAGTCTTTCAGCCTGTCACAAATCTGTGAACCTATTGCATAATCTCGTATCTTCGTTAGCAGTCTGCAGTGTGGCACCGCGTCGAAAGCCTTTTTGAAGTCGAGAAAAACACAATCCGCCTGTTGCCCTTCATTCATGACTCGCAAGATGTCATGGGAGAAAAGGGATAGGTGAGTTTCACATGAACGATGTTTCCTAAACCCGTGCTGATTCATAAAAAGAAGCTTTACCGTTTCAAGGAAACTTACACAATAACATCGCTCCCTAATATGAATCAATTATGTGCTATGCATGTAGAGTGGAGGGAGGAGATGAACAATGAGAAATGTACGAGCAATGTCCAGTTTTGAGTCTGCTAATATAGAGAGAAGCCTAAGAGGGCGCACTGGAAGGTAAGGTAAAGGCATAGAGTTGGGGGAAGTGATTGAAAGAGAGATTAAAGGAAATAATACACCATTTGTATCCATTTCCATATTTACCAATTGCGTAGCATTGGCAAAGTTCGCTAGTACGAAATAATAGTGCAACACTAAATTAAATGTAAATTAACTACGTAGTCCATAGTGTTAAGTCTTTTTGTAAGCAGTTGATTTAAAAAATACAAAGTACTGTGATATTTTATTTATTTATTTCTCCCGACAACATCAATATTCAGTTATTTTGAATTTTTTCCTCTGGTTTTTCAGTCTGGCGTTGTAGAGGTCATGCATTGCAGGCGCGATGGCGATCCCCCGTGTCGGCGCCGCGCCATCAGCACGTGCAAGGGAAGCGGAGCAGTGGCAGCCTGAGCAGCCGCACAGCTGGGGCTGCCAGCCGGACACCGGAAGCGCTTCCTGGCTTCTGCCGCTTCCTGCGCTGCGGACGCCTCTGCTGAGAGACAGGTCTACCCTCCCCCCCCCCCCTCTCTCTCTCTCTCTCCTGGTCGCACCAACCGATCACTCGTTTCGTGTTTGTCGACAGGAAGCCAACGTCCTAGATTGGGCCTAAGCGGCTCACTGTACCTGAAGACAAACAACCTTTGGGAAGGCGCCGACACGGGGATTTACTATGTACATTGAGAAACCTGTGAAGGAAGCCAAAGTAAAATTTGGAGCAGATTAAAAAGTAATAATAATAATAAAGTGAAAAAAAATTAATCGACATTTAGCTGTGCGCTATCTGTGACTGTTCCTTATACGTTAGAGATACGATAATAGTAGTCGTCTTCAGTCACGATGTTTTTATTGTCCGACATGTTTCGGAGCTAGAACTCCACTTTCGAGGTCTTTATTAATATACTTGGTGTCGCATCTGCTTCGGTTTTTCACCTAACGGTAAAAGAACGTAATAGTTGTTAGTTCTTGACGAGAAAATTCTCAGGTGTACGCTAACGACCTTTCATTAAACATACACGTCAGGCCATTTTATCGTCAAAAACTAGCAACTCAGTCCTTCTTCTACCATATTGAAAAACTGAAACAGATGAAACACGCAATATATTAAGAAAGTCCTCGGAAATGGAGTTCTACCTCCGAAACGCGCCGGACAGCAAAAACATTATAACTTAAGACGACTTACTATTATCGTATACATACCTAATGTATGTATATACTTACAGTTTGTCGATGATACCACGACAGCAAATTATCTGGAAGAGCAGATGAACCGACAGAAATGGGTCCACTATCTCCGATGCCACTTGTTGATTGACAGATCCAGGTCAGTGCCTCAGTTTCCACCCGACAGCCTCTTTCAGGCTTATCCTAGATCCTTGCTTTGGTTAAGGATAATTCCCTGTTTGACACCGCCTCCTACCTTCTTTCTCCCTCCAAGATTGAGCCATTGTGTCCTGTCTGGACACACCGATTCTCGAAGCCAGCCGCAGGGAATGGGTGGCCTAAGGCGTCATATTACGGGCTGGGGGGCCGTTCCCGCCGGAGTTTCGAGTTCTCACGCGAGCATACGCGCGCGCGCGCGCGTGGGTGTGTTTTGTCCTTAGTGTAAGTTTATTTTGTAAGTCTAGTTTGGTCCAATAACTTTACAAACATTTGAACTTCTTTTTCCGTACTTCTTCTTCTTCGAACCCAACAGTTCCACACTATTTGCAGGAATCACGTCTCAGCGCATTGCAGAATACAGAAATAATTCATCTTTTTCTAAATTTTATTTTTACGGAAGTTTCGTATATCTACATCTACGTTCACATCCACACTCCACAAGCCATCCCACGGAGTGTGGCACAGGGTACTTCGTGTACTTTTTTATATTTGGTAATTGCAAAATACAGTTCGTTTTATTCGAGGCTTAAACTGTCACGCTTTAGGTCTTATAAGTGGCATTGAAATAAAGGTATATGATCTGAGGTAATCAAAAGTTTCAGAAAATGATTTTAGGTCTCTGGCTATTTTTCAAGAGGCATATCGTTTGCACCTCTCAGTAAGCTATACCGTGTTTTTGAATCGTCCCTGATGACTCCTACGGATGGAATCTCAGACTAGGAGAGAAATTGTTTGTCTCTTACGGAAGAATTTATTCGATATAAATAGCTCGTTCTCAGCGTAACTCGTATGGCAGCGAGACGTGGACGATAAACGGTTCTGGTGAGAATATAAAAGTTTTTAAAACGAGATCCTGCAAATGAATGCTGAAAATGTTTGAAACACACAGCAAACATGTTTTAATTTGGAAGGAAATATGGGGGGGGGGGGGAATTAAAACTTGGGGGTAATATAGTAACACGCAAAGCATGTGCAAAAGCGTCCAGATTCTAGTAATATATGAAAGCATAGTTTCGCGCCGAGTTTTACTGCTAAGATGCTCTCGGTCTTCTAGCCGCTACTGGTAGTTTCACGATCTTTTGGCCGAGACCTCCTCGACCATTGTCAAGTGGGTACTATCGAATCACTGCTGACAAGCCTTCTTATTCAATAAGTCTGCCACTGCGTGCATCTTATCAAGAATACGACTAACTTCATTAGCTGAATCAAATTGCTGCTCCTTGGAGGAGAGGATATGATGATCAGCTTTGATGTAGCATCATTACTCACACACGCTCCCATCACAGTTATTCGACGACACTGTTGTGGATTTATTCAAGCATACTCTGACATCATCGTATTTTTGTATGGTAGAGAATGGAGAGATGGACTGAAGACCAAAACAACAACAAATAACTTACCATCGCAGTTTACTAGTGTTTCCTTACAATAAGAAATGATTTTTGGCACCAAGGTTTTGTAAGCTGAAATTACTGTTTTGTTGTACTTAGGCTTTTGTGGTCTTACAGTTTCATAAGTATGATCCTAAATGTAGTTCTTTTGTATGGATGCGTCCTGTTGGGTACAATATTGCGGTACCCTATTACGACTATTCTGTAGGATGTCTTCATCAGAAAAAACAAAAGAGCCATTCTACGGATCGGAGGGTAGAATTTTATATTCCTCAATCGCTTAGGGAAGTTGATGTTTTGAAATTAATTATAGTGAAGACAAAGCCAACACACATCAGATTATTCGCAGTTTATACCAAGTAGAGATGTAGATGATTGGAAAGAATGTATAATGAGTAAAAGAAGTTATTCAGGCAGTTAAGAAGAAAATTTGATTGTGGTGGGGTACTGGAGTTCGGTAGTAGGAAAAGGAAGGCTTGAAAAACTAATAGGTGAATATGGAATGATGGAAAGGAATGAAAGAAGAAACTGCCTCGTAGAATTATTGCTCAGACCATGATATGACTATTTCAAACACTTGGTTTTAGAATCATGAAAGAAGGGTGTATACGAGAAAGACCAGGGGACATCAGTAGGTTTCAGATTTATTATATTATGCTCAGACATAAATTTAGAAACCACATTTTACACTGTAAGAACTTGGATAAATTGAAGGAACGCGAGATTGTTGGAAGTTTGAGATTGAGAGTTAGGCAACGATTGACCAGAAAAGGGCAAGTAACACAATAGAAGACGAATGGGTAGCTTTGAGATATGACATAGTGAAGGCAGCAGCGCGCCATGTACATACAAAGACAAAGCCTAAAAAATTCTTGGGTATCACAGGAGATCCTGATTGATGGAAGGAGAATAAAAATGCATCAAATGAAGCAGGCAAGAGACTATAGGGACGGCAAAAAAATGAAGTTGACGTGAGGCGCAAAATAGCTAAGTAGGAGTGGCTAGAGGACAAATGCAAGTGCATTAAACATTAAATGACTAGTGTAAAGAGACGTTGAGAGAACATGACTGTGATAGGGAAGGAATTCGATAGAAGGATAAGGAAGTCATGGAAATAACAGGTGAATATCAACTGCTGTCTGCATTAGACTTCGGTGAGACTTAATGATCATTTGGCTGCACTTGATGTCAGCCAGAGATCAGTATTTACTTGAATGCTCTGGGAATATATATTTTAAAGGCCAGTTTTATGTGTAATGACGTTTGTCAGGGACACAACTTGTTTTAAATGGGGGAATAAGCTTTGGTAAGTGTAACGTTATTTGTACTTTTTTTTTTTTTTTTTTTTTGTGATGCTTCAGCTAAATGTGTAATGCAATACTGATAAGTGTCCTTTTGGAGCTTTCGAAAATGGCGAAAGTAGAAACACGTAAGACATAAACAAATTGCCAAGTGTGGTCAAGATATTTACTTTATATTATTTTCAACTACTGTACTCTTACTGCGAACCGCTGAAAGCAGGGATAAACTACAGCCATTACTTTTCCCGAGGCTTACAGCTTACAGCTGGACTGTATGAATATATGATGATGATATCGTGTCTGGTAAAATAGTCCCCCAATACTGATCTCTGGGCGGGGACTACTCAGGAGGATGTGGCTATCAGGAAAGACAACATTGGCATTCTAATGATCGTAGCGTGGAATGTCAGGTCGAGTAATCGAGTAGGGAGGTGAGAAAATTTATGAAAGAGGAAGTGATAGGTAGAAGTTCGATATAAGAAGGAATATTGAAGTTCTGTGAAAAGAGGGACAATATTTCTGGTCAGGTGAGTACAGGAATATAAATGCAAATTCAGTTGTAGGTATTACAGGAGTAGGTCTATAATGAATAAGAGAATAGGAATGCGGGTAAACTACTATGAGTGGCGCAGTGATCGTATTATCGTATACAAGCTAGATACGAAATCAGTACCGAGTAGTACAGGTTTATATGTGAACTGGCTCTGCCGATAATGAGAAGATCGAAGAAATGTATGCGGAGATAAAGGAATTAGGTTAAAAACTCTTGTTCGACCAGCACTTAAGTGTTGCTCACCATTGTGCGATCTGCACATCCAGCTAAGAGCAGCACGCTTCGTTGCGGGCTGATTTAGTAAGCGATAAAGCGTCAGAGAGATGATTAGGAAACTCCGGTGGCAGACGCTGGAACAGAGACGTTCTGGATCACGGACGGGCTTCTGTCGTAGTACAGAGAGGTATGTTTCTCGAAGAGTCAACCAATATATTGCTTCAACCAATATATTGCTTCCTCCTACGTGTACTTCGCGTACGACTATAGAGATAAAATTACGGGCATTAGGGTCCACGGCGTGGTTCGCCGCCAATAGTTTTACTCGCGAACTGGAATAGGAGGGGGAAGTGACAGCGGTACACGAAGCACACTCCACCACACACCGTGACGTGTAGATGTAGACAGAATATCTGACATCTGAATTGCTACGAAAATGGAAAGAGCGAAGGGACTGAGATAGGAAAAAAAAAAAAAAAAAAAAAAAAAAACCACACACACACACAAAGAGAGAGAGAGAGAGAGATAAAATGGTCAGAGAGATAAGATGAAAAGTGAAAGGAACCTATAAAAGCAGATTTAAAGGAAGGAGGACGTCGAGGATGGGGAGGAAATAGATAAAGAATTACGAGATGCAGCGAGAGCGGGTATAGGGAGTAAATGTTTCAAATGTTTGTTAAGCTTATGGGACTTAACTACGGGGTCATCAGTCCCTAAACTTACGAACTACTTATCAACTACCTAATAATAAGGACGACACAAATATTCATGCCCGAGGGGGGATTCGAACCCCCGACCGTAGTGGCCGTGCAGAAAGTGACTGGAGCGCCTCAGTCCCCTCGGCCACCGCGGCCGGCGGTATAGGGAGTAGATGGTTAGAATGTGGAATACATAGTTTTTGTCATAGCCATGTTGCAGAGTCGGTAAACCATTTGATCTTTATTTGGAAAAAGAAATAACAAAATACTTTTTTAATCCGCGGGCTTCATAATAAATGATTTTCCAAGAAAGTATAGACACACATAATGTGTTGCATCAGCTTGGTTCAAAGATGTCCCGAACACTGACTTGACTGTGTATATTACAATTATTAGATTGCCCACAGATGTCCACTCAACCCACTGGAAGGTGTAAACAACCATGATGAGAAGTGTCACTGCGACGGAATGTAGAAGACGGCCGATCAGTTCCACTCGTAACACCTAGAAGTAGGTGCGCTACTTGCGTTGTTCTGCGATGCCTAGAAAGTCAATCTTCATTATTACTTTGTTTCCAGACGATGCTAGGTACTGCAGAATTGAAGTTGTGAGGACGGACCGTGAGTCGCGTCGGGATAGCAGAGTGGTAGAGCACTCGCCCGGGAAAGGCAAAGATCCAAGGTTCGAGTCCCGTTTCCGGGACGTTTCAAATCGTTGTTGTTCGAACGTGGAGGACATACGGAATCGAAATATTTAAACATTTCTTACTATTCGGGAGGTTGTTATAAATTCAACGACAAAGTTGAAAATTTGTACTGGACCGCCATGAAACTGTCATTGCCAGTTGCGGGCATATTTACAATTATTCATACGGTGTCTGGTCTTTTCGGACGTGTTCGGAAAGAACACACACCATATCAATAATTGTAAATATGCGGCGGCCGCGGTGGTCGAGCGGTCTGCGGCGTGCCAGTCACGGTCTGCACGGCCGCTGCGGTCGGGGGTTTGAACCCCCCCCCCCCCCTCTTTCGGTCATGGATATTTGTGCCGTCCTAGTTCGTAAGTAGTTCATAAGTAGTTTGTAACTTTAGGGACTGATGATCTCGTAGTTAAGTCCCATAAGCTCTACAAACATTTAAACATATGAATCTTGTAAATATGCCCATATCAGGCAACGACATGTCCGAAAAAAAAAACAGACGTCATATCTGTAATTTGAATGACTTGCCTCGCTCTGGCCTCCGACAGGTTGCAACAGCAACTGATTGCCGCTGTTTACACATTTCGTCTCGTAGGAACCCTGAGAGCAATGATTGTCTAGAACGTCATGTTTCGACTCAAACTATACGTAATAAGCTGCGTGACATGCAACTTTTCTCGAGGCCATTCAATCACGGGCATATAAGCTAGTATAAGCTGAGTGGCTAAGTCCCATAGATTTACAAACGTTTGATTTAAAACTAGTCTAGATAGAATTTATTTATTTCTTAGTTACCGGTTTCAAACTTTTATAAGATCATCTTCATACAACGCTGGAACAGGCAAATGCATCGCATTTACATCGTTGCCTGCTCCACCATGGTCTGGATTTCCTGTTATAAAAATTTGAAACCGGTAACCAAGAAATAAATATGAGTCTTGAAAAAATTATGCATTCTGAAGTGATGGAACTGAATTCTTGCAAAATCGGAGTGTTGGAGTGAAAATAAACGATATTATCAGTTAAATCAGAGTGTAAGTTACGTACTAAACAACTAATTATTTCTATTATTTGATCTGCATCCCTTTAACACTACAACAGGTAATACAAAACTCTGGAAGACTCACAGTGAAATACTAGAATTTTAAGAATAAAAACTCCGAGTAACTACACCCCACTTGAGGGAAGATATTCTTGTATCATACCATTGTATTGTAACTATCGCAGTGGAGTTAGATGAATTATTCAAATCAAATGTTAAAATGTTTGTAAGTTCAGTTTAAGAGGAACCTAAAAGACTTTCTAGTGGCCAACTCCTTCTACTCGACTGACGAATTCTCAAATAGAACCAAATGATGCACGTATCTCTATTCATACTATTAGTATTATTATATTATCAGCTTGTAAGAAGCGTTGCCTTGTCTGAAGAGTCTCGTTTCCAAATGAATGGGCGGATGGAAGTGTACGCCTCATGGACCTTGCAAGTCAGCTGGGACTGTTCAAGTTGGTGGTCTATAACGGCGTGTGTACAGTTGGAGTGATAAGCAACCCCTGATACTAGATAAAACTCTGACTCGTATGTATGAATCCTGGCAGATCACCTACTTCCATTCATGTCAATCGTGCATTCGGGCTGACTTGGGCAATTCCAGGAGGACAATACGACAACCTACACGTTTATAATATCTACAGAGTGGTTCCAGGAACACAGTTCGTCGCCTTCGCCGGCCACCGAAGTCCACAGACGTGATTATTGAGCATATCAGGGGAGGCCATTAAACGTGCTTTTTAGAATAGATCTCTACGACCTCGCCCTCTTACGAATTCACGGACGGCCTTGCTGGATGTGGTCAGTTCCCTCTATCAGTACTTCAGACTATTCGAGTCCACGCCACGCCGTGTTGCGGGACTTCTGCTTGCTCGCGGTTACCCTACCGTAGCCTACGGGATGCCTCGACCCTAAACAATATTAAGCAGGTGTGCCAGTGTTTGGCTCTTCACTGTAAAACAGAGCTACACACAGCGCAGTTACAGGTTTTCGGATGCCTCTACATCTACATCTACATCTACATAGATACTCTGCAAATCACATTCAAGTGCCTGGCAGAGGGTTCATTAACCACTTTCATAACTTTTCTTTACCGTTCCATTCTCTAATAGCGCGCGGGAAGAAAGAACACCTAAATCGTTCCGTTTTCGATCTGATTTCTCTTATTTTATTGGGATGGTCATGTCTCCCTAAGTAGGTGGGTGCTAGCAAAATATTTTCACATTCAGAACTAAAAGTCGGTAATTGAAACTTCGCAAACAGATCACGCCGCAATGAATAACGTCTTTCTTTTAATGATTTCCACCCCAATTCGTGCAACATTTCCGTGACGCTTTCCCTCCCGTAACGTGATAAAACAAAACGAGATGCCTTTCTCTGAACCTTCTCAATATCTTCCGTCAGTCCCACCTGGTGAGTGTCCTACAAGGGGCAACAGTACTCCAGGAGAGGACGCACAAGTGTGATGTAGGCAGTCTCTTTGATGGAGCTGGTGCATCTTCTAAGCGTTCTGCCAATGAAACGTAACCTTTGGTTCGCCTTCCCCACAATATTTTCCATGTGTTCTCTCCAGTCAAAGTTGTTCGTAATTGTAACTCCTAGGTATTTGGTAGAATTTACGACCTTAAGGATTGACTGATTTATCGCGTAATTGAAGTTCAGCGGATTTCTTTTAGTGGTCATGTGTATTACTTCACACTTTTCTTTATTTAGTGTCAATTACCAATTTCCGCACCAAGTAGAAATTTTGTCTAAATCACTTTGCAGTTGCTTTTGATCCTCTGTTGACTTCACTAACCGATAAACGACAGCATCATCCGCGAACAGTATAAGGGAGCTATTCAGATTATCTCCTAAATCGTTTATAAACACGAGGAAGAGTAGGGGACCTATAACGCTTCCCTGTGGAACTCCAGATATCACTTCTGTTTTACTCGATGACTTACCGTCAATTACAACGAACTGTGTTCTTTCTGATAGGAAATCGTGAATCCAACCGCACAATTGGGAAGATATTCCATAAGCACGCAATTTCATAAGAAGCCGCTTGTGGGGTACAGTGTCAAAAGCCTTCCTGAAATCCAGAAATATGGAATCGATTTGAGATCCCTTGTCGATGGCACTTAACACTTCATGTGAATAAAGGGCAAGCTGTGTTTCGCAAGAGCGATACTTTCTGAATCCGTGCTGACTATTGGTTAATAGGTCGTTCTCTTCGAGGTAGTACATAATATTCGAACAAAGTATATGTTCCAAAATCCTACTGCAAATCGACGTCAATGAGATAGGCCTGTAATTTTGGGGATCACTCCTATTGCCTTTCTTGAATATTGGAGTAACTTGGGCAACTTTCCAGTCTTTGGGTACGGATCTTTCGCTGAGTGATCGGTTGTAAATTATAGCTAAGTACGGAGCTATTGCATCAGCATACTCTGAGAGGAATATAGTTGGTATACAATCTGGCCCGGAAGATTTATTTTTGTTTAGTGACTGAAGTTGTTTTACTACTCCAGAAACATCTACTTCTAAGTTTCGCATGCTGGCAGCTGTTCTTGGATTGAATACTGGAGTGTTCACTTCGTCTTCTTTGGTGAAAGAATTTCGGAAAGCTGTGTTTAGTAATTCTGCCTTAGCAGTACTGTCGTCGGTAGTATTACCATTGCTATCGCGTAGTGAAGGTATTGTTTGTGTTTTGCTGCTAGTGTACTTCACATATGACCAGAATTTCTTTGGATTTTCTGCAAGATTACGAGACAGCCTCTTCAGCGTATGTGTCTGTTTTGAAAAGCTACGGTCCTGTAACACTTTTTTCGGGCACGTCAGAATCCAGTTTTGCTTCGGGAGACTTCTTACCGTTCTGTTAGCTAGAAGCTCTGCAATCCAGTCACGCAGGTAGGGTCCATACACTCTAGTTTATTCATTAGGCGAAAGCGCGGAGACGCATCGAATGTCTTCCAAAAGTCAAGAAACACGACGTCCACCAGGGAGCCTGCGTCTGCTACCGTCTGCATGTCGTGGATGAATAGCGCGAGCTGGGTGTTATATCAACTCTGTTTTCAGTACCGATGACGGTTCCTACAGCCGGGATTCCGGTATTCAGAAATGTCAAAACACACAAGAGCGAATCATGTTACATAATTCTACAAAAGACCGACGTTGCAAATACAGCCTTATACACTCCTGGCCATTAAAATTGCTACACCACGACATGCTACAGACGCGAAATTTAACCGACAGGAAGATCCAAATGATTAGCTTTTCACACAAGGTGGCGACAGGAAGATCCAAATGATTAGCTTTTCACACAAGGTGGCGACACTTACAACGTGTTGACATGAGGAAAGTTTCCAACCGATTTCTCATACACAAACAGCAGTTGACCGGCATTGCCCGGTGGAACGTTTTTCAAAAAATGTTCAAATGTTTGTTAAGCTTATGGGACTTAACTACGGGGTCATCAGTCCCTAAACTTACAAACTACTTATGAACTACTTACGAACTAGGACGGCACAAATATCCATGCCCGAGGGGGGATTCGAACCCCCGACCGTAGTGACCGTGCTGACCGTGACTGGAGCGCCTCAGTCACCTCGGCCACCGCGGCCGGCGGAACGTTTTTGTCATGCTTCGGGTAAGGGGCAAAAATGCGTACCATCACATTTCCGACTTTGATAAAGGTCGGATTGTAGCCTGTCGCGATTGCGGTTGTCGCGATGGTCGCGATCGGTGGGTTCAGGAGGACAATACGGAACGCCGTGCTAGATCCCAACGGCCTCGTATCACTAGCAGTCGAGATGACAGGCATCTTATCCGCATGGCTGTAACGGATCGTGCAGCCACGTCTCGATTTCTGAGTCTACAGATGCGGACGTTTGCAAGACAACAACCATCTGCACAAACAGTTCGACGACGTTTGCAGCAGCATGGACTATCAGTTCGGAGACCATGGCTGCGGTTACCCTTGACGCTGCATCACAGACAGGAGCGCTGTTTATCACCTGTTTAATAAAATATTTTTACCATCTATTTACTTGGAAAGAATTTTAAAACTGATTTCATTTGTAGAATTGCGATATAGTACATGCTATGACAACGACTACTGAATTAGTGTGCTAGAGTGACGTATGATGAAAGCGTATAACAGCGAGATCAACAAAAATACAAATTCAACTTCAGCAGTAAATAAAAATTCGCAACATCGCGCGTCACTTACAGACGGTTTCCATACTGCATCCTGCCAGTACCTCGCCACTTCCTTTCCGGTCTTTTGCAATTCTCGAGGTTAAGAACCTTGTTCGTAAAGCGCAAATACTTTCGTTTACCTATCGGATGCAATGTTTTATACCTTCAGATACGTTAGATCAATTGCTTAAACCATTTTGTCCTTACGAATGATTTCAGATAAAACTAATATGCTTTACAGAGATTCACGCAGAAAAAATGTCAGTAAATTTCAAGATTCCCTAAACTTTGTCAGTTAATTCATCTTATGGGAACATGTAAAACACAAGGAAAATTTTTAAGTGTTAATGTTTAAGGCGAACCACAGACTGCGTTTTATTGGCAGAACCCTTAAAACATGCAACAGAACTAAAAAAGAAACTGCATACACTACGCTTGTCCGTCCATTTTTGGAGTATTGCTGCCCAGTGTGGGATCCTTATCAGGTGGGTTTGACGGAGGACATCGAAAGAGTCCAAAGAAGGGCAGTTCGTTTCGTATTGTCACGATACAGGGGAGACAGTGTTACGGAAATGATACAGGATATGGGTTGGGGATCATTACAACAACGGCGCTTATCGCTGCGGCGTGGGCTACTTACGAAACTCCAATCACCAACATTCTCCTCCGAATGCGAAAATATATTGTTGACTCCCACTTACATAGGTAGAAATGATCATCAGAATAAAATACGGGAAATCAGAGCTCGAACGGAGAGATTCAGGTGTTCTTTCTTCCCTCGCGCTATTCGAGAATGGAATGGGAGTATTATGGTGGTTCGATGAACCCTCTGTCAGGCACTTAAATGTGATTTGCAGAGTATCCCATGTAGATGTAGAATAGCGCCATCAGATGCTAGCTGCCCCTGCGTGTCATACTACCCGGCAGACGACGGCGTGTATCGGGTTGCCGACACACTTGGAGCTCTCTCATGTTGACTCTATGATCCCGTCGATGCATTGCAACTTTTCATGTATGGCGACAAGAACATCGCACTGGAACGACGTATTAGAGACAATAGTTCAAAGATGAGAAACAGAGGCTGCCCCGGTAACATAGTTCAAGGCATACGAGAAAGAATCATGGAGGCATAGGAGAAAGAACCACTATTAAATATATAATGCCGCATGAGGCGAAAGTACATCTTTGCCTTAATTCTTCAATAGAAAATAAAATGTTTTAAGACACGAAGGAATTTACGACATTAGATTCCAGTGGGCACTGAATTAAATCAATAAGGAAAGTTGAGAGGTAGGCCGTGATTTGAATTTGGGTCTCCTGCTTATTAGGCAGTCGCGTTAACCATTACGCCACCTGGACACAGAGATCAACATGGCTGCAAGCGTTACCAGTATCCGTCTCCCGCAAAGAGCAGTTTTTCAACTATCTACATACCAGTAACGTAGTGTCTCTGGGCATTTTACTCACTATTCGCGATTTTTCACCGATTTCAATAAGAGTTCAAATCTGTTGAACCAGCCACTGACGAAGGGATTACAAGCGTATGTAGGAAGAAGGATACCAACAGCCGTATTTTAGCAGAAACATTTATTCTTTCACTACTAGTTTCGGCATTCTGTCATGCAATCTTCAGGTACCTGTGTATTAAACAAACCTACTCAAGTGACTAAGGCAAAAAAGACTTTCTGTCTTGCAGAGACGGTTAGTTTTAATGACATGGTCTTTTGCCTTATCACTATCGTTATGATGACAGTATTCTTTGTCCTTCCATATGTGTTTATACATTGATACCCTATTTGGTGGCTTTTTCTCGTCTTCATATTTTTAGTTAGGACTATGATTGTTGTACCTAGGTGTACCATGTGTATCTTATGATGTAGACGCCATCTTCCCTCCCCCCCCCCCCCCCACACACACACACACAATCTCTTCTATTGTCCAGTTTCATAATATTTTCTGCGGTACTCAAGGTCTAATTATGATGCTGATTTTATTCGCTCTTCCGTTTTTGGTGGACGATGTGTATTAAACGCAGGTTGTTGTGTGCCCTTGTATTCCACAGCGATTACAACATGGTGTTATTGAAATCAGAGTGTTCATTAGCTCATTTTGTATTTTAATGTATGATGTCACTGCCTTAGTGTGGATGCTAGACTGTTGAATGTTATTTTCAATATTTCAGTACTGATATGTGGCGTTTTCTGTGTTTTTATCGTGTTTTTCAATATATGCATTTATGTGAGTTTGTGAGATCATGTGTGTATCTTGCTGTTGTTTTGTATACGTTTATACCGATCTGTTGACTATGTAGACTGCTCGTGATTTACAGCACATGGATTAATGTGAGTTTCCTGTGATGTATTCATGTACAAGTTCTGTTTCATTCTAGTCTAATATGTGTTATTTTTTTACCTTTCGTTGTCTGAGGTTGGCCTGACAATGATGTGGATAATGTAAGTTTATATCTGTATATCACTGGCTTTAGATCCGAGTATGATATGAATATTTTTGACAATGATTTACTTTCTGTCTTGCAGTGATGTTTAATTTGGATGACATGGAGTTTTACCTTATCACGGTCTTTAAGATGACAGTATAATTTGTTCTCCCACATGTTTTTGTACATCTTACACTTATACCCATTTGGTAGCCGCTACTCATCTTCACAATTTTAGTTGGTGATTATAGTTATAGTACCAACTTATTGCTTTTAATATTTGCACGGTCCAGGTATATTTCTACACATGGTTTTAATTTTAGGGTCATTTGTGGCAATTTTTCCCTGTGTTTCTATTATGTATGTTTGTTTGTTCTTCGTTTGTCTATATGTTAGAATATTGCATTGTTTCTACAAGTAGTTCATTACTATGTATCTGTCAGGCGGAATATGTACCATGCACTTGGTAATAATGTGCATGTTCCATTTTTTCCTTACTTGTTACCTTTACTCGTCTTCGTGTTGTGATATTGTAATTAGATGTTGTACGTGACTTTTTAAATATTTTTGTTTTTGTACATTTTCATTTTATGACTTATTGTTTCCCTATTTGCTAAGTCACCGCTAACAAGTATGTTGCATGTTTCCCTCATTAGAGTACATGATTCATGTGTATATTTTGGGCTTGCCTAGCTTATTTAGTTTTTTCTTGTGCCTCTGCCAACATGGTATTGTTTTAATCACCATAAATGACTATCGTACACTGTAATTTTATTTGTCAGCTTAGGGATTCTAAATGTCGCTAGTATAAGATTAATTTTTAAAAAAATGCATGTTACAGTTGACTAAGATTATACATATTCTGTATGTGGTATTGAATAACGGTTTCATACCTATATTGTATTTCCAATGTGTTAACATACGATACTTTTATTTTTTTTATATTTTAATGTTTTTGCCTTAGTCGTTTGAGTAGGTTTGTTTAACACATAGGGACCTGAAGATGGCGTAATGGAATGCCGAAACTCGTAGTGAAAGAATAAATGTTTCTGTTAAACATACGGCTGTTGTTATCCTACTTCCTGCGAACTCTTGACCAGCTGCAGTCCCGGTTCCACCAGAAATGATGGATTCAATGGGATTACAAGTCTTCTTCGCCTTAAGTGATATACAGAGTGTATCAAAAAAGTGGGAAAGCCCCAGCCCAAGCAGAACATGTTTGGTAGTCTACACATAAGGATTATTTGCTTTCGTTGCCGTATTTGAGGCATTTGTTGTGTTGAATATGACACAGACCACTTCACTATGCAGGTTGGTCATTTGTGTAGGGCGCACAGGCCACATGTTCATTTAGGCCCTATTCACTTCTGATTGCATTTGTTTTGGATTGATGATGTCCGTTGCATAGTAAATTAAACAGCGATTCCCAAATAAACGCACATGGCGTCAAGGATCGACACAGTGGCTTCTCTTCCTCCCGATCTCACTCCTTTAGATTTCTACTTATGGACTCATTTGAAGACCATTCATTGTGTATGCCACACACATTCATAACGTGGAACGGACAGACCAAGGGTCTTAGTAAATACAGCAGACACCTGTGATATGAGAACGAGTGAGACAATCGATGATGCCGCTCATTGACGCCTGCTTTACACCTCGCGGTAGCCTTTTTGAGCAGCTTACGACTGTACGTAGTGAATCACACTATTCAAAGACAAATGAACAGCATTCTTAGTGAAGCGGTCTCTGTTATGTACGCCACAACAAATGCCTCTAACACTGTGACGAAAGCAAATACACCATGCGTGTACGTGGCATGTCTTGCTTCTTGTCAGGTTATCTGTCGAATCTCCGACGCTTTCTCACTTATTTAATTACTCCATGTATATATAGCGGGAGTTTCTCCCGAAATAAAGGAACTACAAAACACTATTACCACAAAGGTAATATTTAATTGCAATCATTAGCAACAAGACGCGTTTGGATATTATTTCCTTTACTTAAGACAGAGAATAATGGTAAGGAATGTATAGACCTTTAAGTGACACGGGGATCATGAAAAGTAACAACTTATAAAGATACTGAATTCGAAAAGATTTGGAAATACAGGAAAGAAATAGCAAACAAGCAAAAAATCATTTGTATTTTAGTAGGTAGGAACATTACGTAACGGAAGAAGGAAACTGAGAAACAGCAGCAGTAAGAGAAGTTACGATCAAGTAAAGCGGAACGAACGGATAACAGTACTTAGGAATTTCAAAATCATCTTGGAGAATGTTGTTCAAATGTTGGTTAATCTAATGGGACTTAACTTCGGGTCATCAGTCTCCAAACTTAAAAACTACTTATGAATTACCTTTTACTAAATACGACACAAACATCCATGCCCGAGGGGGGGGGGGTGGATTGGAACCCCTGACGGAGAACGGCCTCGCGAACTAGAGCATTGCGCCTCAATGCGCTCGACCGCTACCGCTCCGTCGCGTCCGAGCATTGTGAAGATGTTGGCGGATAAAGTAAGGAACATCTACGAATCGGAAACACTTGACGTGGAAATAAAACACATGTAGCTGACAAGGAAAAAAAAAAAAAAAAAAAAAGAGAGAGAGAGAGAGAAAGAGAAATCTTAAGGTCTGTAAACAACGTGTCAGTATGGTTTACGAAAAGTAAGGGTATCATAGAGTCAGCGCTATTTTTGTTGATAATTTAAGGAAGACACAAGAAAAATTAAGACATCTTTACGGGACTTCTGGAGATGAAAAAAAACCTTCGGCCATCCAAATAGTGCAATATTTTCGAAGTTATGTGAACATAAGGATTAAGGTAGATGGAAGAGTGGCTAATATAATATTCCTTGCCATGATATTCTTTACATCAGATATCGTCGTTATTTGTGAGAATGTACGTTGAAACAAAACATTGTTGAAAATGATTCAAGTGATGTTGGGAGAAAAAGAAAAAAATGATTCGAAGCGTTTGAGATGTGGCGCTGTATAAAGATAACGAACATTAAGTGAAATGGCACAGTAGGCGACTGGAGTAGAGACTTGAGGAAGAGTTGGGGAAGAAGAAAGGACACTGCAACAGGACTTGTAATTCACGGTACTTGAAGGGGTATACGGTGCAAACTGTAAAGGAAGACAAAGATTGGTTCAGAAATTGGAATAGGTCAAAAAATATCTGAGCACGGTCTATTTAAGTGGTTCTGTGCCCTGGGGAGCAATATTTACGGGTAGCGTGAGAACTGTCAGCATGTTGATGATCAGAACGTGTTTTACATTCGTAAATCCGAATATCTTCAAAAAAAGTACAGATGCTTGTAATTCCCAGACGGCAAGGCCACCGAGTATGTTCCACAAAGTTCATTGCGAAATGCACTCATTCAGATCACCATCCTTGATTTTTGTAGTTATATATGTTGATATTTCTCTTGAACTAAGATTGTGTCTATGTCTAAATTTTACAGCCCTCTGGGTCACAATTCTTTCAACTTACATACTGTCTTTTTGTTTAGCTGTGTGTGTGACCTATTTATTTATTGACTTCATATGTCACATTGGCCACTTATGGTCCTGTTAACATTCTACAACGATATGAAGTATCAGGAAGTATTATAAATGGCATAATGCACTCATATCCTCAGCAGAAGTTGGATACTGTTTCGAAATTAAATTGATTAACTGAACCATTATTTTTGACTGTTAGTGCAACAACGAAGTCCCAATATCTCCGAATGTTACAGCAATGTTAACAGGTCATGGGACACTGAAAGCCTATCGTCAACGGTTCAGAATAATTGAAGACGGAAGGTGCACACGTAATAGAGATATCCAAACAATTACGACTTGCTTTTCGACTGTTGTAACTGACTGAAGGAGAGAGACCATGCCAGGAAGAAAATATAGCTGACAAAGGAGGAGAATGACCCGTCAGTAAATTTGATTTGATTCATAAATTCAGACTTTTACAACTTCTGTAATTCAATAACATTTCCTGCTGTGTAAAACTCGTTTCGTTTCTCTACGTAAAGTGATAAATCTTGTATAGCCAAAATGCCTTCCTCTGTAAATCCTTCAGTGTTATGTACTGTGTTTGGCAAAGAACCTGATGTAACCGCCTGAATTTAACCTTCAAACATGTAATATCACTATGTAATGGGCATCTCAAATAAATACTGATAATACTGATGCATGACTTCGATCAAGACTCCACTAAGTCCGGCGTTCCAAAGCGTTTGTTAAGGCTCTAAAAGTGGCTTTCGTGACCATTTGTTGACACACTGCCTATTGGATTCTGCCTCGGTTCTTCAGTCGACGTTTGTTTGATGATTTTTCTGTCGTTTTCCAGCACAATGAGGCTTTCAACAAGCCAGAGGAGAGCCTCAAGGCTAACGGGTGCGTCATTCTCGGGCTACAACGAACGACCGCTGCAGGTAGCAAAGGGAAATCATGTTCAAATGTTTGTAAACTTATTAGGCCAAACTGCTGTAGTGTTTGGTCCCTAGTCTTACAAACTATTTAAACTGACTTTTTCTAAGGTTAAAACAAACAAACACACACACACACACACACACACACACACACACACACACACACACACACAGATGCTCGAGGGAGGACTCGAACCTGCGGCGGTAACGGCCGCCTAGTCCGTAGCATGTCGCCCTAGACCACGCGGTCATTCAGCACAGCAGCAAGGGGAGAACCATAGTGGTAATAACCACGGAAAAGCGCTCGGACATTGGCCCGCTAGATACATACAGGGTATTTAGGAAGGAATTTTAAATGTTTTATGAGTTGGTGTTACAGACGAAATGCAATAAGAAGTCCATTAAACATTTGTCTCATTTTTACTGTGTGGAAATGCACTTGAGTTCTATGCAGTTTCGTTTCATGTATTGGTACAACGGTTGCTATGTGTTGCTATGGGCGTATTGCAACTGTAGTCCGTTGAAGTGAAAGTTATGAAGTTGTGCTTTAGTTTCCACTGAAGTTTTCGTTTTGTTGGCCACGTATACTGTAATGGAGCGTGTAAACATGCCACACGTATTGACTGACACGTGCTGAGTATATCGATGTGGTATTTGTACTTGGATTTTAAACTGGAAATGCTGATGCTGCTTGCAGGGAATGTGGCATACGACTTCCTACCAAACATGCCATATTGCCTCTGAACGTGTAAGTGAACAGAGTGTCGATGAAGTAGAGACATTATTCTGTTGGTAGAACAGGCACACTTTATCAATTTTGAAGGTAGCAGGGATAAAATATAGGACGTGAAGAATTATATTCAACATATACAAAAACCAGACAGTAATTATTAGAATCTAAGGGCAAGAAAGGGACGCAAAGTTTGGGAAGGGAGTAAAGGTTGTAGCCTTTCCCCCATGTTGTTCAATATGTACATTGAACAAGCAGTGAAGGAATGCAAGGAGACATTTGGAGAGGGAATTAAAGATCAGGGAGAAGAAAAAAAATTGCGGTTTGACATAGTAAGGATTTGGAAGAGCAATTGAATGGAATGGACAATGTCTTGAAAGGAAGATATAAGATGAACATTAGCAAGAGTAAAACGAGGGTGAAGGAATTAGATTAGGTAATGAGACAATAAAAATAGTAAGTGAGTTTCGTTATCTGGGTAGCGAGATAACTTCTGATGGCCGAAGTAAAGAAGATACAAATGCAGAATGGCGATGAGAAGAAACTAAACTTGTTAACATCCAATATTAATTTAATGTTAGGAAGTCCTTTCTGAAAGCATTTGTCTGGAGTGTAGCATTGTGTGGGAGTGAAACGTGGACGAGAAGGAGTTCAGACATAAAGATGACAGAAGTTTTGAAATGTGGCGTTACAGACGAATGATGAAAATTAGATGGGTAGATCACGTAACTAATGAGGAGGTGCTTAACCGAACTGGGGAGAAAAAGAGTTTTTGGAATATCCTGACTAAGAGAAGTAATATATTGGTGGGACATGTTCTGAGATATCAAGGAATGGTCAAGTTAGCATTAGAAGGAAGTGTATGGGGTAAAAATCGTAGAGGGAGATCGAGGGACGAATACAGTAAGCAGATCAGAATGATGTAGGTTGCCGAACGTATTCTCAGATGAAGAGAATTGCACAGGACAGGGTAGCGTGGAGAGTTGCATCAAACCAGCTGAAGACCACAACACTAGAACGAGGTTTCTCATGGAAGAGTTTGGCGTGCGTTTACTAATGCACGGATTCCATCCGTAAGTTACAGCTCATTCAACACTTTCGAGTAGAAGATGGAGGTGGACGCCCTGGAATTTCGTCGTTGTATACTTGAAAATCGCCAAGTAATTCCATTTGTACTCTTCAGTGACACAGACACTTTACTCGTGACTGCATCAATTACGCTTGTAATTCAGAGATCCGAAGAAAACTCATTTGCCATTGTGTAAATACATTTTAAAGAATGTTTCTCTGTAAATTTGTTATGTTGTTTGAAAAACAACCAGTTCATTTGGCCTGCATCGTCTTGCAATTACCGTTGTGAAGATGCCTGAGTCGTAGTTCGTTATAGATTCTCGTAGATCGCTGTTCTCGGTAACGACTGACTGAAATACCATGGGGCACAACTAGTCTACTACAAATAATGGAGGCGACACATAGAACTGCAGTTCATTGACACTTTAATGATTCACTAGTGCCCAGTTGTCCCCATTTATGGTCAGCGCACAAGTCTCATTAATAAGAGTTCTACAATCAGTACGCACAGTGCACACGTAAATAATACAAATTTTCCCAGTTCGTGTGTGGAATACATAACTTCGAAGTGTACATTTAATATGGTACGAATATGAAGAATTAGCTCTTAATCACGAGAAACACTGAAGAACTTTCACATAATTGTTCTTAATGGGAATTCAAAGTGACGAGGATTGTACTCCTGTTCAGGAGTCCTAACTGGCGTGGATTGTGCTTCCGAACAAAGATAAAACCAGACTCATTTACAAGGGGCGGAAGCATCCTATTTATTGAGTTGGTTTATGTTCTAGGAGGCGATCCAATTATGATATTGGATCGTCTCTGATGAACACTCGACGTCGAGAAAAGGGTACTGAGGAATTCCAGCCAGTCACAAATCTGTGAACCTATTCCATAAGCTCGTATCTTCGTTATCAGTCTGCAGTGTGGCACCGCGTCAAATGCCTTTTCGAAATCTATAAAAACACAATCTGCCTGTTGCCCTTCATCCATGGCACAGAAGATGTCATGTGAGAAAAGGGTAAGCTGATTCACAGAAAGAAGCTTATCCACCTCAAAGAAATTTACTATATTCGAGCTGAGAATATGCTGCAAAATTCTTCAGGAAACCGATCTCAGCGAAATAGGCCTGTAATTATGTGGGTCAGTTCTTTTACCTTTCTTATAAACTGGAGTCACCTCGCATTTTTCCACTAGGTAGTTTGCCTTGAATTAAAGATTCGCGATAAATGCAAGCTAAGTAAGGGGCCAATGCAGCAGAATACTCTTTGTAAATTCGAAATGGTATTCAATCCGGATCAGGAGACTTTTTTTGTATTCAGCTCCCTCAGCTGCTTCTCTACATCGGAAATAGCTATTACTATGTCCTCCATTTGGAAGAGACTCGTTTGGCTACAAGAATGCGCCTGTTGTTCCAGGATGACGGGGCTGCTACAATCGTAGTCGTCAGGTGACACGTCATCTAAATCTAACATCTCCGGAAGTTGGATCCGCAGATATGGCCACGTTATTTGATTCCCCTTTGGATTTTTGCCTGTGGGGACAGCAAAAATTAGAAGTGTACGAAGTCGTTAGGGTTATGAATAGCGCATCCCTTACAAAAGAACGTAAATGTGAGCACAGAAGAGCTACAGATGGAGTTACCAAAGGAAGTCAAAAGAGCATTGAAGCTGGTGCTAGTTTGCCCTGGTTTGAAGTTTGTTTGGGTTACATGCTAACAACTGTATCTCTGTGCTCAATAAAAATGGGACACCCGTCATGTGGCGTTCTTATTGCAATTCGTCTATACTACTACCTCCATCCACGTGTCCGTTCGTGTCCACCGCCAACAGTTTTGCGTGAATCTTCGACAATGCCAACCACTCGTGCTGGCGAAAATTTGTACGAACGTATACAATTCAGAGCTTAAGTCGCAAACTTACAAAGAATTTCACATTTAAAATGAAAAATCTCTCAAAACTCTCGAAGTTTCCATAAGTTCTAAAAGTCTACAATTATGCACCGAAAAATTTTAGACAATTCAAACGCACCTGACATGCTGTAGAGCGATATACTTCACTCACTGTCGTTTTAAAAGCAAACCGATCCAGGCCAAAACATCCACTTCCTTTCTACAGACTCGACCTAGCGTCGTAAAGCTCACTACATTAAACTTACAAGCATTTAATGTGAATTATTTCTTTAAGTAGTTGAAAAGAACAAGTTTGTCCTTACAATCGCGTAATGTCAATCGCTACTTGCATTAACGAAAAAGTTTGTATAATTAAAGATTCACGGCAGGAAATGTCACGGTTAAAAAATACTTGTCTATTGGGAATGGCTGGACGAATGTCACACTACAACCTAAGCTTTTTCCCATATCTGAGGAGGACAAATGTATGGGGGATATAGTTTCCTGAGTCCGAATTGCACTCTTGATCGGTGTTCTTTGTAGCAAAATTTCGGTTTTGCGCGCTTCTGCGCGGTAGTGTGACGTCACAAGTACTAGGTGGTGTAACGTCACAAGCTTTGAGTACTTGTTGGTGTGCCGTCACAAGCTATGAATACTTGGGCGCGAGTGCTCGTTGTCGGATGTCGACGTCCGTCGTTACTGCCATTCCAAAGTTCACCTCTTCTTCAGCACATGGATCCAATTTTCCATCAGTTTCATACTCTCGTCAGATGTTTGTAAAGCTATGGGAGCTAACTACAGTGGTCATCGAGCCTTAAACTAACTTACACTATGAGCAACACACACACACACACACACACACACACACACACACACACACACACACATGCCCATGGGAGGACTCGAACCTCCTTACTATTAAAATTTCTGTGGTGTACGTCAGTTTCTATAGACTTTTATGGTATCCGCCTATGGCTACCAGTACTTGGGCCCAATTAAAATGAACTTGATGGCGCCTTTGTTACTCAGTACGTTCAGCAACGATTTATCCATTTCCACAGTTGCCCTTCTGCTCTTCTAATCCTTTTCTCAAGAGGTTCTTGTTCTAGTGCCTATAGACACCTAAACAACTACGCGGAATCATGTAAATTACTACTTTTCCATTAGTTTGCAAGCACATTGACAGTTTTCAGGAGGGTAAAGCGTACTTTGGAGTCGTCGTCCTAGATGGGCTGATCGGGCCGCGGTATGGCGGAACAAGTGGTCATAACACAGCTTTTTTCCCCTTGGGATCCCTACTACTCACTCTAGATGCTCCGCAGTTCTGTTCACGAGGCTGAAGGCCCACAGTTCCAGTCCTCCCACCAAGAACAAATCCTTGCCAGTATCAGGGATTAAACCGGGTCCTCTGTCTGGCAGTCAGCAAACCTGATCACACAGCTACTTATTTGCCATACTGAGTGATCTTGTATGTTACCGTGATAGTCTGTTACCTCAAGATGTTTCTATGCAGTCACTAACTTCCCTGACGAAAGGGTGGCAAACTTTCGATTTCACAAGCGCTTGTGATCTTTCTCATTCTTAAGCAAATGCCTGAATGCAGTTTTTCTTCCACCCTAGTCTAACCATTGTTGAGACGTGCACTGTTGGTATATTTTAATTCTGCATCTAGCAGTTCTAATCATAGATGTTCTTTACCCTATCCGCCAAAGCTGTTATGATGCGAGACGGATTTACGTCTCAAATATGTCAAAGACATTATTGATAGATGTGAAGCATTGAATTAAAATTTGTGGTGCGGCCGGAATCGAACCCGGACCTAACGGTTAAGACGTCTGCCTAGTAAGCATGGAGGTCCGGGTTCGATTCCCGGCCGCACCACAAATTTTAATTCAATGCTTCACATCTATCAATAATGTCTTTGACATATTTGAGACGTAAATCCGTCTCAGGGATTATTTATTCATATTAATTGATATTTATATCACCATAACAGGATTGTTCCACCATGTCCATTGCTGAGGTGCTATTCCGCTACATGGAGAGCCTTGGCAGTAGTGGCAATTATCTTTGGAACAAAGAAGCTGAATTAAAGTTTGTGTTGTGGAGGGAAATCGTACATAGACTATTCCAAGGCGCCTTAATCGTTAGTGGTGTGGTTGTCTAACGGTTAAGACGTCTGCCTAGTAAGCATGGAGGTCCGGGTCCGATTCCCGGCCGCACCACAAATTTTAATTCAATGCTTCACATCTATCAATATATTGTTACACCCACTTATATAGGGAGACGGGATCATCATAATTAAATAAGAGAAATGGATCGAAAACTGAAATATTTAGGTGTTCCTTTTCCCCTCTAGCTATTAGAGAATGGAACGATAGAGAAATATCACAAAAAAGTGTTTCGATGAACCCTCTGCCATGCACTTCAATTTGACTTGCAGAGTATCCATGTAGATGTAGATGTCAACGTAGCTTTCGGTGTAATTCATTATGGCACTAAGTTTGTTTATTTCTGCAATCTGCACGTTGAATATGTTCAAACAAACCACAGCTGAGACACATTCTTTGCAGCAACAATCGTATTCGCATCTTGTGCTAACTCTTTTTTTAGATTTTTTTCTTTGTACATGTAAGTCATATGCTGTATAAAAATTTCACCCGCAGTTTTACTCATAAAGAAATAACACCGTTGTTTAGAAAGATACACTTTCAAAGTAATTCTTCATGTTATCCTCTTGAGAATAAATCGCCACTACTGATTCCATGTAGACGATCTCACACTTTTCCAGTATTTAAGACCAATTGAATAACAGCAGTATTACATTAAGAAATAACTAACTTTGTAGCCACTTGTAATAAAGCAGCAGGATGCTCCCTGCTCCTGAACTCTATACAACCAAGCTGACGTTCATGTTTCGCAGGTTGCCGGGGCGAAGGGGTCAATCTTGCAGCGGCGGCCTGTGATTCTCTTCTCTTTAATATACAGTTGTGCTACAATTTTACAAATTTTCAAACCAACAGCATGATACATGGCATATGTAGGCTTATACATGAAACATGATGTGCATACACGCACATGCTACATGTAAAGGAAAGTTGAGGGAACCGAGATAAGCATTTTTGTTATAAGAAGCGTGTGCAAAAAAATTCAAATGTTTGTAAATCTATCGGACCAAACTGCGTGGTCATCAGTCCGTAGCTTACAAAGTACTTAAACATAGGTAAACAAGCCTAAGGACAACACACACACCGGTGCCCCAGGGAGGACTCGAACCTCCATGGCGAGCAATCGCGCGCTCCGCAGCGAGACGCTTTAGACCGCTCGGCTACTCCACCGCGACAAGCGTGTGCAATATTTACGCCTTGAGCCGGTATAGAGCTCTGATGACTGACATATAAAAGCGTTTCCCTAGCTAGATGCATCATTTTCCGCACGGGTTACGATCACCATGTATCGTTTCACCAATGCGGAGCTGGTCGACAAGCATTTAATAATGGGGCTGCGTATCTAAACGGATTAGCTGCTCTGTGATCTAGCTGGCCGCGTGTCTGTTGCTTCTGGACATGTGTTGGACATGTCTGACGTCTTTTCTACGTATGTCGATCCATGAACCGTCGCCTTTAATCGTGTATCGCTGTTCGTGGCCGCTCTTTGGAGCTCCTCATGTAATCTGTTAATAAATATCCGATGTAGTTTGTCTTTGAACGACTTTTCTATTTCCTGTGTTGCGTAATGCTGTACTAGCTAGCGCTGTAACGAGTCATTGCCGCACACACACACACACACACACACACACACACACACACACACACACACACACACAGAGTCCTATAAGAAAACAGCTGCTTCAGGTCCCCTCTACCTGCCTTTACATTTTTCATTTTTGACATATAGTTTAGGACGATACATAAATGGTTTTTGTTCTTTCGGAGCTCTTCAGAAGAACAGGAGCCATCTGAGCTCTTCAAATGCGGCCATTTCCGCGCGGGCTGCAGCTATTATCTATTATGTAATAATTGACGTGGTTGTCTGGTCGCACATACACAATTACTTGTTCTAAGACGTTTTTCATTACTATTCAAATAATTCGTATTGTGTTTTCCAACCATTCGATTTTACACTGAAAGATTTTTTTTAGTGATATAAGAACATTGTTTGACTAAGAGAGTGTTAATTTCACAACACCAAAAAATGCTACAGTCATATGTACATAAGTATCTCGAACCTATTTCCAGTGTCATAGGATCCTTTTGAAATGCTGTTAGAATTAACTGGAATCGAACCAAATCCCTGCTTTAACTTGCCGGTGGCCGTGTGTAAGTTACGGAGCAAATTAGCAATTTCTTGTCTATATATGTACTCTGAAATATTTTTGAAGTCGTTGATGCTACTGTCTCTGACTGTTTTGTTTCCTATCACTTTATGACCTTTACATTTACCCATTTATCTTTGATATTTTACTAGGTATTTTATTATTCTGAATGTAATCACTGAAGAAAGGTATAGCGAATCGAGTCTTTTCTTCTTAATTTTGTTATTGGTGAATATCTTCAATTTTTGCATTAAAAAAACTAGGCTTACCTCCATAATATTCTTGCACAGCAAATTTCAATCAACTAATGATCTGAGTTTACAACATATTTAGCCATGAATTAGAGGATTCTACATTTACTTCCGAAAACCATCAGTTTGAAATAGGTGGAAGATCATAAATTAAATTTTTGTTTTCTTTGGGTAAGAGGAGAGAAGCCAGGAATTAAAATAGTTCAAGGACCGCAACTTATCTAGTACGTTGATGAGAACCATTTTTCAGAAAAACAGGATAGTTGAATACGTAAAGTCTATTTCTTGTAAGCCCTCAATGCCCATAATCGAACTTTTTTTCACTCAAAATTTTCGAATTGACGGGCTGTGTTTGATATGTAAAATTTCCCCCAACATTTCGTCTTCGATTCCACGAAACATTCTCGACAGCAAATCAGCTAGTAGATAACCTTAGTATTGGTTGGCTTCAGTAACAACCTACCGTAGTTATTAAAAGGCTGAGCGGTCTGCGAGGCGCCAGTCACGTTCTGCAGGGTCACTACGATCGGGGGTTCAAATCCCCCCTCGGGCATGGATATGTGTTCCGTCGTTAGTATTAGCTAGTTCATAAGTAGTTTGTAAGTTTAGGGACTGAGACCCCGTATTTAAGTCCCATAAACTCTACAAACTTTTGAACATTTGAATTTGTTGTTAAAAGTATTGTAAGAGTACACCTGACGCTGTATCTTAGTTTGATTTAACGTAATGTATATATGGTCTTAAATTTGTTTATTTCATGTATTTTTCATTTGTTGTATGCTAGATATATTTCTTATGTAACGTCATTTCCTATATTGATTCATTTAGTGTAAACATATACTACATGTGTCAACCCGCATGAATGCACGGACATTCTTATGGTATAAGTTAGCAATGCGCCAGAGAAAATGTTGAACCTGTTGTAAAGACTGTCTTTGGTACAGAAGTAGTAGCTGTGAGTGTCGCGCTGCTGAAGCAGTCGCGGAGCGGACTCGCTAGAGTAAACACATAAATGTTTTGTTGATGGTGCAGAGGCACGGTAGGCGCAGTGTGGCGCGAATTTAATGCAATTACAATAAGCTTGAGAGGCGTACTGTTTAATGTATTGAAGGAAGTGTGAAATAAGTTTATTTATACTCGAAAGTGATCAGAGTAATGTTTTTTCATGTGTGCAAGAAAAGTAATTGTTTGGTATCAAGTCTATTGTCACCGAGTATGATCGTTGTTGTAGTAAGAGTACCTATTGTAATCATATCGGTCTTGTTTGGACTTCACGACGAAATCAGATGAGTACTTTTGTAACATTTTATTTTGTATGCATGTAAATGTAGTGTCAACCCAATCAGAACTTTGGTTCAATTATACATGACTTATTTTGAAACCAGTCTTAATTTTGTAAGTAGTTGTAGTCACCCCATTATCACCATTATTAGATTACGTTGATTATGCAAGCCTGTACATTGACTAACAAGTTCAATCATTTTCAAAGTAATTACGATCAGTTTTAAATAAATTGCTAGAAGAGTTAAAGAATTGCTAAACGTGTTACAACACAGAGACTAGTAATTAAAGTGCAAGAGAGTGCAAGAGAGTTTGCAAGTAAAGTAAAGTTGGTTTCATTTATGTAGAAAGTAACCAGGCTAACAGTAGTCAAAGTATTATAGTTGATTAACCAGACTTGACTGAAGTAATTTTTTTTATGAAATACGTTAAATGCCAAACTCTGCTCAGCCAGTTACACGCGTACGCTACCCAGGCCCTGGAACCAATTAAAAAAAATAGTTTACGTAAAGTTTTGTAAGGAACTTGAATGCTTTAAACAATAATATCAAAATTATTGAGAACTTTGACTGTAGTATTTGTGAAGCACATTGCACCACGGAGTTTCACTGTATTGAGCTATTATCATTGCAATCAGAGTCTATCAGCTATTACAGTTTTGATTATAACACGAACACGCCATCACCACTACATGAATTCTGACACATTTATTAGTGAAGATTAGTGAATCGTAAGAGGTGCTAGTTGGAGGCTGTAGTCAATGCTAAGTCAGATAGGGCCAAGCTTAATTAATTACCACAGTGACTGTTTCAAGTTAATTAATATCTTTTTTTATTCAAAATTTTAACTTTCACTGGGAAAGTGTTGTTGCGACCCATTAGTTGTGATTTGCTGCAACATTCAATAACGAAATTATTATTACTAGAGTATATTATTACGCATTCTAAATTTTGAGATTATTTGACGACCTCCAACAGGCAATCTTCTTACAGTATGAGTTGATTGTTTGCCTTAAATGTGGCAGTCACCCATTCACTATTTTCTCCAATATATTCGATTGTTATTATATAGGCATACATTCCTGTAATTCGATTTGTTTCTTTAATTGTTGAACCTGGATATCTAAATCCTATCAGAAAATCACACTTCTAATTCGTATTCCAAACTACCAACAAATAATACAACGGTTTACCAAAATTACTTTGTAAAAGTATTTCACCGCGGATATCATGTTCAAATTTTTTTCAGAAGTTATAAATTGAAACATAAGACACTAGAATCGACTGAGATGTGGTGTTGCGGTAATCCTGAAAATTAAGTGCACTGATAAGAGTTTAGATATTCTACAGAAACGTTATGTAAAGGAAAATACGGGAGATTTCAAAACTAAGAAAGGATAAGACAACAGAATATGAACTAAAAGCCATGCGGTAATGGCGTGCGATCTGCGGCGCTATTTTCGGATGGCGCGGCCGCTAGCGTCGGAGGTTGAAACACGTCTGTATGTGTTTGGTACAAAACTAATTAAGTTGGTAGTAGGTTGCTACTACGTTCCAAAGATATACAGAGGTGTAATAACACGGTTGGCTCGTCTCGCGGAGGTCACTGCCCAGAGACGAACACTTCAGTTTTGGGTGTCGTAAAGAGAGGCCGTCTGATCCGCAGTGGTGGCAGACAAAACACTCCAAGGTGAGACATTGGACAGTGAAATGGTCTGATCCGCAGAATCCTTGTCAAACCTCTTTACACTGTAAATCCAAAATTATTTGTGCAATATACTTGTTATTATTACAACAATAAGTAGTCGGTGATTCTTTCACTACCAAAAATTGCTACGAAATTACAAAACTGTTCTTTTATCTTACTTTATATCTGGAACAGATAATATTAATGTCTGACGTCCCTGCGGAACAGACCATTCAACGTCTCAACCTGGAGTACTGTGGCTGCCGCCACTGCGGATCAGACGACCTCCTTCACGACACCCAAAACTGGAGTGCTCGTCTCTGGCCGAGCAATGACCTCCGCGAAATGTTGTTACCACCACGCGGTATCTTGTTCTCCTCGATACTTCAACCGTCAACAACTGTTTGCTTCCTAATACTAAGCCTCTTCACTACTGTGGTGTATCTTTTCCAATCGAAATCTGTTAGCATCACCTCATTTAAGTATAACTCCTTACAAAGGTTTTTTTGTTACTGATACAAATTTTATAATTAAATAATTCTCAGTCTCTGTTGCAGAATTCTTTATTAATCCAATTACGCGTTTCGAGCTGTTAGTGCATCATCAGACTGGAAACAGACAAATGTTTTATTACGGTCCGTGTACGTGGCGGGCAGCGAATCTAATGTGGCTAAGGTGAGTAAATTTTGAAAAGTCAGACTTACTTGGGCGGAGATGGAGCCACAGAACTATCTAAAGCTGTAGTGGAGGTAGCTTAACAATTTGTGTTCTGTCATTGAGCCCCTGCAAACAGGTAAAAGTACAAAGTACGTAACGGCTATTTGAAGTAGAATAACTAGGGACTAAAGGGGTACAGTATGGACATTAATACGCTCATCTGTCCTCCCCTCCTGTTTATCTCTTTGTCTCCCATCTCTACCTGTTACCCCTTTTTCGGCCCTTTTCTTCCCCTCCTCCCTTCTCGGCTGACTTCGTACCCTCACCTACCTAGAAAAACTCTTATGTCAACTTTCAGTGATCAGTAAAAGAGTGTCAAGGTTTACTACAAGGCAATCTTTGTCATGCAGCATATAGTACCTTGTGATTATAAAAATCAACTCCGAGAAACTATAGGGAAAGGTGATACAATTGGGATCATTTCGTACAAATGTTTTTGTAACTGGAAATAGAATGAGAAAAGTAATAATTTTAACTATGGCATTTGTTCTTGGATGTTAAATGAATATATAATACAAACATTAGACAGTTACAGATGTTGGTATATACACAAAAAAGGTTACAGAATTGAGAAAAATGTACCATACTTGATACAATTGTGATCACTATCTGGTACAATTTTGATCACTGCCATCTTCCACATAAAAAGCAATTTTTCTTTAGAGCATCAAAGCATACTTCGTGGTACCAAACATTGTATTTTTGGCAGCGAATATAGTCACACTAGAAAATTTATAAGAGCGCGTTAGACTAAGTAGCTCCACTTACCTCTTAAAAGGAAAAAAAATTATATCTTCATAGCACAAATTCTTGGAAAAACAGGAGGAGCTGTAGAAACCTGCTACATTACAACGCCACACAAAGGCAAGTGCTACCAACACTACGAGAGTGACAAATAACGTGAAACCTTATGGTGATCGGAATTGTACTGTACCTATGTTAAATTTATATCACCTTACCTTACGGAGCTGTCAAGGTACTGTACTTGGTAAAACCGAGTGAAAGTCTGTTGTGAAGTACCCTCTGATATGGACCATATGGAACATGTCGTAAACAGAAATCTTTCTCTTCTGCTAAAAATCTAATGTGTAAAATTTTTTCAAAATCAGAATAAAACTGTAGATTAGTACCAAAGACACAGACTCCATACAAAATTTTATGTAGAGTGATCTTCCTCTTATTTGAAGGTCGAGTGTGGGAACCTTCTTCAAGATCGGAATAAAACTAGTCAATGGAAACATCATAAATCAAAACAGCTCGTTTCAAACTTGAAATATCATTAGATGAATGACGCACTGCCCGTGTTTGCGATGCGCGAATCCTTTCAGTTTTATTTCGCTCTTCCGTTAGGTACAAAGATACATATGTAATTTTTCAAAAACCTTCTCCATGGAAACATACATGAGATAACAATCACTTTAGCTTCAGCGTAATTTCATCAAGATCCGAATAAAAACGTACATTTTGTCGAACTCCGTCAAGTAAAGTACCATTCCGCCATGCACCATAAGGAATTTTATGTAGACTGTGACCTTTCTCTTATTTGAAATATCAAGTGTACAAGTTTTCATCAAGATCGGAGGAAAACTTCAGATTTTGTTGAATTCCGTAAGTGGAGAACTCTCGACCATAGGCGGAAAGACATTTTGTGTAGACAGGATCTTCCTCTTGTTTTAAATGTGAAGTTTCATCAGAATCAGAACAAAATTGTAGATTTGTATTCAATAGGAAAACACGTACTCTCAGTTTTTTCTGATATTTTCAAATTTTCGGTAGATTTCATCAAATCCTTGTCCTGAGAATTGGGAACACAGCAAAAGAAAACTTGGTCTCTCCGGTCTCAAGTTATGGCTGAGCCGTGTCACGGCTTGCTTGGTTTGTCTTCCCGCCCCTCCCCTACGCTATCTTCATTCCAGCTGTAGAGGGCATCCTTCTAGTGTGCAACAAGGAGAGGGCCGCGGTGAGATGGTTGTTGACGTGTGATGCCGGAAGGAGGAACATCGATCCTGGCAAGGAGTGGCAGCGCTTGGGCCGATGTGGTCGGTGGCAGTACGGACGGGCGGGAGTTGTTGCTACTGTAAATTGTGAGCGAAAGGCCTGTACTTGCCTGCCTAAACATCGTATCTTGCCATTGGAGTACCGTTGTGAAATTCTCCCTGGTCAGTTTGCGGTTACTGAGATTCTAACGCTCGGACTGCAATTTAAATTTGTGTATGTTTTAATAAATTATCATCCTCAGAGTATTTTGTTCAAAATGTTCAAATGTTTGTTAAGCTTATGGGACTTAACTACGGGGTCATCATCCCTAAACTTACAAACTACTTATGAACTACCTTATACTAAAGACGGCACAAATATCCATGCCCGAAGGGGGAATTCGAACCCCTGGCCGTAGTGGCAGTGCAGACCCTGACTGAAGCGCCTCAGTCTCCCCGGCCACCGCGGCCGGCTGTATTTTGTTAATAACTCACAATTTTCATGTGTTACTTGTATTGTTCATCAGTGATCTATCTTACCAATATTTCGTGTTGTGTATTTGAGTTTTAGTAAGGCCGTAGTGCGGAGCCCCACATTGTCTGTGGCGGCGTGAACTGCTTGTCTCATTGTTCATTGCCAAACATGTTGAAACACAGACACTGCTAAAGTTAAGTAAATTTCTGTGCTAATTGATAAATTTATTGTATTGTGGCTTCACTTGCGTATTGGAAAGCCTATCATTACTAAATAACTAATCGATTGTATTATCTTTCTTTTGTGTCCCAGCCTCGTCGCCACTTTTGTGTCTCGTTTCCGCCAGTTATCGTAGGTGTCGGTGGCCGAGTAAAGAGAGAGAGACCGACACATGAATAAAGGATGCACGCTTGTGCAGGTAGGAGGTGACCAGCCAGTGGGACAGCAGAAACTAGAAACACTAGAGTAAATTAAAACGAGATATATATTTCATAGAGACTTAGTAATACTTAACTTTTACATAGTTCTTGACTGCAGAATGCTGATACATAGTTTAGATAGAGGCCTGCCTACTGATGATTCCTAGTGCCTATCCGATAGCCAAGTCTTAACTGGTGCCTACCTGATTCTCAAGTGGCAGATGCAGCAGTGGTGGCCACGAGCGGAGTTGCAGCAGAGGGCGCTCGTGGCTGTCCTCGTAAGAACGCCTCGCCGTGCGTGCATGGCGGCGCGCGGTGAAAGTAGGTGGCGCGCACTTTAGACTTGTGCGACACCACACTTTGCACGATGTTACATCTTAGCCAACTATGGTTACCTGTTTTCTAGTGTTCTTTTAGGCCTTACGCCCTATTACACAACTTAAATACGTAAGCAAATCCTTGCTCTATGTTGCCTTAAAGATTTGCCTAACCTAATATCCAGTGTTCCTTCTTGGCTACCTAAACGTTAACGCCTGTTAGCTGGGCCTGGTGCCCGGTAGTCGTCTGTTGTGTCTCGTAGCGAAGCATTGCATTTAAAGTTGTGAATGTATAAATTGTATTTTTTTAATTACCTACAGCTGTTTTCAAGTTTTGAAAAAATCACTATTAGTTCCTTTAACGTTAAAATTATTAGTAGAGCAATTGTCTCTCATTTCTTTGGTTTTTAAGCTTTTGTTTTTCCATTTTAAACATTTTACTTAAATCAAATTATTAGAAAGGTAACCTAAACCTTATTATTAACACTTCAAAGTTTAAGGGCAACTGTTGCCATGTGTTTAAGAGAGACTTGTATCTTCTCTTTATTTTGATTAATGTTGTTTGAGTTTAAATTTATGGTTAATTGTTTGATTAGCCATTGTGAATCAAATAATTTTGGCCATTATGGCAACTTGCTTGTATTTATCTAGATTGAATTGAATTATAATTTAATGTTAATAAAATGTGTATCACAACGAGACTTGCACTCAATACAAACGGGTTACACCTTCCGTAACTGCTCCGTCCCTACCAGTAGACCATACCAATGGCGTAACCATGGTACTATATTATAAAATGTTCAAATGTTTGTCATCAGTCCCTAAACTTAAAAACTACTTATGAACTAGCTAATCCTAAGGACGGCACAAATATCTATGCCCGAGGGGGTGATTCGAACCCCGACCGTAGTGGACGTGCAGACCGTGACTGGAACGCCTCAGTCCCCTCGGCCACCACGGCCGGCTACTATATTATAAATTTCATTCAGCTTGTCCCTGCACACTTGCTTCAGTTCAGTCCTGGTGGAAACATGTTCCTCTTGCCTCAATTTCATTAACAGCGATGTGATTTCTAACGGGCAGCGACGAGACATTCATTCGTGAACACTTCTGTTCTGATCAATTTACATATGCAGATTCAGAGTCTCTATAATAATACATTATTTTCTACGAGACGTATGATGGATGATATTAACTGTTTAGTATTGCTTTTTAATACACTATTGAGGAAATACGGTTAAACGGTTAAAAAGTTTTCAAGACATGTCTGGCTTACTTTGGAAGCTCAGGAGAACGAGGATATGACGTAAGTCCATCGTTGTGCAGCTGTCAGTCAACAGGTGGCGAAACGAGAACGTCTACAGGCCGATTACATGATGATGGACGGCTCACTCCACAGCCAAGTAACAAAACAACGGTGTAGGAGCGCGATTACGTCATCATGAGGCATCGACATGTACTGGCGAACCAGCGGAAATCAGCTAGGAAGAAGATTATTTGACAGCCTTGTGGCAACCTGTCGTCGTCAAATGCAGCTGGGCCGTTGGGTGACACCCGGCCGTCAAAGCCATCACAATCACTGCCTACCACCAACGATCTATATAAATTTATGGCTATCTCTGGCTGAACAGCGCTCCTTGTGGCAGCAACCAGAAACTGTGGCAGCCAATTTTTTTGACGTCTAGTGCGCCGAATACGACAGTTAGACCGATGCTACCTACGTGTTTTGTTTTCACATTTTGTCAGTGGCGGCTTGTACAAAATTTGACCAGTGTGCTACAATATTACAAACATTAACAGGAAACAAAATATACTAAAATAAAAAGTCAACCTTTGTATGATTGCCTTTAATTAACTATCAATTAATATTGCATTGACAGTAAGACCTTCAGGGGAATCTATAACAGCGCTGCCAACTGCATGTATTCACTGCAGGTAGTTAATATAACGTTTAAAATATTAATTTTATTTACAGAAATTAAAAATTTAGACTCAGAGGTATTTGAATACGTGCCTCACACAAGTAGGTTTGAGAGACAATGCCCAAGACGCCTGAGCCAGCGCGCTATTTGACTCTCTATGCCGCAATATTCCTCATATACTATTCTTCCGCAGCCGTTAAACGCAGCGCGAAGGAAATATTGATCTGGTGCTGCAGTCGGTCTCAGCACACGTGAGTCGCCAGGCCTATCGTCACGTCTGCGCATGCGCACTAGCGAACAGACGACTGTGCCGCCTCTCTGCGCACGTACCAGCGCGGCTGAATCCCACTTCAGCACACGGAGCTGGTTTCCAGCTATCGCGGCGAGAACGCTCCAAAATGCGTTTTCAGCCTTATTACTATCATTCTAATACGCATTGGAAGGGAACTGGCAAAATTTTATTGTGATATCTGGCTTGTATTCCAAGAGAAATTATGTAATTTTACAGCGATTTCTCGCTTGCATTCGAAGAGAAATGGCATAATTTTAGTAATATATTTACAGTGTGCTCCAGCACATTAGCACATTATCACCAGCCGCCACCGCATTTTGTGTATCGTTGTAACCTTCAAAGGTTATTTATTAAGCTGAAATCATGCCGAGTTTATGCGCAGCTTATAACTATACGAATCGCAGTAATGAGACTGTTGTAATGTAGTATTTTCAGTTAGTCTTTGCGTGTTTTCGTTTCTAACATTTCGTGTACTCGTCTTTTGTACTTACCACATTTCTGCATACAATAGTGTTATGCGCTGTGTATGTGTTTAACTGTAACTAAAGTATGCTGTAATTATGTTTTCAGTTTTCCTTTGAAAAATGAAGAACTTACAAAACGATGGTTAGCCATTTTCGCATTTTGAGGAGAAATCATATAAGCAACAAATGATACAAAGCGGCTTCTGGCTAATAGCTGAATCAGCTTCATTAGAAGATACGTCATGTAGCCAAGCAGGAGACATAGAACCTCTTTTATTACCTAATGCAAATCACGATTTAAGTCATTCAGAGAGCAGTAGGCCTATTCAGTTTGACCATTACTATGTGCCAGATTACGAAATTCTGACATTATATTCCGGAAAAGTAGTTGAATATATTTCTGGAAGCATCATTACGCAACTGAGTAAAAAACTTAAGTGTTTAGATTGCTTGGAAGTTCTCCTTGCTCTTACAAATGAGAGTTAAACAGGATTAATCGGATTAAAAGGAATAAAAGACAGTCTGTTCAATCCCTATAAAGATCTTGTAAAACTTTTCGAAGTGGCAGAAACGGTTCTGAGGAGTCATGAAACGTCATTAGGGAAGATAAATTTTCTTTTGTGAACATATATACATGTATTTAGAATGTTGGGAAACAGACCTACTTATTTACCACCTACGAGCACTTAATGGTATCCTCGGAATTTTGTTAGGAATCTCATTACTCCAGCCAAATAAAGCTGTTATTAAAACATTAATTCAGTTGTAGAATGCATCATTTATATAAAGCCAAATCTGCGGAGGAAAGAGGTAAACAGATTAGGCAAATGTACACGAAATTCATATTGTTTCAAGGGCAGTGAAAAGGCATGGTTTTTTTATGAATTAGACAATATTTAGGCGATCCAATGTATGTGGCATTTGTAATTAAACTTTCCGATTTGTCTACCACACACTTGTCTATCATTATCCTTTACCCATATTAGCTTGGGTATAAAAATAACAATAAGCAGGTAGAGAATGGTTTGTTAAGTCATTGCACAAACTGAAAGTGATATGATTTAGTGCTGTAGTAGACGACTGGTTACGCCTATGTGACGTTGTAAAACATGGCGACCGAGCTTTCAATTTGCTTCAAGCTTGGCAGCACCTTAGCCAGTCTATGTTGTTTATATTGGTCGTTGCCTGCCACCCATGCGCCCTCTGTGGACGAACAGAAGAGGCCGCACAGGGCCTCCCTGTCCCAGGCAGGTAACGTTTTCCTCACAAACCTTGGAACAAACGTGACGTCACTTTTACGTCACACGCTGTATTAAAGAGTCTATGAACAGCTATCGACTTACAAAATCACAGGTTTGTAAATCTATCGGACTCAACTGCGTTGTTGTTACTCCGTACAGATTTTAATCTGCCAGGAAGTTTCATATCAGCGCACACTCCGCTGCAGAGTGAAAGTTTCATTCTGGAAACATCCCTTAGGCTGTGGCTAAGCCATGTCTCCACCACATCCTTTCTTCCAGGAGTGGTAGTCTTGCATGGTTCGCAGGAGAGCCTCTGTGAAGTTTGGAAAGTAGGAGGCGAGGTACTGGCGGAAGTGAAGTTTGAGGCGGCATCGTGAGTCGTGTCGGGATAGCACAGTCGGTAGTGCGCTTGCCCGCGAAAGGCAAAGGTCGCAGGTTCGAGTCCCGATTCCGGCACACAATTTTAATCTGCCGGGAAGTTTCAGTTTCATTGTTAGTGTTGTGGTGTGATCGATTTTTTATGGTGTCTGTTATATGTGAAGTAATTGTTGTTTTCGAGTATCACAGTGCCTGTGAGACACATATTTCCAGCAATGCAAGTTCTGTTGCGTGTCTATTAGACACGTATTTCCAAATTCGATACGTTTATTACTGGTGAGTACAACTACATAAAGCTAATTGCTTTTTCTCTTAGACATTCTATTAAGTTATAAGATCTGGCATTTACGTAATATAATATACAGGTTGGAAAAATGGAGCAGCTTCCATGTACATCACGTAAATGAAGACCAACCGAAGTATTGAGAGTGGAGGAGCCAAATTTTGAATTGTGTATTCAGTGCTTAATCGATTAATTAGCAGCAGTGTTTGTGAATTTGAACTTTATCCCTGACCTTTCTTCACAAAATTTATGTATTTTTTATGGAGTTCCTTGGTATGAGTATTCAAGAAGTAATAAATATTGCAACTGTGACTTGATATTGATGAGTTATTGTTCAATGTTTTAATTGTACTAACAGATTTATGTACTAATTTGAAAGAAAAGCAAGATATTTTTGGTTTTTCCATAACCATGCCCACCAGACACGTATTTCCTATAAAATATTAAAAATCATTCTTCCTCTCAAGGTTAAAAAAGTTATGTAGATAGGATAATTACGTAACCCCCTCAGGGGGCTCACGGTTCTTTCGTGAGTACGTGAGTGGCGACCACGGGGCTCCGAGCTAATGCAGTCTTCCTTCCTTCTTTCCTCCCCGGACTGCATTTCCTTTCCCTTCCTCTTCTATCCTCACTCCTTCCCCTTCCCACCGGGGGACTGATAACCTCAGTAGTTTGGTTGGGATAGAGGGACTAGACAACCCAAACCCAACTTACGTAACATTAATTAAACTTGAGACATAATTCTTGTAAATTTAATTTTTTGTCCTTTTTAATAGCATTTCTATAAGTAAGTAGGTAATACGAGGATAAGAAAAAAATAGAAAAACAACAGTGAAGTAGTGGTATTTTAGTTTATTAATGCAAGCATCGAAGCACAAAACACTTTCAGTCTGGATTGGTTATTCTAACTGAAATCTGAAACAATGAGAATTTTTTATGATAAAGAGATGAGACGATTGCTTTCGCAGTAATGATGAGTTTCGATATCACAGATAGAAAAGTCAGACTTGTGAACGATCGCTACGCTAAGAGATGGCGCACGCGGCTAGCGTCGGCGCACGCAGACTGAGGCTGCTGGTAGGCCCTGCCGGACTTTCAGGACTTCTTGGCGGCCGCTGTCTCGCAGGAGCGCGTGCTGGTCAGCACCTGCTCGTAGTCCCGCAGCGCCTGAGATTCCTCGTACACTGGCTTCAGGCCGGTCGCAGAGTCCTGCAAGAGAGAGAGAGACACTTCCTCAGTGAAAATAGCTCACCCTCTTGCTGCGAGGAAAGCGAAAGAACACACAGGGAAGCGGTATAGGTCCCCTACTCTTCCTCGTGTTTATAAACGATTTAGGATACAATCTGAATAGCTCCCTTAGACTGTTCGCGGATGATACTGTCGTTTATCGGTTAGTGAAGTCAACAGAGGATCAAAAGCAACTGCAAAGCGATTTAGACAAAATTTCTGCATGGTGCGAAAATAGGCAATTGACACTAAATAAAGAAAAGTGTGAAATAATACACATGACCACTAAAAGAAATCCGCTGAACTTCAATTACGCGATAAATCAGTCAAATCTTAAGGTCGTAGATTCTATCAAATATCTAGGAGTTACAATTACGAACAACTTACACTGGAGAGAACACACAGAAAATATTGGGGGAAGGCGAACCAAAGGTTACGTTTCATTGGCAGAACGCTTCGAAGATGCACCAGCTCCACCAAAGAGACTGCCTACATCACACTTGTGCGTCCTCTCCTGGAGTACTGTTGCCCCTTGTGGGACCCTCACCAGGTGGGACTGACGGAAGACATTGAGAAGGTTCAGGGGGGGGGGGGGGTGAAGCGTCACGGAAATGTTGCACGAATTGGGGTGGAAATCATTAAAAAAAGACGGTATTAATTGCGGCGTGATCTGTTTGCGAAGTTTCAATCACCGACTTTTACTTCTGAATGTGAAAATATTTTGCTAGCACCCACCTACTTAGCGAGACATGACCATCCCAATAAAATAAGAGAAATCAGATCGAAAACGGAACGATTTAGATGTTCTTTCTTCCCGCGCGCTATTAGAGAATGGAACGGTAGAGAAAAGTTATGAAAGTGGTTAATGAACCCTCTGCCAGGCACTTGAATGTGATTTGCAGAGTATCTGTGTAGATGTAGACATAGAAAGAGCGCTATTGTTAAACTGAAATGGCCAGCGTGCGCTTACCTTGAAGAGCAGGTCGTGCTTTCCTTCGTAGGGCCCGAAGAGGCGGAAGAGGTCCGGCCTGTTGGAGTAGAGGTTGGCGGCTGCTAGCAGCGCCTGTCGGATGGCTTCCAGCTCGTGCTCGTTCTTCGTCTTGCTGGTCACCACCTGCAACACAGAGCACACGCCTGTCTAGAGAAGTCCACGCCACCTTGCCGCGACCTATCCTAAACCGCCATACACCGACATCAACACCTGGAGTCATCCAGCTAAGTGACAGCGTGGGTCGTAACGCACATCCGGTACTGCATCAGGAAGGCTGATGTGGCAATATGTGGAATACAAACAGAAGGATGCAGGTTAAAGTTTCATTTAATGACTTAAAGCTACATTTACGAGAAGGCAATCTGAATAAGGAAAGAGGAATAGCTGCCCCTGAGGGGCAGAGAAGGATGTAGGTTAACTTTTCATTTAATGACGTAAAACCCACATTTACGAGAAGACAATCTGAATAAGGAAAGAGGAATAGCTGCCTTTGAAGGCCGTAAACTCCACAAAATACCTAGAAATTACTATTACTTCACACTTAAATTGGAAACAACACTTAGATAATATCGTGAGAAAGGCGAACCAGAGACTGCGTTTTATTGACAGAATCCTTAAAACATGCAACAGAACTACAAAAGAAACTGCATACACTAAGCTTGTCCGTCCATTTTTGGAGTATTGCAGCCCAGTGTGGGATCCTTATCAGGTAGGTTTAACGGAGGACATCGAAAGAGTCCAAAGAAGGGCAGCTCGTTTCGTATTGTCACGATACAGGGGAGACAGCGTTACGGAAATGATACAGGATCTGTGATGGGAATCATTACAACAACGGCGCTTATCGCTGCGGCGTGGGCTACTTACGAAACTCCAATCGCCAACATTCTCCTCCGAATGCGAAAATATATAGTTGGCTCCCACTTACATAGGTAGAAATGATCATCAGAATAAAATACGAGAAATCAGAGCTCGAACAGAGAGATCAGGTGTTCTTTCTTCCCGCGCGCTATTCGAGAATGGAATGGGAGATAAATAGTATAATGGTGGTTCGATGAACCCTCTGCCAGGCACTTAAATGTGATTTGCAGCGTATCCCATGTATATATAGATGTGGGGAATGACCACAGGCGAAGAGAAATTAGCCGGAGCTAAAAGTCAGGACATCCTATCTGGGCTGAGGCTCGAGATCGAAGAAGGAGCGTGGCGGAACCGATGCTCCAGCAAGGCGTCGGTCCTGGCGGCCACGTGATTACACGGAGCTTACTGATTGGTGGGCCAATAGTGCAGACTGTTGGAGGGTAGCGTGCCCTGGTCAGCAGCGCCGAACCACCACGCAGGGCTGAGGCTTCAGGCACTTGAACGGACGTGTGTTGGTCAAAGTCCAACGCACTGCCGGCTTCTGCTGGCGCTGCAGAAAAATAAGAAAAATTTCCCGCTCCGGTATGGAGCTGTACTAAAATTTCGGGAGCCATGCTATGGGCAGGGGGAGATATTCCGTTACAGTACTAAAATCATTTCTTATGTTTAATGTTCCATCCATGAAGAATGCTTGGGGCAAAGTGTGAGAACTGTAACAGATAAAAGGGTCATGCTGGGGAAGGAAATACGTAGGTACTTCAGTAGTTAAGCCACACACGCTGAGACCTTTGCGCAAGAAGAGTGGCGTGTTGTGACAACAGAGCTGGGTTTTCCAACAGGCACAGTTGAGCTGACATGCGGACAGCAGGTGCACAGTAGTGTAGGCGAGAAGTGGGGCGGCAGCTGGAAACTTACTCCAGAGCTCAAGAACAAAGCATTCTACGACTTTAAAATCGTAAACTTGTCTGCAGGAAGCAGAATTTCACTGGAAAAGATTTATTTCAAACCCCTTGCCCTCGTTTCGGTGCTTATAAAAGCGTTTTCCTCGGACGGAAAGATACTCGTTAGTTAATGTGGGAGATTCAAAATAGGCGTGTGCCCATTAAGACACTTTTCCATTATTGAATTGCATTTTTCAGTAAATTGTTGCTTGTTACACTTGTGGCAGTATTTCTTAATTGTGTAAACTTAGTTTACTGCCGCGTGGGAATGGCCATGCGCTCTAAGGCGCCTTGCTAGGGAGTGCGCGGCTGGTCCCCGTCGGAGGTTCTTCCTTGACGAGAGGTGTGTGTTGTCCTTAGCGTAAGTTAGTTTGTTTGTAAGTGTAGGGACCGATGATCACTGCAGTTTGGTCCCATAGCTGTACAAACATTTGAATTTAATTTACTGAAAGATGCTAATTAATAAGTGACAAGCGTAGTTATGGCCACACGCTTTGTTTGCTTCACCCGCATCATGTAACGAGTGTCTGTTGTTCTGAATCTAACGAAATCTAGGTCAAAGGATTCTAAACAGATAGCATACGCAGCTGATTAGCTATATTTCATTTTCTCTAAGATTGTTGTGGCCAAAAAGGCTAAATTGCGTACAGAAATACAGTATCTGGTAGTGTATGGACCAAATACATTGTTACGTCCCGTCGCAATGATATAGTAGTATTCATGTTCTGTTACTTCTCATATTATTCCTTAGAATAACCTCAAAGGAAACGACCTGTTTATCGATAGTCAATACGAATAAAGAGATTATCGTTATTGCGATACACAGCTAACTTTTCAGTCGTACAGAGTGGTGAGTGCTACGGACAAGGGCTGATTCACTATTTTTCGATTTCTGCAAGACTTTTGATATCGTACCTCACAAGCGACTGTTGATAAAATTGCGTGCATGTAGAATATCGACTGAAATGTGCAATTAGATTCGCGATTTCCTATCTGAAACTACACTTTTCGTGCAGACTGACGAAAAGTCATCAAGTGAAACAAAGCCAAAGATCTTTCTTACACGGTTTGCGGATGATGCTGTCATTTATCGTTTAGTGAAATCAGCAGAGGATCAAAACTGACTGCAAAACGATTTCCACCCTACGGTGCTAAAAATAGCAATTGAACCTAAATAGCGAAAAGAATGGGGTCGACCATATGAGTACTAAAAGAAATCCTTTGAACTCCATTTACACTTTAAAGCATTCAAATCTAAGAGCCGTAAATTGAACTAAATACCTAGAAATTGTAATCACGAACAACTTAAACTAGGAAGGAAACAGAAAAAATTGCGGGGTAGGCAAAAACATAAGTTGCTTTCCATTAGCAGAATACTAAACCTTTTACGCCCTCCTTTCCTGCACATTGTGGGATCCTCACCAGCTGCGACCAAGGGAGGACACAGAAACCCTTATAGGAAGGGCAGCTCATCTTGTATCATTGCGATACAGGAGAGTGGCACAGAAGTAATGGACGAGTTTACCATCTTTCTTCTCCGAATAAGTACACCTTTTGTTGGCACCCAGCTATATATGGAGACATGATCAGCAGAATGAAATAAGAGAAATAGATGTAGACCGGAAAGATTCATTTCTTCCTCTTTATCCGTGATATTCGAGAATGGGACGATACAGAAATAGTTTGAAAGCGGTTCGGCGAATCCTTTGTCAGGCACTTAAATTGAATGAGTTTGGAAATCATTTTTTCCTATTAGGAAAACAGCGACTTTTATATTCTTCGAAAATAAAATTTCAGTCACGTTCGCAAAGATAAAATGCAGCGACGCCAATGGTTGCCGTGGATACGGCGTCCCCTCGCCATTACTTCTCTGGCGCGTCGTCTGCTTTGCGACTTACGCGACTATCGACTGTCTTTTCGACGCCGTATCCTCGGCAACCATTGGCGTTGCTGCATTTTGTCTTTGATTCACACTCTGCTTTGATTTAAATTTTATTGTTATCAACTGTCAATAGATGACAGATTTGTCTTAGACTGAAAATTTCTTTTTACTGTTGAATACTTCCAATTTAGCTTTAGTATGATATGGTAACTAATTTTTGTAGTTAACTAAATGTCCTTTTTATATATTTAATGGGTTATTAATATGTTTGCGTTATCTGTTTCTTATCCTTTATAAGGCACAGTGTTTAGCAGTCGCTGCACGCTCATCGCTTCGGCAACAAGTTTGAGGTATACTGTTTTATTTAATTTTGATATTCATCCATGTAAGATATTATACCTATTATTTGTTGTAGGTAACCGTTTCCCTCTACAGCGTATTATCTTTTGTCTTACAGACGAATTCGGTCTGATGATGATCTCTGCATAGTTCGAAACCGGTCACCTTAATATAAATAAATTGTAAAAATTTTTTGCGAACCTGACAGACATTTTCTTTCCGAACTCTAAAGTGAATTGCAGAGTAGCTAGATGTAGATAGGATAAACCTACGTCGACAGTCATGTCATACTCAATAGCCGATGATTGCACAGTATGTGGCATCAGTTTCTCCAGGTTTGCAAGTAGAGTCTTGTAGAATGATATCGAGGCTTGTGTTAGCCGATGTCGCATCCACCGCGGAAGGAGTTATCTGGGCTTGTGAGACTGACGCAACTGTCAAGACTTGTTTAACCATTAAATATTATGGGCTACGTGAACACTGTCTAGTAAGCTTGGTACTCATAGGTCACGTGGTGCGAGTGCGAGTGGTACTCACCAAGTGTCCGGGCACCGCGGCCAGGTTGCAGGACTCGAACTGGTCGAGCGGCTTCCTGCCGCCGTCGGGGCACAGCAGCTCGTAGTCGCTGGACTTGAGGTCGCGCGCCCAAGCCTCAGAGTTGTGTCCGTCTGGAACGTGAGGAGCATCCTCAAATACCCCACCACAACTGACTGAAGGGGGAGGACCTCCCCTCCAATAGACACACACACACACACACACACACACACACACACACAGGTATCTCAATACCGATATCTGCATGTCGTTTCGAGTAAAGAAGAAATATTAGTGCTGAGTTTTCCTTCAGTGGAATAATGTCGACAACGTCAGCTTGTAGTGTGTCCCATGATCACGAATAAACACTTGTAATGGTTGTGGCACCAAATTAAACAGCGTCGAACGTCATCTCTAGTTATTTCTTTCCAATCTTGAAATACTCGTATATTCTTTTTCAAGTCATAAACACACATTCCCAAAGCGTGCTAGGCATGCTCTGTGGTTGGAAAATACTGAACCGACTTCCTCGAGGTGTTTGTGGTGTGACTACCATGTGAGGACTGCATTATCCTGTTGGAATCATCTACAGCTATACGTATTTTCCGTTAGTCACCTCACTTTGGTGGATGATTCTTAGAGTAGCACTCTTACTTCCTCCAATTCAACTGTGGTTCACTGCAAAACTTCGCGTGGGCTGTTATCTTTCTAATCCTCGTAATCTTTCACGATATACGTGGGAGGAAACGTACGCTCTTGGAAATTTTAACAGTAACGTATACCATGATACAGAATGGCTGCCTTGTAGCTACAGATGATTCCAACAGGATAATGCAAGTCCTGAAATGGTATTCGCACCACAAACTCTTTGAGGAAGTCGGTTCATTAATTTCCACCCACAGAGCATAATACGGGAATGTTTGTTTATGACTCGAAAAAATATATTTCGAAATTGGAAATAAATAGTTGGAGATGACGTCCGAGGCTGAGCTGGTGTCATAATTATTACAAGTGTTTATTCGTGCTCATGGGAGACATTACATGGTGACATTGACGACAGACATCAGTTTAGAATGGAATGAAAACATCTGCATACAATTGGATATACCCGGGAATGCTGTTTCATCAATTTCGTCATATAATAGTAGTACAAAATATTGCATTCGTAGTCAACTGAGTAAGAGGATGTATACAATTTGTTCAAGGGCATATTACGATACTTCTGCAATAACACACTCTAAACGGTACTCATATTTTTACTCTTTTATTTTATTCTTATGGCTATACGTATAGCGCACACTGTATGAGCTTCACGCAGATTATAAATAGCTGACGTATTAAAAGTTTAGCTCAGATTCGTATTGGGAAATTTCTCGGGAATCTGGAGCATATAAAAGCAACTTAGTTGCGGGCAACAGCACAGAATGTTCGCTGCCCCACATTCACAGTAATTGCGCTTCAATTTGTTTGGGGTGAGCACAGAGGTCTACAGAGAGGGCGTTCTGCACTTCGCAATGTTTTCCGCACCGACTCATCGCAGCTGTCTACGCACCAGAGAGAGTGCGAACGTCCTCCCACTCAGCGCATCACCATGACTGACATATGCTTGTTTGCATACAGATCAATAGCACGTCACTCCAGGGCCACAAAGATAGTTGAACAGGATATCAGGAAATCGACAGCGGCTAGTGCTGAATGCGTCAGGACCATGAATGTTTGCCTATCACGTTATTATTTTTTTCCACTAGTCGTTATTATGGATCAGTTTCTTGTAACATTATGGCTATATATATATATATATATATATATATATATATATATATATATATATGGCAATCGGAGATAAGATGAAAACATATCGAACTAAAGGATGAAACCTTTTTCCGTAATTTCAGTTTTCATACAATCATCTAGCCTCATTTTTCGGAGGGAAACTAGTAACCATTTCGACTGTAATCGGGAGACTCTATTGAATATTGTACTGCAGGTTAGTTTTTTAATTCTTCGACATATTTCACTGTTCTGACTCCGTTTTCATCAAATTTGCTACTCTGTATATGAACGGTAATTTCGCTTTCTACCATTTTCTGCCTATAGCTTAGTTTTTATAGGACCATCTGCATTATATTTTTCCATAGAACTAAAATTGTACTGGTAGTTTGTCGAGAATATTTCTTTTATTTATTTCTTTTTCTACTGCATATGTGAACGTAGGTGCGTTGGTTACAGAAGATAGATGAACCAGACGCGCAAAAGGGCACAAAAACTTTATATTGTTGTTTGCGTGTGTAAGTTATTTCTCTTTCTAGGTGTAACATCAGATCCACAATACGTGGAAGGAAGAAAAATTAGGGTTAAAATTCACGCCGACAGCGTGGTCATTAGAGACGGAATACACGTTCGGATTCTTTTCATAAGGATTCCTCTGATAAGGAACCATCCCGGCATCTGCCTGGAGCGATTTAGAGAAATCACGAAACACCAAAATCTGGATGGTAGGAGGTGGATTTAATCCGCCCTCCAGAAATTCGGAATTCTTGGCATCATTACGGTAACACCTAATGCGAAGCACCTATATTCTATTTGTTCTGCATTTTGCTTAAACATTAATTACTTTTATTCGAAATTTTCTTATCTTTGCCAATACCAATCGTTGCTGCCAACCAAAAAGGTGCAGCATCGTTCCGGTTATAACCTGCACTACATCACCGGCCTCAGTAACGATAACCTTTATATTAATTAGAATCAGCAGGTAGACAGGTCAATATTCTAATTATTTCATATTAACCGGCGGTGTAGGTGTGGGAACATTATATGTTCTTTTGGACACTACATGTCCTGTATCACTCAGATGCCTTATAAAGAGGCAAAGGAAAAATCACAAGGCTCTGTCGGCCCTTTTCTTCTTCAACATTCAAGCCTTTTTTTTTTTTTTTTTTTCTATTGGCTCCTCTGTTTGCATCAGGAATCCGAGTGGACCTCTTTGCACTCTTCCCACCCGAGAGGAAAACACTTGCAGTATCGGAAATTGAAATCGTTCCTCTGTTTTGCAATCAAATTTTCTGATCACTTAGCAGGCGGGCTAACAGTTTCAAAATAACAAAAAGCGCTATATGTCAGACTGATTCGCGATGTTTACAGTAACCCTGTCTGTGGCCGATACGATACTAGTTCTTTCTTACTGCATTCGCGGTATACACGAAGCTCTTTAATCAGGAGCTGACCTGTCTTGCAGAACCTCTCGAGCCGTCAGCGTCAGTGAGGATGGAGATTTTGCTGGAAGAGTCAAAGCAAATAGGAATGGCTTCTTATTTTAGACTGAAAGTAGGTATGCAATCATCATTGTAAAACTTTTTATAATGATTATAAAAATGATGGAGATTGCTTGAACAATCAAAAGATGTTATCAGTAGATGATTTATTACAGTTCACAACATGTTTCCGGCGTAGCTCTTCATCTGGTGATCGATATTATATAAATTTAGATTTGATGTATTCAAATTTGTCATTTAAAATACTGTTGATATGATTGAAAAATAAGAATAACAACTGATGTTTATTCTTATTTGTCAATCATATCAACAGTATTTTATATGACAAATTTGAATACATCAAATCTAAATTTATATAATATCGATCACCAGATGAAGGGCTATGCGCGAAACATGTTGTGAACTGTAATAAATCATCTACTGATAACATCTTTTGATTATTCAAGCAATCTCCAGCATTTTTAAAATCATTATAAAAAATTTTATGAATGGCGTCAGTATGACCCCACCCGATATTACGAGTTTAAAACATATATTTCCAACCAGCTCAGCTGTAGAATTTGATGGTGATATAAGACAATTTGTGCCGCACCGGGCTCGAAACCTTGATTACTCGCTTTTCGTGATCGCTGGTGTTAAGCTACGCACGCACCGACACAAACCTCCAGAAACTACACTTCGCCTATTGTCCACGACGACAGACGTTTACTACAACTGTCGAAATTCATTATAAACACGATGTGCAGTGTCCGCGTTCATGGACAGGACCAATGTAAATGTCCTTATTGATGTAGGGGGGTTAAAATAACGCGACGCTGAACAGGAACTTGATTGTTTTCAGTTTCTGTAGGAGGGCCCTAAAGATAGAATAATTACGTCAACTTTTTATGAGAGAGGAGATAAAAGCAGCCTGTAGCGGAGGCGAAAATGTTTACAGGGGAGCGGCTAGCCCAACGAGCGGCGCCTTCTGCGAAGCGGCGCTAAAAAGGACGGACCACCCCGACAGCTACATACAGGCAGCGTGGGCTCCCTCAACACGGCCGCAGGACTCGTCTGGCACCTCTGACGCGTGATAACCAATGACCTGAACGACAGAATTTTGAACTTAGCTGCTGTCAACGTATGCGACGTCTTATTTTGCGACTCTTCTGTTCTCATTACAGCTTCACAGCGTAAAGAATGCTTCTAGCGTGACTACAAAGTCAAGCGTCAGCCGTATGTGTTGTCGCCTCGCGGGAAGCTCATCCGCCCACTCCTGCTTTGGAGAGTGTCTTTTTCAAGACTTGCCAGAGGATTTTTGCTGGGGCTCCGTCAAGTAGTTGCAGTTTGCATATTACAAAGCGTAACTGGGTGTAGTCAAAACAGATACTGCTCGTCAGATAATGCATGTGAAGCCGATGTCGACGGAGATGTCGCTTGTCTATCGTTAATCCGTAACTGGTGATGTGATATTTTTGTAACGCATCTAGTGTAGTCTTGTGTAGTTCGCAAACGAACTAGTTCGGAAGAGCGCTCCCACAGGCGAACTACGCGAACTAGTTCGCAGATCCCTCGCCTCTTAGTTCGTCCGCTCCTTTTCCGAAGACTGACGGGTAACAGCGAGAGGACGCGAGAGTGCGCAGAATCGCATGATTCTCTTCTGCCAGCTATAGTCATTTCGAGCTGAGATACAGCTCAGCTGTAGTGTCATAGTTCACTGCCACTGCCACAAATTTTCTTTTCTAAGGTATTCAGCAGTGTCTAAACATAACGCTACTTCGCGGCCGAGCTGCGGACTAAAAGGAGAGCTACCGGTCGCGACCTAAAATAGGCGCGATCGGTCGCGAACTAAAATATGTGCGGTCGGTCGGGAACTAAAACATGCGTTACCGGTCGCGAACTGTTATACCAAATGAATCTCGCTTCTTCTTTTCCGAAGACCGACGGGCAGTAGAGAGAGCTGATGAGAGCCATTTCGAGGTTAGCATCTGCCTGCTAGATTACATAGTTCAGTGATACAAAATTTTTGTCTTGATGTGTTCTGCACTCCGCAATATCTGATTAATAAATTCCATAATGCCAAGATATAGAAATAACTCTAAACTTAAACGCGAGAAATTATCCACAAACTATTTCTTTTGGTTGCGTGATATCGTTAGCGGCTCAAGCAGCAAGCGCATGAAACAGCTAGGTGGGGGAACTTCTCCATCCACCTGCATGCGCAGACCACGCCGCTCAGCCGTCACTGGGAGCGGACGAACTAAAATAGCGAACTAGTTCGCGGCACTGCCGCGAACTAAAGAGACTGCTCCCGATCGCGAACTATTATGCGCAAGTCCAATCTGCTGACGTTGGGTTCTCGATGTCCAGTATTTTCCATGAGCGTCGTACTTCTATGGTAAAGGAGAAATGAATAGTACGTATTAACATTTCAATAGTAACTTAGTTTGATATCCCTGAACAACTCTTTCTGCAGAAAATTAAGTCCAGTAATTAGAATTGACAAACTATCAAACATATGCAAGCTCTTAAAAATATTGTAATGTGTTACTAAATTCATAAACTGCTGATTTCATTTAAACAAATAAACCATATTTTAACATTCCACTGTAAAGAAACAATGAAGCTTTAAAAACACATTTTGCTTCGACAAATCCACAGGCAACAATCTGCAATCCATTAGTCTTACGCTATCTCGCCATGTAGGTTCCAGAAATCGGTACATTGCTGCTGGTTGAGATCATGTTTTTCTATCAGAGCCTGGTGGGCACATAATGCACCTGTTTGCCAAAGTCTCGTCTTATTTCATATTGAACTGTTATCCGAAGCAACCGGGTGTTCTAAAATCGACAATTGAGTTGAGGCAGTACAAGTTATTTGGCAAGATTCTTTTTTATGTATTCCAAGCTTGAAACCTCTATATTCCATAGGAATAGTTATTTACTAGGCTATTGTTTATGAGAGTGAAAAGTACGGATAATGACCATCGCAAGGTGTTTCGACTGAGCAGTTCTCGAAACCTGGTTCTGTAATATTTTTATCTCCATTACATTCACTTTCAGACTCATCTAGTATAGATCCGGTCCAACTACAAAATTCAGCGTTAGTATATTTCATAGACCACGCTGTAGATACCACGTCAGCTAAAAGTTTGAAAACTAGACTCACACGATTGTTAGGTAACTAACGTGGTTATCAATGACGTAAATTTCTGGTAATAATGTATGACAATTCTGAACATGGCTTTGTTTGCAACAACCGATGTAAAATAATTTGAACAAATTGCAGCCTCACAAGTTGCTATAAATAGTAACATTTTTATCTAGATATCGATAGCACTACGGATGTCATCATTAGAAAGTAAAAATGATGCTCATGTGGTATAAAGGATTAAAAAACCAAATGCTAGTTACTGACTCGCAAACTAAACATATAAACATTTTTTAACATAGTGGCAAGCCGCTAAGCGGCTACCGATGTGCCAGTAAATCAAGGCGTCATCAGATTACTATTACGTGTGACAAAACACTCACTTCTTTTATCAGAACTGCGTCCGTGGATTATCAGTTCCCATACGCAAACTGCTAGATGCCATACTACCTATAAGATGGAAAACGAGAATATTCCAACAAAATTCCGGAAATGGTGAGGTTGGGTTGAAAATGCCCAGTATTTAAATCAATCGCGAATAAGATCAAAGAACCTAGCTTCAAGGCGACTCTAAAGGAACTACTTTAAAGGAACCGAAAAGCGAATACTCACAATATTTTGGTAACAGTGGTATTTAAACGTTTTAGTTGTGTATGTGACACCCATCATCACCAGTTAAAGGATAAACATGATAGATTGGTCACACATCAATTCAGTACGATACTAAGTGTTACCATGTGTAGCAGAGACAGTAAAATAGCGATGAGTAGGCTTAACAGGTAACGCTGCAGTGGCCCGGTGGCAGAGCTGACTCACGGTAAGAGAGCACCAACCGCGGCGCCATCAGCAACACGAGGCGTCAGCCTAGCAGAGGAATACGTCGCAAACTAGTCCTTAACGGTCCGAGTTGTTGAGAGTTGGATTCAAAGTTGTCTATTTAAAGAGTACGCTGCAGGCTCATTTAGAAGTTCTGTAACTGCTATGTTCATCTGGCATTCACGCCTCAATTGATTTTATAATACGCTCCCAGATTACGTCAAGAGTCTTAAATACTTTAATGTATGCACAAAATGCGGTCACACAGCAAGTGAAATAGATTTGCCGCACTAAATTATTTCATAAGTTTTAGGACCTATGCCACTAGTTTGCTTGTTTTCAGTACCTGTAGTGGGGTCGTGATGTACACGGCTCCCAAGAGACAAGTGTACGGTGATAAATGTAAAAGAACACTGGATTTGGCTTTTTAATGCGAAGGCATAGCAAAATATAATACATATTATCCTTTTTTGGTTTTATAAGTACAAAGATTTTTTTTTAATCTGTGTGCTTTAGTTTTTGTGCCTACAAGGCTCAATATCAACGAGTCGCAGTTGTTAATAACAACGACCATTCGTTGACGAAATAAATCACAAGACTAACTTGAGTATGTTATAATCGTAGCCAACATAAAGTTTGACGTACTGTATGAGTACAAATTCCGGTTCGATGAAGTTCTTCGAGCTACCTATCTGTGCAGGTCTCTTCAAGTCGAATATGAACGAACGGCAACCTACATCCCTTTCAAGGGGTTTACTGTACTCGTCTCTAGGATTCCCTAAGTGGTTTTTCCTACACACTTTCCTCTAACGCTAAACTAATAATTCGTTAGTGTCTTATAATATCTCCCACCAATCGTCTCCTTAGTTTAGTGTCCCCAATTCTTTTTAGTACATCCTCATTAATTACGCGATCATCCCACTTTACTGTATGTAGAGAAATCGACGTTTTATGCAGACGGTAGACATCACATGAAATACCCTACGGACAGTGTTAGGTTGTGGTGGCTTTATCTACATATCACAACAACGAAATTGAATGAACAGGATGGTACAAAAGTCACTGCAGACTAGACACCAATATAAAGAAAAGAATTTATGTCCAATTTCAAACACAAACAATACAATTATTTTTATGCTAAAACTGTTTTCTCATCATCATTAATATATCTTTGCAGTCATTTTTTAACGCGTTACATATTCTATGGTACTGTGTGATATCACTGTACAGACCATGTAATGCTTCGTATATATGCCTCCGGCGCATCATCCTTTATATCGGCATTCATATGAAAACATCCATTTCCTTTAACTTCTCTTAAACACTGCGAAAATGAAGCATTTAAACAGCACAAGAAAGTGAGTTGGGAGCACTCCATGTTTCGATATTCACTTATTTTAATACGTTATTTTAATACTGCAGATGCGCTGCATTACAGCGTCTTTGGTCGAGGCGAGTAGCCAATAAATGAGCTGATTGTTGGAGAATGTAGTACTTGATCGAAGCTGTAGATACGAACATTTCTACTTTCTTTTACCACTTTTAATGGCCAAATGCACACACAATATTTATATTTGTGAAATCTGCGACAAACAATCTTTCGAATATATAACTTTCAATGGTCTTCTTCTACGAATGAATTAGTAATCTGTACCACAATTTTCGTGTTAGCGTATTTATATAATGATTACGGCAACTTTTCCGCTTAACTTGGCTTCCTATTATAGTTACTTTTGTTGTCTTTTAACCAACTCTGTAGTGTCTTTTGTTTGGCTATGTTTGTGTCAAAACTGAAGAAAAAAGGCAGTTGGCAACTAGTAGGAGACAAGAAAAACTGCACAGTGGCAATAGGTCTGCGCATAAGCTTACCGGTGTTGTTGAGGACTGTGGAGTGTTTCACGAAGGCGACGTCACCAGCGCCGGCGGCCAGGCAGCGGAAGGCTCCAGTGTAGCCGAAGTAGTCTTCGCCGACGTCAGGGTAGCACTTGGTGGAAGCATCTGCAAGCAAAGTACCACCGTGACACACACGAGGACGACGGCAGTGCGGGCGTGTGACGTCACGTACGTAGCGATCGCTCAGCTGACTGGCTGGCTGCTACGAGACAGTGGGCTGCACCCAAGCGGTCAGCCAGTCGGCTAGCGATCGTGGCATACGATCGAGGCCAACGAGAGAGACAGGCCGCGGCGCGCCTGTCAAAATACGTAAGCAAGGTAGGCCTGAGCCGACGCGATCGCTAGCGGATTGGCCGGGCGCTGGGACACAGCCCACTGCCTCGTAGCAGCGGGCCACTCAGCTAGCGATCCGGCCGGCTCAGGCCTACCTTGCTTACGTATTTTGACAGGCGCGCCGCGGCCTGTCTCTCTCGTTGGCCTCGCATACGCTTATGTGACGTGACACGACAGCGCAGAAGCGTTTATTTTTTCAGGCGGTGTCGGACGGTGACTCACCGTTCTTGTCGGAGTTTCCGACGCAGAGGTCGCACAGCTTGCTGGGGTTCTGGCCGGTGGGGTTGTTCTCCGCGAGGAGCGCGCCGGGCGCGCAGCTGCCGCCCGAGAAGAAGTCTGACACGGCCTTGGCGGCCGGGCACTCGCTGCGCTGCACCAGGCCCAGCCGCAGCAGCGTGTGCACCGGCACCACCCAGCCTGCCACACACACAAACAGAGCCGTCACCACGAGCAGCCCAGGGGCGCCACCACACGCCCAAACACCCACTGCTCCAGCACAAGAGCTCATGTCCGGCAAGAGGAATAACTAGACGGAGATTCCGCAACTGGCGTTTTGAAAAATATTCACATCTGTGTCAGTTTTGTAATATTAACCTTTTTGCATCCAATATCGCGTGTTGTAGTATTTTTATTTCCCGTGATCGGGATCGACTGTATCTCTAGCCGTTATCTTCAAATTTCACAAAAAAACTTCATGTATATTTACTTTCCAAGAAGATTTATGTGCCTAGATCTCTTGTGAATGTATTCTGACTAATGTAATTTTCTAGGTTCGTACAGTGGTTTATTTTTGACTGCTTCGATCATACTACATTATGAAGAAGAAAACCGCCTCGCTGAGTTGTACGTACCTGCGGTGCGCCCGATGCCGGTGTGGCAGGACTTGGCGCCACGCAGGTCCGCGAAGCTCTGGTAGTTGGAGTTCTTCTTGATGACCGCCACAGCGTAGTACACGTCCTGCAGCGGGCCGTACACCTCGCTCAGGATCGGCTTCAGGTCGTACTCCCTGCACACAAAGTGAATGCCGGGTGTCACAGTTCTGCCGCTGCTCTTGCTAAACATCATTTAAAACAAATATAAAATTATACCTTGTGGGCACTATTCCCACGTAATCACCCCATTAGCCGAAATATTCTAAATTATATTCTGAACATTACTTGCTCAACATACAAAAAAATGTTTGTTTCAAATGTTTGTATAGTCTATGGGACTTAACTACAGGGTCATCAGTCCCTAAACTTACAAACTACTTATGAATTAACTAAGACTAAGGACGTCACAAATATCCATGCCCGAGGGGGGATTCGAACCCCCGACAGTAGTGGCCGTGCAGATCATGACTGGAGCGCCTCAGTCCCCCTGGCCACCGCGGCCGGCGCTCAGCATACACACCCATGACAGAGGGACTCGAACCTCCGGCAGAAGCAGCCACACAGCCCCTGACATGGCGCCTAGAGCCGCGCGGCCGACTGCCTTTGCTAACACCTGTAACCGTACTGAGGGAGTTCGCTCAGTCATAACGACCTGGACTCACATTCTGAGGTACCGCGGTCCAAATCGCCGCACGACACCCCTCACTAAGATTTTCCGTAATTTCCCTTGATCCGTTTAATACGTATGGAGGGGTGTTTCCTTTCGAGACTGAGCACCGTCTGACGTCGGCGGGAAATTTGGTCTTCTTCCTTGCCTTTACTCCATCATTAAATGTTTCGTGTAACTTCTTCAAAGAAACGCTCATAATTGTCCTATGACGTCCACATGGCTCCGATACTGTAGCAGAGCAGTGGTGTCGTACTGATACAGTTGCAAACAACTGAAAATTAACTATATAGGCATTGAATTAAAATTTGTACTGTGACCGAGATTTGAACTTGAGACCTCCTGCTTAGTATGCCGGTGCTTTACACTGCTCAGCTAACACAGTGTTGCGGGTAATCTAGCTACACTGTCTTCAAGCATATCTCCCACCACACCACATACTGTAATTCTGCCTCAATGTATCCTGTGAAATATGTATAAAATTGCCAAGGCTCTCCTATATTGCAATAGCATCCCACCAAATAATGTGAATGGGAAGAATTCCGCCTTATTCCTTAGAGAGAGGTGATATAAATATGAACAATATACCTTTGGCATAACGAGACAATGTTTATCTCAAACCAATGAATTATTGTTGATATTTATATCACCTCAGAATGAGGAACAAGGCGGGATTGTTTGGATTCAGGTTCTTTGCTGCGGTACTATTCCAGTATAGAAGAGCCTTGGCAATTTGATACGCATTTCACAGGGAACAATGAGGCAGAATTAAAGAACTTGGGGTGCGAGGAGACGTGTTTGAAGACAGTCCCTGTAGTCGCTATGTCAGTAACGCTATGTTAGCTGAGCGTCTAAAGCGCATTTCAAATAAGAAGGAGGTCCCAGGTTCGAATCCCAGCCACAGAACAAATTTTAATTCAATGCCTCTGCTTATATTTAATACCTCTGGTATAAAGAGACAATGGTTGTTCAAGGAACTGAATTATTGTTGAAAATTAAGTGCCGATGGATACGGTGCAATAATTATGAACGACGTATTCGGAAAGTAAGTACAGTTTCGGGCAAAAATATAGTAAACATATTTTTAAAATTTTGTCAGTAAAAAGACCATATCTTAAATTACTTTTCCACATAGTTTCCGCTTGTGTTGAGACACTTGTGGCAGCGATCGATCAACCTTCCTCAAACCTCCCTCAATCTCCCTCAAAGTACGAAGTCACCAGTGATGAGAACCATTGTGCACACAAACACTTTGGAAACGTTTCCCGCCAAGCTCCAGCTCTGTATAAGAACAAGTGATGGTCCTATGGCGCCACTCTAGGGCTGCACACCGGCTGGTGGAACTGCTGCCATGCAAACTGCTGAATAAGAGTCTGTGTCTCACCTCCAGAGTGTGGCCGAGCATTATCGTGAAGCAGAACAGTTGCTCTGCTGAGCTTCCCTCTCCTATATCGCACGTTGAAATTTGGCTGGCTGCATTGATGGATCATCTCTTGGGAGAAACTCAACAAACAGCAATAGTTGTCATCACTGGCGGCATCGTTCTATGAGGTGGGACTTGATAAGTCCATCGACCGCTACGACAAGTGGAACAGTGGTTTAAGATATGCTCTTTCTTGTGACAATATATATAAATTTTTTAAACGTTTACTACATTTCCAGAATGAAACATTCACTTTGCAGCGGAGTGTGCGCTAATATGAAACTTCCTGGCAGATTAAAATTGTGTGCCGGAACCGGGACTCGAACCTGGGACCTTTGCGTTTCGCGGGCAAAAAAAATGTTCAAATGTTTGTTAAGCTTATGGGACTTAACTACGGGGTCATAAGTCCCTAAACTTACAAACTACTTACGAATTACCTTATACTAAGGACGGCACATATATCCATGCCCGAGGGGGGATTCGAACCCCCGACCGTAGTGGCCGTGCAGACCGTGACTGGAGCGCCTCAGTCCCCGCGGCCACCGCGGCCGGCTTTCTCGGGCAAGCGCTCTACCGACTGAGCTATCCCGACATGACTCACGATGCCACCTCACAACTTTACTTCCGCCAGTACCTCGCCTCCTACTTCCCAAACTTCACAGAAGTTCTCCTGCGAATCTTGCAAGACTAGCACTCCTGGAAGAAAGGATATGGTGGAGACATGGCTTAGCCGCAGCCTAAGGGATATTTCCCAGGTTCGAGTCCCGGTTCCGTCACACAATTTTAATCTGCCAGGAAGTTTCGTTTACTACATTTTCCCCCCAAAACGGTACTTACTTTCCGGATACGCTTCGTATAGCACGGTCCGATGAATGTGGCCGTTGACCAAGTCATCTGCCAAGAATTCCCCGTCGGCTGAAGATTTAAATGAGCGGAGCCTGCGATATGTTGGACGGCCGTGCGCGCAGCGGTCGGTAAACAGCAGTATTTCATTGGAAGAAGTATTTACGCCCGTGGCGAGCCTGCCGCCGTATTTACGATGAAGAGGCCTCAGAAATTTCGCTTTGTTTAGTGGCGCCAGGAAGTGCTCCGCGTTCCTGCGGTCGCCTTTAAATGGGACTGCCACCAGCACACCCTCCCCACAAACCCCTTTCGTGCTAATCTAGGCTTTGCTGTTAATGTTGCTTTCTACGACGAACTTCCGGAAAATGCCATAAAAGTGTCACGAGAAGAAATGCCTTAGACACCCGTCTTGTCAGTACCGGATGATTCGGATCTCCTGTTACGATGTTCGTAAACGTCAACGGTTTATAGTGCCCTCTGAGTATACAAAGTGGTCATTCAGTATTCTCTTGTACTGTTCAAACAGACCCGAATCTCATGCGAAAAGACAGCACTTCTGTCAGAGCAGGCCACGGTCACCATATTTTATAGCTATAGTTTTGTATCGACGTCGAGATTATTCGAAAATTGATCCTTACTGCATACCAAACACAGCCAGAGACTGCCGGCCGCGGTGGCCGCGGGGACTGAGGCGCTCCATTCACGGTCTGCACGGCCACTACGGTCGGGGGTTCGAATCCCCCCTCGGGCATGGATATTTGTGCCGTCTTTAGTATAAGGTAGTTCGTAGGGACTGATGACCCCGTAGTTAAGTCCCATAAGCTTGACAAACATTTGAACATTTTTTTTGAATGGAAAACTGTTTATAAAAAGGAACGAGGAAGCCTTGAAGTTCAATTATTATGGAAAATTGTTGGCGAGTTCTTCTATGGGAGACTGAAAATGGACATATTTATTGGAAAGAGGAGGCCTGGTAGACCACTAAAAATGGGCAATAAGTCCATAAGAAGAATGAAACAGCATCTCTTGAAGGTTGGGACAAGACTGTAGATTCGTATGCAACACGTTCACATGGACACTATATATATAAAGCAGTGAGTCCAAATACACGCATTGCATACAGATCTACAGTTTTGTTCCAATCTTTTCCAAATTTTGTACACGAAAGGTTCAATCTATGAGGACGGTCGCCGTAAGTGTAAGGATCACGCACAACACATAGTTCACGAGATATGACATCATAAACAATGGGATGAGACAAAAACTGCTGCATCAGGCGACAATGTTGCACATTTACTCCTAATCCATTGGATCGATTTCAACCAAACTGCTGCAAGGTTAAGAATCACATACGAGACATGCTTCAAGTGATACGACGTTATAAATACCAATAGCAAAAAGGCTGCCGCTTAATGTGACGAGACACCAAGTTTTCAATCTATAATTTCTTTACTACAAATTTATTGTATTCGCAAAAGATTTTACAGACATACAGCACTTATACAAATGAATATATACCTGAAAAATTATTCAATTGTAAAACATATAACTCAATAAATATGAGATCATGCAAGTTTTATATGCCATTTGTATTTGATTGCTTGCTTTCTTTTTGTGTTTGGATACTACACGTATAATTTTGTTCATTATGCGAGACAGCCTTATTTCTTAATCTTTGATAAATATATCATGTTTTTTTAGAAAAAAGGAGATGGACAAAGAAGAGTTAGGGGAAGTACTGAATAACGGCAGGAATAAATAAATAACCGGTCAAAGCTCTATTTTCAGCTAGTCATATATAAATAAAGAAGATAGCATTGACGTATGTCCGCAGGAGGGTTCAGGATGCCTACCACAGTAGAAGAGAGCTGCTGTTATCGATGATTGTCATTGAAGCTGTTAATTCCATTAACTTCTGATTTACGAAGCATTTGGCTTCTCAAAATACTTATTGTTGCATATATAGCAACTTTAATCTGATGTCTTTCTTACTTCTACCCTGTTTTTAACCTCCAGGTTTTTAGTCTGTGCAGAGTGACTGGCTCATCTGGTATTTGTTTGTGATCAGCCAGCCACTGCTCCCTGCTCTATTTTAGCTTAGTTCAACACTTGGTCTCTCCTATTCCTGTCTTCTTCAGTGGTGTTGAGAGTGTCAGGTTCATTGGCACTGTGTACCCCTTATGGTTCTCTTCTGGGTGTTGAGCTCTATTTTATCTTTTCCCTACTTGGGTGTCTTGTCTTCGATAGGAACAGGGGACTGATAACCTACATCTACATCTACATACATACTCCGCAATTCACCGTAAGGTCCGTGGCGGAGGGTACACTGTACCACTACTAGGCATTTCCTTTCCTATTCCACTCCCAAATAGAACGAGGAAAAAAAGAATGCCTATATGCCTCCGTACGAGCCCTAATTTCTCTTATCTTGTCTTTGTGACCTTTACGTGGCAGTAAGATCGTACTACACTTAGCTTCAAATTCCGGCCCTCTAAACTTACTTAACAGAAATTCACGAAAAGAACGTCGTCTATCTTCCAGCGATCCCCAATTGAGTTGCCGGAGCATTTCCGTGTCACTCGCGCATTGGTCGAACCTACCGGTAACAAATCTAGCTGCTCGCCTCTGAACCGCCTCTATGTCTTCCTTCAAACCGATCTGCTGCGGGTCCCAAACACTTGAGCAATATTCAAGACGTGGTCGTACAAGCGTTTTATACGCGGTCTCCTTTACAGGTGAAGTACATCTTCCCAAAATTCTCCCAATAAACCGAAGTCGGCTGTCCGCCTTACTCACAACTGTTCTTACATGTTCGTTCCATTTCATATCGCTGTGCAGTGTTACGCCTAGATATTTGAACGACGCAACAGCATCAAGAAGCTCACTACTAATGCTGTATTCGAACATTATAGGATTGTTTTTTCTACTCATGTGCACCAGGCCGGCCGCGGTGGCCGAGGGGATTGAGGCGCTCCAGTCACGGTCCGCACGGCCACTACGGTCGGGGGTTCGAATCCCCCCTCGGGCATGGATATTTGTGCCGTCCTTAGTTGTAAGTAGTTCATAAGTAGTTTGTAAGTTTAGGGACTGATGACCCCGTAGTTAAGTCCCATAGACTCTACAAACATTTTTTTTTTTTTACATGTGCACCACCTTACATTTTTCTACATTGAGAGCTAGCTGCCTTTCTTCGCACCAACTAGAAATTTTGTCTAAGCCATCCTGTATGCTATTACAGTCAGTTACAGACGACACCCTCCCATACACCACAGCATCATCAACAAACAGCCGCAAATTACAACTTACTCTGTCCATCAGATCATTTATATAGATAGAAAGTAATAGCGGTCCTATCACACTCCCCTGGGGCACGCCTGACGATACACTCGTCTCCGATGAACACTCGCCGTCGAGAACAACGTACTGCGTTCTATTACTTAGGAAGTCTTCCAGCCAGTCACAAATCTGTGAACCTATTCCATAAGCTCGTATCTTCGTTAGCAGTCTGCACCATGTAGTTTAGTCCCCTCAAAACCCCAAAACAAGAAGAAGAAGAGGAAGCCCGCAGCCGGCCTCACCTGACGGCGGTGAGCGCCTCGCCGCCGTCGAGGCTGATGACGTCGGCTTCCCCGTCGCGGATGGCGGCCAGGCAGTCTCGCACGCCGCCCTTGACGACGCAGCCCAGCCTGGGCCGGATGTCCCTGGAGAAAGCGCCCGCGCTCAGCGACCGGCACTTGGCCAGCGCCGCCGTCGACGTCACGCAGAACCTGATCGGGTCGTTGGGCCCGAAGTTGCGCCCGATCACGTCCGAGTAGTTGGCTGCAACACGACGACAAACGGCGCGTCAGTGCGGGCACCACACCGCCTGTGGCCAGCGCGTTGCGTTCACACCAGTGATCTCTATACTACCTGGATGTTCTATGGGGACAGCTTTGGGGGATACTTGAAGTCTGCGATTCCACGATAAACGAGCATACGCGCAGGAATGGTTATGTGTTTTTAACACCTATTGAGTCGTCGTAGTTTAGGGGTTAGTCAATAGATAGCGACACCTCTCATCTGTCAAACGAGCGTCCGGCCGCTCGCTTTTTGTATAGACACGTGACTGGAAAATCCAGGCCGTTATGGACTCAATGGGGGGTCAGCAGGGGAACCCATAATACAGACGGGAAACCTCCGTAAGGGCCCGGTCCTACGCTCCGGGGTGCGGGGAGGGAGGGTTTCCAGCACTTCCGTAAGATGTCCCATGATGGCGCTGCGGTCAGAAGCAGCCCTTTAAACTGGCCAGAGCAGGCGGCAGGTAGCGGCTGTCCCCACCACCACCTCCCCTCAAACGCCGGCACGCCGGACACAGCCGTGGCCTCGTGGCAGGCGGCTCGAGCTCTCCCCTCAGCCTCCCCTCCACGCTACCCTCTGACGTGCGAGAGGCACCCTAAGCCAGCGATCCGCCTGACACCTGCTAGCATCTTACGGAATTAAGAGGGAAGCGTAGGACAGTGGTTTAGGGTTGGTTGCTTCTCTGTATATGTTACTCTGTGCCCATATGCAATAAACCACTTAAGAATGAATAATTATCGATCTATATATGGTACTAAGGAGTGCTTAGGCTCATTTTAAAACTGACAATTAGACGGTTGCGCCCACATAAACGCGCCTCCTGACCATTTAAGAGTTTTTGAGTTACAGTAAATCAAAAATCATTGTAAAATAACAGTTTTGTAAACGATATATCTTGATAACGACTTAACCAAATGTTACATACAAGGTGTCTATTGATAGATCTAAGTGACTGCTATTACGATATATTTTTGGCTCATCTCGCAAATTCAGTAAATTTGAATAAGAGGCCATAAACGTGTTTCCCAGGTATAAAAACTGGATTTTTAATAAATAAACAATAATAACTGTAGTATTAGTGGCAGTACCATAAACTAGACTTAAGTAAATAGATAACGAAATAATATCAATACTTCAGTGAATTACCTGTTTTAAATATCAAAAATCATAAACAAAACGTTTAATTTGTTAATTATGTGAAAACTAAGATATGTACAATATTTTTGATGACATATTCTGTTTACATGTATTTGTTTCATGCATAATTTATGTAAAAGAGGTATTTTTTGTGGTAATAAGACAAAGATTTGACTTCAGAATAAGGCAGCGAGAGTATTTAAGGCGGCCATTTTGTTTAGTGGGAGCAGTCTGTTAGTGTTAGACAGACGAGACGTGTGCATAAATTTTTAGCGAAGTGTTCGAGTATGGAACTTAGAAAATTTGTTCTGTGGTGCTCTGTGGACTTTAACTATATTTTGCGTTTGTGGGACTTACAATAATCTTCAGTGGTGCTTGGTGGACTCTAACTTTATTCTGTGACAGTGGAACTTTGAATTTTTTCAGGATTGTTGATGGACTTTAATTTTATTCAGCGACTGTGAGACTACATTTGATGTGAGAGGGTGTAATGCAGCGTTATAAATGGATGGCTAGTTCACGTATTACTGCTTGGATCTTATAAGGGTCTGAAGATTTGAATAAAGGATTCTCGAAACATGTAATTGATTTAAAAAAATTTAAAAGTAACGGCTGAAGGTTTTTCATTTGCCAAATGTCACACATGAGGTCATTATCCTGATTCTAGAATGATCTTGAAGTAATAGGCTTAACATCAAACAAGTCAGTGTTAGCACTGAATAGAAAATGTTGGAGGAATTTTATAAGAGGACTATGCGCCGTATACTGAATGGTAAAAGGTATAATCAGTCTTAAATTATGATGATATTACAGGATAGAGACCGTTCTTCTGAAGATTACAGTATAATATTGATTTTTATGAATTTTAGAACATCTGGTACCTAGAATCGCAGAGATATCCTCAGTTTATGGCATTTCATAGTAGTGAAATCAACGTGAGTAAAAGGGACCATAATAATCACTGTTAGGCATAGAAAACAGTAGAGTAGGTCCTTTTCAAAATGTTATGTAGGTATGAGAAACTCTTTTGCAGGCCTTGTTAAATGATTATTCTATCAAACTACAATTGAAATTAAGAGGAAAAAAGAAAAACTTAACTTGGAACAAAATTGAGGACTGAAGCCTCGCCAACGACGAGTTTATTAGAGAAAAACAACGACGGGCTAACTAAAGATCGAGGGCCATCAAATTCTTCCACAAAATCTTATTGGGCTTAGGGCAGATATAACATCAGTGTGAGGAACCAAACTCCTCCATAGTGTGAGTGTAGGTCTTCTTGACAGCACCACGATAGGGCCGGAGTACTTGGCTGGGCTGCCACTGGCACTTACCTTTGTTGAGGTAGGCCTGCGGGCTGAGGGGCTGGGCGTTGTCGACGGCGGCCGTCTTGCCCTTGAGGATGAGCAGCACCTTGTCCAGCCACTTGGCGTCCTGCTGCTCGCCCAGCGTGTTCGCCAGCTTCAGCTGCTGCCTCAGCTGCGGCACCTCACTGGAAATCACAGGCCACGGATCTCATTCCATGAAATTTCACACTTGTACAAATATGTGAGACTATTGTACCATTTCTTTTGAGATATACGAAGTTTCGTGTCTGTTTGTGGAGTACGTCTTCGAGAGACCTTGTATCTTCTACGAACAGGTGAGTCATACACTGGCTCTCTCTGCTAAATCAGTATACCGAGGAGAAGAATATAAATGAATCGTTATCACTGTCCGCAGTTTCGAGCCACTGACTAGCCTCCCACCGCCATTCTCTCTTCAATCTGTCCCATACCTCCCATCTATTTTGTACTTTTTCCTTCACTCCCACAATCCACCTCCTCTTGATCTCTTGGCCTGTTATTAACAACTCGTTTGCCTTGCTTGGTATTTTGTTATCCACCATTATCATGATAAGCCATACTATCTCACTCTTCAGTCCTTTATGATCTTCCGCAGGGGTCTCTTCCAAAATTTCTCAAGGCCTTTCGTTTCTTACTCTCTCTCTTTTCGTCACACCTAATCTGCTTATCTGCGATTTCATCTGCAGATACAGACATCTTCCGCAGTACACCCAAAGCTGCTTCGCGGAGGGTACTCACTACCACTGCTAGTTACTTACTCTCCTGTTCCACTCCCACATAGAACGAGGGAAAAACGAATACTTATATGCATCCGTACGAGCCCTAATCTCTCTAATTTTATCCTTGTGGTCTTTAGCTTGGCTGCAGTTGGATCGTTCTGCAGTCCTCCTCAAATTCCGGCCCCCTAAATATCTTCAACAGTGCTTCTCGGAAATAATGTCGCATCCCTCCCACCGGCTCCCAGTTGAAATCTCGAACCATTTCGGTGACACTCGCGCATTGATCGAATCTGCCACTCACAAACCTCGCCGCCCGCCTCTGAACTGCCTCTATGTCCTTCTTTAAACCGACATGGTGGAGATCCCAATGATGGAGATCCCAATGCAATACTAAAGACGAGGTCGTATTAGCGTTTTATATGCGGCCTTCTTTGCAGATGAATCACACCTTCTCAAAATTCTCACAATAAAGCGAAGTCAACCATCAGCTTTTCCCATGACTGTCCTTATAATGTTAAAATGTTTGTGAAGCTTAAGGGACTTAACTGCGGGGTCATCAGTCCCTAAACTTACAAACTACTTATGAACTAGCTTATACTAAAGACGACATAAACATCCATCCCCGAGGGGGATTCGAACTGTGCAGACTGTGACTGGCGCGCCTCAGACCGCTCGGCCACTGCTGCCGGCACTGTCCTTATATGCTCGTTCCATTTCATATCGCTGTGCAGCGTTATGCGTCTCTGTCAAGCAGCACACTACTAAAGCTGTATTCGAACATTACGGGATTGTTTCTCCTACTCATCTGCATGACCATATATTTCTCTAATTTTAGCGCTAGTTACCATTCCTCACACCACCTAGAAATTTGGTCCAAGTCATCCTGCATCCCTCTACAGTCATCCAATGACGACAGCCTCTTGTACACACAGCATCATCAGCAAACACCCGCTGATTGGAACTCACTCTGTCTGTCAGATCATTTATATAGATAGAAAACAATAGCGGACCTAGCACACTTCCCTGGGGCACCCCTGATGATATCCTAGTCCCTTATGAACACTCATCACCGAGGACAACGTACTGGGTTCTATCACTTAGTAATCTTAGAGCCACTCACATATTTGCGTACCTATTCCACACTTGTACCCAGATCAACTGCCTCTTCTTCCCAACTCGCGTTTCTGTTGCATATGTGAGAATCGGTACAAATACTCTCGATAAATCACCTTTTTGCGCTTCTGGGGGACGTCTCCGTTCCATACCATGCTCCATAGACTCTGCAGAAATCCATGGGTTTATCTTCCTCTCTCACCGATCTGTCATTTCCTGCACGCTCTTGCATTACACGTACCTAACACAATCGACCTTCGTCAAGGTTTCCGCCCCTATCATCAGACCAGTTGTAGCTGTCAACACATTCCTCGCTCTCACCATCACAGTTCTTTGCTCTGAATTTTAAATCGTACTGTATTACCACCTCCTGACATACAATCAACTTGTTTTCTACCTCTTCCTCTCCACTACCTTGTAACTTTACATCGTCCGCTGCTCTCATAATATATTCTCATTACTGACAGTTCAGCTATTCATCTGTTATCTGTCACATAACAGTACTACGATTCATTTTTCTGCCCTAAGCAGTCCGTTTTGAGCCATCCTACTTTCACAGACCTAGGGGCAGCTACAGGGATTTTGCGGCCCTGTGCGAAAATTTCAAGCGTCGCCCTCTTACTCCCCGCATTTTTCGACGTAGCAAACATAATTCATATATGGCATCTTATTTTGACATATCACACTCATGCACCTTTTGTCGTGATTATGTCTTTTAGATCAAACGACGTCAGTGTTAGGTTTGCTGTGCAGAATATTTCAATCCATAACTCGAAAATGAACATGACAACCAAGATTAACTCATGTCACTGGCAGACCACAAAACAGTGCACTTTTTTCTAGTTCCTTGAGCAAAGGGACCGCGTCTTACCAATCAGTTGTTGTGTAAATCACAGGCTCTGTGAAAAGACTTTGTACAAAGGCGTTTTTCTTCACATACGGCACACTCGTCGCAGCACATAATTAACACCAGAAAACAAAAGCGTGCCTGTTCACTGCGCACTGAACTAGGGCCGAATATCGAAAGGTAAACATTTATATTCGATATCATCTACTACTCCTACTGTCAATATAGATACCAACAATTTCCAGTAACGGTAAGACCCATTATTTTATGAATGATTTGTATTTCCATCTTATTCCTTTATGCAAGACACTTCCTCTTTTCGTAATCTTGTTTAATTTAACCTCTTGGGATCTCATAAAAATTTTAAAAATGTGCCGCCCTGGGTGATGGCATATTTTCCCCCAGCCGCTGCAGTGCACAGCTCACTCTTCCTTAGTTCATCCTCCTTTACTCTCCCCACAATTTTTCTTCTAAGAGTCTTTTTATTTAGGGCTTCCCACACCTTTCACCATTTTAGTCACATACCTTTTCAGTATCAAGAAAAACCATCAGCAAATCCTATTCCGATACTGCATCTGTTGAAGCCGTCTGATACTAAAAATCAGATCTACTATTGATAAACTAAATATTATTGAATGAAGAATTGGGGGATGTCCTCTGCAATTGGGGTCGAAGCAAAACAGTTCGCCTCATCGAAACTTTCATTAGCGTGTGGCAGCATAGATCGGAATACAAACCCGGATGATTCTGACGTCATTCCAGAAGGATTGTGTTGAGGTTGTTTCTTTCTTTCTTCTTTTTTTTTCAAATATTTAATGTAAATTGTTTCCTTTCGGCACAAAACACTTTGTCCAAGAACGAACTGTCACTTAAATGTCATCGTTGATATGGTATATACTAGCAGTCATTATTTTAGAACGTTATTCTTTGTGAGTCACCTTGAAGCCAGAGCTTCCGAAGCAATGTATGAGATGTATGAGTCAGCTCAGGATTTGCGTGTGTAAGCACTTACACACCAATTTTACTTTTATTATTCAGAAACATGTGGATGGTTTTACAACTAAAATGTCATATCTGACATGTAATATTAGTGTTTTCATTTTTACTTCGTTCGAGTAGGACGACCTATTATACAGAGACTAAGGGTAAAATTCGTGTAAAATGAATGTTACAGCATTTGTACGACCTATTAGAGACGTAATAAATTATCTTTCAACTAAGACTAACCGAGAAAAAAAATCAGAAACATCTGGATTAATAGGGGAGGTATGAATACCTTGCCAGTTAGCCTCGAGTACTAGGGGCAACAGACACAAATACAAGTGGTTTTGAGAAGCACTGAGAGACAGAGGTGTTGGTACTGACCTGAGCAGCTGGTCGCTGGCCAGGTAGCCCTGCCAGGGCCTGGCGGCCCATCGGCACGCCCTGCCCAGGATGGGCTTCTTGCTGCCGTCGGGGCAGAAGTACGCGTAGTCGTTGGGGTTGTAGCCCGTCTGGTTCACCACCACCGTGGGGTCGCCGCCGATCTGGATCTGCAACACAGCGCCGTTCCCGTCTCAGAGCAACTGACCTATCTCTATTTTTGTGTCTGTTCGTTATTTTGAAAATGTCTCGTACAGCACTCCACATATTAGTGGTATTTATTTAAAATTAAGATGAAACAAGCCATTTTTAAACTACAGCACTCACCACAAGCGACCATAAGACTGTAGTTATTTTATGTAAATAGTATGTATATAATATTAGGTAAACAAAACGTTTTGTAAAAATTTTGTATGCAGTTGTTACATTCTTCCTTGTATATTTGTAGAGGCAACTGAAAATGGCAGCTAGACTGCTGAAACAATAATAAAAAAAAAATTGCAAAAAGCTATCAAAACAGATCGCGCCCTGAAGATGTCCAAACTATATTTTTCTTATGTTGAGTGACTATCTAATGACAATGATGTCCACGGAGCGTTAAACCCTAATCTCCCCTCTTTATACTACGTGATCTCCGAAGTAAAAATAAATAAATTTGTACTTGAATGTTTTATGGCCCACTTTCGATTGTGTTGTATTTTATGATTTTTGCAAACATGTCGTAAAAACATTAAAAATGTAAATACAAAATTAGATTTATGGAAACCATATAATATTTAATAAAATAATAGAAAATTTAATATATATAATTCCCACAGATTTTCTTTACATTTGCGACATTCAGATGGCGCACGTTTTGTGACGAACGGTAACGGTTAGAATCACCGACATCCAATGAAACTTGTTAGCGTCTTCCACAATATATCATTTTTACCGACGTGCACTATTATTTCCGAAAACAGTGCTCGTAGCAAAAACATTTACCGAAGAGTCGCTTCAAACACACGATGATTCACTTGTCTGTTAATTTCATAAAATTGCATATCCTGCCCAAAGCATTTCTAATGCAGTGGCCGAGGGGTTTTCGGCGCCCCAGTCGCACTCTTCATGGCCGCTACGGTCGGGGGTTCGAATCCCCCCTCGGGCATGGATGTTGTGTCGTCTTTAGTATAAGCTAGTTCATAAGTAGTTTCTAACTTTAGGGAGTGATAACCCCGCAGTTAAGTCCCTTACGCTTGAGAAACATTTGACATTTTTGAAACTAACCTGACCATTATTCTATGATTCGAGCAGCAAGGGTAAGTAATTAGGAACTGTTTCAAAAGTTTGACAGGCGCATCGAATAAAAACATTTTATTTATTTTTATTTTAACAACTGTTTTCAGTGTTTATTACGTAACCGTTTTACTTCGTAAAATGAAAACAACTGGACGTTAGTCACTATCTTTATTTATTAATGACACTATGCACTTCGAGCCCCGAGAGCAAATCTTCAGGTACCTCTTGAGCAAATTACACAAGTTGTGAGCAATTCTGAGCCTGTCAAGACCAGATATGAAAGGTGAAAACATGATACATTACAAATGTAACTGTACAGAAACAAGGATATTAAATAATTTACTTTCTGATTTATAGTTATCAACAAAACTGGTGTGGTACAATAGGAGAAAATATATTTCCAAGTGTAAATAAACATCTATACATATACTTTTCTTTTGTAACACACTGTGATATCATAAGAACTCTAAGATCTGCAGCTATAAAGATGTTCTAATTTTAAATTGTTCAATCTCATTAATTGTGTAAACTTATATTTGTAATGTACCATGCTGTTACCTTTGATATTTTGGTCTTGAGAGCTCAAAACTAACTTAAACTTCTCACGGAGCAAGTAAAGGTGAAGTTTAGGGCTCGAAATGCATCGTGTCATTAATAAAACACGATTGTGACTGAAGGCGTTTTCTTTTATTTCTACAATTTTATTTAGTTATTTATTGTGTATGCCGACTTCCTTCGATTATTTCACTGATGAAACCTCACCAGGTTAACTGCAGTGCCATCGCGTCTTGACGTTATACCGTTTCAATGAGTTTTTCTACTCGTGATCTTCACGGGAAGTTGACAAGTAGAAATGTCTTCGAAGTTTTGTGTTCATCACTTTTATCGTAAGGTGTTTCTGTGATACTAGATGACATGCATCCGTATTTCATTACAATGAAACATGCTAAGACAACAAATAAATGAAATCATTTTTATTAAAATCAATAAATAACAAAACTATTAAATAAGAAAAAAACTATTCAAGTCATCCTGAATTGCACAGAAAAATAATGGACACTGTTTGGATCGCTATCTACTTTCTCGTCTGAATTCCTCAACTCTTCTCGTAAAACTGGAGGCATAGCTGCTGGTGTGGAAATCTCACACCGCTACAAGACAAGCTTTTCATGGACAATAAAGTACTCATGATTTACAAGTGTTGTTATTGTGGTCTTCAGCCTCTTTCGATGCAGCTCTCCACCCTACTGTATTCCGTGAAAGCATCTTCACCTCTGTAAAACAACGGCCACCCCGTCCATTTCAGTCTGCGTACTGTATCGGTCTCTTAGTCTCCCTCTGCGATTTTTACCCCACACATTTGCCCCTTAACGCTAAATTCACATTTCCATCATGTCTAAGAACGTGTCTTACCGGTCTACATCTACATCGATACTCTGCAAATCACATTTAAGTGCCTGGCAGAGGGTTCATTAACCACTTTCATAACTTTCCTCTACCGTTCCATTCTCTAATAGCGTTCGGGAAGAAAGAACACCTAAATCGTTCCGTTTTCTAACTAATTTCTCTTATTTTAGTGGGATGGTCATGTCTCCCTAAGTAGATGGATGCTAGCAAAATATTTTCACATTGATAAGTAAAGGTCGGAGATTGAAACTTCGTAAACAGATCACGCCGCAATGAATAACGTCTTTCTTTTAATTATTTCCACTCCAATTAGTGCAAAATTTCCGTGACGCTCTACCCCCCGTAACGTGATAAAACAAAACGAGCTGCCCTTCTCTGAACGTTATCAATATCTTCCGTCAATCCCACCTGGTGAGGGTCCCACAATGGGCAACAGTACTCCAGGAGATGACGCACAAGTGTGACGTAGGCAGTCTCTTTGGTGGAGCTGGTGCAGCTTCGAAGCGTTCTACCAATGAAACTTAATCGTTTATAAACACAAGGAAGAGTAGGGGACCTATAACGCTTCCCTGGGGAACGCCAGATATCACTTTTGTTTTACTCGATGACTTACCGTCAATTACTACGAACTGTGTCCTTTCTGATAGGAAATCGTGAATCCAATCGCACAATTGGGGAGATATTCCAAAAGCACGCAATTTTATTAGAAGCCGCTTGTGGGGTACAGTGTCAAAAGGCTTCCGAAAATCCAGAAATATGGAATCGATTTTAGTCAAAGTAGAACAAAAACCTCCTTCTCCAAAACTCTGTTCAGTGCTCCCACATTAGTGCTGTTCAGTAGCTCATTTGCTCCGCGATCTACCCTCCTGATCTTACGCATTCGTCTGTAGCACTACATTTCACAAGATTCTACTCTCTTCCTGTCCGACTATCGTCCATATTTCACTCCCGTGAAACGCTACATTGCAGACAGATGCCTTCAGAAAAGACTTCCTAAAACTTAAATTAATATCTCTTCTTTATAACTGCTGCTCGTCATTTGCCATTTTACATAACCTGTACTTCCATTATCGTAAGTTATTTTACTCTTCGAGGGACAAGATTCATCTAGCACTTTACATTCTCGTGACTTCAGCCCCACTTTCGAGTGCTACCTCTCCCCGGCAGGTGTGCTGCTACAGAGAGCGCGGCGCGGACTCACCCCGAAGTGCTTCTTGACGTAGTAGACCTTGGTCCAGGCGACCTCGCCGCCGTTGTCGGAGAGGCAGCGCAGCGCGCCGTCGTAGCCCGAGTAGTAGTCGGGGTAGTTGCACACGTCGGGGTGCTCGCACAGCGCGCACAGGTTGGCGTATTCCTTCTCTGCAAGAGGCGGGCCGGCCGTTAGGCAGAGTGGGGAAGCACATACAGGGATGTAAACACGACACATTCCTAAAGTTTACTTACACGAGGCGCGTCCAGAAAGTAAGTTCCGTTTGGTAATAAAATGAAATTTTACACAGATACAGAAGAAATTTATATTGCACAAAATTCTACAACTCTTAAACTACTTTTCCACATAACTGCCGAAATTTTGTAGGCACTTGCCATAGAGTGCAACAAGGTTTTGCATGCATCCTTCACAGAAGGTTGCCGCCTGTGTATTCAACCATGTGGTAACAGCTCTTTATCATCGTTGAAGTGTTGACCACCAAGGACAGATTTTAGGTGTAAGAAGAGATGAAAGTCGCTAGGAGAGAGGTCCGAGCTGTACGGAGGTTGATCAAACAGGTCCCGTTGAAATTTCCGTAAGAATTGTTTGGTCGCATTCGGTGTGTGAGGTCAGGCATTATCGTGAAAAAAAAACTTTTGATAGTAATCCTCTTCTTATACCTAAAATCTGTCCTTGGTCGATAACACTTCAACGATGATGACGAGCTGAAAGAATACACAGGCGGCAACATTCTATGAAAAAGGCACACAAAACCTTGTGCCATGCTATGACAATTGCCTACAAAATTTCGGAAGCTATGTAGAAAAGTAGTTTAAAACTTGTAGATTTTTGTACAATCAGTATTTTTTCTGTATCTGTAGCCGTTAGTTTTATATAACCAAACGGAACTTACTTTCTACACGCGCCTCGTAGTTTCCAACAAAATGTTATCCATTCTTGTACCAAAACAACCGCCAGTTACTTCAATGATGTAACTTGGCCCTTACTCTCTTCTGTAAATCGTAGCGATTCGGGTATATTGAGAACATGGTAATTTGGCTGTTCAAGCGAGATGTTAGAAAGTATTCTTATGCTGTCTCCGAGCGGAGAATACTCAGGACGATCTCATAAAGAAAACCATACAAATTGTACAAATACAGTCGAATGGCAAAGGGATGCAATGTTTCGGAAGAGAGAGAGAGGAAAGAACCTAAAAGATCAACCGAACGAAATGGACTGTTTCTTGACAGTTGATTATAAAATGAACATTAACCAGAGCACCGCGCGGGAGTAGCCGAGCGGTCTAGAGCACCACATTACGGATCGCGAGGCCTCCCGCGTCGGAGGTTCGAATCATCCCTCGGGCATGGATGTTTGTGATGTCTTTCGTATCAGTTAGTTCATAAGTAGTTAGTAAGTTTAGGGACTGATGACCCAGCAGTTAAGTTCCATAAGCTTTACAAGTATTTGAACACTTGATTAACCAGAGCAAAACAAGGCTAATGTAATGTAATGTAAGAAAATCAGAAGATGCTGAAGGAACTGACTTAGGTAACGGGGCAATGTAAATGAGTTTTGTTATTTAACTAGCAAAATAAATTCTGATGGCATAATGACATAAAATGCACGTGGTCTATGGGAAGAAAAGAATCTATGAATAAGGAAAAGAAGTTGGTATCTAATATTAATTGCAATTTGGTGTTACAGACGAATGCTGAAGATTAAAGATCGCGCAACCAATAAGGTGGGAAGAAAAGAAATTTCTGGCATATCTTGACTGTGAGAATCTACGATTCAACAGACACAAACTGACATCAAGGAATAGTCAAATAGCATCAAAGTTCAACAACAACCGTGTAGAAGGTGTAAGCACCAGCATCGTTGCAGCAGGCATCCTGATGCGGAATGTCTCAGAATCTGGCACTCGTAGAAAAATGGCTTTGGAGTAGCAAGGCAACATCAAGTTGGATAAATCTGCCAGTGTAACGTTTGCGATGCTAAAAATGTTTATGGTCCTGATTTTTTAAGTCAGTCCAAAATATTTTCGATGTTTTATTTTGTTCAGCAAGGAGGACGTTCCACGTGCATTAAAGCCAGAAACAAGACACACTGACAAAAACGTGTCAAAAATCGCCGAAATCATTACGGAAGACGGATAGTTTTTTTAATGACTCATCGAAAAGCTGTAATACAAAAAATAATTGTTCACAGGATTTCGACTTAGGATTTAGGGAAACCGAAAATCCCGGTATGGTTTGTGCCACAATACAATGAACAAATTGGCAGAGACGAACAGTACAAAGACTTGTCAAAGCCTACCAAAAGTGCTTCTGATTTCGCTGTTACAACTGGCGATGAAGCGTGTTGTCTCCAATAAGAGACCTTTAAAAAGCGGCAGAGCGTAACGTGCTTGAGCTTATAGAAGCCAAAGACAGTGCGCTGTGGAGAAGTCATATCTAAGACCAAGCTAACAGTTTTCTTCGGTTTGTAGGAATCATGTTCAAGGAGTTTGTACCAGAATAGCAATTATGAGTATTACTTTGATGTTCTCAGTCATTGGTGGACGACAATTGGTAGAATTCTACCGGAATACCGAGACGCAAGTACCTGGTCAATCCTCTACGACAACGCTTTAGCCAACAAAACAAAGGACGTGCCCGACGTTTCGGCCAGTAAATGGGTCATCATCCATTTTCGTTGAATTATGCACCACCTGACTTTAGTTATTTTCCAAATTGACGCAGTTAAGGATATCGAAACTAATTGGAACGCAGTACTTGTAAAAATAAATAAATAAATTAAGGGGAGACTACAGTAACTGTTTCAATACAATCTGATTTCAGCTGGGAGACCATTATAAAGAAATACAGTGATTTTTTTGTTCATCAATGACTTTTCTCTTTCGTAGCTATTCCTGAAATAACTGGGGCATACTGTTTACGTCAACGAAAGACGGATAAAATTGTCCATCCGTTCTTCGTAAATTCAAGATAGGATCATGAGTACCCTTGAACGATATGCGTTGCACAGAACTACTTACTCCATCTTCTTTATATGCAGGACATTAGTCTTTCTGAGCACACTGTGTCTCGCGCCTACATCTTCCTGTGTAGATAACCCGCAACGTGCAAGTGTAGGTTGGGTGGTCTAACTTCCAGGCCACAGTACACACCACACAATTTTGTGAATATAACCAAAACAAGTGTAAACAATTATTCGCAAGCATTTGTTCGTCTCTGAAAATTCAGACGACATTTGTTTAATGAATTTTCTAATAATCCGTCAGCGCAAGTGGTTGCCATTGGTAAAGGTACACTCATCATTTCCATATATTTCCATATGGAAGTTTTGAAATAAGGCTTCGCTTTACGACTTATCGAGGCATTAGTCAACTGATAGGGCATTTCACTGATATTATTGCCTTGTTACACTGCAGGAAAAGTATTTGACTAGTAATATCAGTGAAACACTTGTCAGAAGTACATCGCAAAATACTGAAAACACGTAGACTGCATTATCAAATGGTTAACAAAAACAAGAAAAGGTATGTGAATTTCGGTGTGTATTCTCAGACATATGAAACAGAAGAACTACATCCTGTATATAACGATAGATTGGCTTCTTAGTATGTAAAGTCGGTCTCCAAATAGTCAGTCCTGGATTAGGTCTGGAGTCTCTTATAATGATGAAATTGACATTCAGCTTCATAATACGAGGCTTACAAAACCAGAAAGCAATGAAATCATATTCGATGTTTACTTGCGTAACAGACTTGAGTCTGTCACCATTAGTGATCAGGGTAAATTTTCACACTATTATGAACGGTTCATATGACCAAAATTCTGTGAAAATGCTGGTTTTCACAATAATTTGATGACAAAGAGTCACATAATTAGTAAACAACAATTGATTTTTTTAAATGTCTAGTTCCTACATTTGAAGAAAAAAAAAGATTAACTACCGAAATGATGGAATTTTAGTCATTAAGACATTACGGTGAGACAGAAAGAAGAAATGCTATAAAGATTTTTCTTAACAATAGTAGTTCTCAAAAATGGAAGATAAGAATGTTCGTCCAATTAACAGAAGAAAAAAAGTTCAAACAAGAACCACTGCATAGGTTAACAAATGAATGAACAAATTAGAATGACAGGAAAGCAATAGGAAAGCTTCGGACTTTTTTAAGAATATTAAAATACAGAATTCTGTGTAAGAATGTGATACAGTATTTTGTCCAGTAAATGTTGTCAAATGTACAACAAAAAAGGATAACGCAGGAAAAGGAGTGAACACGTTAAAGGGAAAATAGAAATAAGTTTGAACTATAAATACAGGAATTAAAAAAAGGGAATGAGGTGTTAAACTAAATACAAGCAGTTAGTACACGTAGACGTTTGAAAACTTACTGAGACGCTTGTTGAGTTCGGGATCGGCAGCCCAGTTGCCCACGAGGCAGGCTTTGCTGAACAGGTTGGACAGTTCGCGCAGCTCGTTCTCGCGGGCTGTCAGCGACTTGTCGTTCATGGCGCCGATCACGTGCATGTTGCTCAGCTGCAACAGAAGCCGCCATCAGCAAGTCGGGTCGTCAAAATGTGGTACAAGGATTGGGGGAAAGGAAAGTGGCCGGACAACAACAGAGAAATAAATTCTGATATCGACTGAGTGTCCAATGATATCTGATATCAGGCAACTTTTAGGAAAAGCTAAGTATCCATAGGTGCTCAAACGCTTATACGGATGTCGTCGCCGTTCCATATTTGTAGTACAAAATCTTGAAGTAGGAAAGGTATGTATTAAAATAAGCAACTCGCAGTGTCTGTACGAAAACCATACATCAGAATACCATATTCTGATGTGTGATTCAGATGCAGACCCGACGGATGGCTCATACAGTAGATTATCCAAGGAGATCGAGAAAAGAGCAACAGGGATAGGAAAATAAACGATACATTAAAACTGCATTAAATAAGTTAAGATACATTTCATAACATTGACATGGATAAGCTTTTGCTTACGGACCGTGTTGACAGCTACATTTATTATTATGATTTTCACACAAATACAGCGAATTGTTTCCTATAAGTTACACTTCAAGGAGTTTGTAAGATTTTTGAATCTGAAAGCAAACTTTCTTATTTTGTACTTCTAAACTGACAATAGAACATAGGCAGTCGAAATTACTAGTAGCTTTTTAACCCTTTAAGGCCCTGTACGCACAATTGTTCGTTTCTGGTTTAGCTCGATTATTTCTTTGTGATTCACGCTAGGAGGTTCGCACCTGCATCACACACTCATGTATGGACTGTGGCAACGTACGCAACGTGTTTTAGTTCCATGTTTTTACAGGCATCAGAAACTTCCAGTACACTTACAATGGCGGCAAGAAAGACTTGTTTACAAGTTGTTGATATCCTTCTTTTTACATGTGAAGCTATCATATCTGACATCCGGTAGATTTTATATGATCCTGCGATGTTATTATGTCATTTCTTTCAAAGGTATGTTACTGTAAGATGGTGCAGATCATAAAAATTTGTAGCGAAGGCCCAAAAGAGACAATTGTGTGAGTACAAAATTTTTGAAAATAAATTTATTTTCTTGTTTTGTAATGAATTACTGTATGTATTTTGTATCTTAAATGTATCTCTCTATATTAACATCACCTACAACCTTGGGTCTTAAAGGGTTAATAAAATTTACGTTCTGCTGAGACACGAAGTTTAAAAAAATATGAAAGTCTTCTGGTATGTGCGAATTTGTGACTGTGTGTAGACTTAAGAATTATACTAGGCAGTGCGTGATGTAAAACAGTGTCAGATACAAGTGACACAGCAACGGACAGGTGAAAAGATCCTCAGAGTTTACTTACCGTCGAAAGTGAGTAATGTTTATCCGTTTATCAAACAGTAAGCCCGTTGCACAAATTAACTAAAGACATTGACCAGTGAGCACTGAATAACGTCAACGGGGAAAGTTAAAAATTTGTGTTGGACCGGGATTCTAACCTGTGTCTCCTACTCACTAGAAATGGTACCCTTGTACAAACTCTAATGACTGATCGAAGAGACGATGTGTAAGAAAAGAGATCTAATGAACTTATGTGCGGAAATGCATGGTTTCCGCGATAGAGACCATTTATTCAATCATACTTTGCTAGAGAGACTGCCGTTTAATATGCGTTCTACCGTGCAGACACACTTACAATATTCGTGGTTTCGTCTTATAGGATAGTACCCTTCCTCACACTGTGGCATTGATTATTCGAAGGGTTATGTGGCTGCTACATGATAGTGCTCCAGACCACTTCTTCATTAATATTCAGACGCATCGCAATCGTGTCTTCCCTGGTCGATGGATCGGGACGAGGATGCCCAATTGCGTGACTTGCGCGTTCACCGGATTTAACCCGTAGGATTTCTGGTTACTGGAGCCATCTCAAAAGTATCGTGTATGCAGAACCCGTTCCAGATATGGAGACACTGTAGTAGCGAACTGATGCAGCGTATACACAACTGCTTTTTAGTACTCCTATGTCGAAGGCAGCATGAATGCGCATGCGTTGGGGCACATGGATACAATTTTCTGCACATACCGCATTTGTGGCTGAATTGTACAGCGTATATTACATCGCAGTATTTGTAACAAAGTACGATAGCGTAAATGGTCTCTAGCAGCACATAACTTTACTACACTTAACACTCAAAAATACAGCTCATCGGTTGCAAAGCTACAGGCTGATTACTTAACCATGGTTTCGGCTTCGACTAAGGAAGCCTTCATCAGCAGTAAAAAAATTAGTTACAAGAAATGGACAATGGTTCTTGAGCAACAGAGTTCACGTTCAAGTTACAAACGTATTACATGCGTCAAGATTAAAAAGCGACCCATAACGGCGCGTTTTAGTTACTTGAAATATGTTCTGCATTTTAATGTTAAATTTTAATTTTAAATTAAATTTTATATTTTATACAAATTTTCAGCGAAGATCGCATTATTTATTGATGGATGACCGGCTTCGACGTTGTCAGACGCTTCTTCTGATCCATAAATATAAAATTTGTACGAAAGAACTTGTTTATCAAACATAATAACAAAAATATTTTTCTACTATATACCAAACAATCTATGGGTACATACCACCTATATTTTATAATGTCATATCTTATATGGATTTACCAATCCTTTCATTACATTTGTCATGGAGTAGTTGTACACAAACATTGATGGTGAAGTTGGATCTACAGTATACATGTCCACACTGGTTGCAGAAGTGTCACTAAGTGAACGGTACATAAGGGACTGATATACAGAAAGACAGAGATATAGCATATCCACAGCTGAGTCCATAATCAAATGAAGTGTTTGCCCTGTTAGGTTGTCGTATGCATTTACTAACCTAAGGCTAGAGAGTTGGCCCATTTTTTTTTTTTTTTTTTTTTTTTTTTTTTTTTTTTTTTTTTTTTTTTTTTACGCGATCCTGGCTGTAAACTTGTATAAATTGATTCAGATCGCCCCAAAGAACAATGAGTTCGATACATAATTTTACATTTGTAACTTGAATGTGAGCTCTGTTGCTCAAGAACCATTGTCCATTTCATGTAACTAAGGTTTTTACTTCTGATGAAGGCTTCCTTAGTCGAAGCCTAAACCACGGTTAAGTAATCAACCTGTTGCTTTGCAGCCGATGAGCTTTATTTTTGAATAATAATCCTTTACGAACGGTTGCTGTTTCAACAGCCATGTTTAATATTAATATTCATAGAATATATGACGTCAACTGCAATTGGGCGAAGCTGAAAATGTGTACCCAGCCGGGATTCGAACCCGGGTCTCCTGCTTTCTAGGCAGTTGCGCTGACCCCTACACCACTGGGGACACAGTGTCCCCAGTGGTGTAGGGGTCAGCGCAACTGCCTAGAAAGCAGGAGACCCGGGTTCGAATCCCGGCTGGGTACACATTTTCAGCTTCGCCCAATTGCAGTTGATGTCATATATTCTATGAATATTAATAATAACAACTGCAGGATCAGAAGTGAGAGTCTGTTCTCTAGCAATAGACGCCACATGTATATGTTTAATATTGTTACTACAGTGATTCTGTTCCGCAACCTCTCCTCGATCAATCCCTCGATTTTGTACATGGCGGAAAAAAATCACCCTGTATACATTTGTCGCGCTGTCTACGGAGGATCGCTGGCAGCAGCAGTGGACTCCGTACCTTGGTGAGCGGGATCTTGTAGCCCACGTTGCGGCCGACGCCCGTGTGGCAGGACTTGAGGCCCTTCAGGTCCTGCACGCTCCTCAGCGGCTGGTTCTTGTGGATGACGGCCACCGCCTCGTACCGGAACTCCTCTGCAACACAACGACAACAGCAACAGTGAGGCCGTGTGCACCTGCACAGTTCCCCTGAGGTAGCCGTGTGCACTGACCACCAGTCAAGTCAATACAGTAGCCAGGAACTCGTGATCCACACTCTGAAATATGTAAACCATCAGCTCGACACTCATGGACTACAGCCTTCTTATGGTCCGCGGGCATTGTTCGAGAGTCGGAGACAGGATAAAAGCTTTCGGGAGCTACAGGGGTTTAACTCGTCACTCTTCAGTCTCAACGAGTTCAGAATAAATTAATAGTTGAGATAACCTAGTGCCTATTCCTGCTGTCCTCGCAATGGAATGGTCGACTCGCTTGAATTTCATATCCACAAACAATAAGAAGTGTTTCACAAAAAAAAAAAAAAAAAAAAAAAAAAAAAAAAAAAAAAAAAAAAAAAAAAACTGTGACAAGGAAACGTGTTTAAAAACTTGAATTGCTCACCGTAGCTGGACAGAATCAGGTCAGCAGCTCTTTAGTAGAAATGCTCAGTTATCTTCTTGACGGCGGCAGACGCTGCGTCGGCAAGTTAGAAAGCCTACCGTCAGCGAACTGTGTGTGAGCGAGACAGCTGTCAGACAGAGATGCAGCTAGCAACATTTCATAACTACACGTAACTCTGTCACAAGAGCGAATAAAACCGCGGATGCGTCAGCAGTAAAGGCACATCGAGTGAACACAGCATTTTCAAATGGAACACATTTGAACCGTTCCATAGGAATAAAATAAAACGTGACGTAATGCAAATCACATTTCACCAAACTTAATCTTGAGTCAAGCGATATGTTTCGTTCTTATGGAGAGGCTCACCTGGTATTACTATTGTTCTATAAAGATTTTGAAAATGACTATACAAGTTGTCGTAACTAGTCATTACCTATGTAATTTTGCAATCGACACGCATAAAATTCTCATAAGACAAACATAACAAGTTATCACTAAACTCGCCACCTAATTGTACAGAAATTTCAGGTAAATATAAAACTATTCTCAAGACTTGGTCACCAGCTTCAATTTAACTTTCCCCCAACAGGTTTTTTACCGCACCATACATCAAAATGCCCCATATCAATCATCCTTTGATGCAAATTGTGTCATAAAAATATACTATCCTCTACACAATGCTTTACTATTGCCCAATTAATCTTCATTATTTTCTGTAACAACACATTTGAAAGGCGTATCTGTCTGAAATATCTATCGTCCATTTTTAACTTACAGTTTCAGAAGGCGCCTTAGTAATTTAACTTATATTTGATGTTATTTAGAAAAAAAAGTGTTTCGTTCTAGCCAGGTTGTACCGATGCTGCAAAATAAATGAAACTGTTAATCTGAGTTGAAGATCAGACTGTCGGACAAATATCAAGCCGTTACACAAACACATTTAACTTTTATAGCAACTGTAGTGCTGAATATCAACCGAATAAATCCGTCAGTAGCTTCAACCCGTTGCGACGTTCCTTGGCCTTACAGGATACAGTTATAAAACAAAATAAATTTATTGCCGAAAAATATCGGTTAGTTACGATGCAGAGGAATATTTATGCTGTATCAGAGTTAATAATTCCAATTGAGTCCCGATATTTTACAACACGCGCTGTCGGTATCGCGTAACCTGAAATCATTATTTATTTAAATCGACGCCTACCATGTTCCTATTTTCGATGGAAAATGTCAGATGTAAAATGCCAGAGAGAATTAACTCATTCGCAACGAAATATTGGAGAATTCAGACTTCACAAGAAAGAGAATTTCAAAGAAAAATGCTTTTATGGCATTTATCTTCCAGAAACGTATTTTGCTACTCAATATGAGAAATAACTGACATAGAGCACAGTGCATAACATCTTTATTATGCGGAGAGTTTTGGTTGAAAACTAAAAATTTAAGATTGTACTTCAGATAAAATTAACGCTTCGATTTGTATCCAATATTGTAGCCTCGCACCTCGTAACTATTGGTCTACGAACACTATCTGTGGTATCTCATATATGATTTTCCGACTAATTAAAATGATAACGCGAAAGATATTAAAATGTTTGTCAAAGGGGTAAAGACAGCCATAGTGCATAATCGTCGTGGAAATATAATGATGGTAGTTACCAAAAAATATATGTTACAGTATTCGTTTAAGGTTATAATACAAAAGGGCATGACGCCATATTAACACCCCACTTCTTTATCTCTTCGATTTTCAAATGAAAGATTCTATGTACGTGAAGTGATTTTTTTTTGTTAATAATAATCTATTTAAACTTAATTGTGTTAGTGAAATAATTTACATACCTCTCCAGGAATCTTCAGATAATTATCTACTCACAGATACTATTTAGCATGTAAAAACAATAGTCAGGTTTTAATGGTGCGTCGCGAAGTTTAATCAAACGACTTCGCCGCCTAATGAATTACAATACCTATTTTTTCGCTATTTATAACCTGCAGGTTTTCTTTTTTTCTTAGATTAAATGCCTTATAAATCCATAAATTACTCCGAATTTTACAATTTCGTGTATTTAAAATAGTTTTAGTAACACCAATTTAGTCACACCAAGACGAACTAATTGCTCCGGCCTCAACTAGAGCTCGATAAAACCAGAAATTTCAATATCAGAAGGATTTATTTCAATTTTAAAAAGGTTAACTCGATGAAATATCTCATTCATATTAAAACTACTGTAATTCAGATATGAGAAATAATAGGCAAAGATTGTTTTAATGTCTTTGCTGAGAGAAATCTTGGAACTAAAAATATATCAACTTTCATTTGAAATTATTTTTTCAAAATTATTAATTTTAACGATTAAAGTATAGTAGCAGTTCACACCGAGAAACTGGTCGACAGCTAAAAATCCAAAGTAGGATACAACGTGGTGGAGTAACTAAACAAACGTTCCAAGCTACTTACCATTAGGTTCTTCCTTGGTACGAATTTCCTTGAAGACAGCGAAGTGGTTGTCGCCATTGTTGGCGGCAATGTACATGTCTTCTGGATCGACAGGCACGAAGTCCGCCTTGTGGGTGTGGACCTTATCCAGGCACTCCAGCCTACGAAACAGGTGTCATTCAGAGGCGCCAGGACTTTGCAGAATAACAGTAAAAGTTGCCAGTTTACATGTTGAAATCTGACAAATATTTCTCTGATGCTGCCCTAAGCAAATGCCGTGTTCATCTACATTCATACCGTCGTGGAGGCAGTAAAGACTGAGAAAAATTCGAGCAGCTCTCCTTTCCTACAATGTTACTACAGCATAGAATGTGTATCTCGTTTTTCCACATATAGTGAATGAACTAAGAGTGATATATATATATATATATATATATATATATATATATATATATATATATATATATATGAATAGTAGTAACTAAATTAGTCTCGTTCAAAGATAATTTATATAATTAAATACAATATGATTAAGTGTGGTACACAAAAAATCATATATTGGCTTTTTAACGTTTATTTTACAAAAGTTATTTGAAATAATGTCAGTAGTTTTAATGTGTCTTTAGCACAAACATAAATATCACTGAATGAGCGAATTCGTGAAAAATCCACGTATAACTGTGCATGCGAGAAAACAGGTTCTGGTAAATAATAATCCTGCCCTTTGAAGCTTCTGACATTGTGCTTTATTATGGTCATATCGAATACTACTTTTATTGGGAATTGTGTTCTTATCATTTGGAAAGGCATGGTTTGATCAGAAGGTGTGAGGTTATTGCGGGGTATTAGCACAGTTTTATCGGAGTCAGTGAATTTAGCAGTGATGATGTACTCGCCTAAATGAGTCACCACTAATTTTGCACCATTAATTAATCCCGGATTAGCGTTAAAATTTCTAATTAACATACTTCGCGCGGTGGCTGATGGGAGCAACAGTAAATACATGTCCCATTTATGACTGTTCGCCGGGTACCAACTTAGATTCTGAGAACAGTACAAATTTTTTCAAAATAATTTTTTTTTTTTTTTTTTTTGGTGTGAGAACAATAACTTTAAATTACCTATGTATTTTTCGTCATTAGTTGAGAATGAAACCTTGAAAATGATATCTCAATCAGTAATTTTGGATAAGTAATACGGGAGATATGGCGTACCCACAAAAACACCGATGATAAATAATATATATGATTGATTATGTTCTGGCATTTTACAGTGAAAACTCCCCCAGCGATGCTGTATGTTTACAGAGGCATTTTCGTATCACTTGCATTATCTAAATTTTTTTTTCTCATTTCCATGATTACTTCAGACAGACAGCGTCTTGTAGAGACGTAACGAGTGTGAACTTTACCTGTGATAATGATTTTACCCCGAAGGATTTCATTTGAATTTTTATCAAGGACTGAATTCGAACCCGGGTATTCTGATCACTAAACAGATGCGCCGACCATTGCACAATCGTGGCATTCCAGCCAGCACATCTGCGTGGTATATTGTTTGTGTTGGGCACGGAGAAGGAGCAAGGTAATTCGTGCAAGTGCGTTAGCTGCAGTGGTTGTTCGTGCATTGCATAGTAAGAGGTCAGGGTTCGAATACCTGCATCGGTGCAAATATTAGTTCAATATTTAGCCCTATAATCATTGACAATAATTACTAATTATTGGAACATATTCCAGAGAAGAATTTTGTTCTCATCACTGTAAAACTTACATGATTATGTTCCTCGAAGGAATGATTCACCTTCAATTTCTCTGTTTTCGTTTTCTTAGTGTTTATATTTGTTTGCAGTTATAAAGATGTTTTTAATACAAGGGATATAATTTTAGGTAACGGTGTGGTACATTGGGGGCGATTGAAAAGCAGACGTCTCAGATACAGCTGAGTAAAACGCCAAAAGCGTTGTCGTCGAGTTAAAATGCCTTGCACACCACTATGTATTTAAACAGTACACACAGACACCTACCTGTCCCTAGCGGGCACGCAAGTCAGGTGAACGCCATCCTGCTTCGCCAGGTTGTTGCACTCATCCAGTACCGTCTCCGGGACACATATTTTGTCTGCAAGCAGAAGAAATACACTCACAATTAGTATTAAGACAAACAATCATTTCCAGCTAATTAGTATTTATTTCACCAACACGCTTTGTACTTAAGTTTTCGTTTGGACAATAATATTATCATTTCTAGATAGCAAGCGAGAGAGAGAGAGAGAGAGAGGTTTAAGAAGAGTCCGTAAACAGGATGAGCCACATGCAAGAATGAAACATCTCATTTACAAAGGTATGCTCTGGAGAAAACTTTAGCGTCCGAAGAAGGGATAACAGATATGTTTTCTGGCGTCTGTGGGTTCTGGTTTTCATTCGTTATCCGCTATACCACCTAATATGGCTTTAGTTATTCGTGAAAATTACAGCATTTATTCCCCACGAAAAAATCAAGGCCACAGCACTATTATAACTCAACCAACAAACTGAGAATGACACAGAAGAACTAAAACGTCTCATTTTACAGTATAAATACACGAAGAACCAAAACCGTTGTTTCTATAAGGGATACACTTTCCAAATAGTACTTACGGTGAAACAGTACGAAAGAAGTAGAACATAATAATATAATATCTGGTGTAGATTCTTTCTGAAACGAGAATGCGGCCAGTGTTTTTTTTTTTTTTTTTTTTTTTTTTTTTTTTTTTTTTCGAATGTTCACCAGGTAGTGGTAGCCACGACTGTCTAGTACGCCGGAGACTAGAGGTCGAATCCCGGCTGGGCACAAATTTTCAACTTTTCGCATTGATTTATTTCACTGCCCGCTGGCAACGAATTTGGTCTGTGTCTTGATAATCATTTTGATCTTTTATATCCTTAACAGTGGTTTAACAAATAATTATTTGTTCTAGTTTCATGTACAGGAGCGTGAGTCTACTAGAATTGTTACGCTTTGTTGTTGTTGTGGTCTTCAGTCTGGAGACTGGTTTGATGCAGCTCTCCACAATACCCTATCCTGAGCAAGCATCTTCATCTCCACATAAGAACGGCAACCTACATCTGTCTGAATCTGCTTACTGTATCCATCTCTTGGTCTTCCTCTGCGATTTTTACCCCACACACTTCCCTCCAACGCTAAATTCACAATTCCTTGATGTCTAAGAATGTGTCCTAGCAATCTATCCCTTCTTTTAGTCAAGGTCTGCCAGAAATTTCTTTTCTCCCCAATTCTGTTCAGTACCTCCTCATTAGTTACGCGATCCACCCACCTAATCTTCAGCATTCTTCTGTAGCACCATATTTCAAAAGCCTCAATCCTCTTCCTGTCCGCACTGTTTATCGTCCATGCCTCACTCCCATACAAGGCAACACTCCATACAAGAAAGGACTTCCTTAGGCTTAAATCAATATTCGATGTTAACAAATTTATCTTTTTCAAAAACTCTTTTCTACCCATTGCCATTCTGCATTTTATATCCTCTGTACTGCGACCATCATTTGTTATTTTACTGCCCAAGTAACAAAACTCATCTACCTTCTTTATTGCTTCGTTTCCCAATCTAATTCCTTCAGCATCACCTGATTTTCTTAGACTGCACTCCATTATCCTAGTTTTGCTCTTGTTAATGTTCATCTTATATGCACCTTTCAGCACACTGTCCATTCCGTTCAATTGCTCTTCCAGGTCCTTTGCTGTATCTGACATAATTACTATGTCGTCGGCAAAACGCGATGTTTTTACTTCTTCACCCTGAACTTTAATTCCTTCTCCAAATTTCTCCTTGCTTTCCTTTATAGCTTGCTCAATGTACAAATTGAATAACAATAGAGAAAGACTACAACCCTGTCTTACTCCATTTCCAACCACTGCATCCCTTTCATGCCCTTCAACTCTGACAACCGCTGTCTGGTTTTTGTACAAGTTGTAAATAACCTTACGCTCCCTATATTTTACTCCTGCTTGCTTCAGAACTTTGTTACGCTTTACTGAGTCAAAACAGGTCATTGCTGCTTTATGAACTACGTAAAGACGTATCACATAGAATGATATGATTTGACAATAACCAAAATATACAGAAAAAAGAAAAAAAAAGGATACGGGAAACTACATTGGTTATTGCACTATGGACGTCGGGAAAAATCGGGTAATTTGCTATTACAATGTACCCATATTTTAGTTACGCCGAAACTCATCACTTTCTTTGTAGTATCGCTTGTGTAACAAAAATAGTGTTTGTACATTGTTGTGCGCAGTTAACTCTGAAACATATTTGAGATAGACGTCACAGTTAGCGAAAGACATGAAGTTACTAAAAAGCAATTATGATTAAATCTTCCTAGGAAATTTTTAAGTATGAAATTGCATGCAGACATCTCCAGAAATTAAATCTCAGTAACTGCACTGTCGAGAAATGCGAGGTAATTGCTAGCTAGAGATGTGCAAAACTTCTCGCGGAGATGGTGATGTCGTTGGACAAAGTTAGTTACGGCAATCATGCAAATACTAAGGTTAATTCAAAAGAAAAAGGTCAACAGTATTTAGAATTCTGGGCTGTCGTGTCATATCTGCTCGTCGCTCTTGAATGAAACTGTATTTAATTTCGTGGCATGTTTTTTATACGGAATTCTTGAAGTCAACGTTCAGTTCAATCATTAACATGTCTTTCCCGTTCTCTATACATCCTAATAACGTAGAATAAGACGTGACGCTATACTGAGTGGTCGGAAATTCCCGTTAAAACTTGTAGGACTTCTAGAGGGTAGTGAGTACGTAACATTTTGAATAGCAACCCATGTACGGAAACGTATCTTCGTTAGCAGACTGCAGTGTGGCACCGCGTCAAACGCTTTTTTGAAATCGAGAAAAACACGATCAACCTGTTGCCCTTCATCCATGGTTCTCAAGATCTCATGTGAGAAAAGGGTAAGCTGAGTTTCACATGAACGATGTTTCCTAAACCCGTGCTGATTCACAGAAAGAGGCTTTTCCATCTCAAGGGAATTTACTATATTCGAACTGAGAACATGCCCCAAAATTCTACAGAAAACTGTGAACGATATTGGCCTGTAATTATGTGGGTCAGCTCTCTTTCCTTTCTTATAAACAGGAGTCATCTGCGCTTTTTTTCCAATCACTAGGAACTTTGCGCTGAATTAAAAGATTGGCAATAAATGCACGCCAAGAAAGGTGCCAAGGCCGCAGAATACTCTTTGTAAAACTGAACTGGTTTTCCATCCGGACCAGGAGACTTTTTCGTATTTAGCTCTGTCAGCTGCTTCTCTACACCGGAAATACCTATTACTATGTCATCCATTTCGGAGTTAGTACGTTGATCAAATGATGGTACACTTGTACGGTCCTCCCTCGTGAAAGATTTCTTAAAGGTAAAATTTACAACTTCAGCTTTCCGTTTGCTTTCTTCTGTTACTGCCCCGGAATGATTAACAAGTGACTGGATAGTGGGCTTTGACCCGCTTATCGATTTTACATAGAACCAGAAATTTTTCGGGTTTTCGGAAAGATATTTTGATAAGGTATGGCTGTGGTAATTATTGTATACTTCACGCATCGATATTTTTATTGGCACGGCCTATTTCCTTCCCGATTCTTGACGAAAACTAAGCGAACGTCTGCTCCGGCATTGAGGCTACGATGCGCGAGGCCGCTCCCCGTCGGGGGTTCGAATCCCCCCTCGGGCATGGATGTTTGTGTCTTCTTTAGTATAAGGTAGTTCATAAGTAGTTTGTAAGTTTAGGGACTGATGACCCCGCAGCTAAGTCCCTTAAGTTTAATAGACATTTTAGACATTTGTGCTCCGTCTCTAATGAGCGTGATGTCGACGGGTCATTAAAACCCATCCTTACATCTCCTTTTTAAAAATACGACGAGAACCGGCATATCGAGAAGGCAGAAAAAGGCAACCAAGAAGCCAAGATAGTTTAGTTCGTATGGAAAGCGAGATAGAGAGTGACCTGGCATCGAGCTAGACAGCTGCTAGTATCGTCTGCCCTACAACCCAGAAGTTCATGGCCGGCCGCGTCAACTCCACGCCCTGCACAAATTAATTAGCCTGTCAATCCGCAAATGGCCTCGGCGAGCATCTGATACTGCCGCGTCAGCAAATTTTCTGCTTGGCTGGCAGGAAATCAATACGGTTTACGCTTGTGATGGCAAGGAAAAAAAAGATACTCTTATCGTCGACTCTTATTGCTGACCAGAATTAAACGACTGAAAGCAAAGATAGGTAAGGCACATTTAAATATTTTCAGCATACGATGTTTCCCCGATAAAAGTGACACATAAGATAATTTTAAGTTAAACAAACAACTCATTATGCATTCATACATAGAAAAGAATCTTAAACTCCGAAAATGGCGGCCACTGTTTTGTCTAACAATAAGAGACTAGTTGGACTACTGCCAAGAAAACTGACCTCTCACTCGATGCAGAGTATTTTAAATTCCTGTCGAGCCATCTTCATATGCGTTTTACATTGATAAATAAAGTTGTACTAACAGTTAGTTAGTCCCTTAAATCGGTTCAGACCAGTGGTTTACAACCTCTGTCTGAACTGTGGGTCCAGATTGCCTAAACGACAACGAGCCATTGAAACTCGGATTACCCAGATTTTCCTTCAGACAGCTTCACACGACGAAAATCAAGGAATTGGCTATTAAATTGACGTTTTGTTCAGAACAATACAGAAGTAACCATTGCCATAACAATACGAACTGTACATCATGTTTCAAAACAACACCAAACAATTTCCTGTTGGCGTAGAAGATACTAGCCGGTGCAAATTGCGGATGGGGAGTTACGTACAAAAAAATTATGGACTGATATTAAGATATTGGTTCCGAGTCCACACCATTCTGTACGTCACCCTATAAACTGCTCCTTCAAAGATGGGAGAGATGCAATGTTATTCCACCTCATATAGGACAATTCCTACAGAAGCACTTTAGTATTTACGTTTTCTTTCGGGTTGACGACAGGTCATCAGAAATACGAAGGCCAACGCGTATTGTGAAAAGAGTCCACTTTTCCATGAAAATGTATCAACTTCATCATCATACATGTTACATTACTACTTTATTAGCATTTAGTAAGTTCTTGCTCTTTGTCAGGTAAATTCGTACAAATGCGTTTGAGCTACAATGGCAGACGCAAACGGTTCGTATTGTTGTTACAACAAATTTAATTTACTTCCTTTCAGCTCTGTCTTTTATAATAATGATTACTACTTCAAGCTGGCGACGCTTGTTTCTCCAACCGCCGTAAAAACATTATTCTTCACATTTGCCTCTAGTTACGTTATTGGAAATGGTTACCGTTTGCAAATGTCTAATGTTACTGCGGCAATATATAATACTGAAGATGCGACGGGAATTACTTAATTGCCTCGCAATTAATAGTCTAACTGTGACCTGCACAGAGTCTCCATTTAATGTCCTACTGTTGGTCGAGGGGCGATCTTAAAATTCATTAAAAGATAGCATACAATTCGAAGCCAAGATTGGTCATTTATTCTGGATTACCTTATAGGGACATTAAAATGTTGGTTTTCAGTCTACCAATTAGTTCTTTGGCAACTTTGCTTGCTGAAACTGATAATCCAGAATAAATTACCAATATAGTAATCTTGGCTACATTAACCTGCAACGAGAACAATTAAAACTGACCAAGAAGTTTAAATACCTGGGCACTTAAAGTCAACGTGATGGAGGACTGGAGACTGAAATACAACAGAGGATGAACTGGAGAAAATAGAGTGGAATACTCTTTGACAAAAATGTTAGCTACAGAATGAAAGGAAATCTGTATACTTTTATGAAGAGACCTGCGATTTCTACAGTGTCGAAATCTGGTCAATCATTAAATCCAAAGAGAGGAAGATGGAAGTGGCAGAAATGAGAATGTTAAGATGGATGAATGGAGTTACTAGAAAAGATAGACAAGGAATGAGTACATTAGAGGAGGAACGAAATTGGGACCCATAGGAAAGAAGATGCAAGAATGTAGACTAAGATGGTATGGGCATGTGCAGAGACTAGGGGAGTATTACATAGGGATAACAGTCGATAACCTAAATGTTGAAGGATCAACGAGAAAAGGAAGACCAAAACTAAGATGGAAAGATAAGGCAACAGGAGATCTTAGAGAGAAACGTTTGAAGAAGAAAGAAGCACCGTGTATTTATTTATGGAAGAGGAGAATCCAACATAACATGACGTGGGAAAAGGCTGAGATTAAGAAGAAGATAGCGATTGTGGCGAGGAAGTGTATTATTTCTTCTAATAAGTCTCCATGTGTACTTCAAAACATCATCTGTAATACCAGGGTGTTTTCGAGATCAATCTGAAATCTACTCCAGTCACTAACAGTAGAAATCTAATGTTCAGCTTCCCACTTTCGCCTTCTAACAGTTAAAAGATTAACATCTGGGACAAAAAATACGGGTTCAGAAATTTACATGAGGAATGTAGTACATTCTCTGTCCATTCCTCAATATTCTTATATTTATAGTATAAATCTAAAAATATTGTAAAGAAGTAATCCTTCTGTTGTTTGTGAGTGGCTAGATTCTATAATTCTGTAGTGTGCTCATGTGAGTGTTACTCCTGAGGCAATTGCTGCAGGGGAATTAGCACAGGATTGAAAGGTTCAATTCCTAGCGTTATCTAGATACACTGAGTTGGAAAAGCTCATGGCGGACATCCTAATGTCGCCTCGGACCTCCTTTTGCCCAACGAAGTGCTGCAACTCGACGTGGCATGGACGCAAGACATTTAGAGTGCACGACAGGAGTATTGAGCCGTTTTGCCCCTAAACCTGTCCATAAATGCAACACGCTATTTTGTCGAAAACTGTCACTGTGACATCTGTGTCTTTACCACTGTAAGGTTTACAATTTCTAAAATATTACCGGTGGAGAATTTTGTCCAGAAACTGACGCATCGATTATGTCCCACAAATATTCCTTGTGATTCATACCGGAAGATCTGGGTGGCTGAAATCCTCCTAAATGTTCTTTAATCACGAACATTTCTGCCTCGGTGAAAATATCTTCAAGCATCAAAACAAACATTTCTCATCAATTATCAGTTCAGTTGGACCAGTCCATGCCATGTAAAAATGTCCCACACTACTGTGGAAGTACCACCAACTTGCACAGTGCTTTTTTGACAAATGTTCAAATGTTTGTAGAGCTTCTGGGACTTAACTACGGGGTCATCAGTCCCTAGCTTTTTTGACAAGTTGGGTGCATGACGTGGAGGGGCCTTCGCCATATTTGAACCCTATCATCAGCTCTTACCAAATCGAATCGGAATTCATCTGATCAAGCCACACTATTCCAATCGTCTGGAATACAGTCGATGTGGTCCTTGTTATCTGCTTTAAGTACTCAAGTCGATCGCCTGCAGCCGCAGTCTTTTAACGCGAAACGCGCCGCACTCATTCCTGAAGTTATTTCGCGCTGTGTTGCTCCGTGTTAGCTCTACAACTCAAACAAAGCGCCGCTGCTATAGGCCATTAGCTACAGGATGCCGATCACTGATGAAAGGTAACGCCTGATATTTGGTATTTTCGGCGCACTCTTGATAGTGTGAATCTCGGGATACAGAAGTCCCTAAAGAACATTGTAATGAATGTTCCAGATCACTGCTACAGCAGTTTCAGTTTTTTTGCCATTATCTAGCGCCTGCGTATATAAGAATTACGTTAATCAATTTCCATTCGATTACAAATCAAATACGAAAATACATACAAAAATTTTGTTATAAAGTTTCCTTCTAACTTACGTCTACGATGTTTTGAGTTAGTTACTAACATCTGGCGTGACTGTTCTAAAAACTGCGGTGAACCAATCACGTATTTCGGAGCTGTATACGTTTTTAGCTGCCAGGTTTTATGCAACTTGTTGCGCTATGACGTTACACTACAGAAAACTTATATTTTGTGTAATTAGCAACAGTTCTGCGAAAGATGTTTTACATACCTATAGTAATCGACTATGTTATCAGAGACTTTTAACGTTGACATTGGTCACAGAGGATTATTTCGTTTTTAGCTACCTCTGGTCATTAAGTACATCTTTGCTTCTCAGCCTTTTTCATCGATAAAGTCAATAAAATTAACTAGATAATTTTTATGTTTGAAATCAGTGTGTTCATTAAGTATTTCATTCGCATAATTTTTAGTGTGAATATATATTTCAAATTCCTCCAAAATATTCATTTCTATTCCCTTTGGTATTTTATGTAATATCGTAAGTGCATTTTCGATGTTAAGTGCTGAGTGGTTTTCGTTTCTGAGATGTATACAGAACCTAGACTTTTTTGTCACCTATTCTTACGTGTTCACGAAATCTTGTGAGGAAATTACGTCCGGTCTGACCAATGTAAAAGCTGTTACAGTTGTCACATGTGATTTTATAAATACCTGGTTCTAAGTATGGGGAATTTCTGATGGATGCAAAGTGTAATTTTGTTCTTAGATTGTTATTAATGCGAAAGGCGAATTTAATGCTGGTGTTTTGGGAAAAGTTCGTTAATTTTGTTGGATATTTTACCGAAGTATGTGGCAGGTATGTATTTAAATTTGCTATGTATTGTTTTCTCTAGCTACGTGGATGTCTTTGAGTGTTTGGTCTTCATTTGGCGTAATTTGTTTCTTACACAACTGAGTGCCATTCTCAGGATTAAAGTTGTTTCTGAATTCTATGTACTGAAAAACTGAAAGTTCTTTATCAATTGCTGCTCTCTGGAGAGGTAACGTCATCATCCTATTATTCATTGAGTTGAAAAATGCTATTTTATGTGACATGGGATGACATGAGTCAGCATTTATGATACAATCTGTGGTGGTACGCTTTCTATAAATTTCTAAGTTGTGTTGGTTGTTAATTTTAGTAACTGAAAGGTCTAAAAATTTATTGAATTATTTACTTCTTGTTCAATTGTTAATTTTATATTAGGGGGTAAGTTGTTAAAAAGTTGATAAATTTTTGTGTCGTCATTGGTTCCATTTATAAGCATCGGAGTGTCATCTACATGTCGGTAGTAATAAACAATTTGTTTTAAAATATGTTGTTCAGATGTGAATAGCTTATCTTCTAGGGTATTTACAAAGATGTCTGCTAATGTACTTGCTATGCTACTTCCTATGGCTACAACGTCTGCTTGAGTATAAATTTTGTTATTGAATTCGAAATAATTCTGTGATAAGATACTTGTTAGGAGATTAATAATTTTATTCTTTTCCATTATAGAAATTTTCCTGTATTGTAAGTAGTGATCTGGAACTTTCATTACAATCTCCATCAACGACATTTATCACAGTGCAGGCCCATCAATCAGGAAGTTAAATTCCCTGAAGATTTCCGAAACTGAATGTCCCAGGCGTCCAACTCCACTCTAAAACTCTATCAGTTCCTACCAAGTGGCCGTAATCACATCGGAAACCATTTAACATGAATCACCGGAGTACAAATATCAGCTGTGCTGACGCACCGTCATTATATACCCTGTATACCGTCAGCAGGGGTGAAGTCGATCAGGTGGTGGGAAGTCGACTGGCAATACAGCATTATAATTTACACTACTTCCGCCTGGCGGTACATCCTGGAACTTCACGCTACACATACTTGTTGGAAGCCAATGAGTTGCAGAGTAGTGTTTACCTGTAGAATTTTCTCTCTGAGTATCCGTTCAGCGGGATTGTGGGATGTAAACAAATGCATTTTGGTGGCCTGCGAATGAAGCAAGACTAAACCTGTCACAATACAACCTTATAGTCATATAATTATGCTCTTTTCGGACTGTTAGTCGGTAAGTGAACTCATTGTCATTTGGTTTATGTATTTCCAAAAGCAGAAGTTTGTTGTATGGACGAGTAGTGATCTAAAATTGAATTGTCGTATTTTGTAGCGTGAAAGAAGGTGGGAAGAGAGGGAAAAAGGAACTACAATCCAGTATATCTGGAAAATGCCGTTCAGGAAGTGAAGAAAGGGAAGTTGATTATTCGTAAAGCATCTGAGTGTTACGGTGTGCCCTATACAACGTTAAATGAGTGGGTGAAGGGAAAAAGTAGATATAAATATGGTGGGCAGCCTGTTCTTAGTTCAGTAGACGAAGAATGTTTAGCTCATGGATTGATCAAGTGTATTTCCAGATGTTCCTGATGTACAAAAGACTCCCTTCACACAAATTGTAACAAAAACGAAGCCTAAGAGTACTGATCGTGGGGGTTGGAACACTTGCGCGGAGTAGTGACACTTGCGCGGAACCCGGGGCCCTTGGGGCGGCTAATGGCTTTTCCTGGGTACAGGCACACCAAGAAGTCTAGCACTGCTGTTGTCAAGTTTCCACACTGTCAACATAACACGAAAATCAGTGAAATAGCACAACCCTTTGCAAGCTGAAGAGCAATATAGTAACTTGTTCTAACTACATATAAATCCGTTGAGTGTTCCTCCAGTAAAAAAAAAAAAAAGGTATTTTAATAGGGATAATGTATGGAGAGTTAGTCTCTGCTACTACAAGACTATGACTTTCCACAGTCATACCTCCTAAAAGCATATTATTCAGAACACTAAGCATATCAAGACACCTGCGCAAGCAATAAATATATTAGGCATCCTGCACAGATACGTTGATGAAATTGACCGCTATGTAGTTAACCCCACTATCACGCAACTTCCATCTCTTTAAAAATAGCTACTATGCTTTTTAATAGGAGATGAAACCTTAAACCTTCAATTAAAAAACGTTAATAATAAGTCAATGAGTATTTTACATACTTAAAGCGTTTATTCGTATACCCCAAAACGATTTGGCTGTATTCGAATTACAAATACATCTAAGAAATATATGGAATACGGAATGTGTAAGAGAATGTCACACACCGAAAAATGCTAAAGGTAAATTATATTTTCCATCACCGCATATAGAACCATTTTTACTCCGAACTTGGCATAAACCAACAGGGAGAAACAAGTTGCAAGACTTCCAGGAAAAATGAAGCGAAATTGGCAGCCAATAGTTGGATATAAATTACATTGCCTGTTAACTGTATAAATATAAATTACGGAATACGCGGAACTACTGTGCAGTACAGTCAAAAAGGTCTAAGGTAATAGGCAGTGGTTTACAATCAGATATCCGTATCACTCTTCTCCTCAAGAAGTCTGTGTGAAGATTTATATTCAGAACATTCAAGAAAAAGGTGTTGAAACTATAAGAAGCAGCTCATTTACTCAGGAAGGGAAAACGTTATGGTGCCCGTAAATTTGAATGGCTGTATCTCTTGTAGTAACATTTAATTTTTGATAAAATGTTAAAATCCAATATACCAGAATTTTGTTTTTCTAAACTCAGTGCCAACTTTTTTTTGTCGAAATTTTTGCAGGAAGTAGTCTTGACGTGATTTCATACTTCTATGCATTAATATTATCAAACATGTAATTTGTGTCACAAATTGCGCGGCCGGTCCGGTCGGAGGTTCGAGTCCTTCCTCGGACATAGGTATGTTTGTTTGTACTTTGCCTAAGTTAAAGTAAGATTAAGTAGTGTGTAAGTCTAGCGACCAATGATCTAAGTAGTTTGGCCGCATAAGACTACACATATACACGTAATTTATTTATTTCATAACCACATTTAAGTACTAATAATTAAAGAAACTTAAAAGAGAAATTTGAAGTAAACACTGAAAACAAATGATTGATATTTCTCATAAGATGAATGCCCACAACCGTTGACTTATGTCTTGTGTATGTACCTACAAATTCTGCCATATGAAAATTGTAGTGTGTGTCCCAAATATGTTTTTTCTGTAATAACATTAAAACATATTAAAAATTCAGAACTCGAAAATAAGTGAAGTTTTGGACTTGAAGCGCTTTGTGTTGCTACATCTTTACATAGTAGACACGATTTTAAAATTTGGTTACTATCGCCAAAGTAGACGAAACGTTAAATTTTTTGGTGTAATCTTCGCCGTGTAGACTGTATGTTGTAGAAGTCTACGTCGAACCTAATCATACCTCTGAGGAGAGAACGTTGTTTGCACTTCTCCTGCGTTTCCAGTCGGCTGTGCTGTGCTACGTAACGACATCGTACCGTTCCACTTTACCGAGAGCTATATATGTATTGGTGTGATGTCTGTTCTTTCGAAATAATACATCACACCAAGATATGTATCATTTAGACGCAAAGATTCTGGGTTCTGTTTTCATCGCTAACGCGATTAACAACGTTAGACCACGTGTGTAAACAAAATGTTCAAATGTTTGTATAGTCTATTGGACTTAACTACGGGGTCATCAGTCCCTAAACTTACAAACTACTTATGAACTACTTACGAACTAGGACGGCACAAATATCCATGCCCGACCGTAGTGGCCGTGCAGACCGTGACTGGAGCGCCTCAGTCTCCTCGGCTACCGCGGCCGGCGTGTGTAAACACGTAAAGGTTATGAGTGCCACTGGAAAAATGCATAAGTAACACCTGTTGTTTGAGACTTGAAGATGACCTGAAATTAGCCGAAATCGATATCTCATAATAAACGTAAGGTGTAGCTGTCTATATTTTATAATGCTATTCCTAACATATTTAGAAGCTGCTCAAAACCACCTACAAAAAACCTTTATAATGAGATTGTATATAATTCCACGATCAAATTGTGTTTTAGTTATTTGTAGTAATACACCCAAAGATCTGCCCTTGCTTTTAGTGCCTTGATCAGCTGTTTATTTTTAGAGGTATTACTAGGGACAGGAAAAATTCGCATTTGCGATAAATGCGAATATATATGCGAATTCTGACTCAAAATGCAGTAAATCCGAAATTGTAGTTAGCAACGGTTGCGCTCAATTCCGATTTCATCACATTCCTCTTCACATGGTGCTGTATTTTAAATCGAGTGATATGTGTATGACGTGTTATCTCCCTGTTGAATGAGGCTGTGATATCTCCGGGCCGTTACTACTGCTCCACCTCGCTCGGTGGGCCTTTCCCTGAATACGGCACAGGTAGCGGCTGGAGGGCGAGGAGTAGGGGTGGTGTATCCCTACTTCTGGAACACCCTGTTCACTACCTGCAGCGTCCGGGTCTCCGCGCAAGTGTCTACACATTCCCTTTCCGCGCAAGTGTCACTCCCCGCAAGTGTCACAAACTCCTGATCGTGGACGGTACAGTTTCCCAAATTCTGACATTTCAAACATTGAGTGAACATTCTTTATGATGCTAGATAATTTTATGTACGGTGGTTAATTTTTTAAAGGAAAATACAATGTTATAACCATAAAATAGTCTATTTGTTAATTTTAATAGATGTTTGGTCCCTGAGACAGACCCTCTACTATTTTAAAACTTCATGTAAACATAGCCTACCATACCTTGGGAGATATTTCAATGTTAAAGGCGATCGGTTTCACCACGTTGTCTGGGTGAAGCCGTTATAGGTCTTCAAAAAAATGAGTGATCTGCTTCACCCCGCTGGCTATTTCTATATTCAACATTAGATATAATGTCGAAATCCTAAGGATTATACGCAATATTTTTGAAACGAATTCTTCCAGAGGTTCCCTCGAAAACAACAGAGAAACTGAATTTTGTGATCGACGTTACCCCTTCTGACGGTACGCGACGCTATGGCCATCTGTGCCTATCGCTGACCCATGACTTTTGACACCAGAGTGTACCACGCCGCTTGGTAGCATATGAGGATAACGACGCTGTTATTGCCGTTCATCGCCGAATAGCCGGCGAGGACACAGAAAAACATACCACAAATCGAGATCTGTGCAGGGCAAGGAGCGGCCCTTATCGTCCAATGTGACGGTGAGGGTCAGGTCGCTCTGATAGGAGACCACTGTGGCAACTACCGAGAGCAGCGCGCGTTACGTCGGAGGCGGTCAGCACACGAGGAACCTGACAACTTGCCCTCTAAACGCATCCTCTCCTCTTGCAGTCATCCTGCCTCCAACCTTCGCTAGCCTCTCCCACTCCGCTATCTTCAACTCACTTATTCACTTCATACACCTTCTCTAACGAGAGGATGGAAGAAGTGCGAGGAATGAATAAGTGAGTTGAAACAGAGTGGGAGAGGACAGCGTAGATTGAGACCAGAATAATTGAAGTTCCCAAGTTTCTAATTTATTTACTACTGTGATGACCACCTCCGATGTATTGGCTGCCCTTAGTTGTTGTCACAGCGGACTGCTATCACAGTGACTTGACCCTGACACTGATCTTGTCTTCTTATAAAGTAATCCTTCCCCCTCTTCCCTGCACTCAACATTATTCGATTATCTTCTCATTACTTATTGATCTATCATATTTGGTTTGCTACTAGCAAAGTTCTTATCACGCAATATCTCTGACTTCCACCTATCACCCATCACTCCATCTGTACCTCATGGCGTAGGTTCTGAGTAAACCAAATTCATTTTCCCGTTTATCTCCTTTATTTTCCCTCCTCTCTTCTACATGACGAAAATTTGTTTTCCCAATGTTACAATGTTTATTTTTGTTGCTTTGATGTCACTATCGACGCTACTGAGTTGACGTAAGTACTGGTCACCTACTCAATCTCTTTCGAGTACTACTTTTATTTAAAAAAATATAGTTTTCCTAGGTCCTCTGATTGAGCTATAAATGCTGTACTCGTGTGCAATTTCGTAGGCGAAAACTAAGGCAAAGTAAGAGAGGTACGTCTGGATAGTTACAAAAACGTAAAAATTATTGCAAAGGGATATCCTCTAGTTGTATATGAATTCACAAAGTAAGGCTCTGAGAGCAGAAATAGTAGAAACAAAGGATGGAAGTTAGGGTTCAGAAACGTCCCATCAACTATGAGACAGAGCACAAGCTCGGATAATGGCAGACAATTTGGCGTTTCCTTTAACAGGAACAATGCCAGCGCCTACTTTGAGTGATTCAGGGAAACGACATAAAAATCTATATCTGGGTAACCGGGCAGGTCTAGCTCGTGTGCCAATTCTCCGAAAGGACCTTTTTCAAACTCGCTCATTTGGCTCTAGGAAGCACGAGTGCGTCTCAATGACATGGTGCCACACGTGGATATCATTGACCCTAATGTCTGTAAATATTACTTATACAAGGGTTGTGGTAACAACGTCACTACGCTATCTATTGGCGTAAACCATTATTAGACCATTTACTATCCCTCCGGTGGCATCTGCATCAACGAGTCAAAATCGACGCAGTGTTTCCAGGTGAGCTAATTTTTCCCGGCATCTTGATGTGCCTTGACTTCATATAGAACCTAGTAGCGTAGAGCTTCGTTGTAGACGAAACAGCGGCGGACTAAGGGTGGCGGGGGCGGACCGCTCCGGGCCTCCGGCTTCCAAATACCTCGAAAGGATTTTTTTATTTTTTATTTTTTTATTCACTTATTTATTTATTTTGTGCGCTTAGCATGTAGTTCTGCTGGGGCGTCCCGAATCTCGGAAGTTATTTTTTCAGACTGTCCCGTGCCTCTCGTCCTGGAAGGGGCCTCCAAATCTTTTTTATAGTAATACTAGCTGAAAACCAGGCGATGCCCGCGTATTTATTTTTTCCTGCCATTTTCAGTTATATATTAATTTGTATAAGTTCTGTAAGTGTGTAAAATCTCTTGGGAATGCAATTAGTACTAAAGAAGTAATAGATTAAAACTGGGTGCGCGATGGGGCGGTTTTCCATGAACGTTACTGTTTATGTACTCATATCTCATGAACTACGTGTTGTACTGTGATACAATTTAGAAGGTCCATTCATATATATGTGTGTGTGTACTGTCTGTAAAATTTCCTGCGGCTACAATTTGTAATGTAGAAATTATAAATTATAACTTCATACCGAAAACCGTAGTTTAACTCCATAAACAGCGGAAAAGTAGTAAGCGAGAAACTTTTTTCCTTTCATGATTTTGCTATGGTTGTCAGCGAGAAAAAAATTTAATAAAGGTTTGAAATTTTGTTTAAAGTTGGTTGCAATTAGCTAAGTACTATCATTCTCATACAGTGTATTTATAAAGTCTCGTCTCATTATGTGGCAGTTTCTTGAAACTATATTGTTTATGACGTTATATCTCCTGAACCATGTGTCGTATGTGGTTCTTACTCCTACAGCAATTGTTGTCTCACGTAAGGAAATGTGCACTAAATGTGGTTAAAATTGGTCCAGTAGTTTTGGAGAAAATGAGTATCATTGTCGCAAAATGCAGCAGTTTTTCGCGCATCTCATTGTTTATGACGCCATATCTCGTGAACTATATATCGTTTGTGATTCTTACACTTATGGCGACCGTCCTCATGGATTGAAACTTACGTGTACAAAATGTCATAAACATTGGAACAAAACTGTAGATTTCTATGCAACACGTACAAACATACGGACACACTGCTTTATTAGACATGTATTTCCAAGTGGTCGTGACGGGCAGGGGGGGGGGGGGGGGTTCCTTTCGTTTCGCCGCCGCCCTGGGCCTCCAACAGGCTTAGTCCGCCACTGAGACGACACCTTGCTCGTCACATAATTCTGCTGACATGTGCACTGGAACTTACGGTTCAGAGGGCGACAGCTGTACGCCCGCGTGCTGACATTGAGGAACAGGTGTCGTGCAGCACGGCTAGCTGCAAGTGGAGAAAGCGAGCCACCGCCCAAGGCCTGGCTGCGGTTTCTGCTGCTGACGGCTGAGGTTCCTCCAGGGATTCCCAGCGCTCTCTACTGCGGCCTTGCAAAGTGGCGTTGCTGACGCCCGATGCTACTGTCTAAAACGAGTTTTATTTAGCTTGTGGTGTTACGAAGGGAATTACTGAATATGCTATGAGCAGTGCACCGAAGTTCTCTTCGTATTTGCTTCATTGCCATATGCAAACAAAAATGTAAACGAAATAAGCAGATCTTCAGTCGAATAACCATTCTGAAAACTTAGTATCAGTGTGTGGGGTCTTCATAGTGGATGCCTTCAGACTAACCTCGCTGCCTCTGGATGGCAACGCAAGGTCTTCTTCAGATATGTGAACTGATCTCTGGTACTTTACAGCACTCTTCCTATTGGGGAGTATCGCAGTACCTTAGTTCGCCGCGGTGGAGTAGCCGAGCGGTCTAAGGCGCCTCGCTGCGGAACGCGCGGTTGCTCCCCGTCGGACGTTCGAGTCCTCCCCAGGGCATTAGGTTAGTTTCCCTTAGTTTAAGTAGTTTGTAAGCTACGGACTGATGACCACGCAGTTTGGTCCGATAGATTTACAAACATTTGAACATTTTTGTAGTACCTTAGTTGCTACTACATCCTAAGAGCCGTCGGCCCTTGTCTATCCAATTTTGTTCTTCCAAACCTCGTTTCTCCATTTTCTCTTGAATGGTATTTAACCACTTCTGTCGTAGTCTCCGATTCTTGGTGGAGTCGAAATCCATGTTTGTAATGGTATCCTTCCATGTCCCATATATCTTTTTTAATCTATGACCCACACATTTGACCCATACCTCATGGCAGGTTCCATTATTGCCTTAAGTATAGTCTTCTTTGTCTGGCAGACGAATTGGTCCTCCACAGTACCGGAAGAAGTTAATCACATTCTTCTTCCCTTTCTCTAGCTTCTTCCTTCTGCCCTTCTCGTCCCCTACATCTTCAGTCTTCCTACCGCACTTAATCTCTGAGGGAACAAGGGATACCTTTGATATCGAAGACTCTGAACCGCCCAAACCATGCTTAATGTAACACTCGATCATTAAAACAGAGATTTTCTGTGTGTCATTTCCAAGCAGAACGTTGCATTCTAAGTGATATTTTGGTAAGAGAAAGAAAATAGTAAGATATCAGTACTCTCGCAGGGAAATTATAGGCAATTCAATGACGTCAGTGCCGATCGAAGTATCAAGAACCCTCTCCTCCATGTATTTATAATAGCGTAAAACACACATACTACACACCTTTTGTCCTTATATTAGTTCTCTAAATTCAGATGCAGTCACTCTGTGATTTACAATCAATTTTCTTTTTGGTTGCAATATGCTTTGTGGCAGGCAGGGTATGACAACCATATCTGTTAAAACTATAATTACTATGGCTTTTGATATTGAACTGCTTGAATGTGGAAGTGATACTGAATGTAAAAACTTGATTTTAGTCAGGTATTCAGACTGTACTCTTCCACTTTGTTTTAACCCCTTCATCTACAGTCCGCATCTGCACCTTGAGGTAATGTAAACATTATCAGGTTTGTAGGATGTGTGTGTTTTGCGCTGTTATAATTTCTTTAAGCAGAGAGTTTTTGACACTGCTGATTGAGAATGTAATGGTAGATTGACAGAAACGTTATGGGAAACCTACTCCAAGCAGTGTTAATACATACATATATATGTCTATACAAGTGGTGTCTATTTTTCAGGCATATTTGGAAATACAGACTTTTTTTCTTCATCCTGCATTCATTATGCCATTTAGAAATCTAGTGCCCACTAAGACTTAATGTCTTAAATTTCTTTGTATCTTGAATGTGAATGGAACTTGACACAATAGTTCATTTAAATCGTAATATTAATACCTGACCACGAAAATTGACATACTGATTTTTAATATGAACTAAAACTGACTGTGATCGGAATTCGACCAGTTGTGTTTACGAAGTAACTGGTACATCTTTCGACCGGTCCTCATGGCAGCGGTCACACGTGATTTTTGTTTATAACAAACCCCCTTTCGTTTAAATGTTTCATTGGCCTCCTTTTATAACTAGTATTAAAAATCGGTACTAAGATTTTCAAGTTCGCGTATTTATATAATGATTGTACTTGGAGGTCAATGAGAGTTATATAATTAGAAAGGAGCTTTGCCACAGTTGTGTGTACCTAGCCGTTAGGAGTCACAAAAGGAAGCAGATATTTTCATACCTATAGCGCTAATGTTGCGTTACGCAATAAAATATCGAACTGTCACAATACGTAAATAGAAATTGTAGTGGGCAATGTCTGCCCTGCATATCGATTAGATGCCATAATAGAAAACACACGAAAGTAACGCTTCGTGAAATTACAATCTAGGGACATTCATGTTTAATTGGTTCATTTGCAGTAACAAACGCATTTTGGAGAGCTACAAAGTAGCAGATGCTAAGTCGATCATGATGTCAGCAGTGGAAATCAAAACATCTTTGTAACGACGTCGATAAATAGCGATGGCTAAGAAAATAAACTTTCTTTTGTAACTTTTCTGTCATTCCGCACAACCTCAACAACGTAAATCAGAGTATCGATTTAACTGGTGTACTTTCTCTGTGAATCTATGTTCGCAAAAATCATTCTATTTGACTGCCCATACATTCCACATCACAGTGAGAGATAGCGAAGCGTAGCCGGTTTTAGATAGTAACAATAATCATCTCGTGGAAGTGGCTTTCTTGTTAATTCCGTATTTGCTAAGATGAAGAGTAATTTCACCTTATGCGAGTCTCCACTGTCTTTCCATCCAGACATATTTCGGGAAGTATATGCTATATTCATTGGAATTTATGCCTTTAATTTTAGAAGATTGTTATGACATACCAGAGTATAGTCTGGGGTGTATAAACATTTAGCTGTATTATTTACATTTGTTATTAGAGTAGCAAATGCACAAATGTCTTCGCTATTCTATTAATAAATGTAAACGATTCAGAAAAAGGTTTGTAGAACCCAGACTAAACTCTGATATGTGATAACAATTTTCAAAAATTGAAGGCATAAATCCCAGTGAATATAGATAGCATAGAATAACTGTAACACTTAATAACAATTTTTAGGAATTGAATACACAAAAGCCACTGAAGAAAGCAAATAAGTGCTGAAACACGTCTGGGCGAATAAGTAAATAGGTCTTACAGAAGGATTTCCTCACCAGTTTTGTAATAATAATTATTATTGTAAGATTTGATTTAATTTCCAGGATAGATGTGCTCAACTACCACACAGTGATGAACAAATCAAATATAATATGCACATTGGTCGTTAATAATTTTTAGCCGGCCGCGGTGGCCGAGGGGACTGAGGCGCTGCAGTCACGGTCTACACGGCCACTACGGTCGGGGGTTCGAATTCCCCCTCGGGCATGGATATTTGTGCCGTCCTTAGTTCATAAGTAGTTTGTAAGTTTAGGGACGGATGACCCCGTAGTTAAGTCTCATACGCTTAACAAACATTTGAACTTAATTGTTAAAGCAGCAGATCGATTTCGATCACATAGTGATCTTTTTCAATGCATCTTCAAGCAGGCATTGTGAATAAAATATGTACAAATTGAAATAACATCTGCCACTGTGTTGGAAATAAATTTCTGAGCATATCATTATGATCTTAAACCCTAGAACTGCAATTTATTTCCAACACAGTTGCAGCTGATTTTCCAGTTTGTACTTATTTTATTCACAATGCCTGCTTGAAGATGCATAAAAAAAAATAAAAAAAAACATATAAAAAAACAGTATGTTATGGAAATCGATCTGCTGCTTTAACAATAAAGTATTAACGACCAATGCTGCATATTACATTTGGTTTGTTAATAATTATTGCTATAATCAGGAATCTCTGTAGTGCTTCGCATTTATGTAAGGAATTTGAATATCGTTACGAATGTGGTCGTTACGTAATCTGCGTTGTCTATCTTAAGACGTTTCTGATTCCCTTTTAGCATTATACTATTACAGTCTAAGAATAAATAGACGTCACGTACCACATAATACTGATCGTTATTAAAGTCTGAAAAACGAAACTGCGTAAGCATCGTATTATTAACCCTTTAATGCATAGTGCAGCTGATCAGCTACATACCTTTTTTTTTCATAATCTGTCAAACTGTTCAACATTTTACCACAAAGTCATCTGCTATGTAGCTAGTAGCTCGTCCCAGAAATTATAAATTGTAGAGTGCTACTGAATCATTTGGACAGTTAGCTTCATTGAGTTACTTCTAACAAGTGCGTTTGTTTACTTTAGTATTCCTCCTTTGTCATGTAAAAGTAGTCAATCACATACTACTGTTGCATTATGAGTTACTTTCTGGAAAAATGGAAGACACAATAGTGACATTTACTGCATCAGGTACATCATGGAAGCAATATATAACTGACCAGCTATGAACGTTTTGTTGCTAGTAGTGTACAATAATTTAAAGGATTTTTTTCAATATTTTTCTCTGCATATACGCACTACACATTAATCGTGGTAGTTTTTATAGCTTTTTATCGTGCATTAAAGGGTTAAAGGATAACCGCATTCGTGGTAATTTTTATAGCTTTTTATAGTGCATTACAGGGTTAAAGAATAACAACATTTTCGCGTGTCCGTACAATTCCTGTCACAGAACTTACAGCTTTTCGTCAAAGTATTGATTGCTCTATTTTCGCAAATTTTTGTTCGACAGGTTCACTCTCTGCCACCCTTATTCATGAATTACAGCGTTCATTGGTAAAAATCCGGTGAGTAGTTTTAGAGTTTATTGATGACGGACATACATGGCGGAAGAACTTTGTGTTATAGTTACTAGTTGAAAACTCGGCGTTTCCCGGGGATTTATTCATTTATTCTTGCCATTTTTCAGGTATATATTCATTTGTATAAGGGTTGTATGTCTGTAAAATCTCTTGGGAATACAATTAGTAGTAAATAAGTACAGGTCGTACTGTGATACACTGTAGAGGGTACACTCAACTATATGCGTATACATTGCTTGTAAAATTTCCTGCGGCTACAAATTCTAGTGTTAAAATTATAAATTATAACGTCATACGAAATGCCTTAGTTTTACTCCATAAACAGCAGAAAAGTAGTAAGCGAGAAACTTTTTTCCTTTCATCATTTTGCTATTGTTGTCAGCGAGAAAAAGTTTAATAAAGGTTTGAAATTATGTTTAATGTTTGTTTCAAGTCGCTAAGTATTCTCATTCTCAATAGCGTATTTATAAAGTCTCGCCGCATTATGTGGCAGTTCTATGCGATTCCTATAGTTTTTGACGACGGATCTTCTGACCCATGTGTCGAATGTGATTCTTAACCCTGCAGCAATTGTTACCTCACGGTAAGGAATGTATGTATCAAATTTGGCTGAAATCGGTCCAGTGGTTTAGAAGAAAATGAGCAGCATTGTCGCTAAACGCAGCAGTTTTTCGCGCATCTCATTGTTTATGACGTCACATCTCGTGAACTATATATCGCACGTGATTCTTACATTTACGGCGACCGTTCTTATGGATTGAAGATTACGTGTACAAAATTTCATAAAGATTGGAACAAAACTGTAGATTTGTATGCAACACGTGCAAACATACGAACACTCTGCATTATATATTAGATTTGAATGTATCTTGATCAGTAGTGAAGTAGAGTTTGCTATATCCAGTATAGTACCTAGCTACATATAGAGAATGTCTGAAAGCAATGAGCTTTCTCATCACACTGACTATATGCACAGTTTAGTTGATGGCACAAAATAGCTAAGACACACGGCATACGTGTATCGGTAACTGCGCTAGAAGACAGGAGCTCGGTGACTTACATTTGCGCACAGACTCTGTGGGCGCGGCGTGGAATGCCGCGGGCAGCAACAGACCCAGCACCAGCAGTAGTGGCAGCGTCGCTTGCGTCTTCATGGCGGACCAGCGGCTGTGTGTGCCAGCGACGCCGCCACCTGCTCTTATATAGGCGCGCCAGCGGCGTGACGTCACTCGCAGAGGGCACGCTGGCCGAGCCACTCGCGATGGCCGCTGCACACTTTTTCCCTTTGTCCCACCGGCATCCACTGCACACGTCCCGTGATATCTCTCCGCCCTCCCACTATCAGCTACCCTGTAACCATTAATCATGTCGCTATTCACCCGTTATACGACGCACTCTCAGTGGCAGTTGACCTAAAGGTTCGATTTAATAACTTGATTGATACCTCCGACGAAGTTTTCCTTCTGATAAGCAATGCTAGTATGCTGCGGTGCATGTGCACCTACATCCCATCATCCCCCCAACTACACACACACCGTATCCCACCCTCCAGGAAGTTTCAACTGACGTCGTCTCCCAGGGAATAAGATTAGTTCTGAGATATATCCATCCTACCAAATGTAATGCTTTTACACCTGTCTCATCCAACATCAGGGCTTCCATCTCCTTTCATCCATCCCATCGCTGTTCATGGACCAATTTAAACTTCTAACCCATCCTACCCAAAAAAAATGTTCAAATGCTGTAAATCTATCGGACCAAACTGCGTGGTCATCAGTCCGTAGCTTAAAAACTACTTAAACTAACCTCAAGACAACACACACACTCATGGCATAGAGAGGACTCGAACCTCCGACGGCGAGCAGCCGCGCGCTCCGCAGCGAGGTGCCTTAGACCGCTCGGCTACTCCACCGCGGCCATCCTACCCATCCCCTTCGTGTACACCGTATATTTACCTTAAAAGCCCTGCACAATAACCCCCTCAATTATTTTTGCCGGCCGCGGTGACCGAGGGGACTGAGGCGCTCCAGTCACGGTCTGCACGGCCACTACGGTCGGGGGTTCGAATCCCCCCTCGGGCATGGATATTTGTGCCGTCCTTAGGATAAGCTAGTTGATAACTAGTTTGTAAGTTTAGGGACTGGTGACCCCGTAGTTAAGTCCCATAAGCTATACAAACATTTGAACATTTGAATTATTTTTACACCCAAGCCACTCAACACTACAGAACACATTATTTCGCTCTCACGTACATTAGAATTACTGTGACACTGCAGAACTTTTCTTAAATCTATATTAATAAAAATTAATTGCAGCATGTATGAAAGCGCATCACTTGAGAATGGCTTCACCGATTTGTTTGTTGTGCTCGAAATTCTCAAGACAAGGTTTTTACGAAAGAAAATGTTTGGAAAATCTACCGGAAAATATCAGAATTTGAGAAAAACTTTAAAGTACACTTCCAGTTCGGATCATTTTATACATTCTGCAGCAATCCGCTTATTCATTCGCTACTCGCCTAGCGACCAAATGCGCTGTATCGGAGCGAACAAATACCTGTCCGTAGAATACAACCTTTAAAGATACGGCCATTAAAGCTACTAACCTCACAGATAGGTCTGTCTAAAAACCCTTTCCAATTAATTTACCCATCCATTTTGACTTTTATTCCCAATCAAGTTCCCGATTGCAATAACAATAAATAAGATTAGAAAGAAAGGGGGGGGAGGAGGAGATAGAGAATGTGAGAATGAAATGGATTGCAAAAAGACAGATATAGACGCAGAGAGGAGGCGGGGAGGAGGTGGATATGGTGCGGGATAAAAGGGAATGGTGTGAAGGTGATGGAAAAAGATAGTGCGAGTACGAGATGGACAAAGGAAGGGGGAGGAGGCGATGGGGAAATAGAGGGTGGAGGAAGAAATACAGGGAGAAGAAAAGAAGAAATTAGGCTGTATAACTCCTACAAATTAACTACTGCGAAGCGTTGCCGGGTTTGCTAGAAAAAAATGAAATATAAATTTAAAGAAGTCTTATGTTTTGTTGCGTTTTAATAAATAAATATATTTGTGTTCTATCGTTTCACCTCTTGGACACAACAACAGTTTTAATACCCTTAGATTTCAACATATCGACAGTTTCGCCGCGTTATTTTAATTCAACGGCGAACCTGGATTTATGGTTCTGCGTCAGCGGTCACCTTAACCATTAAGCTATGCGGACATGCGGACACGCTTCTCGTCCAGTACAAATTCTCCACACGCCCCATGTCATTACAGAGCCCCACCTGCTTGAACAGTCCGCTGCCGATATGCAGCATGCATGAATTCTTGAGACGGTCCCCATACCCGTACACGCCATCCGCTCGATAAAATTGGAAATAGCCGGCCGCGGTGGCCGAGGGGACTGAGGCGCTCCAGTCACGGTCTGCTCGGCCACTACGGTCGGGGGTTCGAATCCCCCCTCGGGCATGGATATTTGTGCCGTCTTTAGTATAAGGTAATTCATAAGTAGTTTGTAAGTTTAGGGACTGATGACCCCGTAGTTAAGCCCCATAAGCTTAACAAACAGTTGAAAATTGGAAATAGAATCGCAGACCAGGCAACAAGTTTCCAGTCATCAACAGTCCGATGTCGGCGTTGACGGGTCCAGATCAAGTGCAAGGCTTTGTGTCTCGCAGTCTACCCTTGCTGACTGCATGGCAAAAGCTTTACGCTTCATCTGGATCATCGGCTCTGAAAGCCCATATCGATGACGTTTCGATGGATGTTTCGCACGCTAACACTTGTTCATGGTCCAGCACTGAAATGTGCAGCAGTTTGCGGAAGTGTTGCTCCTCTTATCACGTTCTGTCTTCAGTCGTCGTTGGAGCAGTCCTTGCAGGATCTTTTTGCGGCCGCAGCGATGTCTGAGATTTGATGTTCTACCGGATTCCCTCCCGATATTCACGGTACATTTGTGAAATGTTCGTACGGGAAAATCCCCACCTCATCATCAGTGTTGCTAACAGTGAAATTGGATTTCCCACTAAAACGCTTATTAAAAACCACTAGAAACCACTAGATTTTATTCCTCTGTTCAACAAAACCACCATATTGTAATTATTTAAAGTACTGAGTTTGTTGAATAACAAAAAATATGAGACAGTTCAAAGTATCCCTTATGTTTCAAGTTAGAACAGATTTTTTTCTCTAAAATAAGAAGTTGCAAGTCGAAATTTTATATCCTTTTTATGGTTGCCATTCTTATGTGGAGTTGAAGAGGCTTGCTCAGGATAGGGTATTGTGGAGAGCTGCATCAAACCAGTCTCCAGACTGAAGACCACAACAACAACAACTTCGTAACAATTTCTGTTACGTTGTTTCTAAGAAACATGCATTTAAACATTGTAAACATGCTTTATTAATTTGTTATCATTAAACCTAATCGCTGCTATTCAGGATCACGGAGCTTTTGCATTGATTATAATAACGAAAGATTTAAATTATCGTTCAAGGTCGGTCTAGTGTCAAATGTCTCATATTTTTATGGGAAAAAGTGGTAGACTTATCTAAAATTGCTCCGTAAAAGTGTCTACATAATATGAAGTATACATGCAGATGCATATAATGCTGCCTTCATCAACAGTTTTAAAAAATATTTTTTTCATAAAACCAGCAAAATATTTTTAAAATCCGACATAATTTCCACTATCCACTAGATGCCAAATTTGCCCACTAGACAGGTATTCAAAAGCACCAGATTTAGTGGGAAAACCGCTAAGTTGGCAACACTGCTCATCCTACGTCGGAGATGCGCCCCATCTCTCGTGCGTCGACTATAGCACCATGTTGAAATTCAGATGAAACGTGATAATATGCCGTTGTAGCAGCATAAACCAATATAACACCTACACCAGACACCTGTTATCCTATATACGCGTTGCCGACCGCAGTGCCATCCTCTGAGTGTTTACATACCTCTGCGATTACTTACGCATGCCTATATCAGTTTCTTTGGCACTTCTTTTGCCACAATTTATATACAAAAACATGACGGCAGAACGGAATGGTTCACTGCTGACAACTCCCTACCCATTTGGGACGATAAAGAAAAAAAGACCCTTCCTGTCAAATCACATTGATACTTCATAGGAACGAGACTTTCATGGAAGGCTGAGAACACGTTGATGGCTTCCAATGAACAACAGCTAATTAACATAAGAGGTAGGGGGGTTCACAGCTGTTACATATTTCTAAAACGTCATTGTGATTGCCCAAAAGCTGTTTATTATGTTTGCCCAAAGCTACCGCTTTCAGTCCTTGACCATTTTCAAATGACAGCAGAGCATAAACATCTCTAACCGTTTGCTTAGGCTCTGCTGGCGCTAGAAAATGATCAAGGACTGAAGCCGGTAGCATTGGGCAAACTTGATAAACAGCAACAGCTGTTGGTCACTCGCAATGACGTTTTAAAAACAACAACTATTTGTTTCTGCTGGCAAATCAATTCATCGAGAGCTGTAATATCCGACTGGGTTTATGCAGAGGTTTTCTCCTCTCACGGCGTGCCGTAATGCTTACTACGTTCTGCGCTAAACCACTACCTCTCAAAAGATTTGCCGGCCGCGGTGGCCGAGGTGACTGAGGCGCTCCAGTCACGGTCAGCACGGTCACTACGGTCGGGGGTTCGAATCCCCCCTCGGGCATGGATATTTGTGCCGTTCTAGTTCGTAAGTAGTTCATAAGTAGTTTGTAAGTTTAGGGACTGATGACCCCGTAGTTAAGTCCCATAAGCTTAACAAACATTTGAACATTTCAAAAGATTTTTTCTGCTAACTCTATATTCTGAGGAGGTAGCCAGACATAAGCAGAGTATCTCAGGCCCTCTATTACAATATCCCTTTCACTCAGCTGACAGTAAAACATTTAAAATGAAAATAAGTTTAGGTGCAGAACGACTCCACTTTTCTTTCGGTGGCCGAGGGGCCGAGGGGACTGAGGCGCTCCAGTCACGGTCTGCACGGCCACTACGGTCGGGGTTTCAAATCCCCCCCTCGGGCATTTTTTTTTTTTTTTTTTTTTTTTTTTTTTTTTTTTTTTTTTTTTTTGTCTATGGGATTTAACTACGGGGTCATCAGCCCCTAAACTTACAAACTACTTATGAACTACTTACGAACTAGGACGGCACAAATATCCATGCCCGAGGGGGGATTCGAACCCCCGACCCTAGTGGCCGTGCAGACTGTGACTATAGCGCCTCAGTCCCCTCGGCCACCGCGGCCGGCATGGATATTTGTGTCGTCCTTAGTATTAGTTAGTTGATAAGTAGTTTGTAAGTTTAGGGACTGATGACCCCCATAAGCTATACAAACCTTCATTCATTCGCTCCATCGTATTAAGGCAACATGAAGCGACTCTGGGAATGAATGTCAAAAAAAGAAAAAAATGTTCAAATGTTTGTAGAGCTTATGGGACTTAACTGCGGGGTCATCAGTCCCTAAACTTATAAACTACTAATGAACTAACTTATACTAAAGATAACACAAACATCCATGCCCGAGGGAGGATTCGAAACTCTGACGTGGGAGGTCGTGCAATCCGCATCGTGGCGCTCCAGACCGCTCTGCTAATTCCGCGCCGCATAAATGTCATATAAACGAAGTTTTATTCGTTTTGTCCATATGCGTAAACAATTACATTATTCCATTATGAACTTTCATTTCTTGCTGCTGAGGACTTATCAAAAAAATGTCCCTTCATTCTGAACAGTAATATAACGAGTAGATGAGAATAGAAAAATTTTAAATTTCATAATGAACGATAATGAAGCTTTAAGCAACATACTCCTACTTCTGACTACTGACAAACAACATTGTTAGCAATGTTTGTGAAGCTTTGTAATACATGCAACCGATTTTCAGCATTTGAGTAGATACACAAAGGAGATCAAAGCTGGCTGACAGGTTCTCAATCTGCAGCAAAAGAGAGGCAAACTCTTTTTCTATCTGCAATATATGTTATCGCTACTGAAGTCTGTGATGCGCAAATGGTTCTTGTCACTAACTGCTTTGTTTCGGATTAAACAATAAGGAAAGAATCTACATGTTGTCTTGCGCAAACTAGGAGAATAAAAACGTGGCGAAAGACGGAGCTGGAGCAACATTAACAGATTAAATATTTTCAAGAGAAAATAGCGATACTCAACGGCGCTACTGAACGAAGTACTGGACTATGAAAAATTAAATACTTCAAATTCACAAGGCTTCGCACCATCTAACTTCAAACTATTATCATATATAAACATGTTTCTGGCTGGACAAATTTCCCGACTTCTTCCAGAATCGTGCTCCAAGGTGTCTACTATTTGGTCATAATATGTTGCAGAATGTTCATGATGTAAATGGGGAACATAGATATATTTTAGATCTAAAAAGAAGAATATTTCACTACAAGCCGAAAATATTTCGGTCTCTGTACTTTCTTAGCTATGTTTTGTTGCCATGTAGCGATCGGATTATAAACAGTCTTAAGTCTCAAACCGAGCCGTTTTGAGATGCTTGTCACGCTCGTGCAGACAAATTCTGAGCCTGTTTTTCATCATCGGATCGATAAATACAACATAGACACTGATTCCCAGACATACAGCACGCCCAATCTTCCTTCGTTAAAGTAAGTATCGTGTAGGCGGCACGAAGAACAAAGGCACGGAATTTTAGTAAAAAGTCATATAATGGGGGATAGTTGTTCAAATGTTTGTTAAGCTTATGGGACTTAACTACGGGGTCATCAGTCCCTAAACTTACAAACTACTTATGAACTACTTACGAACTAGGACGGCACAAATATCCATGCCCGAGGGGGGATTCGAACCCCCGACCGTAGTGGCCGTGCTGACCGTGACTGGAGCGCCTCAGTCACCTCGGCCACCGCGGCCGGCTGGGGGGGGGGGGCGGTAGTTGTCCGTGTTTTAAAGATAAATATGGGAAAGTTTTTTTTTTATTTTTTTTTAATTTATTTATTTATTTATTTTTTTTTTTTTTTTCGGGAAGATATTCTAACTGCATCGTTGGCGTATTCATAAGTAAGTAAGCTTATTGCTGACTTTTGGAAGAATCTGTTCAAATAATCTACGGTGAACAGGATTTATACTTTCATAATCTGAGAAAATAGCAGATTTTATATGAGGATCTGTCGAACCGCAACTCTACCATGGGAATTCAGGAACTCAACATACGTAGTTGCCTTATGTTTACTGGAAGCAGTAGCTTGATAATTATGAAGTTGTCCTCAAAGAAGTGATACGAGAAGATAAGAGATTCTGAGACAATTTTCTTAATTACCTCCTGTCTTTATTGCCTACAGTCGTGTCTCCCGCGAGGACTGTTTTACAATGAGCCGACTTTAAACAATGTTTTCAAAAATGTTCAAATGTTTGTTAAGCTTATGGGACTTAACTGCGGGGTCACCAGTCCCTAAACTTACAAACTACTTACAAACTAGCTTATATTAACGACAACAAAAACATCTTTGCCCGAGGGAGGATTCGAACCTCCGACGCTGGAGGCAGCCAGATCCTCAACGTGGCGCTCCAGACTGGTTTATTTATTTATTTATTTTTTTAGTCGATGTTTCAGTTCGTTGTATATTTGGCTCAACTTTTTTATTACATAGGGTGGTTAGCTCCCTGACGGGCGCACTGTGCCACGTCGCCCGGCATCGCTCGGCTACTCCTCCCGCGCGGCAAAATATTTTCAAATTCCTCTTTTGAAACTCGACTTCTCTCTCTTTTTAAATCGTTTTTCTTAGTTCAAATTAGGTAGTACTCCAAAGTGAGTCAAAGTTTGGAAAAATAAATTTCTTATCCTTTTTGAGAGGAAAGTTTCTTATTGTGTGTTCGTAATTAGCTTGTGCATTTAATATTCATAATTTCAAGTACCTTCTATAGTGTTACTCATTAATAACGAAAGTATCTATTCCAATTTAACACATTCGTAAGATATAAATTTTTGTAATTTCAATCTTTTAGTAATTATTGTAGCAGAGATACTTTTAGTTCTGCAACGAAACGTGTAACCCCCCACGGCTCTGTGGCTCTTTTCTTCCAGATGCTACCTGATAGTTCACGGTGCAATAGGCTACTTGACTTGGCACATGGCTCGCCGTTCCAGCACCGCTTTCTTCCGCGCACGCAATGGCTTTTGATTAAGTAAAGTATATGAAGAATTACCTAAAAAAGGAAAGCAGTTAACAATCCGGAGATTGGTTTGAACACCACAGTGCTTTACTAGGCATGGTCCTGTTTGGAGGTGGTATGCCGTTGCCTCCTCCGATCTTCGAGCTGACTTAGCCAGCCAGTTAATAGGGGGACCTACAATTTAACGTGGGTTCCGAACCACGGTGCTGCTTGGTATTTTTCACATCAGCAACACTGCCAGAGGTGAAAGAAGTGGAAAGTGACAGATAAAAATAAGGCAATAAAATGTCCTGTGTCCCATGAATCGCAGTGTGTAGGACTTACGAATGACTTAACATAGGCTACCATTTAGTTTTTAGCCTGCAAATTCTGAACTTCGTTAATTTTCTCATAGAGTGATTATTTTTCTTGTATGTTACTTCGTTGTACATTTATTCCCCAAAGCGATATTAATTACCTAACCAACACCTACACCTCTGCAATGCACTCCACAGTTGCCGCTGTTGTCGAAAAATACTGGTGCACTTTCACGTACTTCTAATCTTTTTACGCAAAGCGAAAGTAGAAAATAAAATTAATTCACATATGTTAAGAATGCAGTTAATGTAGATGTAAATTCTGAGTGATGTTGATGGTTTAGCAAAACTGTATAATTTATACGCAGTATACTCAGCATAATTGAAACGTTCTCGGATTTAAAAACGCGTACTAATAGTGCAATTGATTTGATGAAGTCTGTGGTCGTAATTGCGGTATAAAGCCGAAATGGCTAGAGAATCTAGGTTAACGTTGAATTTGCACGTTGAATAAGGCGAAGGACTGCGTAATTGTTTGTTTCCTGTTCAGGACCGCATCTATACCACTTGTCATACGAGTGCACGTCATGAGCTTGAGAGCTGACTCCTCATTGCGTTAATCCCCTCGAGAGTAATCTCTTCAGGGAATTGAAATTGCGGTCGCTCCACTGCTGTAGGAAGCGGGGCTGGGCGAACATTTTCCTACTACCACTCGGAATAAACGGCAATATTAACCACTTTACTTCTCACTAATAACACTGCCCAAGATTTCTTTTCCATAGGCCTACAGGTTCAGTGAATTACGTAAACTACTATTTTTTTTTTCAATTTATTTATTTATTCTTTTATTTTTTAGTTTTATAGTGATAACTGAGGTATTCAGTGCTCGTTACGAGCCCTCCTTCTTGTTTTAATTTACTGTAGTCTCATCACTACACTGCGACGGTTGAAAGTACCTCGCACTAATCGTTGTTTGGACTATTGGTTCCTGTTATCGGGTTTACCAGCGCAAACGTATGTATACAGGGTGTTACAAAAAGGTACGACCAAACTTTCAGGAAACATTCCTCACACACAAAGAAAGAAAATATGTTATGTGAACATGTGTCCGGGAACGCTTAATTTCCATGTTAGAGCTCATTTTAGTATTTCTCTTTAAATGTAAATTGAAATAATACGTGCAGAAAATTGTTAAAATACCCAATTGTTTCGTTAGTATGTACTGTACTTCCTCGATTCACTGCCAGTTAGCCCAATTGAAGGAAGGTAATGTTGACTTAAGTGCTTGTGTTGACATGCGACTCATTGCTCTACAGTACTAGCATCAAGCAAATCAGTACGTAGAATCAACTGGTTAGTGTTCATCACGAACGTGGTTTTACAGTCAATGCAATGTTTTCAAATGCGGTGAATCGAGGAAGCACAGTACATACTAACGAAACAATTGGGTATTTTGACAATTGTCTGCACGAATTATTTCAATTTACATTTAAAGAGAAATACTAAAATGAGCTCTAACATGGAAATTAAGCGTTTCCGGACACACGTCCACATAACATATTTTCTTTCTTTGTGTGTGACGAATGTTTCCTGAGTGTTTGGCCGTACCTTTTTGTAACACCCTGTATAATAGTGAGAAGCCAGCCAAAGACTGATAAGAAACACAGTTGTAGCACTGTTCGGCAAAAACGGAAAACATTTAAAACAAATATCTTGAGTTGCGTTACCAATTTGGATTATTTATTGGTTTCATTTGCAAGTAATTGGTGTCAAATCGGTTAAAAATATTCTGACTTTCATAACAATGAGCAAAACTTTTAAATCTCTCCATCCTACAGTAAAATAATTTTAGGACACAAAGAAGAAATGAAAATTTGAACTACACACCTTATATATTCAATATTTAACATACCGGTTGTATTCTTTGTATCCAGAACTACTGCTAGTAATATAATTTATTTGAACGTGATACACCTTTCAGAAATCTACAAGTACCTATCTTTGATTCTTTACTTGAGAATCACATAATCAGTTTAACAGTTACAATACCATTTAACAAATATTCTTTGTATCTAGAACTATTTCTAGCGACATAATTTATTTCTATGTTATACACTTTTCAGAAATCTACAGGCATCTAAATTATCGTTCAAATTTCTCTACGCGAGGAAACGATTAAATCTACGAAGCAATTGAGTGTAGTTCTGTGAAATATTTATTCAGAATTGACAATTAAAGGATAGAATCTAAATGTTTATTCTGCGGTGGAAGTTATGAATGTGCAAATCGCGGTTCACTTTATAATTTCTGGTTTCGCTGTCGGTGGTTGACTTGCTGAAAGACGTGACTGTACTATAAACACGATCTCTAATTAAAACTCTAATCAGCCACTATAATCGTTTAACAAAGTTTATACAAATGAAACCGTACTTGTGGCAGGGCGCTTTTTCAATTATAAACCTTATGCTTTAACTGAACGCCCACAATCCACAAGGGAATAGGAGGTAGAGGAGGTAAGACGCTACTTTTGCATTTCCTAGAAGCGATTAATGTCTTGGGAAATAAAAAATATGACGATTAAACCGTTTAAAAATGCATTATACGGTAACTTCTTATTTCCCTGAATCAGACAAAAAGAAAAATGGTAAAGACGGACGGGCTACTGCTTCAAATAGTACGACTGCGTTTGCTTCTGCGGAATAGACAGGAGATATTTACGGTTTCAAAATAATAGTTAAACAAGCGTTACACGGCGAAACGAGGAATAGACAGACCAGTCACTTGGAATTATTTGTACATCAAATGAAAGCTGCTTATGAAACTTCGTCTTCTTTAATGACAATGGCGTCAGAAATTAATATTCGCTTAAATGAAGTTGTAAATGCTAGTAATTGAGTACGTGATATTTTATTACCTGTACATTACCATCAGCATTTGCATCAGTATTAGATTTGTCATATTATATATTATATTATATTTGCTGGCAATCGATGTTTGCTCACATAATGTTAATTTTATGCATTGACAGCCCTTTAATTGCGACAGTATCTGATACTTAAATATGGCTCCTCAACCTATGTTTCCTGCGTGGAACACAACTACGTATATTGACAATGAGGAGAGTCAGTAGTTGTATATTCCCAAACAACAATAATGATGCTGCCCCTAAAAAAACAAAGCGATGAACTATTAGTCGGTGTTACGACAAGTTTTATCGCATGCTTCCGGTGATCATCTTTATACCTCACTAAACAAGTATTTCCAACGATCAAGCAGTACGGTTGAAATGCCGCACTTCTATCTGTTAATCCGCTTTTTGTGGCATTTAAGCACCTCTTGAAGGTTGCTTGTGAATTACTGCAGCATCAACTTACTCTAAACTTTTATTACAGCGGTCAATAAAATGAACAAGTACTGCTGTAAAATAGCATTCACTTGGGATATCACATATAATTTTTTGATATTGAATGGTTTCAGTACCAAATTGCATTTGCCGTTGGCTAAATGAAGACAGTAAGACAGGAATCTAAGATTCTGCACATGGAACTCATAGAGAGAGAGAGAGAAAGAGAGAGAGAGAGAGAGATTGCCGCGGCGGGGGTTCGAATACCCCTCTCGGGCATGGATGTTTGTGTTGTCTTTAGTATAAGGCAGTTCATAAGTAGTTTGTAAGTTTTGGGACTTATGACCACGCAGTTAAGTCCCATTAGCTTTAAAACATTTGAACATTCGAAATTTATCAAGCAAGTGCCACCTGAAGTATTAAGCATTTCTGCTTTCTTATAATTGACAAGATTATTGAAAAGCTGACAATAGTAATCGGTCAGACACTGGATGCTCTGAACGAAACTGAAATATTATTCTTTAAAAACACTCATAAAAATCCCTGCAAATTATGGGCTTAGATGTCAGTCAAATAATGGACGAAGAAGTAGAGGAGGTGAAGACCATGAATGAATAGTCATTTTTGCTACCTAACTTTAAAGTTGTTATAGAACATGCGTGTTGCGCTAGTAGTCAGTCGAAAAAAAAAAAAAAAAAAAAAAAAAAAAGGAATTTTGTTGATGTTTCAAGTTCCCTCGATGTCCAGATTTCTAGAAACGGATAAGCTTTGTATGGATGACAGTGGTTAACTGGCAGTGACTTTAACCCTGTATTACTAGTATCAATGTGGTTTATTGTTAAACTGCTCTGCTCTATACCGATAAATAAGCCATTCAGTAACGAAATTTATATGATGTAAGTAGTCCATTGACACAAATACCGCACTTCCTTAGGTAGTCAGTATAACTGTTAGTTATTTTCAAAGAGATTATTTTCAATAAATTGGATTAGTCTGGTTAATTTTAACACGTGGGGGATCCTAGACTCAGAACAAATTTCAATATACATTTGGAGTAAAATTATGTCTCACACCAGAAGACTTAAGGTACTGAGGAACACATTGATCAGTTATTGTTCCAACGGAAAATTTTTACTTGTCAAGATATACATGTTATTATTAATTTTGTTGTTGTTTCAACCATCGATTTTCTGTTCTTCCATTACCGCAATAATTCGTTTAATTCACAGAAGCATAGTACAGAACTTGTCAAAACTACGCTTTTTATGACCAGAGCACGTTTTCCTCGTAGGACGTCACGTCGTACTAATCCGCAAAAAAACCGCACGGGGAAAAACCGAGAAAATAAAGCTGAGATCCTTCGTCAGCAAATAACAAGGATTCGGTGACGAGGAAATACGCCGAACCGAGATAAATATTACGCGAGAGCTGTCAGATAAGTCGGCCAATACGGTAGCGGGTCCAGTAGCTCGGTCCACGCCCTCGGCGGCTGACCCGCCGGTGAGCTAGAGAGCGTGGCCTGTTATGTCAACAGCGGCCTCGTTGCGGCCGACAAACAGCAGATAGCGCACAGTGGCGGGGAAGAACCGCGCCGAAGGAAGGCTGGCTGCGCTCACGTCTCGGGGACGCCCCTCGGCCTCGCCTCGCAGCTGCTGGCAGAATACGCGCCAGGCGCGCCTTCTTTTGTCAGTCCCAGCAGGTGGCGCCGCCGCAAGGTGACCCGTCACACCGAGAAGAGCCGCAGCCATCAACCTGATGAAAACACATGACTGCACACTAGAGTTGGGCAACACGATTCTCTTTTTTATGAATCGATTCTTGCGATTCAATCCCACATTGTGAATCGATTCTAACGATTCGTTCGCGATTCTTTAGTCTGCATTGGCACGATTCTTACTTCTACATATTGCTCATAGATGGCAATACCTGTCTGTGTTATGGATGTTGGAATCTTAATCTTATGGATCTGTTCCTACGATTCGTTCACGATTGTTTCTGGTCTGCGACGGCACGATTCTAACAAAATGCCGAAAAGGGGACAATATAGGTATCGGATTTTTTTAATACTTATGGTGCATAAAGTTCAGACTTAAAATAATAATGAAGCAAAGCCATGCAATTCAGCTCTCAAAAATTCTCGAGAAAATAGTCTGAAGTTTAGCGCTACCAATTATTTCTGCTGTCATCATAGCTCATTTAGTAGCGTTGCAGGTTTAGTGAAAGTATAAATATAATTAAATATATGGTAATTAATAGGTATCTAATCATTATAAAAGACTTATGTAAAATCAATTAGTTGAAGGAAACACGAAATAAACATTAAAAATAAAAATCCGTTCCAAATATTAAATTTCTTTCGAGATGCAAGAAATTCACGTTTATTAAAATGTTTCTTTTTTCTAAAATCGATTTCTTTCAGGAAAGCTGACAACGTAAAAACCAAAATGGCAAAAAAGATTTTTGAGATGACTTTAAAAACATTTAAAATCGCGTTTTTATATAAAAAGAATATTTTTGTAAAATTGAGTTTTTACAAAAACTGTAACTACGTAGATGAACTCGAAAAGCTTAAACCTCTCTAAAAACAAAATGTAATCTAAATCGTTGCAGCCATTTCCGGGATAGGCGAAATATAAATGTGTAATGATTGATCGTTTAAATACATAATGTGTAAACTTTATAAAAGACGTATATTCGTATGTATTGGCAGCTGTGTATTTCGCTGCGTTTTGTTTCTGTCATGTGTAATTCGTGATTAGTCTAATAATTAACAGCTCACGATCTTCGTTCTGTGCTTCCTTTGTTCACACGCTTTCTGGCTTTCGTAGTTACTCGGCGCGATTCGCTACTTGCTTTTTGAATCATGAATCGTTAGACAGGCGATTCTTTTGAACGACGATTCGTCCCCCTCTTCTCTCCGGCATTCGGCACGATTCGGCAAGATTCGGCAGTCGCCTTCGAATCGTGAATCGTTGGAACTTAAGAATCGTCTCGAGACAGACGATTCTTTTGAACGACGATTCGTCCGAATCACGATTCGATTCTTACGATTCTTTATTTGTATTCGTTCAAATGAACGACTCATTGACGAATCGCCACAACTCTACTGCACACAGCCGGGGTGGAGTAGCCGAACGGTCTAAAGCCCGTTTTAAACGATAAACGAACTTGTAATAGATTGCTAACAAGTTGCGTTAATGGCGGCCGTCAGTCGTTTGAACGGCTGCACTAGTATGATCGCGCTAATATCGAAGCGTGATAATTATAGCGATAAAGAAATAGGACGAGTTCTAAATTCGGTACTAGTGGGTTCACTGCGCATGCGCGAGCTAACAGCTGTCTGCTGCGGTCGCCGCTCCAGTTAGTCCGCCATTGTCCTTCGTATTTACGTATATTTTGCGTTGTGTCGAAGTTTATGATCAGAATGTATTACAAAATGTATTTCTAATGACGGCATTCACACTGTCCGTCACCAGACCGTCACCTAACGTCAACGTCACGTTAAGCTTTCTCAAGAAGATTGTTTTGATTGAACGGTCGTCTGCTGACATCGGAAGTTAACCTATTTTCGTCACGCGATTTTCATATTGTAGTCGACGATTACACGGTTTGCACGCAAACTTGTCTTATTAATCTTTAGTTTATTATTGTACTTTGGTTTAGCGGTAAATTGCAGATGTTTCATGACGACTTAAATATTTATCTCAATTATTGTCCACCGAAAAGCGAGGTCGTACATCTGAAACCGAAAAATGGTTTATGATTTGCAATATCGTAACAGAAAAGACTGAAACCAATTCTTGATTTGAATAAGATTGTAATTTGATGATGCAATTTTCATTAAATAGCATTTTAAATGAAAAAGTCAGTCCAAATGAAAGACAAAAATTCAGTTGTGCATGACGTTATTAACAATGTCATTGGGCAAATCGTAATAGATAAAGTAAATAAGTTGTATTTACGCTCTTATAAATATTGCTTGATGTGTTCATAAGTTTATTTTTTTCGCTTGAAAATAGATGTGAATGTTTTGAAATGTTGTTTCACTACCCAGAACTTTACCACACTAAGTTGACC